>CM066587.1:10350000-11550000 GCA_033816785.1 Picus viridis | reverse complement strand
CAATGGGAAAAGGAACATTGCTTTTGTTGACAGATTGAATAGATTTTGATTGAGATAATAAATACAACAGGGTTCAGCTAAAGAAAGCCAACTAGTTATGTTCTACTCGATTGCTGGCAAGTTGTTAAGCAAGAAGGCAGACAGCAGATATATGCTCCATGCACAATGCTCCAGGATACTTGCTATATTTTTAAATAATTTCCATTGTAGTACATTGAAAGGTGTGTGAGAACTTGAAGATGTTACTAGAAGACATTCTCCTCTGAGACACACATGGAAAACACCACAAATTCAGACATGACCTGCAAAGCAGCTAAGATAACTACACGGTAGAGATTACTTTTTCTATGTGTACATTGATGGATCTACTGCAGCTTTCTTCTGAAACTAAACCACTGGTATTTAGTTGGAAAGAGCTTTTCCAGCACCTCTTGCCCATGGGTGCTGGTGGCTAAACAAGATTTCCTCCCCATTTCCTTGCAGCCACTGGGGCTCTAGAAATAACCATTTTGGTAGACACTGATGGATTCTCATTGTCCCCTATGAACACCCAAGCTGATGTGGGTGGTGCTCTGCTTTTACTGGAGATGGACAGAGTAACCTCTCTCACTCTGTTGGCTGCAGTCCTTTGAAAGCTGTCCAGCTGTGGTGATGATAAGCGTGTAGAGCTGTCAGCCCACACCACAAACGTCTTGGGCAGGATGGCTGGGTAGGCAGCTGGGTCCCAGCCCCTGCTGACCTAGCAGATTGTCCTGGCCCATGTGCAGAACTGGCACTTCTTTCCACTGAACAGGGAAGGGAATAATCAATAAATGCCTTGGCATTGTGTGGGAAAACCTTATTTTATTGAAGTCTGTTAATATATTTTTAGCCTGTAGGCTTTGGCTGACTAGATTACAGCCGTTTGCTGCAAGGTATGATAGTGAATTAATCCTTTACATTAACCTTGTGAGACAGGTAATATTACTGCCAAGTTACAGAAGAGGGGAGGGGCAGAAGCATGAAAGAAATGACTAGAAATAGTCCATCTAAGAAAAGCTGGAAGCAAATCCCATTTTTCTTAATACCAAATTGCACACACCTCTGTCTTCCCTACTTCCAGTCACAATCGAATATGCTTTCAATTCCAAATCAAAGCTCAGATAAACTGGCTGCCAGAAAATAAACCCAGACTTTCCAGATTCAGAAGGTGATATCAAAATGACTTTGTTGATTTGGAAATGTGTAGATCATAAAAAAACCTGGTGAGGCTTTAAAGAGCATTATTTGAATTTATGCAGACAAGTTCTTGGGTGTTTCCAGCTCCATTATAAAATATTAATTCAAATAAGTTAAAATTATTGAACTTTATCATACAAAGTCAGAAGGGTCTCGCATATTTCAGTCTCTTTAAAAGCTGGGATAAATGAAATGAGAATGTGAACATCTAGCATTTTTCCAGGCATTTAAATACTACTGGAAAAAGTCAGGAAAAGGACTGGCTTAATTTCTTATAGCTTGTACTAAAAATGCTTGGTCAGCGGTGACTGGGACCAGTGCAGAGTAACACAGCTTGATCACTACGGCTGAGAACAGGGTAAGCAAGCAGTGGATGATTGCCACTAGGTGGATAAAGAACTGGCTTGATGGCTGCACCCAAAGAGTGGCTGTCAACGGGTCCATGTCCCAGTGGAGGCCAGTGACAAGCGGAGTCCCTCAGGGATCAGTCCTGGGACCTGTCTTGTTCAACATCTTTGTGGGTGACATGGACAGTGGCATCGAGTGCACCCTCAGCAAGTTTGCTGATGACACCAAGCTGTGTGGTGCAGCAGACACGCTGGAGGGGAGGGATGCCATCCAGAGAGACCTTGACAGGCTGGAGAGGTGGGCACAAGCCAACCTCATGAGCTTCAACAAGACCAAGTGCAAACCCAGGCACAAATACAGGCTGGGCAGTGGCTGGCTGGAGAGCAGCTCTGAGGAGAGAGACTTGGGGGTGCTGGTGGACAAGAAGCTCAACATGAGCTCTCAGTGTGCACTTGCAGCCCAGAAAGCCAATCAGATCCTGGGCTGCATCAAGAGAAGTGTGGCCAGCAGGTCAAGGGAGGTGGTTCTCCCCCTTTACTCAGCTCTGGTGAGACCCCACCTGGAGTACTGCATCCAGTTCTGGAGCCCCTATTACAAGAGGGATATGGACATACTGGAATGTGTCCAGAGAAGGGCCACGAGGATGAGCAGAGGACTGGAGCACCTCTCCTATGAGGACAGACTGAAGGAGTTGGGGCTGTTCAGTCTGGAGAAGAGAAGGCTCCGAGGTGACCTCATTGTGGCCTTCCAGGATCTGAAAGGGGGCCTACAGGAAGGCTGGGGAGGGACTTCTCAGGATCTCAGGTAGTGATAGGACTAGGGGGAATGGAATGAAGCTGGAGGTGGGGAGATTCAGGCTAGATGTGAGGAAGAAGTTCTTCACCATGAGAGCGCTGAAGCCCTGGAATGGGTTATCCAGGGAGGTGGTTGAGGCCCCATCCCTGGAGGTGTTTAAGCCCAGGCTGGATGAGGCTCTGGCCAGCCTGATCTAGTGTGGGGTGTCCCTGCCCATGGCAGGGGGTTGGAACCAGCTGATCCTTGTGGTCCCTTCTAACCCTGACTGATACTATGATACTATGAAGACCCAACACACAGTTTTGGCAGAAAAATCTTCTCATCTTATACTGAAGCACAGCTCTAATAACTCAACTGCAACTTCTTTCATCTGTTACTTCACTTTTTCCTTCCACTTTGGAAAAGAATTAAATTTTATTGCCTGCCAGGTCTAAATTCAAGTGCAGCTTTTGAAAAATCAGCTTATGTTAAGTTCTTAATATTGTATTAATATCCTGTATCTAAATATCACTATTTAAAAGGATCCTTCAGGTGTCCCAAGTTACAGTGGTTTGAACTGAGGGCTTGCACACTGCATTGTTCTGTCAAGATTTGCAGCAGGAGGTAAGTATCAGCTTTCCAATAGGAGCTAGGAGTGGATGAATGCACACATATTTCATCTTATATGTACACTGGCTTTCTAGGACAAGTGAGAAAAAAACCCTGCAGTACAAAATCATGTTTGCCACTGAAGAAAACAGAATGTAATTGCACACATGGAATAAAAACACCAAGGGGAGAACAGTAATTGCTGAGAATAAAACCGCATCTTTGAAGGAAGACTGTCAGTCTTTTTGTGGCATTAACAGTGCACAGTAGATGGTAATTTTTTCCCCCAGAATAAAACTTTCAGGAGTATATTCACAAACATTATTGCTAACTTTATACCAGAATAACCTGAACAAAACATGGGAAGTATTACCAAGCAGTAAATAAAGGCAGAAAAATGAATTTACTCAATCTTACATCACGTTTCCAGGTGCCCTAAAAATCAGAGAAACGATTTTCTGTATTCAGAAGTCCTACACTGCACAGAGTCTGGTGAGACCTGAGAATCTGAATGTCATTTTTTACAGTTACAGAAACCTCATTCCCTACCTATTTATGTGGCCTCTCTGCATAGGAGTAAATCTCTCCCTTAACAGGGGTTGGTTATGACTTGTACAATACAATTTCCAAAATGTTTTTGCCTTGAAAGATCCATAAAACTATGTATGATAGTGTCCCATTCCATTTAATTCTGAAAGACACACATTACCTTTTTACTAATGACTCCATAACAAACCCATGAGAAAGGCACTGAAAAGACTTGACCACTAGAACCACTGCTTTCATTAAAAATATACTCCCAACCGTAACAAACTCCAAAGATTTACACTCAGAAACATTCAGGTTGGAAAATACCGATAGGATAGGATAGGATAGGATAGGATAGGATAGGATAGGATAGGATAGGATAGGATAGGATAGGATAGGATAGGATAGGATAGGATAGGATAGGATAGGATAGGATAGACCAGACCAGGTTGGAAAAGACCTTCAAGATCATCGCGTCCAACCCATCAAACAATCCAACCCACCTAAATAACTAAACCATGGCACCAAGCACCCCATCAAGTCTCCTCCTGAACACCTCCAATGAAGGTGACTCCACCACCTCCACGGGCAGCCCATTCCAATGGCCAATCACTCTCTCTGTATAGAACTTCTTCCTAACATCCAGCCTAAACCTGCCCTGGCACAGCCTGAGACTGTGTCCTCTTGTTCTGGTACTGGCTGCCTGGGAGAAGAGATCAAACTCCGCCTGTCTACAACCTCCCTTCAGGTAGTTGTAGAGAGCAAGAAGGTCACCCCTGAGTCTCCTCTTCTCCAGGCTAAGCAACCTCATCCCTCTCAGCATCTCCTCATAGGGCATGTGTTCCAAACCCCTCACCAACTTTGTTGCCCTTCTCTGGACACGTTCTAGCAAGTCAACATCCTTCCTAAACTGAGGGGCCCAAGTCCAACTGATAACCCTACTCTACAAAGTTCATCCCCATAAACCGTATCCCCAAGCACCACATACAAACAACCCTTAAACGCATGCAGGGTTGGTGACTCAACCACCTCCCTGGACAGCACATCCCAATGCTTGAACACTCTTTCTGTGATTTTTTTTTTTTTCCTAATGTCCAGTCCAAACCTATCCAGTCATAGTTTGAGGCCATTTCCTCTTGTTCTATCATTGATAGCCCTGGAATGGGTTGTCCAGGGAGGTGGTTGAGGCCCCGTCCCTGGAGGTGTTTAAGCCCAGGCTGGACGAGGCTCTGGCCAGCGTGATCTAGTGTAGGGCGTCCCTGCCCATGGCAGGGGGTTGGAACTAGATGATCCTTGTGGTCCCTTCCAACCCTGACTGATTCTGTGATTCTGTGATTCTGTGATTATCTGTGAGAAGAGACCAGCACCAGCCTCTCTAAAATGTCCTTTCAGGTAGTTGTAGAGAGCAATAAGATTTCCCTTCAGCCTCCTCTTTTCCAAACTAAACAGCCCCTGCTCCTTCAGTCACTCTTCATAAGATTTATTCTCCAAAAACTCTCAGAGAAAACTCTATTCAAAGCTCATTCCTCATACAGTATATATATATATATATATATATATATATATATATATGAATATATATGGATTGAGGAACAGTGTGAAGACTGATTGCTACTCAAACCCAGAGTCAGAAAGCAAGATTTACAGGATATGTGGCAGACAACTATATAATTTTTCTAAATTTTATGGCACAGACATTAATAGCTAAAAATAAGATGAAACTAATTTTTCTCCAGGTATAAATAGTTTTACTCTGTCTTTTGACACAGGAGCAAAACAGAGTTTTAGACGTGAGTATTATTTCCATTAAATAGCAACAATATCTTTATCAAGGACTCAGAAATCTGGGAAAGATGCCTCTTACAAGGCTTACAAAAGAAACTCCTCCAATTGAGCTACTGCTGGCCTTTAGCTTCAAGTTGCAAAAAACCCCAAAGTTTTAGGATACCAATATTCATTCTATTGAAGCCACTTTTAGGTCCTCTGGGAAGCAAGGAATCTGAAAAATCTAGAAGGAATGAGTTAGTCAAACACTAACATCTGAACAACATTTGTAAGAGTTGGGTTTATTTTTTCGTGGGGGAAACAGATGTGGATGGATTTATATATTGCTTTCTTGTTTCACTTCCTTGTGCCTTCTGACATTCAAAAGACAATTTTTAATGCTGTTTCACAGAATTAAGAGGCTCCTGATTAGCGTGTGCACTGAAATCTCAATGGGAATTTAATCTATCCAACTGCAATTCTACAAACCTGAACATGCATTTTTGGAAGGGATGAAAATTTTCTTGCCCTTAAACAAAAGTCTCAAGGCACCTCAAAGCAAGAGCAGGTAACTGGGAGCTCAGCTTAAGGTAGTAAGAAGATTCACTGGTTGCATCCAGACCTAATTTCTTCAGCCCCAAAGTCAAAGGGACTGATAAATTAGCACAGTTTCTCCTGAAAAACACAGTACAACTCTCAGTCTATGGGATCTTGTGGCATCACATCTCATCTTCTGTCACTTCATTGCATTTGTCAGATGTGATAGGAATCAACTTTCTGTAACTTGCTGGATTTGAAAAGTTCAGAATAGTTCTAAGTGCAGGAACACTCTGATTTCATGTTCTGTGCATTTGTAATATACTTCTATATTCTGCAATCCTATTTCAGAACTTGAAAGTAGCAAGCTGGCACACAGCAAAGAACGTCTGCGAGTGAAAGCACTAAAGGACCTCAAAAACAGGGCAGTGTTCAGCCCCTTTGACCTTAGCTTAAGATGCTTAATGTCATATATTTCAAGTAAATTGGAGCTTCTCAGGACATCAAACATGACCAAATATCAGATCCATGTGTTTTTTAAGAGAAGCAGCGATTCAATACAATTGTATTTTATTTTATCATCATAACGTTCATCTATGACAAGTGGTGTGCTGATGTAAAAAGGCAACGCTTAGCTTGAGAGACAGTCAGGTTAAACTAACCAAAACAATGAAATTACATACCTTGATTTAAAGTTGTCAGGTGGCATCAGTTCCAGTGTATGTGCTGGTCCATACAGATTAACTACAAACAGCTTTATTGTTGGGTTTGTTTGACCTGCCTTTGAAAGAAAGAAAATCAGAGCTTTAGAGGCACTGAATCAGTGACAACTAAATAGAATCACTCATTAACATAATTATCTTTTTAATAATGAGGAATTAGAATAGAACAGAACAGAACAGAACAGAATAGAATAGAATAGAATAGAATAGAATAGAATAGAATAGAATAGAATAGAATAGAATAGAATAGAACAGAACGGAATTAACCAGGTTGGAAAAGACCTTTGAGATCATCAAGTCCAACCCATCACCCAACACCATCTAATCAACTAAACCAAGACACCAAGTGCCTCATCCAGTCTCTTGTTAAATACCTCCAGTCATGGTGACTCCATTTAAAAATCCTAATTTTAACAGCCTAAATCCTATTTTGACAGCCATGTAAGTTACAGGGATTTTAAAATGAAGTATTAATTGGCTGATTCTCTCACTGCCCTTTATCAATGGCAGACCTTCCTGTATAGATCAGGGGACCAATGTTAGAAGTATCACAGAATCACAAAGGTTGGAAGAGACCTCAAAGATCATCAAGCCCAACCTGTCACCACAGACCTCATGACTACTAAACCATGGCACCAAGTGCCACGTCCAATCCCCTCTTGAACATCTCCAGGGATGGTGACTCCACCACCTCCCCTGACAGCCCATTCCAATGGCTAACAACTCTCTCTGGGAAGAACTTTCTCCTCACCTCCACCACACAGGGTCTCCTCATGACAATTTAAATTTTGTTTAATACCCAAATTTGTTCAGTAGTACAGGAACTCTCTACATTGAAGCCCTACTTTGCCTTCAATGCATTTGATAAAATTTAAACTTCCTTTTTCTTTTTGTTTCTTCTTTTTTTCTTTCCTTTTTTTTTTTTTTTAAGAATACAATCTGTGTGCCTGACACATACACAGATGAACATGTCCCAGTATTCACAAACACATGCAGGTCTCATTTCACTGTTTTTAATCACAGACATAATTTTTTGATGGTTTCGTTCCCTAATAAAGACCAAACAATACAATATACAATACAATACACCAGGTTGAAAGAGACCTTCAAGATCATCACGTCCAACCCGTCAACCAATCCAACCCACCTAAACAACTAAACCATGGCACCAAGCACCCCATCAAGCCTCTTCCTAAACACCTCCAATGAAGGTGACTCCACCACCTCCACGGGCAGCCGATTCCAATGGGCAATCACTCTCTCTGTGTAGAACTTCTTCCTAACATTCAGCCTAAACCTGCCCTGGCGCAGCCTGAGACTGTGTCCTCTTGTTCTGGTGCTGGCTGCCTGGGAGAAGAGACCAACCTCCGCCTGTCTACAACCTGCCTTCAGGTAGTTGTAGAGAGCAAGAAGGTCACCCCTCAGTCTCCTCTTCTCCAGGCTAAGCAATCCCAGCTCCCTCAGCCTTTCATCGTAGGGCTTGTGTTCCAAACCCCTCACCAACTTTCTTGCCTTTCTCTGGACAAGCTCCAGCAAGACAACATCCTTCCTACACTGAGGGGCCCAGAACTGGACACAGTACTCAAGGTGTGGCCTAACCAGTGCAGTGTACAGGGGCAGAATGACCTCCCTGCTCCTTTGATTCTTTCCTCTCTGTTGCTATACCACAAGCTTCATTACCAACTAATGATGTAGCTAAATTGGCATTAAATTGAGACATTAAATAAAGATAATGTTTGTTCATTAATGAGATTACTGCAGTAGTATTGTGTATCACTTTTATGTTGAATTGCTAATGAAATGGAATTACTCATTTCTTGTTTACAAAGCTGACTTCTAGTGTATTTTTTTCTTTGCTGTGTCACTCAAGGCCTTTTGCCAATGAAATCCTGTTAACTACTACTGAGAATACTGATGTTTCATTATTTTAGAGCATTATTTCATAGTACAAAGATATCATATTTGCATATCATTGTTTCTTAGTACCTGTTCACCCATCATTAATAAAGGGTCATCACCAAAAAACAGTAGGAGATATACCGTAATATGCTCTGAAGCCTTCAATGAACTCTCCTTGAAATGCCAAAGGAGCACCATGCCCACAGCCATACATATCCTGTCAGAAAGGAACTCAGACCATTCAAAATTGCACAGAAGGGATGGATAAACTGTTAAACTGGAATATATACCTGTGCTGGAGCTCAGCACAAGAACGACAGCTAGGCAGGCACATAATGAGGAAATCCCCTGAAAATGAGGAGCGATTTCACACATGAACCCTGCCTGGGCTGCTCTTTCACTTTCCAACAAGAATCTAAAAAACCTTTTCTAAGTCTTCTGGAACTCTGTTGTAGTCCTATTTTTCTTTTTTCCTTTGTTTTTTTTTTCCCCTTCTCATTTTGATGGCCAGGAAAAGATTTTTCTGTAGCTTATCTTATTCAAGGTCAGACTGCCACATTTGCTAATAACAGCATGATTTACTGAGATCTGTATAACTGCAGTGGAACATGCCCTCTGCTCTGCACACAGTGTATATTACTTCAGTGCAATTTTGACAGCATCTTTTTTTTTTTCCTGTGCAGTCCTTCAGACATATTTCCTTTCTCTCAGAAGTGGTGGATTGATTTTACCAAGACATTTATCAAAGGTTAAATTACTATGAATTAGTTTGTCTGCTGCTCCCTCACTTGATAGCTTCTTTCTAGCAAAAGGTGTAACAGTTCATAGACAAAAAAAAAGTGATTAATATTTGCTGAAGTGCAATACAAACAAAACAAGTCTCAGTCTAGAGACACTCCTTCCATATGGTTGAATACTATCACTGAACAAGGAATAGAATAGAATAGAATAGAATAGAATAGAATAGAATAGAATAGAATAGAATAGAATAGAATAGAATAGAATTAACTAGGTTGGAAAAGACCTTTGAGATCATCGAATCAAAACCTATCACCCAACACCATCTAATCAACTAAACCATGGCACCAAGCACCCCATCCAGTCTCTTCCTAAACACCTCCAGGGATGGTGACTCCACCACCTCCCCGGGCAGCACATGCCAATGGCCAATCACTCTTTCTATGAAGAACTTCTTCCTAACACCCAGTCTAACCTCCCCTGGCACAGCTTGAGACTGTGTCCTCTTGTTCTGGTGCTGGTTGCCTGGGAGAAGAGATCAACTCCCACCTGCCTACAACCACCCTTCAGGTAGTTGTAGACAGCAAGAAGGTCTCCCTGAGTCTCCTCTTCTCCAGGCTAAGCAACCCCAGCTCCCTCAGCCTTTCCTCATAGGGCTTGTGCTCCAAACCCCTTCCCAGCTTTGTTGCCCTTCTCTGGACACGTTCCAGCAACTCAACATCTTTCCTAAAGTGAGGGGCCCAGAGGACAGTGCAGCATTCACACTCATCTTACCTTAGGATATGGATATTGCTTTCCTTTTGGATACAGACCTCCAGTAAACCGGGGAATAACCATGTTTGGTACCAGAGAATCATTTATGGTGAGGAATGCCAGTCTTTCACCGTCTGGAGACCACCAGTGGGCAATGTGCGAATGAAGAAGTTCCTCTGCAAAACCAAATTTCCTTAGGGTGCATCAAAATATTTATCACATCGTTTCCAGCTCGTTCAGTTGGCACTGATTTGTCCTTTCTGTGCCTACTTAAAATGCAATTTCAGTAATTTCACATCATCCTGGGTTGAATGTTTGAATAACAAGGCATATCAAAGGACCAAACTTGAACTGTTTCCCTCAAATGAACACTTTCATTGATGTCAATTTAATCATCTAAAGATAATTGTAACTGTCATATGTCTAATTCTTTTGCATTCTGTTAGATGTGTTTAGTTAATTTTTAAGGTATTTGGGCCATTTCAATAGGGTTCTTAGGATTGTAAATTTTTTTCTTTTTAATAAAAAACTTTATTATACCTGATTTGTCTGAGCTGTGGCACCTGGTAGCATGCACATCCTCACACAGTGATATTTACATAACCATGTTTGGACTTTTTTGTCTCAGTTGACTAGTTGTTCAATTCTAACTGAGTTCAGTTTTTGGAACATCCAAACCAACCTACACATTTTTGTCCAGATTTTATTTGATTTCCAAATGAAAGTAACTCTCAAAAATGTGATGCAATGTTTTCCTGTATTTATTGTCACTGTATCTCATATTCAAAAGAAACAAAACAGTACCAGTCATAGAAACAGCACCTGAACTCCTAGAATCCCAGAAAAGCAGCTCCTGGCCAATTTCAAATTCAGAGGTCTGTTTTCCACTTGGGAAAAGATTTCTTTTTCACTATGTATTTGACATGCTGACTTGTTTGGTGAGCATTTTGTATTTAAACTTGAAGAACTTGGCTGGAAAATTAAGAACAGAATACTGACAGGAACAAAGGCCCAACTGCATTCATATTTGAAGAGTCCACCCACAAAGCCACTTAAATTGTCAATGAAGACTCTCCAAGGTGCTAATCACATTCTGAAAGTTTTGAAGTGGTTTAATGGGTTGAATTATCTAAGGTTAGGTGCAACAAAGCTGGGACCGATATTCCAAGTCATATACTCTGGGTCATGTTTCTCTCCCTAGAAGGATTGCTAAAACCTTTTACACAAGAGAATAGCAGGGAATGAATGGTGAACATCGGAGAGCAAAAATCACATCTGTGTGTGTTTTAAAATGTTGCTGCTTGCATTCAAACAAGGTTACTCACACAAAGAAAAGCTATTCCCAAATGTTTTCCAAGGTAAAATGCTAATATCCAAATCAGGCAAATGAAAATCTTTTAGATTTATCTGACAAGTATTTGGCCTGCTCAGCCTCTGCTGCTACTAAAAATACCACTGAAAGTAGGAGACGGTTCTAAGTTAAACATTGGTTAATGGACAAGAAGCAGTATATTTGTTCATGACAACAGACATGGACTATGGTCTTCCAGTGTGTACAGGCAGAATTTCCTTTTTCTCTGACTTTAATTATGTATATAGAGCCTTTCAGTCCACAAATATTAATGAATAAAATGTATCTGTACAAATGATGGGTGCACACAGAGAAGCAGGAACATAACCTCAGACAAGCATCATTGCCATTATTGTGCCTTGCTGCTCCTGTTCTTTCCAAGATACCTCATTCCTTTCCACTGTTCATAATGAAACATTTGCAGCTTACAGAAACAGTCTTTTGTTTCATCAACAGCTTTGTTGATCTTTCAAAATATTAAGATACAAACAATCCACATTAACCTCTTTCAGATATTATTTCTGAGGTAGAGTTAAGGTGAAATATAACCTAAATTAAGAAAGCATACTGACATGTTTCAAATTTTGATTCTCTTTACTTTCCAAATGTAGACCTTCTGAATACAGAGGTCCAAAACATATTAAAAAATCCTCACACTTCTGCCATGAAATATGTCTTAAAATTCTATATGTATAGTTCTGAGATGTGGTCTACTCCATCCCTTCCAGACAGCTCAATTAAAAAGCCTGGAAAATACCAGAAATGGCCCTTTGCATTGGGTAACTTTTTGGGGTCCCTTTCAGTCTGAATTATCCTGTGATATCCTTATGATCCTTAGCAGACTGGAGAAGAATGTTTTTAAAAGAACTTCATATTATATTTCCTTCTGTGATGCAGAGTTTCATACTGATCCTTCACTGCCTGTTGCTGGATGCAGCTCCATGCTGCATTCGGTTACACCCCAAGGAGAAGAGAAACACAGGCTGCCTTCTTCTGGCCAGGTGTCCTCAAAATCCTTGCAGAACTGAAGCCGTAACTGCCTTGTTCCATCCATGACTGTGACTCTTACTAACTTCACTTTGCTTTGGAAAGAGCTTGACATACTGTTTCAACTTTGATAAGATATATAGCCTTAAATTCCTGAAGTGTCATGCAGTAATGTCAGATTTGAAGAAAATGAAGTGCAACCAAAACTATATTCCATGTCCTTTGTCCTCAGATTTTGAAGTATGCTGCCACGTTAAAACAATTCATATAATTAATAGCAACCTTGGAAGTGGGTAACTATCAGACACAGACATTTATATGACTAACGGATGCAAATTACTGTTCTCATTTCGGAGTTTACTTGGGCTGAGACTTTTCAAAATCCTGATGTGAGCTATCTGCTCACAGCTATGGAAATGCCAGGAGGTACAGACAGACCATTTCTAAGGACTACACTGAAATTCCATGCTGTATGGCACTACAACATTCCTAAAAACACACTCTGCCCTGCAAAATTCTACGTGAGAAGCTGTGTGCTTCACTAACCAAGTCTTAACACTGAGCTATTGATCTATAAAATTACTGAATATCATAGGACAACTGAAATGTTATTTCAAGCTCTTGTATGAACTCAATAAGCTGACCTCATTTTATTTCCCTGTTGCTGTTAAAGGCATTTTGCATACAGAGAGAAGCAATCTATGGCATTACAGAGAAGCTAGCTGGCTTCAGAACTCAGAGGATATCACAGACTGAGCTGTCCTCCACTCCATTTTAGCACTGCTTGCTATCAACAGCAAGTTTTCCAGGAGTCTAGCCCAGATTGGTTTATGCAACAGTAGCATTCACTGTTGAGGTAACAGGATGATGCTTTTAGATCTTGTCAAAACACTCAGATTGAATTCAGGCATATTTTTCAACTGAAGCATAATGGTACTGCTTGGCTTGAGGGACTGGAGTCTCTCATGAGTCATAGTTAGCACACAGAACACCAACCACAAAAAGTACCACCAGGCAGTATCATCTCTGATCACCTTCTGCTCTCTATTCAGCAGCATAAAGGCAAACCATATACTATGGTTCTTCTATGCTGCCTTCTATCAGGATGTTTTAACTCCAAACATATCAGGACTCTCGTTTGCACAAGCAACAGCATCCTTTGTCTGCTAACTTGTGTTGCAGTCATAGTATCATAGTAGCATAGTATCAGTCAGGGTTGGAAGGGACCACAAGGATCAGCTAGTTCCAACCCCCCTGCCATGGGCAGGGACACCCCACACTAGATCAGGCTGGCCAGAGCCTCATCCAGCCTGGGCTTAAACATTTCCAGGGATGGGGCCTCAACCACCTCCCTGGACAACCCATTCCAGGACTTCACCACTCTCATGGGGAAGAACTTCCTCCTCACATCTAGCCTGAATCTCCCCACCTCCAGCTTCATTCCATTCCCCCTAGTCCTATCACTACCTGATAGCCTGAGAAGTCCCTCCCCAGCCTTCTTGTAGGCCCCCTCAGATACTGGAAGGCCACAATAAGGTCACCCATAATAGCTCCATATATATGGAGCTATTCTAGACAAGGAAAACACACAGGGGATTTAGTTTTATTTCAACAGCTCTACTTGAAGTGCCAGCCCCACTGAAGTTGGTAATAACAACCCACATCAATATTTCACAGTTACAGCATTTTTTAAATACTACCTAGTGTTCATAATGCATTTGATACACTCTGATTGAAAATAGATCACACTTTCTCAGAAAATATTGCTATATGCAAAACAAACAGCCAGTGCAAAGTATGAATAGGTACAAAGGCAACCGTGCAAGAAAATGAGGAGGCAAAGAATCAAACCCAGCCTTATATAGCATTTTCTGAACCGAATAGATTCGTGCTGCTGGGTCTGTACAAGAACCTCTCATCTGTTTTAACAGACAGACATTTTTGTCCAGCTTACCTTCAAAGAGCCAGTCTGCAATTCCATTAAAAATAATTCCTTCTTTTCCTGAAGATGTCAGGCGCAATGAGCTACTCTTTACGTCAGGCTGATAGTAGATGTTGTTTTCGAAAATATAAATCTGGATGAGGTAAAAGGGATGGAGAGGGGAAAAAAAAAAAGATCATTTTGGTAGATACAAATGAATGTTCAGCAATGAATATACAGTTTCCTTGGGCTTAGAAAAGTCTACAAAATAATTCAGACCGAGTTTTCACCAACCATACTTTCTTTTACTATCAATTTGGATGAACTAAGTGAACTTTTAATCCTTATGCCAAGCTGAATTCTTCCTTTGAAATTGTTTTTCCAGTTGAAATGTTTCCATTTGCTTTATGAAATATTATTACATTCTGCAGAATCGTACAGAAGACAAGTTTTTATCAGTTGACTAGATAAAGAAATTTTCTATTAATTCCATTCTGTCTAATAATATCATCTGTTTTTCTAGCTGTGAAATTAGACACACTTCTGCAACTACACATAGAGCAGTACATGCACCAGAAATGTAAGTTCCAGCTTCGTATCATGGTGTGATAACATATTGGAGAAGCAAAATAAATAGCAGGCTGCTGTTAACTTTTCTCAGCTTGCTGACACTTTCTGACTCTGACAGACAAATATTTTACCTCAAGTGTGATAGATAAATGCCCTTTTCTTTTCAAGCCTAGGCCACTCCTCCTTTTCCTGCAAGTAAGAGGCTAGACAGACTGTCCTTTCCTCCTTTACCATCACTTCTCAGCCTTGTGTGTGCTTGCCTTTTCTTGTTCACTTTGCAGCAAAGAATTTCAGGTTCACTCATGTTGTGAGACTGAGGTCCAGGCTTCAAGACAAAGTGCCATAAAAGAAAGGTAAAAGGAACAAAAAAAAAAAAAAAAAAAAAAAAAAAAAAAGGGGGGAGGGAGGGAAGGGGTGGGGGAGAGAAGGAAAAAACAAACATTGGAAGGGTATGATGACAGCAAAAAGGGCAGAAGACAAATACAGTGATGATAAGGAGGGTTTATGACATGGAAACCATCACAACATGGAAATAACCACAACAGGCTATGTATTTGCCTTTCTCCTACCAGTGAGGAGACCTTCAAGCACTTCACTGCTTTGATGCATGTTGTCCTGAACTTCCCTATCTTTCCCAGTTCAGGTTAATGAGAAACAAACAAGATACTAACAGCTCAAAAGCTGCAGATAGGTATAAAAAGCAGAACTACAACTACTAGCATTTCCTGTAATAATTCTCTTCTTCTTCTTTTCTCTGTACTCCTTCATTCCTCATCTTCCTAAGTTTAAATGCCCATGACTAGATAGGCATTTCAGCTATCACCTCAGAGTTGTAGCCTTTTTCTTTACTTTTTTCTTAAATTATCAAGGCCACCTATGTGCTTGCACATCCTAACACTGAACTCAGACAAGTAATGCACCATCTTGATCCACATCAGGAAAATGCAGCTAGCAGCATCAGAGACGCAACGTACAATGCATGCTTTCATTACATGATTTCATCAATGTACACTGACATTAGGAGTCACAGAAACTGTTAGCATGAAGTAAATACATTTCCACCAAAGACCATTTTAAAAGGCTAGTCATTTATCATTCCCTCATGCTTCTATGATAAATGACTTATGGGAAAATACTAAGCAGAGAGCAAAGTTTTATTACCACTATTACTGCTGTTCTCTTTGCTTCTAAATTACCATCTGAAATAGATTTCCCTATGAGTCCCCAAACTGGCGTTTCTTGATTTTTAGCAGTAGCCACTTCATGCTTTCTGCTGTAGAAAGCAATAAAGCTGAAGGTTTTTTTCATACCATAAGCAATGCAATGATTTTAACCATTACTGGGAATCACGGCTGATGTAGAATGAAGCTCTTTACCGTCAGAAATTCAAAACTTGGCAATGAGTTCAAAACTGAAGTGAAAATAATTGATCCAGTTTCAATAGTATGAAAGGCACAGACCAGTAATAACATTCATAGCTTTACAAATTATAGTAAATAAAACTTAGAAGCTATGGGAAGCTGCTGTATGATGCTGCATTAACATCAAAAGATAAAAAGGATTAGAGAGTGTCAGACTGAAATAATACCAACAAACACTTTTTGTCAACGTGTCTTTCCACAATAAAAAAGGTAAGGTTTTTTTCCTAAGGTAAAACAAACAAATGCAAGTAATAAGAAGACATGGTTAATTGCTTAACCAAGAAAAAATAATTTAGGCCTGCACTTGCTAATTAAGTGAATTAAAAATATTCCTATTACACTAAATTATATCAGTAACAGGAACCACGCTACTGGCTTAGTAAGCAGCAACTTCTTACTGTTGACAATCTCTTCTTGTATAAACAACTACTTCCAGGAGATTACCAGAAAAGCCTGCTTGATCAAATTATTCTTTTTTATTTAACCTTATTCCATTAAACAATCTCAATTTAATTAACTTTTGAAGATCAGAAGCATCATTTTTGCTTTTATCACCCATTTTCAAGCCATTTGTACTTTTAATGGGGAAGATAAGCATAGTGTCTAGTGCCTGTAGTGGAAAAAATTCATTTAAGGCCATCACTGCCAAACTGCAGGATTAAGAACTACTTATTTCATGACTGAATCATGAAAAGGTCTTTAATCCTGTTATTACTAGTTAGCAGGTATTGCTAATTCCATCTGACACATTTCAGATAAGTAAATATCTCACCCTTGTGCCACCAACTGCCAGCTTCCTCGGCTTTATCCCCCATTCTCTGCATAAAGCTTTGTCTCCATCCCCAACCAGTTCTCAGCCACTCCTTGAACATCCCCGCAATCCCCTTAGTCTATTCTTGTCATCTAAAGTTTCCCTTCTCTCCTCATTACCTGTGATATGTATTCTTTCAACAGCTACCCCAAGGAATAATTTTTTTCTCCAACATAGGAATTAGAGCATTTTTAATTTCCTGAAAAACTTCCAAGGTCACCTGGCCGCTCTCAATAAGCCTCAAGCTTATTGCTTACCTGAATTTAACATTAACAATGATGAATTTATGTTGCTTTGCAAAACGTTTATGAAATACAACATCCATGTTCCTCCACATAACTAAACAGCTTGTAAATGCACATCAATGATTTAGGGTTGGTGCACTGGCAACCACTGCTCTGCACCACCTGCAGCATTCCAAAAGGTCAATATCCTCATGTTTGAGCTTGTAGAAGCATCTTAAGGAGATTCACCATTACGGTTAGTCATTGAATCTCACCTGTAATTTTGAGTATTTGTTCTGTTTCAGGAGGTGCCACTTTCCACTTGATGCCCACAAACTGCTGTTTGTACCGACAGGAATGGCTTTGTGCACACCTCCTACAACGATGCTGCCTAAACCCCACATTCTGAACATGCAAAGTGCTCATCTATAATTATTTGATTCATTCATGCCCTGGAAATAAATATTTTGGAGCCAAAACGTTGATTTCTGCGGCAAAACAGGCAGCAGAGTTGGAGTGACAAGGTGATTGTGACTAGGTCCATGCAGCTCTTTGCTTTGCTCCCTGTAAATCCAAGCTGTGGATTCAACTAAGCACATGTGTAATTACAAAACCCAGTCTCCTATCTGGCATTACTACCAGAGCAATGCAGCCAAGAAAGACATTTTCCAAAGTCATAGTCACTGTATGACTTCTTCCCAGTATAGTATTTACATGGTATAAATGTACCTCATACACGACTCTAAACATACTGAAATGTTAATAGATGATTGCTTTAAATTAATTTTGTTCACAAGAGAGTCAATAGATGTTGCTCATTTGTGATTATTGTCTGCACATACAACACCGACCAGCACCTAAGCACCTTGGTTTCATGGCCCTCTAAAATACCCATGACTAGAAGAAGCATGTGTACAGCAACTCTGGTTTTACCAGAGAGCAGCGAAGTTGGGCTTTCTCTCCCTGGTTAGTCCTCAGTTCTCACTGGCTTGCTGTGGCCATGACACCACTCCGTGCTCTTCCTGATGCAACAGGGGGTATCAAATGTGACGTGACTTCAGCAGGAAGATGGATACCAGTTTTTATATGGATTATTACAAGTCCATCAACCAAGAAATAAAAATGTTCCTCAGCTGAAACATGCAAAAAAATCCATACAAGGCTCCAGAAGCAGAGGAAGTCTTTAAATATAATGGTTGATCTCTATCCTTGCTGCAAAACATCTAAGTTCCTTTTCTTTGGTTCATGCATTTTTAGCTTCCTTGCTCTATTTAAACATCATCACCAGAGCTTTCTGTTGAAGACAGTATCTGCAGAAAACTCCTTACAGCTCTACTTTATGCTGCACTAAAATATATGGCCAAGCTTTTACATCAAAGCCACAAAGGCTAGATGGAACTTTTTATATTTTAGGTGGCAGCTGTGGCTGCTGCTCAGCCGCAGTACAGCAATACAGAGGAACTGAATTTATGAGCAACAATTTGGTCTTCAAAATTGAGTGAAAGAGAGCAAGTGGTTGGGAGAGAGCTCAGAAGGCTTCTCTTTTTACAACAGAGACTTTTAAAGCTCTTAAGTACTGCAAGGCAGACAGCAAATCACGACACCCAGAGAAGAATTATTGATCAAAACAAACCAAATTATTCTTGGAGCAGAATCTTGCCTTCAGTAAGTCAGGTAAGTCAGTATGCAAATGTGTGCCCAAGGGTTTCCAGGGTGGGGACTTCACATAATTCATCACTTTGTGTATTGTGTTGTGGGCAACGTTCACATAAACCAAAAATGTTCCTTGCTAGTCCATCTCTATTCAGGTAATTCAGAACAAGGATTTCTTAGTACACACTTCAGTCTAATTATTACATCATGAGCACTAAAATGTTGACTGTAACTAGGGAATCTTCCAAAACTGCTAAAAGAGGAGTCTCTCACTGTGTATCAGACAGGTAGCCTCATGAATACACCAGTGGATTTGTGCCCAAAATGCTTTTGCAGCTTCCAGGCATGCCGGTAAGAAAATAAATGGAAAAAGGCACAAACTGGAACCAGGCTATGCTATCTTATATGAAAATTATTACTACACTGTATTTTCCCCCAAACACCTTCTCTTCACCATCTATTTCCCAAGTATTTTTAAAGCATTTAAAATTATTTTTTAGCTAAGATCCTTAGCTAATAATGCTGTAAATAGGGATAAATATCCAAAATCTATGGCCTTCAAAATGATTTGACTTCGTGTTTTCTTAGATGCTTTGCACAGTTAATCACATCCAGCCTGAAAGCAAATGAAGGAAAAAGCACAGCATTTCTTTATTTTATGAAGCATTTTCCAATTAATGAAAAACATCTGTAAGACTGTTTTGAATTAGTGAGAGATTAATTATTGATAATGATCACATTTATTTCAACTGACTGTGAAGAATGTGAAGCTCTGCCTGCTCTAATATTCTACCTATTGCACTAATCCTTCTCCTTCTTTCACATGTCAGCCTTGAAACTGTTTTTTTTCTTTTTCTTTCATAAATCTTCTAAATTAATTTCTTCCAAAGCCATTTGTTGTTTGCAACATGTTTCACAATTACATAACTTTATTTCAGGCTGAGGTCTTAAGCAGAGCACCCAGTCCAAGCAGTTAGTTCCAGATGGCAGGCAGCTGTGAAAACATAGAGACATCTAATCCCACAGCTGAACAGCAAACACAGTGCCAATAGCTGGAGAGGCCCCCTGTGTATCTTTAATCATTTCAAACACCACAGGCAAAGAAAAGCTGCTAAATTACAGAAAAGTACTCCACTTTTTCCCTTTAGGTGCTCCATTGTAGCCTTCTGCTTGGGCATATCAACACTCAATCACTCCTCTGATTGCAGGGCAGCGTATTGGCAACAGTTCAAACTTTTTACCCATCAGCTGGGCAGCAGTAGTAGTTTGCCTGGAGCTGCGTGGAGGTCACCATGCAATGCTGTGAGTGTGTGTGAAGCAGGGCTTTGAGCTCTCTACCAAAGCAGGGTCAGCTTCTCTACCAGAGGTTGCCAGCAGCTGGTTAGTCCTGGCATTTGAGACAGAACCACGATCAAGTATTTGCGTATGTCCTAGAAATTCATCCAGACACCAAAGTTTAGACTTGTACTTAAATCCAGAAGCCCAGTATTATTCAGAGCTGCAGCCCTGGCTGATAAAGCCTTTCTCCTTCACTGGAACCAGTCATCAGCCTCACATGCACAGAGAACCTATGAAACTGAAACAAATTTCTCTCAACCCTGATGCTAAGGAGGTAGACTTAATCTAACACTAGTCCTTAGACTTAATCTAACACTAGTCCTTGGTAACTTTTAAGGTACCTCACCATTCAGAAAGTTCTTAAAATTTCATCTCCCAGTCTGTACTGATATCATAGAATCAATAAGGTTGGAGAAGATCTCAAGGATCATCAAGTCCAACCTGTCACCCAAGACCTCATGACTAAACCATGGCACCAAGTGCCACGTCCAATCCCCTCTTGAACATCTCCAGGGATGATAATATCAATGACTGCTGCCCTGATCGAGGTGCAGGACCTTGCATTTTGACTTACTGAACCTCATGAGATTCTCCTCCATCCTGTCCAAGTCCCCCCTGGATGGCATCCCATCCTTCAGTCTAACCAACAGCACCACTCAGCTTGATACCATCTGTGAACTTGCTGTCTCACTGTCTGTATCATTGCTGAAGATATTGAACAGCACTGGTCTCTGTACAGAACGTTGAGGAACACCACTCAACACCTGCCTCCATCAGGACATCAAGTGACTGAAGACTAACCATATAGGTATTCTGTATTGCCACTTTTGTTCCTCTGTATAAAAGGGAAACACCTCATGTGTAGAGAAAACATTAGTCACTCATGCCATGCTCTGCCCAGGATGAAGGTATGTTTCCCCAGTCTGTACCACAACCACAAACTCATTGGCCTGTGCCACTTCTTAGAATAGAATAGAATTAACCTGGTTGGAAAATACCTTTGAGATCATCGAGTCCAACCTATTGTCCAACACCAGCTAATCAACTAAACCATGGCACCAAGTGCACCATCCAGTCTCCTCCTAAACACCTCCAGTGATGGTGACTCCACCACCTCCATGGGCAGCCCATTCCAATGGCTAATCACTCTTTCTATGAAGAACTTCTTCCTAACCTCCAGCCTAAACCTCCCCTGGTGCAGCTTGAGACTCTGTCCTCTTGTTCTGGTGCTGGTTGCCTGGGAGAAGAGACCAGCCCCCACCTGGCTACAACCTCCCTTCCAGTAGTTGTAGACAGCAATAAGGTCTGCCCTGAGCCTCCTCTTCTCCAGGCTAAGCAACCCCAGCTCCCTCAGCCTCTCCTCATAGGGCTTGTGCCCCAAACCCCTCACCAGCCTTGTTGCCCTTCTCTGGACACATTCCAGCAACTCAACATCTTTCCTAAACTGAGGGGCCCAGAACTGGACAGTGTAGCATAATGTGGCTACAGTTCAAAAGCCATGGGAAGGTAAAGCCATCCTATAAGGCACAAATTTGCAGGTCTGCAGTCCAATATTTACACATCACCTGATGTGAAACGATAGCAGAAGTCACTAATAACTAACAAAACCAGAATAAAAAAGTAGTTAGTTCAGCCTTTTAAATTGTCTTGACATTTATTACAGGGAAAACTTGGGCACCTATCCCATAATGCTTCATATATCGGGGTCTTGTTTTCCTAACGTGATGAGTGAATCTTTCTAATTAATCCTCCAGAGTTTGAGCACAGCAGATTTGTTTGACTTCCCGATTCACATCACCAGCACAAATACATTTTGCCATCAGTAATAATAGAAATGGGTAAAGCAAACTGCAAGTAACAGTGAGCTTTGCAGCCATGACTTACCCTTCCATAAGTTTTTACAGCTACTAAAATTAACTTTCCAAGTTAAAAGAAAAAATAAATTTACCCAGGATCCAGCATCTTATCTTGAAGGAAAGAAATGGCGGAGTATGACTAATGGCATGGTTCATCATTACATGATTCATTGAGGCAAATATCTAGTTCAAAGAAGGTGCCAACCACACTATACAACTACTTAGCAGGTGGAAAAGAAACAAAGGCAGCATCTGTATCAATTCAACTTTAGTTAAAAACAAAATATCCCTACAACAAGCACTGGTCACTTCCTGTACAGGTGCTTTACTTGTGAAACTAGGAAATCATCACATTCCTCAAAAGTCTCTCTGACCAACAAATATAAATAACTATTTCAATCTGGAACAACCTCAGCAACATGTCTTCCTTATCTTTTACACAGGGAGTATGAACTCAGACAAAACTAAGGAATTTCTGATTTTGCCTAGAAGGAGACCTTTAGGCACACAGTAAATGTTTCTGTTGCAGAACTCTGACAGTTGCTAATGATAGTGCTAAAGATGTTGACCTGAAGCATCTTCAGGCAGGCCATTAATGGCTATATTCCCGTAGGATCTTGGCAAGGACACACAGTTCACCACTCTGCACTAGCACAGGTATCTTCAGAGCCCAATGTTCTATGTAACAGACCACTCAACTGGACTTTTTGCTCTGTTCTGGGGGATAAGTATCTTTACTGATGCAGAAACAAGTGTTTGTCCTGTGCATCCACACATATAGTCTGGCTAACCAGTTGACTGCACCATCATCATGTCTGATAGACCTTATGCCGAGATGTAGCTATTAGACTTCTTCATCTCCTAAGCATATGGCTAAATTCCATCCCTCCTTCTTGTGAGACTGCCAGCTAATTAGTTGGATAATTAATTCTTCAAAAGCTTCAAGATGTTTTTTCCATCTGGGCTTGCCTCTTACCATCAGTTCTGACTCCTGTCTTACCATACATTAACCAAGGCCAAATCCAACTGCCCTTAGTTAGATCAGTCACTGAAATTTCCAGATAGAATGTGTTTTCTTGCTAACTAGTGTTAGTACAAATAATATCAGGTATCCATTAAACAGAAGAAAGTAAAATAAAGAATACTTTCTCAGTCACTGTGGTGGAGTAGGAAGGTTCCCCCCCACACACAAAAGAATTCCACAGCTAACTCAGCCGGAGAAGCAGATGAAAGCTGTATTTTACAAGCAGATATGGAATGCAATGAATATGTACAAAAATATACAATATTTACAATATATATACAGAAATATACAGCAACAGGAAACCTTTCCCCAACCCCCCTGCGGCCAGGGGGGTTCGGCCTTTTCCCCCTTCTCCCTCCCTACCTCCCCTTTTCCCCAAAAAGGTTAGAAAGAGAGAGAGAAAGGAAGGTAATTAAAAGGGTGAAAACTTGTTAAAGCTCAAAGCGGATGCAAAAGTTAGTTTTCTCTTATCTGGTTAGCAAGAATCGTAGAGAGAAACGAGCCAGCTCACAGCACAGGGGGAAGAAGAAGACGACTACTGACTGACTCCCCGACTGAAAGACTAAACAAAAAAACTACAACCGGGTCCCACCAATGAAATTGAATTAGCATATCATTGTTTTCATTCTAATATCAAAACATTTGGCTAGAGTGTTCAGAAAGTGTCTCTTTCTTAAAGGCACAGCCTAAACCGGTCACAGTCACTCAGCAAATTTTATACTTCCTCAGTTTCAGGTACAATAACAAGGGAGCTGGGATTGTTTATCCTGGAGAAGAGGAGGCTCAGGGGAGACCTCATTGCTCTCTACAACTACCTGAACAGTGGTTGTAGCCAGGAAGGGGTTGGTCTCTTCTCTCTAGCAACCAGCACCAGAACAAGAGGACACAGTCTCAAGCTGTGCCAGGGGAAGTTTTGGCTCGAGGTGAGGAGAAAGTTCTTCACTGAGAGAGTCATTCATCATTGGAATGGGCTGCCCAGTGAGGTGGTGGAGTCACCGTCCCTGGAGGTGTTCAAGAGGGTATTGGACGTGGCACTTGGTGCCATGGTCTAGTCATGAGGTCTGTGGTGACAGGTTGGACTCGATGATCTTTGAGGTCTCTTCCAACCTTGGTGATACTGTGAAGTTGGCACAGCACTGTTTTACAGTTCATACTGGAAAGAGAAAGAATATCCCACAACACATGCAATAGCTGTATTTTTCCTAGTCCTGAATTCATGCTGGAGCATGTGGTGGAACAAAACACACAGCAATGGAGGAATCATAGAACATAATCACAGTCTAATAGTATAGATGTTTCATAGATGGTAGATTTGCCTCGTGCAATGCTTTCAGGACCAGATGTAAGCAGGCAAAGATGTTTATTACATTATACAGCAAAGTTATATAGTCTATCAGAAGGCACATGTCACCCCTCAATTGGTCATTTCCTACTGGCATACATGTAATTAAGGCATACAATAGGTCAAAATAACCAAATAATATTTTAACACATCCAACCAAATTCTACCCAGCTTCTCTCCTTCAGTTACAAGGTGTTTACATTACCCTCAGAGTCAAAGACAAAACATAGCCCTCTCTAATTCGAGCAAGGGCAAATGTTCTCTATAGTCTTCTACAGGTATTCGAAAACAACCCTCTTCCCACATCACAGAATCACAGAACTAATTAGGTTGGAAAAGACCCTCAGAACCATGGAGTCTAATCATTAAACCTAGCACTGCCATGTCCACCACTAAACCATGTCCCTAAGCATGAGAATAACTTGTGTGCTGCCATGACTGCAGCTCAAGGAATACAATATGTAAGTACAGTTTAAATAGCCTTCATATAGCCAGTTCAACCAGCAGTTAAACCCCAGAGTCAAATGTACTAGCACAGAGCCCTATCACATAAATGTTATAGAATCATAGAATCATAGAATCAGTCAGGGTTGGAAGGGACCACAAGGATCATCTAGTTCCAACCCCCCTGCCATGGGCAGGGACACCCTACACTAGAACAAAACTATGAGAACAAAATTAGTTTGAAGATAAATAGATTGATCAAAATTTGCTTGGTGGTGTTTTTACTTCATCTGTACATATATATATATATATATATATATATATTGGCAAGAGTTAATGGTATTTCTTTCCTGAACAGCATGCTGCTTCACCTGGTAAGTTCAGCACCAACAAGTGATCTTTAAAAAATACATAAATAGATGGTATCTTAAATAAAATAATTCATTCTGAAACAACTTTAAACTGCTATTTAGAAAAGAATGTGGTTTCCATTCTTACTTCTGTTTTGGCCCCAGTTATGGTAAATGAAGATATTTATGCACTTCCTTTGATTTGTAAATAGTATTTGAACTAATTTTGGATTATAGGAGTAAGTTAAAATGAAACACCCATTTCATTTTTTTCAGCATTTGCTGTCAAGATAACAAGTTTGTCTTTCATCACAGGTTCACAGGTGTTGAGGGTCAGAAGGGACATCTGAAGATCAAGTCCAACCCCCTGCCAGAGCAGGACCACAGAATCTATCACAGGTCACACAGGAATGCATCCAGATGGGGCTTGAAAGTCTCCAGAGAAGGAGACTCCATGACCTCCCGGGGAGCCTGTTCCAATGCTCTGTGAGACTCACAGTGAAGAAGTTTCTCCTCATGTTGAGGTGGAACCTCCTGTGCTGTAGCTTATATCCATTGCCCCTTGTCCTATCACAGGGTGCATCAGAGCAGAGCCTGTCCCCTCCCTCTTGACACCCAGCCCTCAGATATTTATAAACATTTATTAAATCCCCTTTCAGTCTCTTCTTCTCCAGACTAAAAGCCCCAGGGTTCTCAGCCTCTCCTCATAGGGCATGTGCTCCAGTCTCTCAATCATCCTGGTAGCCCTCCATTGGACTTTATCCAGCAGATCCCTGTCCCTGTTGAACTGGGGAGCCTAAAACCAGACACAATATTCCAGGTGTGGTCTCGCCACAGCAGAGTAGAGGGGGAGGAGAACCTCCCTTGATCCGCTGGACACACTCCTCTTAATGCACCCCAAGGTACCATTGGCCCTCCTGGCCACAAGGGCACATTGCTGACCTGTGGATAACTTCTTATCCACCAGGACTCTCAGGTCCCTCTCTGTTCTCTAGCACACTGCCTCCTAACCTGTACTGGTACAGTTTATCATTCCTTCCCAGATGCAGGACTCTGCATTTACTAGGTTCCTCTTTACCCAGCTCTCCAGTCTGTCCAAGTCTCGCTGAATGGCTGCATGGTCTGCAGGCATATCAGCCAAGCCTCCCAGTTTGGTATCATCAGCTTCATTTAAGTATTTAACATATTTGTTACCACTTGCTGCTTCACAGCTTGGAAAAATTATACAAATAGCTTCACTTCAGAAATGTACAGCTAGTTTTCACCAATTAAAAAGTGGTGCAAATCAGCCACAGAGTTTGTCAATGCATTACCATTACACTAAACATCTGTCTGGCTATCTTCTCTATTGATATCCAGCATCCTCCAAAGCTTTGCTACACAACAGTTTTTTCTAATAGAGCCACTGATTATGTTAATGACAGTCACATGTAATGCCTGTTCTCTTCTACAAGTCCAAACTGATCAAATATTTTCTTGTTCATCTATGATTTCACTTATTGTACCCCTGGGATTTACTGACTTTAATTGATTTTGCCAGACCATTATTATACACACTGCTACAGAAGATGAGCACACTCTTCTGCCCTTTCCCCATGCCAAAATCTCAGTAAATTGAAGCACTGAAGTTCTTTGCAGTGAAGAACAAGGTGTTTTGCCTGTCAGTGCAGCACTATAACTGCTATTTCATTTTTCCTCTCACAGAACAACAACAACAAAAACATGCTCATTTTAGGAAAAAAACACTTTCTAACATCATCCAGAAGAACTGAGCACACAGTGTGCAGAGCAAGACATTGATGAACACAACTAGGAACACGGAGATGTGGTGCCAAGGGACATAATTTCATGGTGGGTTAACCGCTAGACTTGATGATGACTTGAAGGTGACAGAACACTGGAACAGGCTGCCCAGAGGGGTTGTGGAGTCTCCCTCTGGAGATACTCAAAACCCACCTGGATGCATTCCTGTGTGATCTGGCATAGGTGATCCTGCTTTGGCAAGGGGGTTGGACTTGATGATCAGAGATACTTGTTAGCCGCTGGAATGTGCTGCCCAGGGAGGTGGTGGAGTCACCGTCCCTGGAGGTGTTCAAGAGGGAATTGGATGTGGCACTTGGTGCCATGGTTTAGTAGTCACGAGGTCTTGGGTGACAGGTTGGACTTGATGATCTTTGAGGTCTTTTCCAAACTTATTGATTCTATGATCTTTCAAGGTCTCTTCCAGCCCCTAACATTCTGTAATTCTGTGAAACAGTTGCTTATTATATCCAGTCTGAAGCTCCATGATGGCAATCCAAACCTCATGATTCGTATCAAAGCTCCTCTATGGCCAAAATGGCCCACGCTGCAGTGAGCCACAGAAATCCTTCAGGTCTCTATTTGGTTGCAGGAAAGAAGTGGCTATTCCTATGTCCTGTGACAAAACAGCATCGTGATACCGTTGGGTACGTTTCTTCCCACAGCCTGAGATTCAACAACCATGTTCAACATAACTACTGAACAAAAGTACTGGCAACTGGGCTATTCAAATTGCTCCTGGGCTCCACGCAGGGTAAGGATGATGGATCTTCCTGTGACAATGCACTATACATGGGTGGTTCCAAGTTAGATGTTGATTATACTGTGCCATACATGTAGATGTGAGATAGAATAGAATAGAATAGAATAGAATAGAATAGAATAGAATAGAATAGACCAGGTTGGAAGAGAACCTTCAAGATCATCATGTCCAACCTATCATCCAACACCACCTAATCAACTAAACCATGCAATCAAGCACCCTATCAATTCTCCTCCTGAATACCTCCAATGATGGTGACTCCACCACCTCCCCGGGCAGCACATTCCAACTGGCAATCACTCTCTCAAAGTCAGCTAAGCAAACTATGGCAGCAGACAAAAATCCACCCTCATTTGACCTCTGTTTCAAAATCACCAGACACATTGCAAATGACTCAGAAAACAACAGATAACAAAATGATTGTAATTGTAAGCAATAATAACTATCTTCATTCTTAAAGACACCAATTTTCTAACTGTTGTGACTGACCTTCACAGGAATTTTCTCAGAGGAAGTTTTCAACCATTTGGATTATGTTGCAATTAAGAAAGACAGGAAGTAGCTGTAGATCAGCATGGAGACCTCAAAACACATACATCCCAGTGTCACATACCACCTTTTGACTCTGTCAGTTATGATATGTTAGTTTTATTTTTGCACTCATCAAGCTGCCAAACATAGCATGATCAGGACACTCAAGCACCACTTCTCTGCCATCTAGATTAATGCTACTGCACCGTAGTAATGTGTTAGAACAGTTGTTTCTGAACTGCAAACAATCTACAAGCCTATTCTATTTAATTGCTATTTAGATAGTTTATACATCCACTGTAAACAACAGCAAGGCTACACTCATAATACAACTATAGATTTGTTACTAGTGTCATGAACTAAACCAGGCCATGAACTCACAGAGTATCAGCAACTTGATGATAACTGTGTTTATGTCCTTGATTTCCAATTAGAGTGAGCAAGAATTACCCTCTTTTGTTTAGACACATATTAATTGTGTTGTCTTTCCAATGATATTGGATCATGATGTTCACTCAATTCACATCCTGCCTAATCCCACAACAGCTTAACTCATGAGTGGAAACATTGTGCTCTATGTTATGTAAACAAAATAATATATAATATGCAAACTGTGACCTACACAAAAAGCTACTTAATAAATCTTTGTGACTACACAGAAGATTACAGGAAAACTGCCTTGCCCCCAGGCTCATAGCCTGGAGCTACTGCTTTGCCTGTAGAGCTGCCTGAAGAACTATGCTGGTTGCAGCACTGTGCAAAGTCTCTTAAAGGAATTGGACTGCTCAGGTCTTTAGTCACTGTCTGTGAGGTGTATGACAGGCTTATCTCTGAACAGGAGCTCACACTTCTTGTTCCTCACATTTACTGACAGCTTCTGACTAATGAAACAGTGTGGAAAAGCATGGACAGAAATGCCACTCTTGCATGCCTGAGTCATCTCTACAGACTTATAATAAAATCATAACTTGCTCTGACCATAAAATCACAGAATCATAGAATGGTCCAGGCTGGAAGGGACCTCCAAAGGTCATCTAGCCTGACCTCCCTGCAGTCAGCAGGGACATCCCCATCTAGACCAGGTTGCCCAGGACCTCATTGAGCCTTACCTGGAATATCTCCAGGGAAGAAGCCTCAAGCACTTCCCCAGGCAACCTGTTCCAGTGTTCCATCACCCTCACTGTGAAGAACTTCGTCCTGATACCCAACCTAAATCTGCCCTTCTCTAGTTTGAAGCCTGCCCTTGTAAACAGTCCCTCTGCAGCCTTCTTGTAGGCCCCCTTCAGGCACTGGAAGGATGATATTAGGTCTCCCCTGAGCCTCCTCTTCTCCAGGCTGAACAACCCCAGCTCCCTCAGCCTGTCCTGGTAGCAGACCTGCTCCAACCCCCAAGCATTTTCATGGCCCTCCTCTGGACCTTCTCTATCAGGTCCATATCCTTCCTACACTGAGGGCTCCAGACCTGAACACAGTATTCCCGGTGAGGTCTCACCAGAGCAGAGTAAAATGGCAGAATCACCTCTCTGAATCTGCTGGCACTGCATTGTTTCATGCAGCCCAGGATGTGGTACCTGCCATAAACAGTGACATATAGATGTACAGTGTTCTGCAATAGTATCTGTATGATCAGTACTATTAGTCCCTACTGATCAAGCTCTGCTCATAACATACATGAGCATATGAATACTATTAGTATATTATGCCTCCAATACACCCTACTCCACCTGTAAAGCTCTAAATACATCGACCTGCACAGGTTTCTGTTTTCCTCATCAATACTGTTTCCACCATCTTAAATAGATCCTTCTAATATCAGTTTGTTTCCATAAGAGTTTTAAGTGTTGGCTGGCTGCTGGGTCCTTCAGCCTTCTTTCTTCCCTGCCAGTTTCCTCCCTGCCAATCAATGCTTTGTTTTCTCTTACAAATCAACACTGTAACTGACTTTTTAATCTTTATTCTCCAGGGGCATCCTGGCCTTGGAGCTGTCATGCCCTACAATTACACATCCACAAGAAGTCATCTGCATTTCTCTGTGTGGCTCAGGCTGAGTCAACATGAAAGCCTAACTCACTTTAACACAGCGTGGCAGGATATTAACCTGCTCTGATCCTTTAGCACAAACACAGCGGAGAAATCATAACCCTATTGTAGGGGGAAAGAAAACCAAACACATGCAAGGACATTTTTGGGTTGCTGACAGCAGTATTGAATGTCTCTTTTTCAAGAAAGACTTGGCCAAAACAGAGAGAAAGAGCCTGGAGGGGAGGAACATCCAAAAGCTGTGCAGTCATAATGTGGTGGGTTTTTTTGTTACTCAGCAGAGTTATCTTGATGACAGAGATTCAACACAGAGTCCTGACATCATCATCCATGATGCCTACACAGCTTCAATATATCTATTTATTACTAATAACAAGCACAATCTACTCCATCTTTATACATATGCAATGGGCGGAATCCTGACTGACTGACATTTGATCTAAACTGGGACAGAATGTCCTATCTTGACCACAGAAACAACTAAAATAACTTTCAAGGACACATGATATGACACAGGATTAGTCGCATAAGATAAATCATAGAATCACACAATCAGTAAGGTTGGAAAAGACCTCAAGGATCATCAAGTCCAACCTGTCACCCAATGCCTCATGACTAACTAAACCATGGCTTCAAGTGCCACATCCAATCCCCTCTTGAACACCTCCAGGGACAGTGACTCCACCCCCTCCCTGGGCAGCCCATTCCAATGGCCAACAACTCTTTCTGTGAAGAACTTTCTCCTCACCTCGAGCCTAAACTTCCTCTGGCACATCTTGAGACTGTGTCCTCTTGTTCTGGTGCTGGTTGCCTGGGAGAAGAGACCAACCCCCACCTGTCTACAACTTCCCTTCAGGTAGACTAAGTGCCTATATGATCCATTGTGGTGGTTTGAGCCTTAACTGGAAGTTAAGAGCTCAGATGGGGCAAGGCTGAGAATCTCTTCCCCCACTTCCCCTCCCCTCTCCTTCCTCCCAACAGAGAGGGGAGAAAAGGAAGGAGCAAATCCACCAAACAATAATTTGGAGTCGGCTTGGAAGTAGAGAGGTAAAGAGTTGTCTTTAAGCAATATATATATATATAAACAATAACAGAAGAAATGTTCACAAGGGCAAGGAACAATGATGGATGGGAGGGGGACAAAAACAAGAGAGTAATACAAAACCTACAAAACCAGCCTTTCTGGGGAAGCCTGGAGGCAGCAGAGAGAAGGATCAGGGCCGACCACGTGGCAGAGGAGCAGGCGGGCAGCTGCAGTAGCTCTCATCCAGCAGAGGCAGGAGTCAAAAAGCCGTGCCAACAGCTACGATGTCCTGCTTTTATACCCTAGCTGGGCAGGGAGGGGGAGTGGAACAGACTCAGCTTCCCAGGCGAAAAATGCTCTGCCGGGAGTGAAAAGTACCTGCAAGCCCTCCACCCTGCTTTGTTCTTTTGTTTTCAGAAAAGGGTGTTAACCCACCACATCCATGAACATTGCAAGCCTGCAATGTTTTGGGGCAGGATTTTGGAATCATATGACAATAGAGTTAATAATAAAACATGTTGCCCATTTTTTTTGCAACTCTTTCAAGATTCAGCTGGACAAGGTGCTGGGCCATGCTATCTAGACTGTGCTTTTCTGAAGAAAGGTTGGACCTTCATTCCTGAGTTCCCTTCCAACCCAGTATGCTATGAGTTCTAATTTAGCAAAAGGTTCAGTCAGATTTTGACCTCTGTACTTAGCTTTTGAGTGCCTATTTCTAAAGAATTTTAGACTTCTGAAGTATAATATCCTCGTTTCTGCATAAAACTATGCAATTTTCACACAAGCATGACAGTCCTGTTTTTTGAGTCACTGGACTTGCAGTTAATAATCACTAACAGACAGAAGTGTGACTATTCAGATATGCTTTGTTACACATACACGTTGAACAACATGAGATTCCAGATGAGATATGGATAGCTATTTTCATCACTCACTACAGGTTGCTGCACAGGAAAGTCCTGATGATTGCTCCTATCAAACACTCACCTATGCTTTTTTGCATGTTTCTTATATGGAAATGTATCTATACACGACACACAGAAATATCTATGTGAAAAACAAGGAATTAAAATAGCTTTCTAGTAGGACGATGTATCAAATTCCCAATATATTTGCTTACAAAAGAGTTATTGATCTGAGACTGGAGAGAGAAACGCACTACATCTGCACGCCTTACACACTGATTCGAATACTAGCTGCATGCTAGAGCAGTGATAATAGAATAAGAATCAGGGAAAGGAAACATCTTTTATCTCCCTTCTCAATTTATTCACTATAAAGCTGCTGGGCCTTTTATTGTTCCACATGAAAAACAGTAGTAAAAGAATAATGCTCCTATAAAACATATGATTTTCTCATTATTTCTTCACATCTTTCAGATACAGCCAAGTGTCTGAAGCCCTTATCCTAACAAAGGGCCAGCAATATCTAATCCTTAATAGTTAATATTTTTAAGTTACTTCTGATTCCAGGACACCTTCATTGCATTTTGCTAAGCAAAGTGATGAAGCGACTTCTGTGCTCAAGACAGCCTTGCTTCCATTTATAAACGTTCCATATCTCTGGAGCTTCACAAAACTTTTATTGAATAAATTCAACCTCAGTATGTAAAATTGTGTTTTCCCCTGCTTTCCAGAACTGCCTGTGCTTGCTGGCTGTATTCTGCATTCCCCTTTTCTGAGATGTAGAAAACTGCTTTTGCACCAAGTATCACTTTTGAAACGAGAGAACATGCATTAAATGCTTAACTTCCCCTCCAGCTTCATCTATATTTAAGTGCGGTGGGCACCTAGAAATTAATAATTGAAAATGGAAAATAGCTCAGAAGAACACCTTCAGAGAAACTAATAATTTAATTATTATTTTTTTTCTGAAGAATAGTTTGAGTTAAGTGATTTAGATGGAAAAAGCAGAAAAACATTTACATTGTACAATGCTAATTTGAGAAAACTAAGAGGCAATCCAACATGCAGCAGCAGCTTAGGAGCAAAAATATCATATTGCCCATGCTCACCATGGCCCTAATAAAAAGCAGTGCTTGTATGCAAAAAATACAGCAGTAGAAAGCTTTTGCAAGTAGGCTAGTAAGTGGCTTTCTGGTAGACTTAAGTCTTTAAGGCATTGGGCCATAACTGTAGCAAAATCTTAACTAGGTGAGCAATGCTTAACCATACAGTTTGCTTTTCTTCATAGAAACATCATCAGCAAGACAGAACTCCTTATACACTGTAAACAAGTAATCATTCCTTAGGTTAATGCCACATTAAAATGTTCTGGTTTATTTCTGGTTTTCAGAATAAATTCTGGCAGAGGATTTCCTCTCAGTTTTACTGCCATTGTCCTCATTAGACTATAGAAGATAGAATAAACCAGGTTGGAAGAGACCTTCAAGATCATCTTGTCCAACCCATCAACCAACACCACCTAATCAACTAAACCATTCAACCAAGCACCCTATCAAGTCTCCTCCTGAACACCTCCAGTGACGGCGACTCCACCACCTCCACGGGCAACACATTCCAATGGGCAATCACTCTCTCTGTGTAGAACTTCCTCCTAACATCCAGCCTAAGCCTCCCCTGGCACAGCCTGAGACTGTGTCTTCTTGTTCTGGTACTGGCTGCCTGGGAGAAGAGACCAACCTCTGCCTGGCTACAACCTCCCTTCAGGTAGTTGTAGAGAGCAGTAAGGTCACCCCTGAGTCTCCTCCTCTCCAGGCTAAGCAACCCCAGCTGCCTCAGTCTCTCCTCATAAGGCTTGTGTTCCAAACCCCTCACCAACTTTGTTGCCCTTCTCTGGACACGCTCCAACAAGTCAACATCCTTCCTAATCTGAGGTGCCCAGAACCGGACACAGGACTCGAGGTGTGGCCTAACCAGTGCAAGGCATTAGAATTAGCATTAGAATTAAAAGAAAATAAAGTCTTGACATTTCCATATGTGTTTTTAAGCTACATATATAAAAATACAGCAAGTCCAAAGAGCAAAAGAGTTTGAAAATGAGAGCAGCAAACTAAATATATTTATGTAGGACTTCCTTCGCAGGTATTAATTAAGCTTCTGTTTGACTCATGTACCCTAAGAGATCTTTTCTTCTTCATTTGCAAACAGAAATGTTTTTGCCAGGAGGAGGTGTCAAGTACCCAGAGCATTAATTATGCAAAAAATGTAACACACAGCAAATATTTTACTGAAAGGTAAGCCACTAATTTCTTAGAGTAGTTCTACTTTGAACCCAGATAGAGCAGATAGTAAATGAAGCTTTCAGCAACTAATGGCTGTTAAAGCATCTGTTGAGGAAGGTATGTGTCCAGCACAGTCCTGCTATTGTCTCATGCAACATCAAATAAACTTCTCTGTTGCAGTATTTCTGTTGTCTAAAGCAGTATTTGAAAGACATAGAAAAAAAGCTAAAATTCTGAAGTGAGGGCATGTCAAATGTTATATGAGTTCAACAATCTGAAAGTCATTTGCATTTCTGTGGAGCAACAGGTGTTGATGGGGTTGATGGCAAAATTAACCTCCAAACAAGACAACCAGGACAAAGGTGACTGAACACAAAGCAGAAGGACAGAGAGTTCTTGAAGTGGTACACATATTAATAACAATTAAATGCAGATTTTGCTCTGTTTTGTTTCTGGCTTTGCATGTGTATGCTTGGTTTTAGGTAGATTTGCTATAAGCTGAGGTCCTTTTTCACAGGGTTTTTTGTTGGTTTTGTGTTGGGTTTTTTTGCATTCTACTTGCAAAAGCTTCAGCTTCCAAGCCCTACTATCTCCATGTATTTTGTTACTTTTTTATTGCTGTTGTTTGTTTGTATTGTTTGCTTTTGGAACAAGAGGGTAATTGCTTGTTATTTTTAATATTTAAAATGTCTTCTAAAAATTAATGAGAGCAATGCTGAATCCATAATTCACCTACAGTCAAAAATCTGTGCTTTGTGCATACAGGATACTAGGCAATTCTACCCAATAATGACCTAAATCACCTTAAAGCATAGAAATAGCTCGTCTTCAGTCCTACCCTTTGACAAAGCTATGTTTTGTTGATGGCATGAAATTTTGACAAAAGAGACCATCAAGCTTTTCCAGACTGACCTTTTCAGTATTCTGGAGAGCTTTACTGTTTTCTTGATTTCTGCTTTGTTAAAACACACATTTATTTATGCACAGACATTCATATGTAAGTCAATCAATCATTATTTATGCTGATCCATCCAAATATATAACTCGAGCTCCCTTCAAATACACTTAATATATCATGAGAACAATAAGCTCAGTGCAATAAATAACATAAAACACCTGTCATAAATATAAAGGCAAAGTGACTGGCACAGATATATGTTCATACAATAAAGTGAGAGTAAAGTATTGCGCAGAAAATAAACAAGTTACCACTCAGGCAGAAGAAACTTTACACCAAACATTTAATAGAAAGCTGTGTCAAACTGAATAACTTTTAAACACACTTCACTGGGAGCTACTTGAAGTAATCCATCTGATAACTAATCAGAAGAATTCTCTGTATCACAAGAGGCACTGAAGAGAAACACTACGTCTTTTATAGAAAATTCTGCATACACTGGAGACCAGAGGTCAGCTTTTATATTCAGGCTTCTACTGCAATACATCTCCATAGATAGATCTAGACACAAAGACCTGTGCGAGATACAAGCCAGGTCCAGCACAGAAACATAAAAATAATTTCTAAAAACTGTTGGAGAAGATAATGTCAGAGAGAATATTGCATTAAAATTAGATATTTCAACACCAGGGACTCTTTAAAAGCCCCCAAAGCATTATTATCCTCAGCGAAGCCTTCCTATCAGGCATGGGATATCTCTTCCTCAGACACAACCAATGAGGTCTTTAACCAAGCAAACTGCAGGCAGAAAAATGTTTATGAAACCAATTAGGTATCCAGCTGTGCTGTTTTGTTTTCCCTGGAAACTTAATAGAACAGAATTAACCAGGTTGGAAAAGACCTTTGAGATCATCAAGTCCAACGTATCATTCAACACCATCTAATCAACTAAACCATGCAACCAAGCACCCCATCCAATCTCTTCCTAAATATCTCCAGTGATGGTGACTCCACCACCTCCCTGGGCAGACCATTCCAATGGCCAATCACTCTTTCTATGAAGAACTTCTTCCTAACATCCAGCCTAAACCTTCCCTGGTGCAGCTTGAGACTGTGTCCTCTTGTTCTGGTGCTGGCTGCCCAGGAGAAGAGACGAACCCCCACCTGGCTACAACTTCCCTTCAGGTAGTTGTAGACAGCAATAAATGATGCAGTAAATAATGATGCAGTAATGAGTTCTATAGATGTGAAATCAAGAGATAATCAACTGATCCCTTTCAAAAAGTCAATCAAAGATGAGAAAATATGAAGAATATTTAACAAGTACACAGACAGCTCCCTAAGACACACACAAAGTTACTTTCGATCTGGAACGGTTCTAACACAGTTAAAAGATTGCCATTTAAAGAGTGTGACCTTGAAAACAGTTCTGCAAAATAACAGCTATCTGACCTTGAAACACATTAATTCATTAGATAAAAGTTTCTTCTCACTGACAGCCAACATTTCACCACTACAATGACACGACTCAAAGAGCTGACACTTCTCTGAGCTTTCCTTCTTGCAAAATTCTCTGCTCTAGGTAAGCAGCAAGAAACTGAAATAACTTCCAGCCACCATGGCAGCTACAAAACAGGGGTGTTATGGTCCAATCATCTGGTGTCTGATATGAACCTAACTCTTCTTCACTGCAGCCATATTCCCTCCTCTGTCCAATAAGATGTGTCTGTGTTTACACAAATTTTCCTGCTCAGTCATTCCATTTCCACTTTTTTTCCTCTTCATCTTCGTATATTATTTGTTCTATCTGTCAGAGAACTCATATTAAGATTCACATGTAAACTACATGGCTCTTCTGCAGAACTAAGGATTAGAAACATCTTATTTTACACTCTAGTCTATTTATGGGAAGAGTTGATCCAAATCCCTGTGTCATCCCCCATCATTTGGATTTAATCCAAGACCTTCCAGATAGTTACAGTGCATAATTAGGACTTTTGGCTCAGTCAAGCATACCTGTGCCTTGTGTTGCACACCTTGTGCTGACTTTGCAGACCAGTCATGGCTATTGTACTGCTATTCTTTTTTTGCACTGCACATGGAAGGGTTCTATTCCTCTTTATCTTAGGGATTTATGTATGTTTGTCTTATATGATAGCCACAGGGTATGTGTCATGGATCTTTCTAGATGGAATTTTTACATATAATTTGTTTTCTAGTTGTTCAGTAGCTGAAATAAATGGCTCTTGGAGATTACTCAGTAACCTGAGTACATTATGAATACATTATGAATACATATGCATTCCACTGTTTGTTTTACTTAATAAGAATTATCACTGTTTCTTTATTATATGGAAAAGGCACATTAAGTGTTGTTTAGGAAGGGACTTTAGCAAACCAATCATAGTGTGTTTGGCAAGATGGATCCATGAGGCTGCACCTTTGAGCCCAGGTATGTGCTATTGGTAGCTGCTGCTGCTGGTCTTGTTACAACTTCCTCTTTACCTGGTTTCACTGCTGATTGCTTCCTGTACCATCTTTCTCAAAACTCACTGGTAAACTGGTTCTAATGACAGATTTTATAACTAAAAGCAGTCATGGCAATCTGCCTTCACATATTTTCTCTGCCTAACCATTTTGCTGGATTAATCTTTACTGTCCTGCTTCTGGTAGAGGCAGCTGTTCCTTTGGACAGTAGCAATAACCATCATCCACAACAGCCTTTATTCATTAATGCTCATTCTACATTTCTGGCTTCCTGCTGAAGCGGGAAGGTGTGACAGATCCGCTATTGCCCTGAGAGGAGCAAAAGAGTAACATGCACAGAAATGGATTGGATAGTGACGGAAAGTTTAAATGGAAAAGCATCTGGTGTTTTACAGAAATCTACAAAGCATAGTGGCAAAGATATCCCAAAGTGTACAAAGTCCCTTACAGCACACCCAAAGGCCTCCCAACACTGCCCTTCTCCCCACCTGAGGGTCTACCCAAAAATCCCCAGGGCTCTTTCTTCCCCTCCCTGCCCCCGCTAGGCTAGTCTCAGGCTGGCCAGGTCTAAGACTGCCCCCACTCACCCCCAACCTTCTCAAGGTCCTAAGAGGCCTTGAGATACTCCCCCACCATTACGCGACAGGGAACATCTCCCATGGGAGCAAAGAGGGAAGAAAGAAGAAGAGAATGACTTTGCAGACGAATTTATAGGGCACAGGATTAATGGGTAGAAATATGCCATCCCCTGTGTCCACCTTACTGGGCTGGACACTCGGGACATCGCAGGTGTTACTTATGTGGCAGTAAAAGGAGGTACCCAGCCTAAACTGCCACAGAAGGTAATGTGGCAAGGCACTTTTGTCATTTTAGAAACCTTCTCTTATTCCATAAAAAGCCTCAGGAGGACATTCTTCTCACTGGCAATTCGTATGGAAGTGACCTTCAGCAGACTGTCATTGCTGGTGTACATCTATATGACAACACTTGGTATCATTCAGAGTGCACAGATTTTGCATTTCAATCAAAGTTGTTATTTCCTAATTCTGAAGACCATATGGCACTGTAAAGCCCACAGTAAAGCAGATATTTTTAAAGCATGACATTAACTTTCCTAGGGACATTAACGAAGATGACTAATGTTATCCTCACTGAAGCATGAATTACAGTATCACAGTATCGCTAAGGTTGGAAGAGACCTCAAAGATCATCGAGTCCAACCTGTCACCACAGACCCCATGACTAGACCATGGCACCAAGTGCCACGTCCAATCCCCTCTTGAACACCTCCAGGGATGGTGACTCCACCACCTCCCTGGGCAGCACATTCCAATGACAAATCACTCTCTCGGTGAAGAACTTTCTCCTCACCTCGAGCCTAAACTTCCCCTGGCGCAGCTTGAGACTGTGTCCCCTTGTTCTGGTGCTGGTTGCTAGAGAGAAGAGGCCAACCCCTTCCTGGCTACAAACACCTTTCAGGTAGTTGTAGAGAGCAATGAGGTCTCCCCTGAGCCTCCTCTTCTCCAGGCTAAACAATCCCAGCTCCCTCAGCCTCTCCTCATAGGGCTTGTGCTCGAGGCCTCTCACCAGCCTTGCTGCCATTCTCTGGACACGTTCAAGTGTCTCGACGTCCTTCTTAAACTGAGGGGCCCAGAACTGGACACAGGACTCAAGGTATGGCCTAACCAAAGCAGAGTACAGGGGCACAATGACCTTCCTGCTCCTGCCAATTATGCCAACGTTTTCAAATTTAGATGATAAAGGCTGTACATGACATGACCACCCAGTTTTTGAAGTTTTGAGACTTAATAGGAGTCCACCTGTGCCTGTATCTGAAAGTATTCATGCATATTTCCAGAATGATAATCTAGGCAAACCTGATAAAGACAGGCAGTAGTTTCCTGAAGTTTATGATTGGTAAGTCTGCCCCTGTTCTTTGGATACAAGGCAGGAAAAGAGAAAATTAATTTCTCAGCAATCAATGCATGCAATTTTAGGTGCACTTTGGACTACCAATCAGAGGTGCAGCATGGGCAAATATTCTGAACTGCAATTTAATTTAAAACACTTCAAAATTCCGTTCATTTTTGCAAATGCATCACCTTTCTGCTGCAACCTACATAGGCTGAGATGCTCCATAATAATACCTGGTAAATAACCTACAGATTCATTACCATCAATCCTGTCTACGGGCATTCATTACTAACAAATCAATGTTTTCAATTATTAAAGCATAACAAGCATTTCCCAATTACTTTTTCCTTCCTGTGTCCACTTGCTTCCTGTAATACACTTGAACCAGAAGCATTTTTTATATTGCCACCCTCTTGATGAATGATATATGCAGCAGGGTACAGTCTCTAGACACTCAACTTATAGCCTTTCTGTATGAACAAGTCAAATGTGCAAAGAGGCTTCGGGATCATGCCTGCAGGCATTAATGAGCTCATTAGAATACTGTAACAAGGATTATCTGAATTTCTTATTCAGAGAGTTGAAGCTTTCCTAAGTCTCTTGAGTTCAGCTACCAGCACAGGTCAGTTTAAAATCATTGCTTTTTTAAATTCACTTTCTCTTTTTTAAATCTCATTGAGACTGGTTGTGAAGATCATGGGTGATTTGTGTTCATAAAAAGTTATAAAACTTTTTGGTGGAAAACAATATATGCAACATAGGAATTCTGGTTTTATTATTCTGAATTCAGTGTGCAACTGACCTTGGCAGCAGTTTTCATACTGAAACGAAAATACCACTTTCATTGAATACATCACATCCACTTCTGGATGCTAAGCTTTCGCTTTTGACAAAGTTTTCATTGATCATGAACTTGAAAACTTCACCCTCACCTTTCCTCCTCTCATAGCAGCAGCTAAAAAGATGGTTGTTTTGAAAATTATTTGAGTGCATGTTTAGATGAAGATGTGATTCTTTCAAGAGTTCTACAATTAAAGGTGATCACTTCAACACTTGAAGAAAAACATGTTTACACAAATAAATAGACAGATCCTGTAAAAAGTGTTACAGGACAATACTAGCGCCATGCATAAATAGGTAACAAAATGGATGTTAAGGCTTTTCTTCTTTTTTACTTCAGCCTGAGTAAATACATCATTAAATCATAGCATTTTTAATGACTGTACTTACCAGTTGCTGTCCTTGGACACCCCAGGCAGCATACTGTAAAACAGAATCCTCTACTTCTGGAGGGTTCAGCTCCCAAACTTCCCTTGAAAAAATGCAAACATTTTTACTCGAACACACTCGCATTACTTTATGCATGGAACCACTAATAATGACATCATATGGAAAAAACAAGGTGACCTACCTTGTGTGTATGTTATAAATCACATATGAAGCTGTATAAGAGTAATGAAAAACCTGTCACAAAAAAAAAAAAAGTGTAAGAATTACAAAACCAAATAAAAACTGGATTAAAGAATAGAATAGAATAGAATAGAATAGAATAGAATAGAATAGAATAGAATAGAATAGAATAGAATAGAATAGAATAGACCAGACCAGACCAGACCAGACCAGACCAGGTTGGAAAAGACCTTTGAGATCATTGAATCCAACCTATTATCCAACACCACCTAATCAACTAAACCATGGCACCAAGTGCCTCATCCAGATGCTTCTTAAACACCTCCAGTGATGGTGACTCCACCACCTCCATGGGCAGCCCATTCCAATGGGCAATCACTCTCTCTGTGTAGAATTTCTTCCTAACCTCCAGCCTAAACCTCCCTTTGGCACAGCTTGAGACTGCGTCCTCTTGTTCTGGTGCTGGTTGCCTGGGAGAAGAGACCAACCACTGCCTGTCTACAACCTCCCTTAAGGTAGTTGTAGAGAGCAATAAGGTCTGCCCTGAGCCTCCTCTTCTCCAGGCTAAGCAACCCCAACTCCCTCAGGCTCTCCTCATAGGGCTTGTGTTCCAAACCCCTCACCAATTTTGTTGCCCTTCTCTGGATATGTTCCAGCAAGTCAACATCCTTCCTAAACTGTGTGGCCCAGAACTGGACACAGTACTCAAGGTGTGGCCTAACCAGTGCAGTGTACAGGGGCAGAATGACCTCCCTGCTCCTGCTGGCCACACTGTTCCTGATATAGGTAAGGAGGCACTATCATTATGATAGTAACAGTCTTCTAAACTCTGTAAACTGCTCTATTACTGACAGAAAGATTTTACATAATTAATTATATCCAACAGACTTGAATTGGGTTTGAGAGCTGTATGAAGGACTCATCTATTAATGTCACCAGACACATAACCTGTAAAACAGCTGCGCAGAAATGTTCCCAGAAAAATTTCTGTTCCTGTTCAACAATAGAATTTAAAAAGACAAAATCAAATCAAACAAAGCCCCACAAGAACATACACGAAAAACCAAACAACTTTTTCCTGCACTTCTTCATTAATTTATGTTCAAAATAATTCTTATTTTACTTGAAATGTAGATATATTTTTTTGACCATCTGCCTGAACAATCTTCTGAACTATGGCTCACAGAATAAAACACTGAGTGCTTCCTGGGGCTCTGTTTAGTTTGGCTTTCCTTGAACATGTTTGTTTCCTTAAACAGTTTGATTTCAACCAACTTTCTTTGAAATTCAGGGAAAGTCTGTTTCATCTGAGATTTTTTTTGCATGCAACACTTTGGGTAAAACAAAGAACTATTTGTCAGTATTTGCCTTCCAAATTCATCAGGAAGTTACCAACAGCTTTTGCTATTAGAAACACCAGGATTCTACGGATAGAAGACAAAAGAAAATCCAATGTACAATTCTATGCTGCTGTCTTTATTCGCAGCAAGTTTTGTTGAAAACCAATGAAATAAACAAGATTGCCATTTGATAGCAAAATATCAAGGCCTGATGTATGTAGACTCAGAAGACCCACAGTGGGGAACAGCATGGTACAGTGTGTAACGTGATACACCAGCACAACAAAGGCCTAAATTCAAAGCAAACTATTACAGCTTTTCTCTAAAGTCACGCATATAGTGAGTAACAGACATTTTGCTGTCTTCTGGGCTTTGGTGACTGGCTTTAACCTAGTTAATTTCATTACTACTTTGTTTCACAATATGAAAGTAGCATAGTTAATTAGTTTTATTATGAACTGAAATTACTTCATGGTCTTGGAATATAAAATACATTTGCAACTAACTGTTGCTGTACTATGATAAATTCTTGCTAATACAAACTACTGTCAGAATGAAACACAGGGTGACATCCACTAGACTTAATGTAGCTTCTCATCTACAGAAGTACGGTATCCTTGCTTTGACCATAGAGGACTTATTTCAGGACAGTGTCAGGTTAGTTCTGTTTAGATGGAAACAGATTCAGCTGTAAAGCCAAAACCTTGATATAGATGTGTGTGTGTGATCTCTTCAGTTTATATTACCCACATCAAGAATCTTTCAGTATCTCCTCCAAAGAGACAGAGGAGCATCACATATGAACATAGAATCACAGAATGGTCCAGGCTGGAAGGGACCTCCAAAGGTCATCTAGCCTGACCTCCCCACAGTCAGCAGGGACATCCCCAACTAGACCAGGCTGCCCAGGGCCTCATCAAGTTTTACTTGGAATATTTCCAGGGAAGGGGCCTCAACCATCTCCCCAGACAACCTGTTCCAGTGTTCTATCACCCTCATAGTGAAGAACTACTTCCTGATATCCAATCTAAATCTGCCCTTCCCTAGTTTGAAGCCATTGCCCTTTGTCCTGTCACTGCAGGCCCTTGTAAATAGTCTCTCCCCATCCTTCCTGTAGGCTCCCTTCAGGTACTGGAAGGATGCTATCAGGTGTCCCCTGAGCCTCCTCTTCTCCAGGCTGAACAACCCCAGCTCCCTCAGCCTGTCCTCATAGCAGAAGTACTCCAACCCCTGATCATTTTCGTGTCCCTCCTCTGGACCCCCTCCATCAAGTCCATGCCTTTCCCATATTGAGGGCTCCAGACCTGTACACAGAGATATTGGAATTTGCCCATCACACATGAGAGGGGTTTCAGAGGTTGTTGTGTTGTCTGGAAGTCATTCAGTAACAGAATCACCTGAAACGCACTGACTCGTTGCTGTTATTAGTTCCCTGTCAATGCACACGCCAAATTTAGCAGGTCCTAAATCCTTGCTGGTTGAAGCTGCAACAAACCTGCACAGGTCTGCAAGATTACCAACAGTGCTTTGTGTAATAGCTGCATTTCCCTTCTACAAAATTTCCCTTCCATTTTCCAAGTCTGTGATGATAAACATCAAAAACGTGCTTCGTTGAAAAGAATTATAGATGTATTAACAAGCATACCCCAAGCTGTTAGTTGCTTTTATATTACAGCTTATAAAAGAGTGCTTGGTTGTGTAAAATATAAGCCTCTTCTGAGAAGTGCTAAGTATGACAGAAATAGAGATAAATTATAATAATATTATGATTGCTGTAGGAGGCACAAAGAGACCAAGAAGAATACTCTAAGTAAATTGATTTTCTCTAAATAGCTATCATAAACATATTCCCTACTGAGTCTTTATACTATATACACATACAATCATATACATAGCAGATGCAGACAGACTATTTTCCAATCAGAGCATGGTAGGAGTTGGAAGGAACCTCTGGAGATCACCACTTCCATCAGGTTCCACAGGACTGCATACAGGCAGGTTTTGAAAGGCTCCAGAGAAGGAGACTCGGCAACCTCTCTTGGCAGCCTGGAGAGAGTTAGTCAAGTACTGCTGGGAAGACAATGAGACAAAGCACTGGTCTCAAAGCTCCTGCTCTCTTTTATAGATCTTATATTGCTAGAGGAAAGAGAGCAGATCAAAGGGACATAAACAGTTAAATCATGGTGGTTTCTGCACATTGCCAGAGGCTACCCAGGGGGTACTTGCCCACAGCTGTTAAAGAGGACAGGCTCATAGAGCTAGTTACAGCAAAGAGGTTTTTTTCCTTCCAGGAAACAGGGAAAGTATATCACAAATAATGTGTGGAGAGCTGCTAAGTATTTAGAATAGAAATACTTTAAAAGTAAATTAGACAGAATATATTTCAACAAGAAATGCTAAGCCAGTAAGTAATTTTGACAGCTTTAACAGAAAATATGCCATAACAACAAGCACAGCACTTCATATTTCATGTGGAAACTCTCCTTTTGCCTTGTGATAAATTTTTTATCTAAATGCTTATGTAGAAATATTAGTATCTTTATAAGTATTAACACATTTGAGGGAACTCCATAACCAGAGGACTGCAACATTACAACAGTTACTTTCAAACAGGATGCTGACATTTTTCTCAGTTACTCATTAGTTTTAGTTCTTAATAAGAATGCCCCACATAAAGTTCAAGTAGGAAGTTTCTTAACTCTTACTTGCAACGGCCACATACTGAAACACAATCATTTCCACCATTAAACTAAAGAAAAAGACTTTAAAAGTCTTTCTTTTTCAAGTCTGGATTATACAGAAAGTGTTTAGGAATCTGTTGTAGTTTTGTATAACATCTTACCTGTTTGCCTCCCTTTTGCAGACAGTCATGTGAGTGGCTGGGACAACACAACTCTTTATCCCTAACACACCACATGTGGCATCACACAACAGGAGCCCAGCTGAAGGCTCCAAGCATCACACTAACCACAGGAAATCTCAGAAAATATCAAAATACTGAGGAAAAAAACCCTTCTGCCTAGCCACAAACTGCATCACCCATGGAAGAGGCTTGGGAATTCTGCCCTGCAACTCATTTTTTGGGATATGCATTAATAGGAAATAAATAAATAAAAATGGTAATTTATGATGAAGTTTGCAAATAAGCAGCCTGAAAGCCCACATGGGTAAAGTTGAGGCTGTACTGACCCCTCACCAGTTACACTGAAAGGCTGGTTGCTGTCTTCACCATTTATCATTTCTATTCCCAAATGCTTTCATATACTTCCTGTACTCCACGGCTTCTAAATGGGATGGTATTGAAAGACTGACCCAAAGCTAATATTTAAAAATGGGCAGTATGTTATTCCAGTTGACACAAAACCAGAAGACATATTTAAGCACTGTGAAACCAAGGTTAAGGGAGAAAGGTTCAACTGAAAAAAAGAAGGGAGAAAGGTTCAACTGAAAAAAGAAGGGAGAAAGGTTCAACTGAAAAAAAGACCAATCTTCTAGGTACAAAGAGGAGAGTCAGGGAACATCTCTAAGTGAAGCAATGCAGGAGAACAAAGCCTTTAAAAATATTAAAAGCATTACAGTAAGTTATGCACTGTCATATCAGTGGAGGAAAATGAAGACCAGAAAACAGCCTAGCATAGTTTATTAATAAAACTATACATGTTAATGTGGGACACCATGAGGAGCCTTACTTTCACAAGTGACATACATGCTTATGAAGGTTCAGGGCTTTCTGATGAGTAAATAACTTTCCTGCTTCTATTATGATCAGTGGGAGATGTTCCCCACAATGCTAAGAACTGTGAAAATGGCTTTTCAGCTCAGATAGTATATTTTCTCCTTAATATATATATATTTATTTTTTTCTGTAGAATGTAGTAGGTCATAACAATTGCATATCATGTATTCCTTCTGAATTCAGTCTTTCATCAGCTTATAAACTGAAGAGAGGCTTTCATGTGATGCTGCCCAACACTGAAAAACTTAGCTTCATTTGTGCATGAAAAAACCAAAATTAAAGTAACAAAGGACCTACAAGAAAAAGGTGAAAAAAAGTATTTCAAGACAAATCACTCCAGTCAAAACCTACTGAAGTAACAATTTATTATTTAGCTAACAGCCAAGAATACAAAACCCCAACCTACTTATCAATCATGATCTGAACTTTTAGATGGCATATTGTGTGGGGGTTTAGATGTCCTTTATTTTCTACCTTTCAAGGAAGGTCTGTGTCTTTCTGAGGTTTGTAAAAATGAAACACTGTCATGGTACTCAATGCTTAGCCCAGCAAGAGGCAGGAAAACAATATGCTCTATACACTTAGTTGAATACACTCCAGTGATCCTGCTATATACTCCAGTAAATATTCAGTTCACTATTCTTGGGTAATTTGGAAAGCATCCCTCAGCAGAACAGTGCTCTGCTAAAAAGCTGCCAAGAAAACGTCACTAGTAGTATTTCTACAGGATGATCAGGGCTCTGAGCTCCAGGGAAATGGAAGAGAGCTGATGACATTAGAACCACACACTGCTATAATCATAAAATGCTCAAGCATGCCAAACACCTTGACACATCCTCTATCCATTTCATATATTATAAATCAATTATACTTGTTCACATGTTATTTATTTAGAGCAATAATGAAGCCTCCTTGCTAGCACAGCTTTTTGCAAGGTAGTGAACTGACCGGCCTATATTTTTGCTTTCACTCATGCAGACAGTCATACTGTGAACTCATCTCAGTGCTGCCACACTCTGTAAATTCTCCTTTCTGGTTAAAACAAGACCTCACAAGGCATAACACTCAGTGTGAGCAAGGACAATAAAAATTGATGGTATATGAAATATGCTGAAGATTTCAGCATATGCAGAAACACTTCCAGTTATCCTAAGGTTTACCAGCCAAATAGAGTGTATATCTCACACACATTTGGTTGATACATGGTAGATACCTATTTATTTGACCTGTACTTAGCAAATAACAAAGAGATTATTTAAAAGCCATGGCTTTCCCATTAATTAGAAAGAAATAAAAATGCACTAGAGTATCATTAAATAACTGAAATTGCACCATATGTCATCATGCCCATCTCCCTTGTTTCAAAACACTGACTGGGAAAGAGATGGCAGTTTCTCAGACAAGCCCAAAAGTGCACAAATCTTTATGATTCGTCAGTGGGATATCAGACCTTTTGTGGGCTAATTCATACTTTCAATCACATGGAAAATAAAATCTATTATTTTATTCAGTTCAGTTCAGACTACCAGTCTGAAGAAAACACTTTTAGCTGAGAAAGTTTTAATTGCTGCAATATTATTATTCATAAAAAAGAGAATTATCCAGAAACTGCTTTTATTGCTTCACAGGCAGAAGTTCAGGCAGTTCAAAGCTAAAAGACCACCACCTGGAAAAGATTCTGGGTGCCTGAAAACTTTTCTGTTGTTTCCAGCTCTATCAGTTGCTCTAATGGAAGATATTAGCTCTTCCTACAAGTCTTGCTTCATTTATCTCTTTGGGACATCACATCTATAACAATTTTACTGAGAAAAAACATTCCTGAGCTCATCTGAAAAGAAAGCACTACCTAAAAATGATCCTTCCTAATTAATAACCTGTGTTACAGTATATATGTTATATATGTATATATATGTTACAGTATATATATGGGGTGCTTGGTTGCATGGTTTAGTTGTTTAGGTGGGTTGGATTGGTTGATGGGTTGGACGCGATGATCTTGAAGGTCTCTTTCAACCTGGTGTATTGTATTGTATTGTATTGAGATATCACAAAATGCACGTGAATTGAGAAATCAAGGGAGATGACAGTGAAGCAGGAAAATAAACAGGAATACATCTGGCCAAGGACACTCTCTTTCATTCAGACACAACCCTTCTTGCTTTTTAAGATCTTTCATAATACATCAGTGAAATGGTTTGGCACGTTTTCAAATTGCCTTGGTGGGTGCTGGACACAACAAGTACTGGCTGTTGTACACAGTTTGAAGAACAGTATTATGAGCAGGATTTTGCCTTCATCCTCTTTTCTACCACTGAATTAAGCATTTGAAGAATTACCAAGAAGTATACTTATGCTTGAAACAAAATGAAAAGGCTTTGCCACGCTAAAGCGATTACAAGGCCAAGATAAAAGGCAACCTATCACTCATCCATCATTCATGCAAGTACTCCCACACAGAACCCCATCCACAGGTCTAAGATTAAACTTTCAATAAAGACTCAAAAATTCAATTTAGGCAAAGAAATGCAAACATATATTTCTTCTTTTTTTTTTTTTTATCTTTGGCCTATGGGGTAACAGCATCTTGGAAGAAAAACAGAGCCTGCAAAGCTGTGGTGGGTTGAAATTTGCCCCCCAACACTGAATTGCCAGGCCAGCCCAGTTGGAAGCAAATGATGCTGTATTTGCAAGCAAAACTACAATCTACAACGAAATGCAATTAATATGTACAAAATATACAGTATTTACAACATTCACAAGTATTTATAATTGATAAACAGCATAAGAATCCCCTGGCCAAAAACCAGGGGAGCTGCTAATAGCTTCCCACTCCCTGCCCCTCTCCTTACAATAATACAATAAACCAGGTTGGAAGAGACCTTCAAGATCATTGTGTCCAACCTATCAACCAATCCAACTCACCTAAACAACTAGACCATGGCACCAAGCACCTTATCAAGTCTCCTGAACACCTCCAATGATGGGGACTCCACCACCTCCCTGGGCAGTCCATTCCAATGGGCAATCATTCTCTCTGTATAGAACTTCTTCCTAACATCCAGCCTAAACCTCCCCTGGCACAGCTTGAGACTGTGTCCTCTTGTTCTGGTGCTGGCTGCTTGGGAGAAGAGACCAACCTCCACCTGTCCACAACCTCCCTTCAGGTAGTTGTAGAGAGCAGTAAGGTCACCCCTGAGTCTCCTCTTCTCCAGGCTAAGCAACCTCAGCTGCCTCAGTCTCTCCTCATAGGGCTTGTGTTCCAAACCCCTCACCAACTTCATCGCCCTTCTCTGGACACAAAGGGACAAGAGAAAAGGGTAGAGAGTTTTTTTGTTATGTTACTCAGCCAAAACAAGGCACACAATCAAGGTCAAGCAGAAGCAAGTTAGTCTCTCATAAAGCAAAAAAAACAAAACCACAAACAAAAGAGATAAAAACTGCTTACCAAACTAATTGTTATGGTAGATATCTGTCCAATTATTTTATCTGTCATTATTTTCCTTTTTACACTCAATAGTGATTTATTTACATTTTACCACTTTGTGTTCAAGATCTGTGGAAAATTTTAAAGGTACAGCCTAAAACTACCACAAAAACATGCCATGAGCTAAGAAGCAAGTATCAGAATAAGAGTGGAAAGAATACAAGGGGAACATAATGAAAGAGAGATGCACAGGATGGTTACTGAGACCTTTTGAATTGCTTACTGAAATTAATGCTCTGAGCCTGTGACACAGTCACATCAAAAGCAAGTGAGATAGCAGACAATATGAGACTGTGTTGATGGCTTTGGGTAAGTATATCCCACAGAGGCACACAAGCCATCTAATTCCACATGATTTAACCCCAGTTAACTGAGTGTGCAACAAAGTGCAGCACTGAGTTAGTTGTGCATAAGCTTCCAATACAGAGCTTTGTGACACAGCTTCGGAGGATGATGCTACATTGATCCAGCCACAGCATTTTCAGACCGCCATCAGTATCTGCACACAGTGCAATGACACACAAATTAAGACGAAAAGGAGGTTGGATGGCTCTGTAACATGTTGTGTTGTATGGCAGAGTTCTGATTTTTGTTACTTAATTTTCTGCTAGCATAAATTCAGTCAGACAAAACAAATAATTGTATTATGTATTTTCAGTAAGATAGAATAGAATAGAATAGAATAGAATAGAATAGAATAGAATAGAATAGAATAGAATAGAATAGAATAGAATAGACCCGGTTGGAAGAGACCTTCAAGATCATCATGTCCAACCTCTCATCCAACACCACCTAATCAACTAAACCATGCAACCAAGCACCCTATCAAGTCTCCTCCTGAACACCTCCAGTGATGGTGACTCCACCACCTCCCTGGGCAGCCCATTCCAATGGGCAATCACTCTCTCTGTATAGAACTTCCTCCTAACCTCCAGCCTAAACATCCCCTGGCACAGCTGGAGACTGTGTCCTCTTGTTCTGGTGCTGGTTGCCTGGGAGAAGAGACCAACCTCTGCCTGTCTAGAACCTCCCTTCAGGTAGTTGTAGAGAGCAATAAGGCCTCCCCTCAGTCTCCTCCTCTCCAGGCTAAGCAACTCCAGATCCCTCAGTCTCTCCTCATAGGGCTTGTGTTCCAATCCCCTCACCAACTTTGTTGCCCTTCTCTGGACACGCTCCAACAAGTCAACATCCTTCCTAAACTGAGGGGCCCAGAACTGGACACAATACTCAAGATGTGGCCTAACCAGTGCAGTGCACAGGGGCAGAATGACCTCCCTGTTCCTGCTGGCCACACTGTTCCTGATGCAGGCCAGGATGCCATTGGCCCTCTTGGCTGCCTGAGCACACTGCAGGCTCATGTTCAGCCTACCATCAACCAGCACCCCCAAGTCCCTCTCTGCCTAATTTATTATATATTCAAATTGACTCTCCATACAACATCACAGCCTATACAAATTAAATTTATATAAAGTTTACGGATATTAGCTATAAGAATTGTCAAGAATTATTATCTACATAATTTCTCCTTTAGCTAATAATATTTTACTTGGTTTTGCTCAGTGTACTGAAAACAGGAAAAGACTTTGAGTCTTTTAGTTAAAATAATATACAAACTCTTGATTCTGCTACACATTTGGAGAACACTAAAATATTTGCAGCCAGATTTCATCCTTTATAGTAGTTTGCTTAAAGCAAATGAGTTACAGAGTGTGTGTGTGTGTGTGTGTGTGTGTGTGTGTGTGTGTGTGTGTGTGTGTGTGTTATTCTTTGCTTTGTCCCATCAGGAGTCCAAGTAGCAACTCAAAAGAAAAAAATATTAATCAACATTCACATAACAAACTTCTATCCCTCATTTTCCTTTAAGGGCTTTACAACATGTGACTTTGCTAGGGCTGTAGTGCAAAGAAAATGGAATCAGCATCTAATGTGCTGAGCCAGAACTTTCACAAAACAATAAAAATGATACATTCTTTTCTTCCCTATGTATTACAAAATGTGCAACACCCCTGTTAGTAAAGCCTGTGATGGAGTTAATAAGATGAAATTAGTAGCAGCATGACCACTGCCAAAGGCAAAGTCCAGCTGCTGGATGAATTCTCCATCCATTTTGCGGTTTATGTGCCAAATAAACTAGTGATGTTAATGCTATCCATAACATTATTAAGAGAAATACATCTTTCTTTAAAACTCCATTAACATTCACTACAAATGTTCCCCATATGCCTGCCCAGTCTGACTCTGTATGTTCTTCAGCACAGGGACTGCTTCTACAGAGAGGATTAAGCAATTAAAGATGTCATGGTCATGTTTGGGTTTCACATAATTGGCTGCTTGAACAGGTAAAAAGTGAAGAGAGCTCTACGGTGTTAACTCCCGAGCCACATATGTATGAAACCACTGTATAGCACTTACACTACAAATGGAGAGTTTGAATAAAACACAAACTATGTCAATAAGGGACTGACTATGTACATTTATGAAACATTGGTTAAAGATGGGAATTGTATTATTTCATGTCATGACAAACAATACAGTGAAACCTCAGATTCTGTATTGATAACAAAGCTTGATTCGCTCTGGGGAATATACCAGAGATGGTTCATACCATGCTTCAGTGTAGTGTGCTGTCAGGAGCTGTAATGTTTGGCTGTTATTTTGCTGGTCCTAGATTCAGAAAGACTTTAATCACATGAATCATGAAATGGTTTGGGTTGAAAGGGACCTTAAAGATCATCTAGTTTCAACCCCTCTGTCACGGGCAGGGACACCTTCCACTAGACCAAGTCTTTCAAGGCATCAATCAATCTGGCCTCGAACATCTCCAGGGGTCATCCACAACCTCCCAGGGCAACCTGTTCCAGTGTCTCACCATCTTCACTGTAAAGAATTTCTTCCTAATATCCCATCTAAAACTACCCTCATCAAGCTTAAATCCATCGCCTCTTGTCCTATCACTGAAAGCCCTTGTAAAAGTCCCTTACCACCTTTCTTGTAGACCCCTTCAGGTACTGGAAGGCTGCTACAAGTTCTCCCTGGAGCCTTCTTTTCTCCAGGCTGAAATGCCCCAACTGTCACAGCCTGTCTCTATAAGGGAGGTGCTCCAGCCCTCTGGTCATATTCACAGACCTCCTCTGGACCTGCCCCAGCAGTCCCTCATGCAGGAGGCACCAGAACTGTATGTAGCACTCCAGGTGGTGTCACGAGAGCAGAGTATAGAGGGAGAAGGGAGAATCACCTCTCGTGTCCTACTGGTCACAAGTTAATGATTTAATGACCAACTTCATATGGATTATAGCTGGGGTAGAGAGTGGCACAGAAATTAACTCCTTCATGAATTGCAGATTTGCACCACAATCCAGTAAATCTTTTCACCCTACCTTAATTTTACCAGCAGTTAATGACATCACTAATTCATTGTTCATACAGCTAGAAAGAACTAATATAACCATCATGCCTGACCTCCTATATCTGCAAGAAAGTTTATAAGACATTGTGTGATACAAAACCAGAGATTCTTCAACAGGTTTCAGAGTAAACCCTGAGAAACAACCAACCAAAGAGACTACAATGGGATGATGAATTTCCACACATATCTGAATCCTATTGTTTCTATACAACTTTAGAAGTATGGAACTGGAGATAAATGTTGCCACCATTTATGTCTAAATATTTTTGCATAAGATTTGGCCTTTACAGGCAGCACAGCTTGTTGCTGAAAGTTCTGGATCTAATTGCAAAGAATTAATCTAAGATAGCTTGATGCATTTGAGCACTGAAGTTAAATGACAAGGTTATAACTTTGCAAAGCATTGCATTTATTTGTTTCAATCAACATCAATTATTTGTCATGATTGATAGGAACTACTGCATATCATTGATAATAATTTATGGTTAGCATTAATACTTTGGGGCATGAAATATTGCCAGCCAGAACAACTAAGTACTGCCAAACCAATATAAATATAAAGGCAAGACATTTCTAAACACATAATTTATCTACAAGAAAAAAGGCTGTCAAGGAAGCCTACACAAAAGCACCTCTAGAAAAATCTGCTGCAGCTTCAACTGTTCCACATATAATTTTTCAGTATGATTAATTATCTCAAGAAAAAGACATCCACTGCAGAATGTTAATTAATTCACAATCAATTAAACTCAGTTCATCTAACCAGCAGTAATATGATCTGAACCACAGTTCAGAATAACTGCAGAAGCTCCTATTTCTTCTACAGTGAGAACTGAGATAGACCACCCTATATTTGGACACACAACTCAATCATTTGTTAATATATAATAACTTCAGATGAGTGAATTATCCAAAAAAGAATGTTCTGCATTGCTACTTCTGAAAGCCTCATATATCACTGTCATTTGAAATTCTATTAGTTACACTATCATGTAAAATATGTTTCCTGAGTCTTGTATGAGATGACTTATAACAAAAATGTATATGATTTTTTTCCTGGCTTATTCACCTTCATCATTAAAATCCAGGTATGACTTCACTGCAGCCACTATTACATCATGGGGAGGCTAGTAAATCTCAAGCATAATGTGTCCATTTTTGACAATGATACACATGTGCATGCACATCACTCTCAAATGTATGCTCACACTCATGTTCAGTGTGATTAACATTTTGACTTTGAGAATGTCTTGGGATTTATAGAAACCTGCCTTTTCCTGAATTGATTTGCAGGGTACTTCCTATTGTACATTGATCTGGACTAACGTAAGAAGAAACAGAAGACTTTCAATTCTGACAACACAACCAGAACTTCACAACCACAGAAATAAAAGTCTGGTGAAAGTATTTGCTTCTGGTCATTGCAGCTGGGGATACTAAATCTGTCTTAGAAAAGTAAATATTTAGGTAGTTTAACACTGCCTGATGCAGGGTGTCTGTTATTGAAGAACTCAACATGAGCTGGCAATGTGCACTTGCAGCCTAGAAGGCAAACCATATTCTGGGATGCATCGAAAGAAGTGTCACCAGCAGGACAAGGGAGCTGATTCTCCCTCTATTCTGCTCTCATCAGACTCCACCTGAAGTGTTGCATCCAGTTCTGGTGCCCCCCAGTACAAGAGGGACATCGAACTGCTGGAGTGGGTCCAGAGGAGGGCCACCAAGATGATCAGAGGGCTGGAGAACTTCCCTTATGGATACAGGCTTGAGAGTTGGGGTTTTTCAGCCTGGAGAAGGCTCCAGGGAGACCTTATGGCTGCCTTCTGGTACCTGAAGGGTGCCTACAAGAAAGCCAGGAAGAGGCTTTTTACAAGGGCTTCTTTGTGATGGAAAGACACAATGGCTTTAAGCTTGAGGAGGGCAGATTTAGACTGCATATTAGGAAGAAATTATTCACAGTGAGTGTAGTGAGACATCGAAACAGGTTGCCCAGGAGGCCACAGATGCCCTCTCCCTGGAGGTGTTCAAGGTGTTATAGTTTGCCAGATTGAATGAGGCCTTGAGCAACTTGGTCTAGTGGAAGATGTCCCTGCCCATGACAAGGGAGTTGGAACTAGATGATCTTTAAGGTCCCTTCCAACCTAAAACATTCTATGAACCCCTGATCTCTTTACAGTGTACTTCCAATATAACCTGAATCCCAAAGATTAGATTATTTCCACACATTAAAAATTATTAAGTGAAACCCAAATATGTTTTAAAATATACATCTTTGAAGGCAGAACTGCATCAAGTCTCTTTAGAGTGTTCTGTGATGGTTTAATTTAGTTCTCTTTGTGATACTGCGGAAGAAAGAATTGAGCTAAGACTTGGTTTTCTCTAACAAGGGAATGTGTTCCTCACATTGTCTTTATTCAAACAAATGGCTAAAGAGAAAATTGGCAAAAGTAGGAAAAAATACCACTTTGTTTAGAAGACACACTTCCACATGCAGCAATATTTACAAGAACCTACACAAACTGCTTCAAATTCAACACTCTGTGCAAAGAAATCGGTAAAAAAAAGTTGTCGAGAAAGTATTTCCTAAAATCACATTTCATATAAAATGCAATGTCCGGTTTCTGAGCACAAAGCTGAACTGAAGATGCCTTGAAATGCTGAGGATACAGAAGCAAAATCAAGGCATATAATGTGACAAGTTTGAAAACAAGACAACAGTCTCTCAATATTTTTTTTTTTTTCTTCTCCAAACAATCTGACTCAGTCAGACAGCAGTGAGAAAGCAGATACTGGATGCTTCTCTGCTGTTTGCTTACACAGACATGAGGAGATGAAAAGACCCTGCGTAGCTGGAGAAAGTACAAGTAAAGAGATAAAATCTCTGTGAGCCTGAAGAAATGCAGAGAGAAAATGGAGGGGAAAACTGGGCTGGAAGATGCAGATGGGTAAACCAGCCTACCTACAAGACAGAAGAAGGAAGACAACAAAATAGGGCTAGAAACATCAACATCATAACAGAACAAGCTCAGCAAAAACACAGAACTGAGTCCCCTAAAGGGCAGAAAAGGAAGAGAATCATATAAAAAAAAGAGGAAAAGCAGTAAGCAGATCTGCAGTGTGTGGACATGGTGGCTGGAAAATAGAACCTCCTGGGACTGATGAAAGAAATTCATGCAGAGCAGTCTGGAATTTAGAGCCCTAACCTTTTGGAGAATGGAAGTTGTGAGGGAAAAAGGTAATCCCTTTTCTCAGGAATCTGACAGTTCAGTACCTGAGTACATGAACTTTCCTGCCTTTCACTGCCTTCCTTATACAATACAATACAATACAATACAATACAATACAATACAATACAATACAATACAATACACCAGGTTGGAAGAGACCTTCAAGATCATCGCGTCCAACCCATCAAACAATCCAACCCACCCAACAACTAGACCATACAGCCAAGCACCCCATCAAGTCTTCTCCTGAACACCTCCAGTGAAGGTGACTCCACCACCTCCACGGGTAGCCGATTCCAATGGGCAATCACTCTCTCCGTGTAGAACTTCTTCCTAACATCCAGCCTAAACCTGCCCTGGCGCAGCCTGAGACTGTGTCCTCTTGTTCTGGTGCTGGATGCCTGGGAGAAGAGGCCAACCTCTGCCTGGCTACAACCTCCCTTCAGGTAGTTGTAGAGAGCAATAAGGTCACCCCTCAGTCTCCTCTTCTCCAGGCTAAGCAACCCCAGCTCCCTCAGCCTCTCCTCATAGGGCTTGTGTTCCAAACCCCTCACCAGCTTTGTTGCCCTTCTCTGGACACGTTCCAGCAAGTCAACATCCTTCCTAAACTGAGGGGCCCAGAACTGGACACAGTACTCAAGGTGTGGCCTAACCAGTGCAGTGTACAGGGGCACAATGACCTCCCTGATCCTGCTGGCCACACTGTTCCTGATGCAAGCCAGGATGCCACTGGCCTTCCTGGCTGCCTGGGCACACTGCAGGCTCATGTTCAGCCTACAATCAACCAGCACCCCCAGGTCCCTCTCTGCCTGGCCACTCTCCAGCCACTCTGACCCCAGCCTGTAGCACTGCCTGGGGTTGTTGTGGCCAATGTGCAGAATCCGGCACTTGGATGTGTTAAATCTCATGCCATTGGACTCTGCCCATCTGTCCAGCCTGTCGAGGTCCCTCTGCAAAGCCTCTCTGCCCTCCAGCAAATCAACTGCTGCCCCCAGCTTGGTGTCATCTGCAAATTTACTGCAAATTTACTTACTATCATCATTACTTGCTAAGCATTGATAACTCACACATGGAGAACCAGGAATGCAGTGGGTGCTTCTCATGAGATAGCTCATCTTTGGGAGTCTCTCACAGTCATACCAGGACACTTTCAGTGGTATCTCTGGGTACTAGGCTTTCCAGGAAATTTTTTATATGTGAGTGGTTTGTTTTTTTCCCAATAGTAATCAACTCCTTATTTAATCTTTTGTAAGAAGATGACTGACTGCCTTGATTTTGAGTATTTACCTGCCTGTAGGTTGAGCTACAGGTCTCCCAGTTGCTTTTGAAATGTGTGTGTTTAAATGCGCTTGTACTTCCATCAAACCTTATGACATAGGCAGCCAACATGACCAGAACTCCACCACTCCCAACCCTTTAGAAAGTCTCTTTAAACTCTTCAAATTATTTAAACACTGCAATTTAGATTTCTCCCCTTCTTATATCAGCACTGGAGTGTGAACTCCAGTATCTTCAATAAATGATACCCATGTTAAGACAGCATGAAAAGAAAACCTTGCCATAGGAGTAAGTTCCACAGGTATCACTATGGCTAAATTTCTTTAGTTTTAAACGTCATTTTTTGGTCATGTCCTATTCATCTCCCTTATTTCTGTGATTTCTTTGGTGATGCTGGTCCCACCAGCTGGCTTATATTGTTCCCCTTCTGTTCCATTGCCTTGTTATAAAACTGATCAAAATATCACCTCTACATCCAGTTTCCAACAACTGAGCTCCCAGCTAGTTATGCACTCCAGCATTCCCCATTAGTAAGTTACGGTGTTGCTGCAGCCAACCAGGCCTGCCTTCACTAATTTTCTCTTACTGTGTCATATTTCTGTATGAGTCTCTGTTGTGGCTGTTTTATGACATTATAGTTCCTTTGATGGGGCAACATGAAGTAGACTCTTACAGCAAATAAAAGACCTCTTCCTGATGAACTGATTAAAAGGTCATGATAAGAGAACTTTTCATTTAGTACAAGGGACTACTTAATGATGATCTCAAAGCAGCTATCATAGAGTGATGAATACCTCACACCAAACTCAGCTCTCCAGGAAACATCTAATCTGGTGCTATATTTGCAGACAACAAATAGAATTAAAAAGGTTAAATTTGTGCAGGTGGTTGAATGCCTTCAATGAAACATTAATTTATTGCCTAAGACCCCAGGCTAGCAACCTTTCATGCTCAAATACCCAGTAAGTCTTGCCATTACTTAAAAGGAACACAAAAATTAGGTAATAAAGGGGCACATCTCAATATTTCTCTAAAAAGTGGACCAAGTCATTTGATCTCTTAGGGCTGCCACACTATCAGGGTTCCTCAGAGCATGAGGCTGAAGCTTGGTTTAAAGTGTCCTATGCAACAAAGACAGCTTTGCAGTGATGTTCTTTAAAACATTTCTCTGGGACAGTTACATAAAGGTCTAATCTTTGCCATCTACTTCAAGGTATTTCAGCTCTATCTATTTTAAAAGATCCTTCATGCTATCTGTACCAATGTAACTGCTAAGTCTCATTTTGCAGGAATTCACTTATTCAACAATCCACCTTTCAACACTGTTGAGAGATGCAAATGCCAGCAGTTATTTCTGCTTTCCTGTCTGACCTGTTGGCCTAGTCATAGAAAAGACAGTCAGATCTGGCCCTGCTAAAAGCCAGGGTGACAGTCAGACAATTTTTGCTTTGATCAAGGAGCCAGGAATTGAGCCAATGCCTCTTCTGAGAAAGGTGGGATGGATTCCTCATGCATAATGTAAATGAGAAATACCTCTGACACACAATGAGCTACAAAAAGAGAATTGTGAAACAGAACAGTTAAAATGTTTGGGGAAAAAAATGTTTTGCCCTTGGGCATTTGCTCTAGGACAAAGTTTTCCATCGCAGGATTATGTATTACTTAAAAACCAAAGCAATGCCAAGCATTCCCATTTATATCCCCTTGCCTGGTGGATTCAATTATGTTGTTGCAATAGTGTTTCTAGTGAAAGGAAGATCTCTGCAATGACCTGGGTCAGGATGACCCTTTCCTCTCAGGCTAAGTAAGTCTGTATTATGAGAAAGACACAGGCTTTTCATGAAGGTTACATGTTCCTGCTTCAATGAAGACACAGCAAATTCCAGATTCCAATGATAATGGAGGTAACCTGATATTTTGCTGCCTCATCTTTCTAGGCTTTTTGTTTGTTTCTTGAGGAAGTGACTAGTAAAGTGGTGGTTTTGTTTGCTTGCTTGCTGGTTGTTTTTTTTTTCCTCCTTAATTTCTTTTTATCCTTTTCCTTTGCAGATTGTTATTACCACATCTTTATTCTATTTTTAAAAACAATTACTTATCTTATAGTTGACTTTAAATATTTCCCAGAGAACTAATTCCTGCTCTGACTGTACAGTCACAAAAAAAATCAGACCCCTTGTTAAATTGCACCAGATATTCTTTCTTGTTAAGGAATGTCAAAACAGCTATTTCTATTGGTTTTATTTAGTACTCTCAAATGAGATCACCATTAATGGTGTATGTAGCAATGGCTACTGACAGAATTTCTTCATTACCACCACAAATCTTCCTTCCATTACCTCCACATAATGGTTCTTCTTGTGTTAACATGTCTGAGAAAATGCAGTACACTTTGTTTCCTGTTTTACACTGTGCTAAGACATTTAAAGGGGCATTGTCAACTATGCCGTTCATCATCTTCACCTACTGCATTGTCAAAGAAGAGAAAGGCAAATTCAACTTCAAGAATGAATTCAGCAGAACTGAAAAACTGTCTGTATTTTATCCATCTCTGTTGGCTGGGATTGAACATACCAAAAGCATGGGTCACAGATATTGCTGCACAACTGACAGCACAGATGGTATTGCTGGTATTAATATGGCTCCCCTGAGAGTTAGTTTTGTTGTGACAGTAGACCTTTTCTTCTTGTCTTTCAACATTTCATAATTTTGTTAATCATATTTATGGATTTCTCCATCTGTCATCTCACTAGTTTCCCTATTTCCATCCAGAGGCATCAGTTCCAAGTACTTCATTAAAGTCCTGTTCTCATAATCTGTACAAATCAGATTTACAAGGTAGTGCATCGTGCTTACAAGCCAACTGCCTCTCATGGTGGTTGCTAGGCACGTGAACAGAGAACTGGTTTCAAATTGTAGTAGGACACATTTTACTATGAGGTGCAACCTCATGTTACTATCTCAAGTAAAAAGCTGCATTAGCAACTTTACTTTTACAACATGTTTCTAATGATTTCTGAGAAAGGGCTGCAGCAAGTGTACTCAAAATGCTTTGCATCAGTTGCTAGCTAAGCAAGTATCAATAACGCTACAGATGTTCTCAAACGCACATTAAATGATTTCATGATTCATCTTACCACGCCAAGCTAAGGACTCAGCTGGGGTTGCTCTTTTAACACCTTCTGTACATGCTTAAGTTAATTTTCAAAACCTTCTGACAGCATACTTACATTTTCTAAACTTCTCTTCTGATCCCAAAACATTTGTAAGAAAGCCACAGGTAAATAATAAATGAAAGTTCAATACACAAATCAGATCTTTCTATCATTTGTCACACGGAACTTCCTTTTTGCAGTGTTCTTCTGGTAACACACTTGATTTCAGATGTATTTACCATTGTACATATCAAGCTGATCATGATTATGAATGTGATCTTCACAGGCTCTTTTTTCTTTTGAGAGCCTCTGCTTTAGCAACCAAACTACTTCATGCAGAAACTGTGACTTTTCAATGATGTTTATAGAAGTAGAAGTGTTACACTGTATGTAAATCCTCTGCCAACCTGTAACAGTTAGAAAAGGAAAGCTCAAGAAATCAGTAGAAGTTCTGGTGGGGCTTGCTACAGCAAAGATCAACAACCTCAACAGCCACTCTGCGAGAACTGAATTGAAGTATCACTATGAAATCTAACATGAATGTTTCAAATTGTATTTTTTAAAGCAAATAATCTACATGTAGATTCCAGCAGATTACCTAATAAAGAAAAGAAAGGAAAAGATTCTTGACAGAAGAAATTGTCCATCAGGGAAGCCTATCCTCACATTAGACCTTTCACATCTAGACACTGATATTTTATTGCCCCATCCTGTTAACTGTTCCCACCTGTGATGTGACTGCCTCTGAAAAGCGACAGCTATGAAAAACCTGATAAAAACATTGTCTTGATCTTTGTTAGTTCAGGAATGTGTGATTTGTATCCAGAAACCAAGAAGTAATACATTTAAATATGCACTACTCTTAAATTGGCATATGCTCAAAGCCGTTCACTCCTGTATAAACAAGTGACAATTGGAGATTTTCAGTTTGCACACTGAAAACCTGAAGAGCTATTTGTTCAAGGAGATGAGCTAAGCAGTCACCAACCAACAGAGGACTACCAGGAGGATTGAGGGACTGGAGCATGTGCCCTGTGAGAAGATGCTGAGAACGCTGGGCCTTTTTAGTCTGGAGAAGAGAAGATTGAGAGGGCTAACTGTCAAGTGAGAAAGGACAGGCTCTTCTCTGTTTCACCCTGTGACAGGACAAGGGGTAACGGATACAAACTACAGCACGGGAGGTTCCACCTCAACACGAGGAGGAACTTCTTGACTGTGAGGGTCACAGAGCGCTGGCACAGGCTGCCCAGAGAGGTTGTGGAGTCTCCTTCTCTGGAGAGTTTCAAGACCCATCTGGATGCATTCCTGTGTAACCTGTGCTAAATTCTATGGTCTTGCTCTGGCAGGGAGGTTGGACTCGATGATCTTCGGAGGTCCTTTCCAACTCCTGAAATCCTGTGATCCTGTGCACCCATGGGAATAGGTTAAGACTTCAGCAGATTATTCTGTGTTGGAGCTCTCTTGAAAGGACAACAATAACACCAGGACTCTTTTGGGGCCTTATTTGACATAATTTTCAATGCTTCTTCTGGATAAAACATATGGGTAATAGAATTCTAAACTTTCTAAAGATAGCAGGAAGTCAATGAGATTCACACCTCTAGGATGATTTTTAAAGATAATCTTCATCACTTATCTACACCTTTAGGCATTTAAATACCTCTATGAATTTGACAAGCAATTGCTTGGAAATTGTTACCCTTAACCCTTCCACACATGCTAAAGTAATCATAATCAAAACACAAAGAAATCAAAGTGATTTTACATCAAATATCTGATGTAAAGTGCTTATATTCCTTTCACATACTCGAGTGGAGAAAACTCCACAATATAACCACTTATTGGACATTTAATTCATCTTTCTAGTAATTCAATGGGCAGAATTAAATGATTAAACCTAAAGTGATTATGTACATAATGAGTAAAAACAAATAAAGCTTTTTTTTTTTTTTTTTTTTTTTTTAATTTCAGTAGTAGGGGTTGTAAAAATGTTTAAGCACCTTTAATATGAGGAACTACCTGGTAAAATGTGGACGTGCTGGAGCGTGTCCAGAGAAGGGCCACGAGGATGATCAGAGGGCTGGAGCACCTCTCCTATGAGGACAGACTGAAGAAGTTGGGGCTGTTCAGTCTGGAGAAGAGAAGGCTCCGAGGTGACCTCTTTGTGGCCTTCCAGTATCTGAAGGGGGCCTACAGGAAGGCTGGGGAGGGACTTCTCAGGATCTCAGGTAGTGATAGGACTAGGGGGAATGGAATGAAGCTGGAGGTGGGGAGATTCAGGCTAGATGTGAGGAAGAAGTTCTTCACCATGAGAGTGGTGAAGCCCTGGAATGGGTTATCCAGGGAGGTGGTTGAGGCCCCATCCCTGGAGGTGTTTAAGCCCAGGCTGGACGAGGCTCTGGCCAGCGTGATCTAGTGTAGGGTGTCCCTGCCCATGGCAGGGGGTTTGAACTAGATGATCCTTAGAATCATAGAATCAGTCAGGGTTGGAAGGGACCACAAGGATCATCTAGTTCCAACCCTTGTGGTCCCTTCCAACCCTGACTGATTCTATGATTCTATGAAAATTCACATTTGTGGAAGGGGGCCTACAGGAAGGCTGGGTGGGACTTCTCAGGCTATCAGGTAGTGATAGGACTAGGGAGAATGGAATGAAGCTGGTGGTGGGGAGATTCAGGCTAGATGTGAGGAAGAAGTTCTTCACCATGAGAGTGGTGAAGCCCTGGAAATGGGCTATCTAGGGAGGTGGTTGAGGCCCCGTCCCTGGAGGTGTTTTAAGACCAGGCTGGATGAAGCTCTGGCCAGCCTGATCTAGTGTAGGGTGTCCCTGCCCATGGCAAGGGGTTGGAACTAGCTGATCCTTGTGGTCCCTTCCAACCTTGACTGATACCATGATACTGTGATTTAAAGATAATAATGGGACTTTAATCAAATTAAACCTCTTAGATTTCCAAGTAAGCAGTGGCTATTTCATGATAATCCACTGGCCAGATTCTTAGTGGCTGGACTATTTTTTGACTCTGGGTTCTACTGAGCTATGTCCACTAGGAACATCTTTATCCTCTTCTGAAATATTTTATTTTGCCTTTTTTTTTTTTTTTTTAAAGCATGTTTTGTCACAAGAGACAGGCAATAAGGCACATACTGAAAAGCCAGTGCAGACTTTTCTATGTGGTCTGTATTTTGACAATCAAGTTCTGTGAAGGCTTTTTTTCCACAGAAAATTTACACAGAAAAACTTTCACAGAGATTGACTGTCAATTTATCAAAGCCCTTAGAGAATCTCTGATGCTAATACTGGTGCAGCACTTTGAGTGACTTTTAGTCAATTCCCTTTAGTTATGTTCTCCAAGATCTATACACTCAATGTATAAACTGAGTTAAAGAAAAAAAGGAGGAAAAAAAGCAACAAAACCCAAAACACCAACAATGCACAGAACCACATACAATGATTCTTTCAAAGGTAAGAATCTTGTGTTAGATTAATAAAGCATCAAGACTTTGCACATGGCACACATGAGGGGCAGAATCCCCAGTAAACCCAGCCTCTCACAGGGTGCAGATTTCATCTCCATCTGGTTCTGTGGCTCACAATGGAGTGATGGAACCTGTTCAGCACACTCTCCAAGTCTGGTTCTTCTCTGATTGAATTCAGTAAGAAAATGTCACTCTCTTTAATGGTACAGAGCACAGCTGTCCTCAGGAACATAAACATTCCAGGCATTTATTTCACATGTAGACCTCAGCTTACCATTAAACAAATACATTTTTCATAAGACTGTACCATTCCCATTCCAGCTAATGCTAAAAAAGCAGAGACAGATAAGGATTACACACAAATGCTTTGAGAATGAGATTAAATGTGACCCTAAGAATTAGTACTTGTTAAAAAGCTGATCATTTTTCTTCTCTCTTTCAATATTAAAGGATGATCAGTAATAGCACTGCACCTACAAGTGCAGCACTACTGATGTAATACAGGACACACACAGGGCTCTGTAACCTACTGCTGGTTTATACCTGGGGGAAGCTATATGATTAATTGCATATTCATTTAGTGGGAATTTGTAACAGTCTAATAAGAACTTTAGCCTTCTTTTTTATCTTTTCTTTCTTTCTTTTTCAAAACTAGGTCAGTGGTACCTGACAGCTGATATATGTATATATAACTACAGAGCTCCTTCTGCCAGCAGACACTGTGTATCAGTACTTAAGAAGCACATAAGCTTAGTCAGGCAGCTAATGATCTGCTTTGATACAAGAAGTTTTAACTCTCATCATCCATTCCAGTTATTAAGCGATGGGAGTTTCCCACAGAAGACTTTTCACGTGCAACTTCATTTTGCATTAACTAAATATTTGCTAATAATAAAAAATAATAGGAGACAACTAGAAGCCACTTTTTGCAACTTACAAATACAAATGCTTTATCAATACAGCAAATTACATTACTTTTCAGTAGGCCAGACACCAATAAAGTTTAAACACTATCATTACAGATTATTAGCTTTAAATTCAGATTTCCATCTATATGTGATGGCAAGTACTCTTTACTTCATGTTCTTTTAAATTACTTTTTCTGGAATTTTACTTTTACTTTTATTCCTCCCATTTACCTAATCTTGGTGGCTTTGATTCATGCTGTATCAGATTTGGCTTGGTAGGCATTTCCGTGCCATGCTAATGCCAGAGAGCTTAGTGTAGTTAAGAAACTGGAAATTTACAGCCCTGTCTGCTAATGCAGAAGAGCTGATCAGCATTCTGATCATCATACTTAATGCAACTTAAAAAGGCTTTGCAATCAATAGAAAAGGGAATTTGTTACATCTCAAAGATGCGCATAAATATCCTTTCTCTATTACTGGATTATCTGTGCACTGTATCAGAGTAAGGGACTGTAATACTACAGAGCATGAAAGTAAGTATCTAAAATGTCAATGCTTGATGCAAAATCTGACTGAGAAGCAGTCACAGCTGCACCTCAGAACAGAATGAGCTGTCCCTAAAGCACACAGAAGATACTGGCTTAACCAAGTTACAAGTATCCAAGAATGGAAATCCTACAAGCTTTCTAAGAAATTTATTTTAGTTTATAACTATCTTTAGCAAGAGAGAGGTTTCTATTAATTCCAACCTCAAAATTTCTCCTTAAGTACAGGTTAAAATCATTACTTCTCATACCATATGAAAATGTACAAGAAAAAAAGCTTATCATCTCACCATTCACAAGAACATTGCACAGATTTGAAGAGTTACATCCCCAGCCTTCTCCTGCTGATGATAGGGAGACCAAAATCTTTCTTAACCTAAATAATTCTTTCAAGCCTTCATACAGAACCCACATGCTTAAACACTGAAGTGTGAACTTCCTCTTTTTTCCTAAACAGCATGACATTATACTTGTGTTTGATGTGTGGCCTGCCCCATGCCCCCTATCTTTTCTACCATACCACTGTCTATAATACAGTGCCCATCACATATTTGCTCACTAGATCTACTCCCAAGTAACTTTAAGTACTTGCCTTTGTGGCTATTGAAATATAACCCTCATATTCAAATCACTTTTCCAATTTGTTCATACAGCTTTCAGTTCTAACCTTGTCCCTGAGGCTGCCAGTAACCCAGCTTGAGATAATCTGAAAATTTTTTTTAAATGTACTCCCTGATCCAAATCCAAATCATTAAGGAAAATGTTGAATATCATTTAACCTCTGGCCAGCGGCCTGTCAGCTATAAATCCATTTTTTCTGACCCTTTATTTGCCAGCACTCACTCCAAGCACAGAACTGCAGTCTGCTTCTACTTACAGTGGTCTCATTGAGACCATGGTTCCTCAGCTCACTGACCACAAATCATAGAATCACAGATGGCTTAGGCTGGAAGGGACTTAAGCAATCGTCTACTCCAAGTTCCCTGCCACAGACAGGGACGCCTCTCAAGTAAACTTGGTTGTTCAATGTCTCATTCAGTCTGGCCTTGAACACCTCTGAGGAGGGGCCTTGTAGGCACTTTCAAGAAGTTTAACTCCTCCTCAAAAATCAAACTTACTCCATTTCTCCACCAAAGCTCCCCAGAACCGCCTGTTTGTTCTCTTTTCATGGAAAACCACTGCTTGCCCTTTTCAGTTTTATGGATTTTGTCTCTCTTCCATATGTCTTACAGATAATAAAAAATTACAATTACACTACCTTGGTTAATTCCCTCCAACAATTTTTATCAGGACCAGGAGAGCAATTGAACCTTTTATTTCACCATCTTAAGCCAGTTCTTACCCATTTGTTGATAACATAAATGCAGTAACCGTCAGGTCACAGCGTACTTTGCTTTTGAACGCTTCAGCTTTCACAGTTATAGAAGTTCTGTCTCTCTTTGAGGTACATAGTGGCTTTTCCCTCAGAAGTACTTTCTAAGTGACTCTTCACCTTCACTCAGACACCCCAGGGGGATTTTACAGATGCCAGGTCCTATATGTCCTGGACATTCTGTAACTACCAGTCAACATCCCAGGATGTATCTAAAAACCCCATGGATGTGGTGCTTAGAGACATGGATTAGAATCAACAAGGTTGGAAAAGACTTAGCAGTAATCTAGCAATGTTTGGTTAACGTTTGGAATTCATAATCTTACTGGTCTCTTCCAGGTAAAATGATTCTACAATTGTACACACTGACACAGAATCCAAGTTCACTGCAACTTCCTTGTTCCTCTGTCTCTTCCCCCTGTCTTGTACTTTCAGCATGCACTATGGGACAGCTAGCCAGGGTGCCAGGTGTGGTTATGTGGTGCTCTCCTAAGCACTACCCAGAGGACCACCATTTGCAGTGCAATTCATACACAACTTTTGCATCCCTGGCTATGCTATCTGACTGATTTTCTCTACTTGCTCCCATTGTTCTAATTTTGTACAAGGTTTGGCATAAGCATTTGTTTCTTTCTCTGGGTCACATGTTTTCTGCAGACATCCAGCAAAGCCTATGCGAGAACAAAGGAGATGATGCATGAAAACAGGAAACAGCCTTATTTCTAGTTACTGCTCCAATAAACTGCAAATAAAAGAACAAGGAGAGAAAAAGGATCAGTTATTGCTCTACAGTTGCAAGCCAGAAGGGCAGCTTATAGCAACTATGCTGCTTGTGCTGTGGCTCAGCTAAGCACTTGTGCATCAAGATTCAGATGGAAGTTAAATGCATAACTGCATCATCTGGTCAAGTTTCTTATTAATCTCAGCTGGAAAACTATGTGAATATAGGATGTATTTTTCAGTGTCATTTAAAAGCCAGATGTAAACTAGAACTCGGGTTTAAGTGGATCACAGACGAAATCTCAGCTGCAACCCAACACTGAAGCCCTGGGGGGAAAAGAATCACTGGAATAAATTCAGTTATTGGCTACTCCTAAAGGTACCCTTTCTGCATTAAAATTCATCACATGAAGGAAAAATAAGCATCACTGTTTTGAAACAGGTGCTAGCTTGCTCTGCTGTCATACATAACATACTGATTGAGATCCCCAACAAACTGAACTCTTTGCTCTTGTCAGTGAAACATCCTCAGACCACCATTCACTGCACCTTCACACACCATGCCCCAGCAATCACTGCTGCCCTTTCAAACACTGCTCAAGAAGGCAGGAACCGTGGTGCCACATCTGCTGACTGCCTCAAGCTCTGGACTGTACAGGAATGGAGGTCTTCCCCCCTGCCTCCAGCAGACACTCTCTCCCTGAAGATCTGAAGGTACACTGAATCTGAGACCTGACCACCCCAGAGACCACTGCTCGCACATCCAAAGCAACAAGGACTTCAAGGACTTCAAGGGCTCCTGCTGTCGTTCACAACCAGCTGCAGCAAGAGACAGCCTACAACGAGGACCTCAGCTGGGGACTGCAGACAGAAGCAGCTCATGCAATGATGAGTCTGGGCATGAGGGATGTGGTTCAAATATGCCCTCTCCAGCTTGTTTTGAATTTAGGTCTCCCTGCTTTCAAACTCAGGAGAAACTCCTGAGTCACTCTGGGAGAGCTCAGCAATCGACCTAATTCTAAACTGGACTCATAGGGACAATTTCTGTGTAAATTCAGTTTCAAGCCAGGCAACTTAACACTAAATGGGAAGAATTTATATTAGTAAATAATTAAACCTTCTTTTTGCAGTCCTTAGCAGAGAAGAAATGACTGTGGTATTGAAGAAGTGGGGTTTGGCATAACAAATGACACAGAAGTAAACACATACAACCTTAGTATGTCAACACTTTGTGCCCCTCTGGCCCTCATGACTGTTTTTAAAATCAGTAGAAAAAGAAATCAAAGTATGGCAACTAATGGGAGAAAAAGAAAACAAAACCAAAGACCTTTTCAGATAGAAGTTTTCTGTTTTACATAAAATACGACAAAGTCTGATTTAAATACATATAACCTTGGGGTTATACAGTCTGAGTGCTTCTAAATGTGCTGTGCTCTGATAATACCTGACATTTAGAAAAACATCTTCCACAGTTATGCAATTGTCCTGGTTTGAGGCCAGACAGATCCTCTCTTGCCCTGGAGAGGAGCAAAAGAATGACACTCACACAAATGGATTGCAAAAGTGATGGAAAGTTCAAATGGAAAAGCAACGGGTGTTTTACAGAAGCTACAAAGCATAGTGACAAAAGAATCCCAAAAGTCCCTTTCAGCACATCCAAAGGCCTCCCAGCACTTCCCTTCTCCCCACCTGAGAGTCTACCCAAAACCCCAAGGGCTCCTTCTTCCCCTCCACTGCTAGGCTAGTCTCAGATTGGCCAAGTCTGAGACTGCCCCCCCACACGGGAGGCAGAGAGGGAAGAAAGAGGAAGAGAATGACTTGGCAGATGGATTTATAAGGAGCAAGATATTATGGGTATGACATATGCTATTTCCTGCATCCACCTACTGGGCTGGACCCTTGGGACGCTGGAGGTGTAACTAATGTGGCAAGTCCTGGAAGCACCCAGCCTAAACTGCCACAGCAATGAAATCAACTGAAAGTGTGAAATTTTGTACAAAGAGCTGAAAGGGAAGCAGAGAAAGTACTCTGACCACACTGGTAGACCTTGGACATCAGTATTTGCTTTGACCTTTTTTTTCAATACAGGGGTCCTTCAGCAAAAGGCACTGGATTGGCTTTTCCTTATTATTGAAGGCTACCAGAAAAACAGCTCTGTTTTTTTCTGAGAACAAATCCAGGAAACCCTTCCTGAAGCAGAGGAGCAGGATAGCCAACAGTGTGTGGCACAGCAGTAAAAAGTTTCTCAAAGCACCAGGAGCAGTACTGATTCTTCAGGGTTAGCTGAACCCCTGTTAAAAGCCTGCGCACGTCTGCAAGCCTGTGGCTCTGAGCCCATCAAAATGAGATTCTGGATTTCCCTGGGTTAGAGTAAGAAACTCATCCCTTCTACCCAGAGGAAAGAAGGAGCTGTATTTATGAATCCTCTCCTCAAGGAAAGGCAAGAGGAGAGCTCTCTATATTCGCATATGCATCCATTAGCATCGTCATCTGTTCTGCAATCCCTCATTAGACACAATCTTCCAGAAATTGGTTAGTCTATTTTTACTGAAATTATTTAATTTATTTTAAAAAATCTCCATTTTATTTTGGGGACAGCTGAAAATAAGGATATAAAAAGTTACAAAATGAGGAAGAAAAATGGGAACACCGAGTGTGTGTATGTATATATATATGTGTGTGTGTGTATGTATACTATTCCAGCTTCTAAGAATAAAGGATCAGTAGCTGCACAGAAATTGAAACTGAAGCTTCATCTTTGAAGACACTAAACCCACCATTATATACAAGTCTCTGCCTACTCTTATGATCTTAGGAAATCAAAGAGAAAGATGTGGAATTGCCACAGGTACTCACAGTAATATAGGATATACTCCATTCTGCAGAAGATGAAAGGAATGTGCAAAAAATGCAGATGCCATTCCGTGTTTCAAAGCATTACCATGATAACTATCCCTAAGATGCCTCTTTGCCTTTGCTGTGAAATGAAATCTTGAATGCAGTAACAAATTCCTGGAAGAAGGGAATTAGACAGTTCTACTAAGAATCTAGTCTCAGGTATGGCCTAACTATCCCCTGCAGCAGGAAGAGGGAAATGAATCACAGTATCACAGTATCACCAAGGTTGGAAGAGACCTCAAAGATCATCGAGTCCACCCTGTCACCACAGACCTCATGACTAAACCATGGCACTCAGTGTCACGTCCAATCCCTCCTGAACACCTCCAGGGATGGTGACTCCACCACCTCCCTGGGCACCACATTCCAATGGTGAACGACTCTCTCAGTGAAGAACTTTCTCTTCACCTCGAGCCTAAACATCCCCTGGCACAGCTTGAGACTGTGTCCTCTTGTTCTGGTGCTGGTTGCTAGGGAGAAGAGACCAACCCCTTCCTGGCTACAACCACCTTTCAGGTAGTTGTAGAGAGCAATGAGGTCGCCCCTGAGCCTCCTCTTCTCCAGGCTAAACAGCCCCAGCTCCCTCAGCCTCTCCTCATAGGGCTTGTGCTCAAGGCCTCTCCCCAGCCTTGTTGCCCTTCTCTGGACACGCTCAAGTGTCTCGATGTCCTTCCTAAACTGAGGGGCCCAGAATTGGACACAGTACTCAAGGTGTGGCCTAACCAATGCTGAGTCCAGGGGCACAATGACTTCCCTGCTCCTGCTGGCCACACAATTCTTGATGCAGGCCAGGATGCCGTTTGCCTTCTTGGCTACCTGGGCACACTGCTGGCTCATGTTTAGGCAGCTGTCAATCAGCACCCCCAGGTCCCTGTCTGCTTGGCAGCTCTCCAGCCATTCTGACCCTAGCCTGTAGCTCTGCATGGGGTTGCTGTGGCATATACTAGCATATATTGTATTGTATTATTGTATTGTATATATAGTAGCATGTACTTCACACACTCTATGTTTGACTAAATAGGCTGTTTCACACACACTCACAGCTGCACACAACCTCCTGTGCAAGTCCTTCAGTAGCATACCTGGGATTAAAATGCAACCTGAGTTCAGGTTGCTGTGAGAAAAGTCTGCCTCTCAAGTCTTCTCTGAGCTACCCAGTCATCCTCTTCTTTTTTTTTTTTTTTTTGTTACCTCAAGTGTCTACCATAGCCTGGATATAATTGGCAGTACCATAAAATTTAATGGTAATGATTTTGTTGATCTGAGAATTTGAAAATTAGGAGAATGCTCTTTTAAAATAGTTTTTCTTAATTTAGTAGCGCTAGAAAAATCATTGTTCTGACAGACAGCAGGGCGTTCTGGCACTGCTTCATTATTTAAGATAAATCTGAAAATGGTTCAAGCATGTAGAAATTAAAGCTATATCCATAATATATTCTGATTATATTGTAAATTAGGGCTGGATTATTAAAACCCACTTAACCTCACAAAAAATGAGTACAAATTGCTGCTGTTCAGATGCGGCATCAGTCTGCATTTAATCTACGAGAAAAGAGAGCACAAGCTATTAACACTGAAGTTTTAAGGTTATATTTTCCACCAACATTTCCTGACTTCCATTTAGTCTGTCACAAATTCACATTATGGCAGCCTTATTCAGATTTAACACTACCTTAATTAACTGCTAATTACATTTAAATAAACAGAATTAGCAGAGAATGAACACTCCAGACACGCAGAGTGGGGCAGTACCACTGGCCATTTACAGTATACATTTTCTCTTCCAAGTGCTTTTGTTATAAACTGCAGTGCCATTTTACAGAGCTGTGCCCTCCTGTACTCACAAAAGCCAATTCCAATAATTTTACTTAGAGTGTGAGAGCAATTTTAGGATTAGAAATGAAGATAAGCTGTGCAAACTGATTATTTGTGATCTCACGACGTACTACTAAGGGGCTAGAAAACACATGTTTTCACAGGTGGTCAATAGAACTCAAAGAGGTATCTAGCTTCTGGTATTGTAGAGGACTAAACAGAAATTAAAGTTTCTGTGCCAGATATGAACACAGAGAACAGTATTAGCCCTCTCAAGCCCACAAGTGACCACTATAGCTGTTGAGCTCTTGCCAAGCTTGTGCTAACAGCACAAATTACCCAGTGACTGACACATCATGCCTGTAATTTCTGCATGATTTTGAACATTCCTTGAAGAAAACCACCACGCCACTCTTGGAACCTACAGTCAGCCCATCTTCATTCTACAGCCACAGTTACAGCATCAAAGAATCCTGTCTTGTGTAGGCAATCACAAAATCAAGCAAATACATTCGCATCTCCATTAGGAAAAATCCCCCTAAGATTTCCTTTGCTCTGAGTTAAATATTTTCCCTTGCTACCTGATTAAGTTTTACTAACATCTAAACACATGCTGCAAATTGTGAAAACCAAGTAGAATTTAAAAAATAATAATAATAATTATGCCCATTTTTAATAACTCAACACACTTTTTGGCAACAAATGCCAGAATAGAGTAGAGTAGAGTAGAGTAGAGTAGAGTAGAGTAGAGTAGAGTAGAGTAGAGTAGAGTAGAGTAGAGTAGAGTAGGAGTAGAGTAGAGTAGAGAGGAATAGAGTGGAATGGAATAGAATAGAGTGGAATGGAATAGAATAGAGTGGAATAGAATAGAATAGAATAGAATAGAATAGAATAGAATAGAATAGAATAGAATAGAACAGACCAGACCAGACCAGACCATGTTGGAAGAGACCTTCAAGATCATCACATCCAACCTATCAACCAACACCACCTAATCAACTAAACCATGCAACCAAGCACCCTAACAAGTCTCCCCTGAACACTTCCAGTGATGGTGACTCCACCACCTCCTCGGGCAGCCCATTCCAATGGGCAATCACTCTCTCTCTGTAGAACTTCCTCCTAACCTCCAGCCTAAACCTCCCCTGGCGCAGCTTGAGCCTGTGTCCTCTTGTTCTGGTGCTGGTTGCCTGGGAGAAGAGACCAACCTCTGCCTGTCTACAACCTCCTTTCAGGTAGTTGTAGAGAGCAAGAAGGTCACCCCTCAGTCTCCTCTTCTCCAGGCTAAGCAACCCCAGCTCCCTGAGTGGAGGAAAATTGTATTTGTGAATGTCTTTAAAATTTCACATTTAGCTCTCTGGAAAGAAAGAAAGAAAGAACTGCTTTATTGAGATGTCTGACATGTAATGATATGTGATGGAGGGGTGGAAGAATTTCTTCACTCCTTGAAGCAAAGCTCACAAAGGCAGGAGAAGAGGTACTTCTCCCTGCCCTAACCCTCTGACTCCAGAACAAGATGGAATATGTTCACTCTCAAAACAGCTCTGCATCTTCTTTTGCCTCTCTGCTGCCCCACCTTACAGAAGCATGAAGCCTTTCCCAGACAGAGTGAAAAGAGTTTTATCAATAAAAAGAAAAATAAATTTATATTTTTAAAAAAATAATCTTATTATTTAAGCTTTCTTTCCCTGAGAGACTCAGACACTGTAGTGCTGAAATTCTGCATTCTCCCACCAATTGGTCGACCCAGGCTTTTCATGGGCTTTGTGGATGAAGGCTCCTCATCAGGACCTATAGCCCACCTGCATCCCCACAGCACCATACCATGACCAGATGTGGAGTGACTGAGTGGGACATGCATCTTGCCTGAAATGCCAAGCTTACTGAAGATTAGATGCATCCAATGCTAATGTAGCTACTGTCATTCTGTTTTCTTGAACTCACTGTTTCAAAGTCTTCAGGAAACCAGAAGAGACATTGAAGTTAGTCTTCTCTATCACTTATCCATTCACATTAGTCTTGTGGTTAGAACAAAATACGTGCCATGATGATAATTCCAAGGTGCTGCAGTCTGATTGCCTTATTATAAGCTCTACTAAATTACATGACTTGGAAGTTAAGTTCATTGATTACACTTTTTGGAGGCTGTGATTATTTTTTCTGCACCCTATCCTTTTAACTTTAATGCCCTACCCTTTCATCATTTTATTTTTGTACTTATCTTGGCTTCTCACATTTAGGTTCCTTCCTTTCTTCTTTAATTTCTTCCAGTTTTGATTTTTTCTTAGTCACCACAGACAGATGGTGCTTGCTGAACAATTTTTTTTCTTTTATTTTAGATTCCTTTCTCTTTTTTCCTCCCTGTGGTGGGTTGGATATTCCCCCAACGTTAAATTTGCCAAACCAGCTCAGTTGGAAGCAAATGGAAGCTGCATTTGCAAGCAAAACTACAATCTACAAGGAAATGCAATGAATATGTACAAAATATATAGTATTTACAATACTTACAGGTATTTACAATTAATAAACAGCACAAGGACACCCCTGGTCTTTGACTGCTAATAGCTTCTACCCCCCCCTGCCTCCCCCTTACCCTCCTGTACACAAAGGGACAAGAGAAAGAAGCAGAGAGACGTTAGAACTTAGCCAAAACAATGCAGCCAAGGTCAAGCAGAAGCACAAAGTCAGCATCTCCCAGCCTCGGGAAGCAAGATGAAGAGATTGGTTTTGTACAACTAGTTTATGTCCCTTAACTCTCCAAAGGGATTGTTTGGAACTATCATTATTTTCCTTTTTACACCCAGTAGTGATTTATTTACATTTTACCACTTTCTGTTCAGGATCTGTGAAAAATTTAAAGCCATAGCCTAAAACTACCACATACACACACACGCACGCCCTGCCTTCCTCCTAGCTCCTTCTTTCCCTTCTCTGTTCTGTTCAGGAGGTAGGTTCCTGCACTGAAACATAGTCCTGCTGAGAATGAAAGACAATGCCTAGAAATTAACAAGCTCATTCAGCCACCCATCTGAACAAGCCTGTGGGTAACACATTTCAGACCCAGGTAATCTGTTTTGCTCCCAGTAACCATGCCACAGTTTCACAGGAAAGCAAAGGAAATGTTCTAATACCTTAAATTTTGCATCTTACTGCTAAGACGACCCCACACAATTTTTGGCCAACGTAGAAACTGTGAGAAAATTATCCAGGATACAGTAGTGTGGCTAACAATGGAAAATTTCTGTTCCCCAGACCCTCACTTCACATGGGATTTCCTGGCAGGAAACAGACATGGCTCTCCCTGCTTATAAGATGACACCAATGCAAACACACTACTAAAGATGAAGGATAGCTCTATACAATCTTCCCACTTTATTCAGGGCTTTCAACATGACCAAATCTCAGCAACAAAAGCAGGTTTAGCAACTGTAAAATGAAGCAAAATGTGGATCAGTTGATTATTCAGAATCCTTGATTGGATTTATCTTTTTACAAATCCTACAATCAACAGAATTTTTAATCTGTATCTTTTATGATCCTGACAAATGCTCTTGGCTCACTAAAATTTGCTTGCTTGATTGCAGATTAAAGCAGAGAGGATTAATGCTTTTTTCTTAGATTTCTAATTATTACTCCCCTACTTTTTATTTTGCTCAGAGTACAACAAAATTACAATACAATACAATACACCAGGTTGAAAGAGACCTTCAAGATCATTGCGTCCAACCCATCAACCAATCCAACCCACCTAAACAACTAAACCATGGCACCAAGCACCCCATCAAGTCTCCTCCTGAACACCTTCAATGAAGGTGACTCCACCACCTCCCCAGGCAGCCCATTCCAATGGGCAATCACTCTCTCTCTGTAGAACTTCCTCCTAACCTCCAGCCTAAACCTGCCCTGGTGCAGCCTGAGACTGTGTCCTCTTGTTCTGGTACTGGCTGCCTGGGAGAAGAAACCAACCTCTGCCTGGCTACAACGTCCCTTCAGGTAGTTGTAGAGAGTAATAAGGTCACCCCTCAGTCTCCTCTTCTCCAGGCTAAGCAACCCCAGCTCCCTCAGCCTTTCCTCATAGGGCTTGTATTCCAAACCCCTCACCAACTTCCTTGCCCTTCTTACTATGAGACATTAGGGCACTCACACTACAAGTCTGTTGATAATTCCAGTAATCTCAATTATTTGACTTTAGTTTTTAGTTTCAGAAGAGTTTTTTTAGGAACTACAAGGCAGTTACTGACTATGAAGTCAAGATCATGAACTGAAGAAGAGATGAAAAGTCAGTTTAAAAGCAGAAAGTCAGTGTGGTCAAACAGCATCTACTTAATACATTCTTATTTTCTCACAAACTTATATAGCTCCCTTGGGCTGATATCTAGCTTTGAAATCTGAATTAAATTTATCTTTGCAATTTACAGCATCAACTAATATTCTTTTAATATATATGCACTATCTTTGAAGAGAACATTTAGCCCAAATTGTATGTCTTTCCTGTGCCAACGGATACAGCAACAATTTGTATTTCAAATGCTGAGACAGTACTAAGTAGATAATTGCAGATATGCCATCTCTAGCTGGCTGTAAGGAAAGCAAGGAAATCACATAACTATTTATGTTAGAAAAGACCTCTGAGATCACATCCAAATCCTAACCCAGCACACCCAGTCCACCGTTAAGCCGCATCCCTAAATTCCACGTCCACAAATCCTTTAAATACCTCCAGGGATGGTGACTCCATTTTCCTCAGCAGCCTGTTCTAATGCTTGATTATCACTTTCAATGATGATTTTTTTTTTCCTAAAGTCTAATCTAAACCTCCCCTGCTGCAATTTGAGGCCATTTTCTCTCATTCTATTACTTAAGAGAACAGACTGACACCCACCTCACTACAACCTCCTTTCGGGTAGTTGTAGAGAGTGGTAAGGTTTCCCTGAGCCTTCCTTTCTCCAGGCTGAACAATCCCAGTTCCCTCAGTTGCCCCTCATAATTCTGGTGTTCCAGACCCTTCACCAGCTTTGTTGCCCTTCTTTGGATGCACTCCAGCACCCCAATGTCTTTCTTTACACACAACTCAACACAGTATTCAATGTGAGACCTCATCGCTGCTGGATACAGTGGGACAACCACTTCCCTACTCCTGCTGGTCCCACTGCTTCTGATACGGGCCAGGATGCTGTTGGCTTTCTCAGCTGCTTGGGCCTGAGAAGTTTCTAACAGAAGACAAGGTGCTTGCTGGAAACAGAAACATGAAACAGAGCCTGACTGGCAGCACTCACCCCCTGCAGCAAGCAGAGTCTGGTCTAAGGTCACTTTCACACAAACGACTTGTAGAAGGCCCCTGAAGCCACTGGTGTTGAGGCTGGAGGCATCAAGTTCTCCTTCAGCTCTGCCACCACCAGCCCTACAGGAGGGGCATGACTTAGGATACATTGACAGATACCCACAGCAAGAAAAGGTTGCTGTTAAACGCATCCTAGACATGATGGTTTCTAATTAAAAGGCAGCATCTCCTAACATGTTGACCTTTCACAGAAAACAAGTCTATTCAGAGTTAAACATGTAGAATACAAAAGAATTAACCAGGTTGGAAAAGATCTTCAAGATCATCGAGTCCAACCTATCACCCAACACCATCTAATCAACTAAACCATGGCACAAAGTGTCTCATCCAGTCTCTTCCTAAACACTTCCAGTGATGGTGAGTCCAACACCTCCCTGGGCAGCCCATTCCAATGACCAGTCACTCTTTCTATGAAGAACTTCTTTCTAACATCCAGCCTAAACCTCCCCTGGTGCAGCTTGAGACTGTCCTCTTGTTCTGGTGCTGGCTGCCTGGGAGAAGAGACCAACCCCCACCTACTTACAACCTCCCTTCAGGGAGTTGTCGACAGCAATAAGGTCTCCCTGAGCCTTCTCTTCTCCAGGCTAAGCAACCCCAGCTCCCTCAGCCTCTCCTTACAGGGCTGTGCTCCAGACCCCTCCCCAGCTTTGTTGCCCTTCTCTGGACACATTCCAGCAACTCAGCATCTTACGTAAACTGAGGGGCCCAGACCTGGACACAGGACTCAAGGTGTGGCCTAACCAGTGCTGAGCACAGGGGCACAATGACTTCCCTGCTCCTGCTGGCCACACTACACCTGATACAGGCCAGGATGCCATTGGTTTTCTTGGCCACCTGCACCTTGCACGAAGTGCAAGACAGACCTTGGGTGCAGATGTTGCCTGCCAAGCTGCAGGCTGTGCTGTGTCTTATTATGAAAGAGTTTTTTCCCAAATCCTTCAAAAAAAAAAAAAAAAAAAAAAAAATCATCACAGAAACACTGTCAAAGCCATAATTACAGTGGCAATAGTAGGTGATTCTATAATAATCTGTATTTCTTCCCTGTGAAGATACTAATTTACTGTTCTGAAATGTTCATTGCTAAGTCTAACACCAGGGTTTTGAATTGTGTTCAGGGGCAATTTATGTGTGAGTAAAAATACACTCTATCCTAAATGTACAGAACACTAATTTCAAGTGATCTATTTGCAGTAATATATGCTCAGTCCCCTACTGAAAAATTCAGAAGCTTCGCCTCCTTCACATGCAGCACCATCAAGCTAGAAGAATAGGAGTCCTTGCATATTGTTTGGATTAATTATGAGGCTTCTATCTCAATTTTTCCAGCAAAAAGGTATGGGTTAGCTATAGTGCAAGTTTCCTATGGTGCACACTCAAAAATATCATCAAGAGGACAGTTTCATTTATCAAAATACCAGGCAGTGCTAATCCTCTACTAAATATGGTGACTTCCAGAAATACTTAAATTCTGTGGGAAAACTATTCACAAGCACCAGCCTGTGAAGCTGAATAACAGCCTGAAAATCAAAACACATTTTCTTAGGTGGCTCTTATATGGTTTAGCATCAGAAGCTGGAGTCCACTTCTTTTTTGTTCCTAACACGTCAAAAAGAAAACAAAACCAAACAGAAAACCAATCAACCAAACAAACAAGACTGCATGGGCATAAGATCCCATCACACCATGTCTACATCTCTGTGTGAGAAGCTATTGCCAAGTTAGATGATTCTTTTGACTGAAAAATCTAAGGAAAAGTAATAATAATAATAATAATAATAATAATAATAATAATAATAATAATAAAAAAACAGGTTGGAAGAGACCTTCAAGATCATCGTGTCCAACCCATCAAACAACTAGATCATGTCACCAAGCACCCCATCAAGTCTCCTCCTGAACACCTCCAATGACGGCGACTCCACCACCTCCACGGGCAGCCCATTCCAATGGGGAATCACTCTCTCTGTATAGAACTTCCTCCTAACATCCAGCCTAAGCCTCCCCTGGCACAGCTTGAGACTGTGTCCTCTTGTTCTGGTGCTGCTTGCCTGGGAGAAGAGACCAACCTCTGCCTGGCTACAACCTCCCTTCAGGGAGTTGTAGAGAGCAAGAAGGTCACCCCTCAGTCTCCTCTTCTCCAGGCTAAGCAACCCCAGCTCCCTCAGCCTCTCCTCACAGGGCTTGTGTTCCAAACACCTCACCAACTTTGTTGCCCTTCTCTGGACACGCTCCAGCAAGTCAACATCCTTCCTAAACTGAGGGGCCCAGAACTGGACACAGTACTCAAGGTGCGGCCTAACCAGTGCAGTGTACAGGGGCAGAATGACCTCCCTGCTCCTGCTGGCCACACTGTTCCTCATGCAGGCCAGGATGCCATTGGCCCTCTTGGCTGCCTGGGCACACTGCAGGCTCATGTTCAGCCTCCCATCAACTAGTACCCCCAGGTCCCTCTCTGCCTGGCAGCTCTCCAGCCACTCTAACCCCAGCCTGTAGCACTGCATGGGGTTGCTGTGGCCAGTGTGCAGAACCCGGCACTTGGATGTGTTCAATCTCATGCCCTTGGATTCTGCCCATCTGTCCAGCCTGTCGAGGTCCCTCTGCAAAGCCTTTCTTCCCTCCAGCAGATCAACTCCTGCCCCCAGGAAGCATTTAAAAGTGGTTGTGGTTACTCAGGACCATTTTATCTAAATTATTGAAACAATATCCCATAATAACATAAACACATCACTTTTTGGAGATCCATGTCATATACTGTATCATGTCTGTAACGTATAAAGCGTTACAGAGTGCTTTCAAGGGCCAAGCTTGACAAGTGGTTTTGCTAGGAGGAGGTTTAAGTCCCTTGTTCAGTGAAGAAACTACTAGGCATATTTGTCACTCAGTGCCCATTTGAATTTTCATTAGCATTTTGCATTTAATTTCTGTACGTCAAAATACCAAGTAAAGTATTTTTGCTGGTAAAAAAAAACCCTGTGTTCAGGAACAGCTGTTTGCCAAGTGGTAATAATCATTTGGGAACCAGGTGCTTTAAATGGCCTGTCCAGGGACAAGCACATGTCTTTGGCAGCAGATCAAGCTTCCTCTGAAGCTGATAGTTTGAAAGCCCAGCAAGAAGGCACTGGAGATGTCACCGTGTCTGCAAGTACATGGACATTTTTCAGTAATCCATCATGATCAACAGGAAAAGAAAAGGCTTTAAGTACCTCCAATTTTTTAAAAAGCTGAAAATTTGATGTATTAAACTACACAAACAACAAATCACAATTTAATCAACTTGTGTCTTGTTGGTACTTCCTCGTGGGGTGATTTTACTGGCTCTTCTGTGGTTATTTTGCATTCACATTATTTTACGTAAGATGTGACATGTTGAGTTGCTGGAACATGCCCAGAGAAGGGCAACAGGTGCAACAAGACTAGTGAGAGGTATCGAGCACAAGCCTTATGAGGAGAGGCTGAGGGAGCTGGGATTGCTTAGCCTGGAGAAGAGGAGGCTCAAAGACCTTATTGCTCTCTACAACTACCTGAAGGGAGGTTGTAGCCAGGTGGGGGTTCGTCTCTTCTCCCAGGCAGCCAGCACCAGAACAAGAGGACACAGTCTCAAGCTGCACCAGGGAAGGTTTAGGCTAGATGTTAGGAAGAAGTTCTTCATAGAAAGAGTGATTGCCCATTGGAATGTGCTGCCCAGGGAGGTGGTGGAATCACTATCACGGGAGGTGTTTAGGAAGAGACTGGATGGGGTGCTTGGTGCCATGGTTCAGTTGATTAGATGGTGTTGGGTCATAGGTTGGACTCGACGATCTCAAAGGTCTTTTCCAACCTGGTCAAGTCATTTCAATTCAATTCAATTCAATTCAATTCAATTCAATTCAATTCAATTCAATTCAATTCAATTCAATTCAATTCAATTCAATTCAATTCTATTCTATTTTGAAAATGCTGGGTCTTCTATTCTTCAGGTAGTTTGAAGAAAACACTATATTCAACCCCTTCACCATTTTAGTATGTTTTCATTTCATTAAATAGAGCTGTTGTATTGTTCCTTTAGGCAACAGTGCAACATTCACTAAGCCAAAGATAGCATACTGCCAAGAAACTGAGAGGGTTCCTAGTAAAAGTCTTGTGACCTATATCTTGTCAGCCTTGGACTACGCTCTTAATACCACATACAGCAGAAATCAAAGCAGCAAGGTCACAGCCCATGCTCAGCCATGAGAAACACAGTGAAAGAAAGAACATCTTAGCACTGTATCACATTTAATTCACTGACAGCAGTACTTCGACATCCTGTACATGGCTTATCTAAAAACTAATGTGATGTCCCTGTTTCTTTATTATTAATCAAACAGGAATATTCAATTAAGTTTCCCCTTATAATTAAACTTTCACTTCACATAATATGCCATTTATACAGAACCTGAAGTTGCAATCATTGCCAGAGAAAAGAAATGTCAACTTCAAAGTTATTACCTGCTACAAATGAGAAATTCTGTCTTTGTACAGCCTATAGGCTGTAGTCTCTTTAAAGGATTTAAATTCGGCTTCAAATTCAATGAAGCACATACTCTTTTCCCATAGCAGGTGATGATGAAACAGATTATTTGAAACATTTAAATCAGAAGACATTAAAAATACATAAACATATAGAAATATTAAAAGAAAAAGAAAAAAAAGTCAGGTAGAAAGCCCAAGTATATGTAGCTCAAAGAATAATGAGAACAGAACTTGTACAAAATTGCTCTCAAAACTCACAGAGTTTTATCTTCGATTCACTTTGAGGATCTCTGGAAGTCAACTAATCCAGGTGCATTCTAACTTGCATTCAAGAAAACCAGGGTACATGGTTTTATTATACCAAATTGTATCTATAACCAAGGTGTAATTAGTACTGTAGCAGAAAATAATTTGTCTTCTATGTCCTTAATGTGCCTGAAGTTTTAACCCAAAGGTCCTAGCTCTTGGGACTTAGTAAGTACTTTGCAAAGTATCTTGTATCTTAATAGAGCTTTGCAAATTATTGCAACTTTAGCATTAATTTGTGGATGCATTTATTGTTAATGACTTGAACTATTCTATTAATTTTGCCCATTGGAATGGACTGCCCAGGGAAGTGGTGGCGTCACCATCATTGGAGGTGTTCAGGAGGAGACTTGATGGGGTGCTTGGTGCCATGGTCTAGTCGTTTAGGTGGGTTGCATTGGTTGATAGGTTGGACGCGATGATCTTGAAGGTCTCTTCCAACCTGGTTTATTGTATTGTATTGTATTCTCATCAATCAAACAGGTCACACAGGTCATAGAGCCTACTATGGAACATAATTCCTAACTCAATTAACACCAGCACCGACAGGGTTTAAGAAAATTGCAAATAGCCACTTACACTCTCCAATAATCTAGGGGGAAAACAAAACAAAACAAAAAACCCACAACCAAACCAGTTCCCTGATTTAAGAGGATATAGTCAGGGTTGTTAGGTCAAAGAAATGCTTTCTTGATTTTGGTGGTTTGTTTCAACAAGTATATGAACAGGGAGATTTTGTCTTTTTTGACATTCTGGACTGAAAAGGCAAGGCGTGTCTGCACGTTTCAAAGACTGATTCATTTTAAGACAGGGAAAGTTTTAATTATCTAAAGAAGCAATGGAAGAATAGAATAGAATAGAATAGAATAGAATAGAATAGAATAGAATAGAATAGAATAGAATAGAATAGAATAGAATAGAATAGAATAGAATAGAATAGAATAGAATAGAATAGAATAGAATAGAATTAACCAGGTTGGAAGAGACCTTCAAGATCACTGTGTCCAACCTATCAACCAATCCAACCCACCTAATCAACTAAACTGTGCAACCAAGCACCCTATCAAGTCTCTCCTAAACACCTCCAATGAAGGTGACTCCACCACCTCCCCGGGCAGCCCATTCCAATGGGCAATCACTCTCTCTGTATAGAACTTCTTCCTAACCTCCAGCCTAAACCTGCCCTGGTGCAGCCTGAGACTGTGTCCCCTTGTTCTGGTGCTGACTGCCTGGGAGAAGAGGCCAACATCCACCTGTCTACAATCTCCCTTCAGGAGATTCCCTTGTAGAGAGCAAGAAGGTCACCCCTCAGTCTCCTCTTCTCCAGGCTAAGCAACCCCAGCTCCCTCAGCCTCTCCTCATAGGGCTTGTATTCCAAACCCCTCACCAACTTTGTTGCCCTTCTCTGGATACGTTCCAGCAAGTCAACATCCTTCCTAAACTGAGGGGCCCAGAACTGGACACAGTACTAAACCCTTCTGCCCACTGTGGGCTAACATGATGCTCTATAACTTGTCAATATTGTAATTTATACCGGTGATATGATTTTACATACACCGGTTAAATAAACCTCCGCTGTCTTATGCTGGATCAATTCTGCATCACTAAATAACATCTGCCTTCAGCACAGATGGGTTCCTAGTCCTAGTTCCTAGTCCACAAGTAGCACTCAAATATATTGACCAAGGTGGCAGGTGAACAAAACACAGGTAAGTTGCTAAAGTAAAATATTAATAGATATTACATAAAAAGAAACAGGAAAATTGATTTGGCACCAGCTGAGGACAATCAATATAAACCAGTACTTGAAAAGAGATGGAAGAGGAAAGAACACAAAAGGTTGAATCGGCAAGTGCATTGACTGTATAACCTGTAGCTATCTAATGGCCTCTCATCACGCCTGATGATAGTATTTCTGAACCATTACACTTAGTAACGGTAGCTTGCTAATGACATACAAAAACTGAAGTGCATCCTGAAAACAGCTAGAGAGGGTGAGAGGTTGGGCAGGATGTCCAAGCACAGACAACAGGAATTATATGACTCCTGCAAATTCTTGAGGATTATGATAAATACAAAGAAAAGTTGAATATAGAAGAGGGGTCAGTTCGGGATGCCCCAGAAGCAAAAGAGACTAATCATTTTCAAGTTTTGATTTGAACTCTTATACTATGGGGTCTTTTTCCTGGTACCATTAGGGAAAGATTTTTCCATCATACATTAATTTGGAACCCTTGGTAAAAACGAGAAGACAAGTAGAGGAAAACCTGAGGAATGCTTTTAACCTTGACACTTTCACTTCTCCCAGTTTTATTTCATAGAAGCAAGGTGAGAAATGCTAATGTTTTTATAAAAGATGGGAGAGAAGGAGGAATAACTGATGGTCAACTGCAAGGAGCATGATTATTCTAACAGATCAGTCTGAAAACCTGAGATGTTGATCACTTTAATAAGCTTTTGAATTTCAGCAGGAAAAATAATTCAGGTGAAATGACTATAAAACATATATATTCAGATTTAATTCTATAAGAAGGCATTTACAGCTAAAATGCTGCAAAATATCCAATCTAGGACACAATCCTTAAACCCCAGACAAGTCCAGTTTGACAAAGATCTTCAGGTATTTGAAATCTGCTGCTATTTTAAAATGGCATGAAACTTGAAATCGCTCAGAAGTCCTTCAGGAGTTACAGCATGCTGTTTAACATTATAATAAACAAAAATACACCAAAGACAAACACAAAGATATAACACCACCACCCCACAAAAAAAAAACCCAAAACACCCAACAAACCAAAACCCAATAAAAAACCAAAACCCACCAAAAATAACCAAAAACCCCAACACAACCACCACCCCCCAAAAAAAATCAATCCAACAACCCAAAACTCAAGCAGTTTCCACTGGCATTCTGCTGATCTTACAAAACCCACTTAATAATCAACATTCTTAATTGCCTCTAGTAAAGCTGGCCAAACTTTGGGCATTTATAACTACAATTAATTATTTATTTTTTACATCAGTATCACAAATCTACCTTTACTAGCCTACCCTTCTAAATTAAGCTTCTGCTCTTAAATCACCCCTGGAGGATAGTGAGACACCAGAGGGAAAAAAAAACCACTCCTATTTCATACATCTCTAACTGTGGATTATTATCCATTCCACATCCTTACTGAAATGTCCTGCTCGTTGCCATTGATGAGCGTCATTTGTTTCCTTGCATTTTGTGTTTTGCCTTTTTAGAAGCTCAGCCTTATCATCTAGAAAACATTTTTCCATCATGAAAACCTTTTAAATCTCATGGAACTGACAGTCTGAAGGACTGCACTAATAGAAATGGAGATCAAGCTTTCAGACTTCTCAGAAGGAGAAAGATGAACGATACCTGCACCCTTTTCTTCTGAGCAGTTCTTTAGCAAGGATCTCACCTGTCCAGGTTACAGAGCAGGATTCAGTATACTTAGCAGTAAGCCTTTACCAAGACCAATTTATCTGAACTGCTTATGTGCATTTAACAAAAGCACAGGTGAAGTGCAGTCCAGTAAGCTTTATAATCCTTTACATTTTAGTCACTTTAGATATCTGGATTTTATTCAGCTACAAACAATGTAACTTTAAAGAAAATCACTATCAAAATTTATAATTGGTCTTTATGCCAAAGACCACTGTTAATCAAAATGAACAGCAGCATCTTGACATCTTGATTAATTGCATTTATTTCTTCCATTTTGTCAGCATCTGCCTATGGGAGGCAGGACAGATCCCCTTAGGAACCTGATGAATCACACCAATACAAGCTTTTCATGATAAGATCTTATTGTCTTTTAAAATTCTTTCATGCTGAGCACCCTATGTGGTTTCTGTTGCACAGTTAACTTAAAAGAATTGTATGTAGCACCCGTTTTGAGTTTACAGCCCTGGCAAAATGGCTCTAAAATTTTAACTCTGATGCCCTGCACTTATTACTGGTTGATAAGCTCAAGGTTTTCAAATTAAGATTTCATTTAAGATTCTTTCCTCTGTAATAAGATTCCACTACCCTGGAAAGGAAAGCAACAACTGCCCTGTGAACAAACTTTGGATAAAAAGAATTTAACAGAAATTTTCCCCTATGACTACAGAAGTGGAATGGAATGAAGCTGGAGGTGGGGAGATTCAGGCTGGACGTGAGGAGGAAGTTCGTCCCCATGAGAGTGGTGAAGCCATGGAATGGGTTGTCCAGGGAGGTGGTTGGGGCCCCATCCCTGGAGGTGTTTAAGAGCAGGCTGGATGAGGCTCTGGCCAGCCTGTTCTAGTGTGGGGTGTCCCTGCCCATGGCAGGGGGGTTGGAACTAGATGATCCTTGTGGTCCCTTCCAACCCTGATTGATACTATGATACTAAGTTATTCCAGTACATAACCTCTTCTATGTTCAGCTCCCATAAGAACTCAAAGCTGTATGACACATGTCTACAAGGTACAGGTAACATGGATTTCCAAATCCTCTAGATGGCAACACTAGCAGCTTCTGCTCTCACCAGGACTTCCATGCAGCAGAAGACTGCTGGAATTCCAGCAGGATGGCTGGAACTTAAGAATCCTACAGCTCTCCAAAATTTACTACCCCCCTGGGAGAGGACAAATTGTAAACAGTGCCAATGCCAATTCAAATGAATTGCTTTCACCTCATATAGAAATTTATAACCATTAACCTGGCTCTAAATTGTTTTCATAGCAGATTGGAGTATTCCATACATATTCAAGCCTGACACATTAGGAAGTTTGGCAGCTATTCCTACCTGACATTCTTCAAATTCTCACTTGTCTAACAAGCTTCTCTTCAATTAAAAAAAAAAAAAGTGTCAGGATGATCCCCATTAACTGAGGAGAAATAATGGTTTTTAAAGTCTTTATTTCCAATTTGTATGTTGCATATTAAAAGTCTGATCCATCAGCACTGAATCAAGTAAATGAAGACAATGGAATGAGGAGCCAGCTCTTAATCATATTATTTCTTAAGAGCTTAGAAGCTAAGTAGTCAAGCAGTGAAACAATCCCATATTTTAAGGACACTGTGATGATGTAGAACTGGATAAGGTGCTGAGAAGACTAATTTCTGCTCAAGTCAAGGATATGTATATCGTGTTTTAGCCTGGAAGCCAGAGTCCACTATCCAGAGCAGATTACACAGGCACTAATTTAAAAAGGAAATGAGAGACGAATAGCAACTTCTTGATGCTGAAAAAAATACCTGACTCGATGACTATTAAACACATACAGACAACTAACAACGAGCTCATAGAAAAAACTGATTCTCTTTGTACCATCTACAAACTTATTTCCCAGTATACACTGGTTTCCTCCAACTGAGAGCTTTGAAACAAGCTACAAACTTAAAACAAAAATAGTATACTAATTATGTGGTATAATAATATACAAAATACCATGTTGTGCATGAAATTTTCCTCAGTCTTGTAGTCTACACTCAGTCTACCCTCTTCAAATATACTCTATAAGCAAGAACTGAGCAATACAGAATAGTGTATCATACAATAAAGCATCCATCACACCTGGAAACATTGTGCACAAAAACAGCCATTATGTATAAACAGGCTTTAAGCATCCATGAGTTGGCTCAGAAGATAAATGTAAGAAGCTTTCCTTCATTGCTGTTTCGGGGTTGATGATCATAATTGGGAACAGTGGTGAAAGAAATACAGACTTTGCCAACTTGAAATCTTGGTTACTAAGTACGGGTTGTATTTGCACACAAACAACTGAAACACATTGCACCTATCTTTTCATACAGGCATCTTTCTTCTTTTAGCCTCCATTTATTTGTGCACATGTGTGCATTCACAACCTTCAACTTCACAGCTGTTGGCTTGTCTGATAAAGCCTCCTGCCTGACACTTGAAATTCTGCCAGTTATATTAAGTACCAAACAAACCCACAGTGTTACTGTGAAACAAAAACAAAAGAGGGAGATCTCAGAATAACAACCCCCCCAAGGAAATGCACTAATGCTGCTGGTTTAAATGTAACAGGGAGGAGAACACCCCATATGCGGCCGCTGTCATTCTGTTCTGTCTTCTGTACGGCTCAGGGCAAACACATGCTGTTGCAGGCATATTGCTGCTGCGGCTTCAGATTAAATGCAGGTCATGTGTGTCATCAGTCCATTTCACTTACATATATCATGGCATAGACAGGCATAAATGGGTTGGGTGAAAGAAAAATCACTGAAATAACGTGTCAAATTTATTTTCCAGTACCAAAAGCATGTTTATTATGAATATTTGAGGTTTCAGCAAGCAGTACACTGTCAAATCTCATTTCCTAATGAGTTGTCTTTCTTAACAGGTCTGCCTGGCTGTGCATTAGAATCATAGAATCAGTCAGGGTTGGAAGGGACCACAAGGATCATCTAGTTCCAACCCCCTGCCATGGGCAGGGACACCCTACACTAGATCAGGCTGGCCAGAGCCTCATCCAGCCTGGGCTTAAACACCTCCAGGGACAGGGCCTCAAACACTTCCCTGGACAACCCATTCCAGGGCTTTACCACTCTCATGGTGAAGAACTTCTTCCTCACGTCCAGCCTGAATCTCCCCACCTCCAGCTTCATTCCGTTCCCCCTAGTCCTATCACTACCTGAGATCCTGAGAAGTCCCTCCCCAGCCTTCCTGTAGGCCCCCTTCAGATACTGGAAGGCCACAATGAGGTCACCTCGGAGCCTTCTTTTCTCCAGACTGAATAGCCCCAACTCCTTCAGTCTGTCCTCATAGGAGAGGTGCTCCAGCCCTCTGATCATCCTCGTGGCCCTTCTCTGGACACACTCCAGCACCTCCACATCCCTCCTGTAATAGGGGCTCCAGAACTGGAGGCAGTACTCCAGGTGGGGTCTCACCAGAGCTGAGTAGAGGGGAAGAAGCACCTTTGTTCTAAAGTCTTAGCTTCAAAAAGTTAAAAAAAAAAAAAAAAAAAAAAAAAAATTAAAGTATTTAAGTTGCAAATTAGTCAGAAGTGATTACAGTCCAATATTTTAAGTGTTGGAACCTGAAAGCCACTCCAATATTTTCCGGAGTGGATGAAGGCAGTGGCTGGCCAGGATGGAGCGGGACAATATTTCTGTTTGAAATTCGGCCACTGCATTCATTCAGAGTTTAGAGGGAGGGGGAGTGCTTTGAAAGGAGAAAGGGACACTTCTTATAATTACAATATGCTCCTGATTTTTTAACTTATTTTTTAAAAATAAAACCTAGGGAAAATGTGTTTCACTAAATGTGCACCAAAAGCAGAGCTATCAACTAAAATAAACCCCCTCAAAACAGTCAAAGAAAAATACATGCTATCATAGTAATGTTAAGCAACACCAAATCCACAAGAAAACTTATTTTTCCTTCTTATTCTCTGACCTATAAAAGATTTCAGGTGTTGTTTACAAAAGCTTCAGGCTCCCAAATTAAAATGTTATTTATAATGTCGACTGAACAACTAATGGATCAGAGAAATATGACATTTAATTAAAATCTTTACTGCCAACATATTGTGTAGTTTTCCCAGCAGACTTTCTTAGAAAGAGGTGAGTAGAAGAGGAGGGAAGATGAAGGGCAACAGCCTTCAAAAAGTAGAAGGCACAGAGATTTGACCTGCAAACTGGTGATGTCTGCAGGTTCCTTGGGCAACTCTGCTGACACAAGTAACAGGAAAGTTCCTCCACACTAATTTCATCTCTGCAAAGCTCAGAAGCTGCACGTGATCTGCTACTGACTGCTCTTCTTTCCATTGGATTTGAAAGTGTGATACGACTGCTTAGAGTGGTTTCAGAGACCACAACTGTCTGACATCAAAATCATAATAGTTAGGTGGAAAAAAGTCCAAACACCTGAAACATCTAAAAGTGGAAAACGCTATAGAGAAAACAATTATTATTAGCTTGTAAATGTAACAATTCCATGCTGGTAAAAACACAAAGGTCTCTTCAATGCCTTGCCCAACATCATCAAATCCTTGAATTGCCCTTGCTTTTGTGCCAGTGCACTCCTATAGAAGCCTGAATCAGAATCTTTAACAATTGCCTATCATAAAGGCTCTTCTACTCTTCTGAGCAGCAATCAGCCTCTTCCACATTCTCTTTGACTTGCAGACATTAATGGAGATTATAAGGCTGAGAGTTTATTAATTTTCACCACATAATTTCTAGAAGGTTTCCATTTCCAGTCAACTATCTGTTATGTTCTTGGTTTTTTGTTTGTTGGTTTTCTTTATTTTGTCATAGCTGTTGTGATTTGTTTTGTGGGTTATGTTTCAGAGCACAACACAAAATACATGTTCTTCCAAAATTAGCCCTTCCTGAGAAGTTTAATTAGGGTGAGATGCAGGAAAAACAGAGATGATTTATGTCTTTTTTTGGGGGGCAAAATAATTTTGTTTGCATCTCACATACATTCATAAATGCATTTAAATTGGTTTTTACCTTTAACCAACACATCAGTTAAGTTTTCTTCAGAACACTCTTTCTTTCCCAAAGGTATATTCCTCTCAATATTATAGCTTAAAGAAATCCCTATGACTAAATTCTGCGATATCTGAATATAAATTCTTGCCCATACAACCCTATCATCCCCCCTCAAAGTATACACATAATTTTTGTCAAAGCTGGCAGGTCTCTTCCTCTTCTGGGTTTGTGCCCACCTCAATCACTATTGACCCCCATGCATGAAGTTACAATATAAACTGGAGTTACAGAAGTCAAAAAAGTAATTTATCTACTTTTTCTTCTGTCTCCGTTTCTATTTACCTTCTCTTTAGCCTTCCTGCATTTCAAGAGCAGTATGTGTCTCTGCACTTAACCCCATTTTCCTCAGCACCTAGTCCCAGCTATGAGCATAATTCCTTTGGCTTCAGGCTGCACTCCCAGGGCTTGCAGAAGGCCTGATAAAGGCGGTATTTCACAGAGATAAAAGATCCAGGCAACAGCTTCTCTCTGCACAGTTCTGGCACTCTGGAGCAAAGACTGCAGTCTTCAGGAGACGAGAGGAAGATGTCCAAATTATGTCTAAGTAAGACATATGAACTCCTCTTTTTTCAGCTGATCCACTTCTTGGCAGGATCTTCTGCCAACAGTGTCTCTGTGTGAGACAAAGCTTTCACATCTCTGAATCAAGCTCTGAAATTATGGACACAGCCATGGAGACAGAAGTGTCAAAAATGGTGCGGCAAGCAACTAAGTGCTGACATCATTGATACTACTTCAGAGAGAGTGAAAGCACTGAAGCTTTTCCAGGTAGACATCAAATTAAGGATGACTCAGTATATGATCCAATAAGAGCAGCATCTGTATAAAGGATTTATGCTACAGCTCCCTATTTCTTCCTTCTTAAAATACTATCACACTGGCACATCTCAACGTGGCTATGATGGGCAAGAAACGAAGAATTGTGTGAAAGTGCATGACCTTGGAAAAGGCAAATGGCTCACTGTGCTGCCATTGTTACACATCCATCAGAAGTCCTTATAAACAGTCAAAGTGTATTTTTCTCACAATGTTTTGTCACTGTCGTTCATAGACAGAATTTTAAGACAGCGCTCATAAAAATGTAACATTTGCTTTGAAAAACAAGGTCCTACAGACAACATTTGTCAGGTATGTCCTTGCAAACTGTTGTCTGGATGGCACTGGAAAAAAATCCTTACCACCAGTATTCACAAGTAATGAGAAAATATCAGGTAAAGTGCAAAGCATTATATTTCATCCTTTGCCACTGTGGCAGCTCTCTAAGCATAGATGATGTCAGTAATAGCTACAGGTGAACAGCACTTCTGGATCTTATCAGGGTTTCTGCCCTCCTGGAGAGGAACATAGGCAATACATCAACCTGAACATCCACCCTACTGTGTAAGCATCGGAGTCAGGCAATAAGAGTCTTTCCACAGCAACACCACATATTCACAAAATTGCACATTTTCTGTAGCTGTGTGTGATGACAGGCTAGAACATCCTTTTTATCAGGGCCATAAGGAAAAGTGAATTATCCCACAGGGGTCTCAAAGGGATATTAGGCATGCAGGGAAGATGGGCTCAGGCCTCAGAAACCAGGTAGGCAAGTCCAGTGGAGAACAAGCAAGTGGTGCTTAGCACATGGAGAAACAGAGTGGGTGGAGAAAGATGTTTTGTCTACATCATGCTTGAGGACAATTGTACAGATACCCAGCAATGCAGATATCACCTCTGACAGCAGTCATGCTACTATGCTACTGCCAGTTTAGGATATGAATCCTGGGCACTATAACACTATAAGCTATTTTACAACAGCTGCCTGTGGGTTGTAGATATTAGACACAACAGAGAAAACAAAAACAAAACAGGTTAAGGATTATTTTAAAGTTTACTTAACATCTGAAAACCAAAATGATTGCCATAGCAACATGTGTATTCTGTTGAACAAATATCTTTGTAAGTAGCACAGACATAAGTGTGCAATTAGCTTATGCTGGTGTAAATTGCTTTAAAAATAAAACAATGCAATTTATTGTATCTTTTTTATTTTCCTTCTAATTGTTTATCAATGTTTATCAAACATTTTTTAGCACTACTACTTACTATAAACTCCTTCCTCTGCAGGACATGTTTCTCTGGAGTATGTTGGGGTTTTTTCCCTTGCGCTTGTGTCATAGAATCACAGAATCAACCAGGTTGGAAAAGACCTGAGAGATCATCAAGTCCAACCTATTAGCTAACACCTCATGACAACTAAACCATGGTTTCAAGTACCACATCCAATCTTTTTTTGCACACCTCCAGGGACGGTGACTCCACCACCCCCTGGGCAGCCCATTCCAATGGCCAATCACTCTTTCTGTGAAGGACTTTCTCCTCACCTCAAACATAAACTTCCCCTGATGCAGCTTGAGACTGCGTCCTCTTATTCTATTACTGGCTGCCTGGGAGAAGAGACCAACCCCCTCCCAGCTACAATCTCCTTTCAGGAAGCTGTAGAGAGCAAGAAGGTCTGCCCTGAGCCTCCTCTTCTCCAGGCTAAACAACCCCAGCTCCCTCAGCCTCTCCTCATAGGCTTGTGCCTGATACCTCTCACCAGTCTTGCCCTTCTCCAGACATGTTCAAGTATCAACTAATGGCATCCTTACATGGTATGTGCATGACAGACTGGGCTCTCCCTAACCAAGCAGTATTGGTTTAGTAGTCAAAGGAAACACAAAAGCCACCAAATGTCCGTTTTGAATATTCCTTCAACCCATACGTTCATTCAGTCTCTAGTAATACAACTCAACAATACTGCAGAGCTGTAAGAGTTTCTCATTTCACCTGCATACTCTGAGAGCTGACTGATCAGTGCTCTCTAAGTACTGCATTAACTCCCTCTTGATAGGGCCTCTCCACACCTTAAATACATACTCCTGACTGTTACCAGATCACCAAAACCTAAAACACCTTGAATGCATGCCTTTATAAATGTATTACCTGGCTGGTGCAACCTTAAAACTGGAACATTTTGGAGTTTGAAAGCCTTAGCAAGAAATCTTTGTTTTGTTTTTTTCCTCAATTTTCAATTAAGGAAAAAGAAAATTGAAAATGGCAGGTCTTGCAACTGCAACACTGTCACAGCTCTAATGGCCTCTCTTCCACCATCATACAACATTCTGCCAGTTTTCACCACCACTAAGTCTCCTCTGCTCGTCAGCATCGGTGGGAAAATTGGTTTTAAAAAAAGGGGGAAACACCTTACTAAAATTCCATTATCTTAAAGGTGAAAGCATCCATGCTAAAAGTAAAGACCATGACATGCACTATCCTGCACTCATGACTACCTTTTCCCAAAAACCGATTTTTTTCACTTTATTCCAAAGCAGAGACTAGGTATAAATTAGCATAAGAAAGTAGTATAGCAGAGAAAGAGAACAATTCTCATAAAGAACAAAAGCAGATCACCAAAGCCATGACATTGGGGGTTGGTCTCTTCTCCCAGGCAAACAGCACCAGAACAAGAGGACACAGTCTTAAACTGCACCAGGGGAGGTTTAGGCTGCATTTTAGGAAGAAGTTCTTCACAGAAAGAGTGATTGACCATTGGCATAGGCTGCCCAGGGAGGTGGTGGAGTCACCATCACTGGAGGTGTTTAAGAAGAGACTGGATAGGGTGCTAGATGCCATGGTTTAGTTGGTTAGATGGTGTGGGATTATAGGTTGGACTCGATGATCTCAAAGGTCTTTTCCAACCTGGTTAATTCTCTTAATACACTTTAGTATATTCTTAAAACACTGATTCTACAGTGAATGCAATCTCCATGAATGATTAAATATTTAGAATGAGGGGAGATTTTTTTCTAATTCTACTCATATGTGTAAATCAATGTTTCTTCTTATTCAGTCACTGGAAGTGTTTAAAAAGAGACTGGATGAGGCACTTAGTGCCATGGTTTAGTTGATTAGATGGTGTTGGGTGATAGGTTGGACTTGATGATTTCAAAGGTCTTTTCCAACCTGGTTAATTCTGTATTCTGCAATATAAGATCTAGATGACAGTTTTCAGTGTCGTCTTACTGTGTTTCACTGTCTACATTGAAGTTTGTTATCGAGTCAGCTTTGATTTCAAACTTCTTTAATCTGCTTAGGTATCTTTGTGCATTTTGAATCTATTGACTGGATTCAACTCACCCTTATATAGTCTCTTTCATCCACTGCCAAAATCTGAGATGGAGGGAAAACCCTTAGTACAGAATTCACACTAATATTCATTACTTTTGTCTCATCTAAGTTATTGAATCCTTTTCCTTGGCTAACACAGGAAAGTTGAAAAGAATTGGAAAAATTGTGTTTGTCTGAAATTCCCTGGAATTCACTAGACCGGGGCTCCAGAGAATTTATTCAACTATCAGAAAAGTTCAACCACACATGCTTCTTTGTTAACTCACTTTGATGGTGAATGCTTCTGGGCGATAAATATTTTACAGTAGATGTTTTAAGGGAAAAAGACCAAAAAAAAAAAAAAAAAAAAAAAAAAAGAGAAAAGGAAATGGAATAGATTATAGATGAACAGTGCAGAGACTGGTAATAGCGTTTTGTGTAGGACTGGAAAAAAATGCATGCAAGGCAGTTGAAAGCAGAAAATCATCAAGGAGAAATATATCAGAGTTTGAAGATCAAAGAGATCAAATGCAATTAGATATGGAAATCTTCTTATGTATCACCCAGTCCACCTACTTCATAGTACAGAATTGTTCCATTTGTGTTACAGGGTTTTTTCCTTTGAATTCTGTCACTGTTTTATGAAGAATTTAATGAACAGCTTCTCCTAGTTTATTTTATTTTAATTTTACAAGTTGTTTTCATTTTATCACTGCAATCATAGGTTGTAAACTTCACCATAACTACTGAGTAACAAGGTTTATAAACATCTCTCCTGTACCAAATGTGTCCCACTGCTAAAACAGGCAACACTCTCCCCGAATCTCACACAGACTTCCCTCGCTAAGTGAGCAGGTTGTTGCCCCAAAAAGTACAATACAATAATACAACACACCAGGTTGGAAGAGACCTTCAAGATCATCGCGTCCAACCCATCAACCAATCCAACCCACCCAACAACTAGACCATACAGCCAAGCACCCCATCAAGTCTTCTCCTGAACACCTCCAATGAAGGTGACTCCACCACCTCCACGGGTAGCTGATTCCAATGGGCAATCACTCTCTCCGTGTAGAACTTCTTCCTAACATCCAGCCTAAACCTGCCCTGGCACAGCCTGAGACTGTGTCCTCCTGTTCTGGTGCTGGCTGCCTGGGAGAAGAGGCCAACCTCTGTTATTCAAGACAACTATACAATACAATACAATACACCAGGTTGAAAGAGACCTTCAAGATCATCGCGTCCAACCCATCAACCAATCTATGCTCTTATGTATACAGAAAGCAAGCCAGTAAGGCATTTTACTCCAGAAATTTAAATGATTAAGTTGAGTAGACCACTTTCTAATTTGTGATTACACTTTCAAAATATAAACTTTCCAGTGAATTAAGATTTTACTTTGGTATACTGAAATTCATATCAGGTATGGATAACACAGAACAAAAAATAATAATTTAAAACAAAAAAATCTTGTAAACAAATCAGAAACAAATCTCTGAGAATCTGTCCATGCTCAGTGTGTTGTATGTGTTTTCCACCATTAAAACCAACAAAACCACTCTTTCCAAACTATTTCAAAACATATGCAGGATTACTGTGTCATTTCCAAGAAGTTTCCTTTATTTTAACCTTACTTCGGTGGCAACGTTTAACACTAGAATTAGAACTGGAATTAACCAGGTTGCAAAAGACCTCTGAGGTTATCGAGTCCAACCTATAATCCAACACTGTCTAATCAACTAAACCATGGCACCAAGAGATCCATCCAGTCTCTTCCTAAACACCTCCAGGGATGGTAACTCCACCACCTCCCCAGGCAGTCCATTCCAACGGCCAATCACTCTCTCTGTATAGAACTTCTTCCTAACATCCACTCTAAACCTCCCCTCGTGCAGCTTGAGACTGTGTCCTCTTGTTCTGGTGCTGCTTGCCTGGGAGAAGAGACCAACCCCCACCTGGCTATAACCTCCCTTCAGGTAGTTGTAGACAGCAATAAAGTCTTCCCTGATCCTCCTCTTCTCCAGGCTAAACAACCCCAGCTCCCTCAGCCTCTCCTCATAGGGCTTGTAATATATATGTAAGCTTAACAGGTATGCTTAATAAATTCTGTTCAGTATGGTCTTCATAGACAATCTGTAACTAGTATGTGCTCTTCATGATTTTCCACAATTACAGATATGACAGCTAAAGACCCAGTTTCTCTAAAATCATCCACCAACAACTCTTGGAGATGTTAGAGTAATTCCTTTAAACAACCCTTTGAACAGAGGATTTTTTCCCACAATTTAAATGTATATATAAAGTGCTGCATGTATGTCTCGCTATATTTTCAGTTTAGACTAATAAAGTAGCAGGTGCAATAGAGATGAAATTCTGTATGCCATTTGTATAGTAAACTACATCTCAAATTTATTCAATAGCACTTTAATCAATGTCCTGACCCAATTATCACTTGTTATTCTTGATGCATTGTAAGAGCATATATCACTTTCAATGATCATAACATTTTATGCTAATTTAATATACTACCATATATACAATCCCAAGGTTAAAAAGACTCTCAAACACTTCTGAAAGAGATACAGCTCACAAATTGACTTTTATTTACATTATCTAAGGTAAGTAAACATATAGATTGATGGATATGCTAGCCACTACTGGCAATAATTTTCCATTTGGAGTACTTCATCAGATATAAAAGAGTATAAATGGTGACCAAATCTAGCTGCCAGCATTTATCATCTACTGTATTCATTTCTTACTCTGCTTCTTGTTTAAACTCATTTTTGTATGCATGGGAACGTTTTGTAGTCACAGACTTTTTGATAAAGCATCACAATGGCAAGCCCTCTGTAGGAACTCAAATTGGCTACCCCTCTACTTCATCCCATCGAGCTGCACTCAGCATGAACAAGACCACCTGCCCAGTTCACCAGAAGATATATCTAATGTCAGTCATATACCACTTCTGAGACTGAGATACAATCAGAAAAATGAGCAAAGAAGTTCTGGAATCAGGTATCTTTGAACATTTAATCACTAAGTGTGCTCCAGTGTCACAGTGTAGCCAAATCACCAGTTGCTGTGACTGCGTGGTCTGGATTCCCATTTTTTGCTGGGACATACTTAACTCACATTTCCTAAGATTTCTTATGACTGACATTTTAAAAATATATCAAATAAGACAAGTAATAAGGAACGGAAATATTACTAATTGTGAGAAAAGGCAAAATAATAGACAGAACACTGATTAAGTGAGGATTTTTGAGACCAAGAAATTATTTGGGAATGGAACTTTCTCTCTTAGGGAAAGAGCTAAAGAAGAGGAAAATGAACAGAGATAGAATGCGTAACTTTAACTGGAAGAGGATGTGATTAAGTAACAGAAAGTTGGTCTCCTGAACACTAAACAAGGTAGACAGAGGAAGGAAAAGTAAGAAAGAAAAGCTAGAGAAATGGACAAAGATAGAAAAGAAGGAGGGGTGAGATTTCTCCAATAAGTGGGTACTCTAAGGTTCTGATTATGGAAGCACACCAAGAAAACACTTCAGGAATTTGGGAACACTCCCTAGTGGAACATACCAACAAATTACTAGGATAAGTGCAAATAACTGGAAACCTAAGATTACTAATACATATTATGAAAAAAAAAAAAAAAGACTTAAGAATGATATATCATTGAATGTTAGTGATAGGGAAGAGAATGGTAGAGCAGTCGGTACCTCACTGTGACCCTGGTTGATTCTCTGTTTATCCACATTCTTTTGTTTGTCACATTTACAAGAAGTTCTAAAATCCTATTTGACTGTTATGGTGGGTTAACGCCCCTTCTGAAAAACAGGGTGGAGGGCTTGCAAGTGCTTTGCCCTCCCTGCAGGGCATTTTACCCCTGGGAAACTGAGTCTGTTCCACTCCCCTCTCCCTGCCCAGCTAGGGTATAAAAGAGAAGGCATTGGAGTCATTAGCTCTCCTTTTGGCTCCTGCCTCTCCTGGATGAGAGCTGCTGAGGCTGCCTTCCTGCTCCTCTGCCATGAGGTCGGGCCTGATCCTTCTCCCTGCTGCCTCCATGCCTCTTTAGAGAGAGACTGGTTTTGTATTCTTCTTCTTTGTCCCCCTCCCATCCATCCTTGTTCCTTGCCCTTGTGAACCTTACCTGTTATTGTTTTAGATATATATATTGTTTAAAGAAAACTCTTTACCTCTCTACTTCCAAGCTGACTCCAAATTATTGCTTGCTGGATTTGCTCCTTTCCTTTTTTTCCCCCCTCTCTTTTTTGGGGGGAGTGGGGGAGAGATTCTCAGCCTTGCCCCCATCTGAGCTCTTAACTCCCAGTTAAGGCTTAAACCACCACAACTGTACAGCTGCAAAAATTACTGGTACAGTAATATAAGCTAGACCATCCCAACAGACAGCATTTCCCTGAAATTTCAAACCAGTTAATGTTCAAACCAGTAGTTGGATAGCATAGTTTTGGAACAAACATACAAATAGAATATAAATTGTAATGAGCACAATAACTTTAATACCAAGCTCATATCTAGGCTTGTTTTATTTTTAGTTTTTAGTTCCTTAGCAGTGTTCACTCTATGACAATTTTAATTTCATCTGAGAAAATGGAAAAGAAGAAATTACGGCGCTGGGAAAGCAGATGGCTGCAGTAATGAATACTACAGCAGAGAGTCAGAGGGAAATTCCACTGATGAGAAATACTATTAATGAAAAAGTTTCCATTCTCAACTTGATAATCTGTCCTTTTGGGGAGGACTAGTTTTTTTTATATACTTCAAATTTAATTGCTATATTTTTTTCCCTACATATATTAGCTTGTTTTTAAGCCTCCTATGTGAAAGTCATACCAAGCACCCAGACCAAATGCTTCTAATCTTTTAGCAAACCAAATAATTAGGCCAAATAACACACCATGAAACCCTTAAGTTTTTCACCAAGGCATCCAACTGAGCTTTTTTTAATATTAAACATAAAAAAGAATTAAATGTGGCTATATTGCTAAGGAGAACAACTTTAGTGTATGATTAAAAATTTTTACAAGTCTGTACATACATAATGTATTCACATTTGAAAACATCTTTGTAGGACCCTTAGGAGGTATAACTCATGCATGCTTTCACATCACTTGGGGTGGCTTCTATACGGAGTATCTCTATGATACAGAACCTCAAGTAAGCATTATGGGATCATATATAGGTTGAGACTAAGGTATATGGAAAAAAGAACCATCACCTCAAACACAAGACTGATCGACTTTCTCTAACATTCATGCAAAAGCCTTATTTACTTGAAATATATGAGGTCAGGTTACAGAGAAATCAAGAGAGAAATAGCCATAGGTTCTCTACTAAAATGTCAAGTACCACTTCAATTTGATAATTCATGTGTGGCTACAGTATATTTACACTGTTTCAAGTAAGTTCTTCAACCATCATGGTATCTTGAGCTTTCCTGATACAATGCCAATGGTGAGACCCCACCTGGAGTACTGCGTCCAGTTCTGGAGCCCCTATTACAGGAGGGATGTGGACGTGCTGGAAGGTGTCCAGAGAAGGGCCACGAGGATGATCAGAGGGCTGGAGCACCTCTCCTATGAGGACAGACTGAAGGAGTTGGGGCTGTTCAGTCTGGAGAAGAGAAGGCTCCGAGGTGACCTCATTGTGGCCTTCCAGTATCTGAAGGGGGCCTACAGGAAGGCTGTGGAGGGACTTCTCAGGATCTCAGGTAGTGATAGGACTAGGGGGAATGGAATGAAGCTGGAAATGGGGAGATTCAGGCTGGACGTGAAGAAGAAGTTCTTCACCATGAGAGTGGTGAAGGCCTGGAATGGGTTATCCAGGGAGGTGGTTGAGGCCCTGTCCCTGGAGGTGTTTAAGACCAGGCTGGATGAGGCTCTGGCCAGCGTGATCTAGTGTAGGGTGTCCCTGCCCATGGCAGGGGGGGGTTGGAACTAGATGATCCTTGTGGTCCCTTCCAACCCTGACTGATTCTATGATTCTATGATTCTATAATGCCAAGTTAACGCAGCACAGTATTTTTCAGGAAAAGGCTCTTCAGCTTTGACCAACAGTCACAGACATCATTACATGACAAACAGAAATCTCACAACAAAATGCCAAGGTCTATACAGCAAATTAAACTATCTGAAAGAAGCCTCAAAAAAAAAAAAAAAAAAAAAAAAAAAGAAAGAAAAAAAAGGGTTACAATAGTACTAATTATCTGCCCTTAACCTCAAGACTACTGTGATGAGCTAAAAGCACATTTAACACCGTGTCTTTTAAGATCTTTATGCCACTGTACCAAAACTTCCATTACTGTTAATGCTGCTGACTCAAAAGGACACCTGAGGCAAACCCAAAGCAGCACTGGCAATGATTTCAGAATGTCAGCTGTGCTGTAAGTCAGCCTTTAGGTCTGTAGGCTGTTTGTGCCTTTGTGAACTGCTGGAAAGAGAGACACAAAGTTACACCTGCCAACTTGATCATCTTTATCTTCCTAAGGACTGAAATTCAAAGGGTTAAAGGAAACTGAAAAAGTCAGATGTATTTTTAGAACACAAAGACTGCAAAACATCAGTGTAGAATAGTGTTAGTAGGTACACTGCAGCTGCAAAGTATCTGAATGTATAAATAAGTAAACAAGCAAGGTGTGTAAGAGCTTATGTTACTAACACACACTTCCTACTAACCCTCTAAGCTAAGTTTAGAAAAAGGCAATTTTTTATAGGAATGAACTACATAAAGTTACAATTTCTCCACCAGAACATGAATGGGAGTTCAAGCAGTTGGGCTGAGTTTGTTAGATCACAGTTTCAGACACAGGCACCCTCAGGGGACAGTAGAGAGACAAGGAATTATCACAGGAAATATGGAGCTTCAGATGCACTTAGCACAGAGAGAGCATCAGTGACTTTTTTTGTCACTCTACAAGTCTGGCCAGCACAGTTGGTGAAGACTAGGGAGCGAAATAAAGGCCCTGTTCATCTTCTGATTACTCCTTGATCATAAATCCCAAAGAGAGAACAGATGATGTGAGTAGGAGTGATACCAATCCAATCCCAGCTCCCCATGAGGAAGAAGCAGAAGAACAGGGTCGCTCTCATTCCCCTGTGCAGCCGCTCAGTCTTAACTATGTGAAACACAGCACTTGCACATACATGTCAAGACAAAAGTGAAGAGAAGTTTGTAAAAAACCAAATCAAAACAACAATAAAAAAACAAACAAACTGAAAAAAACATGGTCAGATGAAGTTTGCAGTGACAGGAACTTGAATCAATTCTTATCTCAGCATCCACAAGAAGCAGCTGAAGGTCACATGCTGGAAGCTTTCCACTGAGGGAAAATGTAGTTTTAAAATATCCTTATGATAATGACACTGAAGACAGCAATTAGAACCACCACAAGCTGACAGTGCATCAGGGCTCAGTGAATTGCACTCAAAATGCTACAGAAAATAGCAATGATGATAGCAAGCTGTCAAAAGTCTCTGTCGTGGCTGTCCCTGAAGAGAACGAACACTATGGGGATCAAGATGACTAATGTTCACAGAGGCACAAACAGCCTACAGACCTAAAGGCTGACTTACAGCACAGCTGACATTCTGAAATCATTGATAAATCTATCCTCTACAAGATCCTGCTGAAAATCCTGGCGGCGCACTAAGCCTTATTCGCTGTCCATCTGACTGTTGCACTATGGAGATGACTTTATTACATTTGTGTGATAGGTAGACAAGAGGCAATCCAAAAGTCCATTTTAAACTCAATGGGAAAAGTTCCACTGACTTTAATGGCATTTTCATCAAGTTCAGATGTGACAAGCACTTTAGGTGCCTGCTAGATAAAGGTTGCTACTTAAATATGAAGTTAATGACATTGCCTGCACAGTGAGAGTGAAAGAGCGTAGAAGCAAATTAAATTCTGATGTGTTTGCACTGGTTCTCAGAAATGTGACAAGCAGCTTAGGAGCTCCCATGGCACAGAACACCCTCCAACTTCAAGATCATTTTTTGAACAAGCATTTGGGACGAGCAAATATTCTCTAGGGGCCAGCTTTTAAACAACTTTGGTCATATACTGGGCCATTTGCCATTGTCACAGGTTGTGCTGATACTGATACTTGAACCTTACTTTCAGCTGACTAATATTTTCCAGAAATGTGTCAGGATTTCAAGATTTCAACCTACGTGTTGGTTTTTTTTTCTGCTTATGAAAGCAAGCAAACAAAAATAAAAGTCAACACCCTCTGACTCAAGCAATTTGAGTTAATGCACAACACACAAAGTTTCTCCTTCGAGACTAAAAACGATTTCACAAGCCCTATGAAGAGAGGCTGAGGGAGCTGGGGTTGCTTAGCCTGGAGAAGAGGAGACTGAGGGGTGACCTTATTGCTCTCTACAACTACCTGAAGGGAGGTTGTGGACAGGTGGAGGTTGGTCTCTTCTCCCAGGCAGCCAGCACCAGAACAGGAGGACAGAGTCTCAAGCTGCAGCAGGGGAGGTTTAGACTGGATGTTAGGAAGAAGTTCTATACAGAGAGAGTGATTGGCCATTGGAATGGACTGCCCAGGGAGGTGGTGGAGTCACCTTCATTGGAGGTGTTCAGGAGGAGACTTGATGGGGTGCTTGGTGACATGATCTAGTTGTTTAAGTGCGTTGGATTGGTTGGTAGGTTGGATGCGATGATCTTGAAGGTCTCTTCCAACCTGGTTTATTGTATTGTATTGTATTGTAATTACACTTTTAGTTACACCATGACATTCTTCTGACCAGAAACTTGCAGACTGGAATTAAAAAAGCAGCTGCAAGCCTTATCTGTTATTGGGATGTCTTCATTTATTTTTTAACTCACTAATTTTTTTTCCCCCCACTTCTCTATTTTAAGCAAAATTTAATTATTATTCAGTGCATGCTGCTGATAGAGACAGAATTATGCAGAATAACTGGGTGGAAAAAAAAGAAACAGATGTATTTTTTTTTCTGCCCTCACATTTTAGGATAATTGGTTTCCATATCTGGCCAGCCTGTTTCACTATTTAATCATAATAAGAAGCAACTGTGAAGCTTCACTCAGTCAGAGCTTAGGTTTTCCCTTCATCTATTTTCACCATTTTGCAGGGCACAAATATTTTAGAACTTCTTCCATCCAAATCTGATTGCTGCAGTGAGAATTCCATGTATTTTTCGAGGCAGAGGATGAGATTTCTCATATAGGCAAAGGTATGGAAACACTGAGAGAACTGAGAATGCAAGGAAACGTAAAAAAGCAGGATGAATAAAACTACTGAGAACGGCTTAAGGAATAGATGTGTTTGGCACTTTACAAAACTGGACATTTGGGCAGACCTTCCTTGGGAACTGTCCCAAGATAAAATAAAAACAAATTAAAAATATTTATTTAATCTTGGCAATCTTTATCTCAAGGGGGAATACCACTGACACCATAATACTGACTCACAGACCCACCCAGGGCGAAAGGATCTTAGGACATCTTTAGTCCAACTTCCTGCACAAAGAAGGATTAACTTTGAATCCAGACAAAACAGCCCAGGGTTTGGTTCATGTGCACAACCTTTCTGGGTAAAGTTAAATTATGCTTGATTGCACTTAACAAATGACAAAGAGATGCACATAATGTTGGGGGGAGGGGGGTTGATTTCAAGATAGCATCACTGATGGACTTCATTCAAAAGGTGTATGACAACACTGACAAAACCAGAGAAGTATTAGCTCTTTTGGTTAATATGTGCTTCCAATTCGTCCATATTGCTTAAGTTCTAGGCTATTTTAAAATAAATATTTCAATCCCTATTTAACTATTTGCATATATTTATGTATATTTAAATATATCCTTAGCATCATTTAAGATATGAAAAACAGCAGGGCTCCTCTGCACAGAGATGTGATTTAGCTTCTCTAAAGATATCAAAAAACACATAAATCCAATCTCTCTGCTACTAATGTGACTCCAACCACATGGCAGAACATCAATCAACACTGTGGAATAACTCTGCCTCTTAATTTCCATTTTACAAATGATTTTCAACGGTCAAAGACAAAATACTTCAGACAATGAAGACTTTGAGCTTTCAGACTGTGCTTAAGGATTCTATTTCATATATCAAATGTATCTGAATGGTTTAAAACAAACAAAACAACCAACCCCAAAAACAACAAACAAAAAAAACCCCCTACAATACTAAAACCCACAATCTTACTAAGTCATGCCTAGTTGGTAATAGTCTAGATGGACCTCTGCAAGGCCTTTGACACCGTCCCCCACAGCAAACTCCTGGCCAAGCTGGCAGCCCATGACTTGGATGGGAGCACACTGTGATGGGTTAGGAACTAGCTGGAGGGCTGAGCCCAGAGAGTGGTGGTGAATGGTGCCACATCCAGCTGGCGGCCTGTCACTACTGGTGTGCCCCATGGATCAGTGCTGGGCCCCATGCTCTTCAACGCCTTTATTGATGATCTGGATGAGGGCATTGAGTCCATCATCAGTAAATTTGCAGATGACACCAAGCTGGAGGCAGGAGTTGATCTGCTGGAGGGTAGAGAGGCTTTGCAGAGGGACCTCAACAGGCTGGACAGATGGGCAGAGTCCAAGGGCATGAGATTGAACACATCCAAGTGCCGGGTTCTGCACATTGGCCACGACAACCCCATGCAGTGCTACAGGCTGGGGTCAGAGTGGCTGGAGAGCTGCCAGGCAGAGAGGGACCTGGGGGTGCTGGTTGATGGTAGGCTGAACATGAGCCTGCAGTGTGCCCAGGCAGCCAAGAGGACCAATGGCATCCTGGCCTGCATCAGGAACAGTGTGGCCAGCAGGAGCAGGGAGGTCATTCTGCCCCTGTACACTACACTGGTTAGGCTGCACCTCGAGTACTGTGTCCAGTTCTGGGCCCCTCAGTTTAGGAAGGATGTTGACTTGCTGGAGCGTGTCCAGAGAAGGGCAACAAAGTTGGGGAGGGGTTTGGAACACAAGCCCTATGAGGAGAGGCTGAGGGAGCTGGGGTTGCTTAGCCTGGAGAAGAGGAGACTCAGGGGTGACCTTATTGCTCTCTACAACTACCTGAAAGGACGTTGTAGACAGGCAGAGGTTGGTCTCTTCCTGGAGGTGTTCAAGAGGGGATTGGTGCCATGGTCTAGTCATGAGGTCTGTGGTGACGGGTTGGACTTGATGATCTTTGAGGTCTCTTCCAACCTTGGTGTTTCTGTGATTCTGTGACAGTCAGGAGCTCGTCTCTTCTCCCTGGCAACCAGCACCAGAACAAGAGGACACAATCTCAAGCTGCACCAGGGAAGGTTTAGACTGGATGTTAGGATGAAATTCTTCATAGAGAGAGTGATTCCCCATTGGAATGGGCTGCCCGGGAGGTGGTGGAGTCACCGTCATTGGAGGTGTTTAGGAGGAGACTCGATGGGGTGCTTGGTGCCATGGTTTAGTTGTTTAGGTGGGTTTGATTGGTTGAGGAATCAGACACGGTGATCTTGAAGGTCTCTTTCAACCTGGTTTATTCTATTGTATTCTATTGTAAATTTAATTCATGACACAACAGCCAAAGAAAGATGTTAATTCCTCTGGTAACAGATTCATGACCACTGAGAACATATACTAGTTTGGCTGCAAGACTAAAAATCTGAGTATGTGATCAATGGCTATTTTAAGATTAAGTGACCATTTGGGATTATATTCATCGATACTAATAGTATCTTGTTTAAAACTTGGATTGGAAAGCTATAATGCATAGCACATTTCTCAGTAAGATACATTGTTATTGAATTTCAGATAGAAGATATTCTGAAAATGAAATTAAAGACCAAAAAACCCCCACCCCATTGTTTAAAATAGGTGTTTCTAGGCGTATTGAACACATGAAGTAGCCTGCAGGTATTTGTTGAGATGGCTATCCTCTATGTAATCTCATTGTGTTTATTTTCAGTACATGCAGAAAGAATATGTCTTTAAGTTAGATCTGAAATTAGTCATCATGGAACATGCTGATGTCTACATCACAAAAAAAACCCCATGCATGGCATTTCAGTAAAATGTTTTAGTGGTTTTGCTCCTCAGAAGTCATTTATTCACTGCATTTGAAGATGTGAGCCAGCTGTTGTATTGGAGAAATCAATAACTAGCAGTCGAACTAACCATGATTCATGCACAGGGTAATACTTGTCAAAATGGAGAGATGTGTAAAATACTCTTTTAGTCCATTTTCTTTTGATAGAATGGAAGGGAATTATTTCTTGGAAGAATGGAACAAAGACCTTTTCAAAATGGATGGGTGTATCAGCTGACTGTAGTTTCTTGTCGTCAGCTCTGGCAGATCTTAATCCAAATTAAAGGTCTGTTCAGCATTTCCAGCCCCTAAGAGCTACTCACAGAGTCTCCAATTAGAGCTCCTAGCAGTCCTTGACCTATTCAGGCTGCCTTTCTATGCCTTTTTCTTTATTAAAACCAACCAACCAACAACAAAACCACAAAAGAAAAACCCAACCCAAACCAAACAACGACACAGAAAAGCACAAACCAAAACAAAAAAAACTCCAACCAACCAACAAAAAAAACCTCAACAAAAGCAAGAAACAAACCTTTATTTTTCCATTCAGCATTGCTAAAGAAGAATGACCTCACAGATATTTGATACAAGTATCACCAGTACCTTACCTTCTAGAAAAGCATACATTACAATGGGATTTTAAAACTAACTTTCAGTTGTACACTATTTCTAGTAATTTTATCAATCACAGAATCACCAAGGTTGGAAGAGACCTCAAAGATCATCAAGTCCAACCTGTCACCACAGACCTCACGACTAAACCATGGCACCAAGTGCCACGTCCAATCCCCTCTTGAACACCTTCATGGATGGTGACTCCACCACCTCCCTGGGCAGCCCATTCCAATGGCTAACGACTCCCTCAGTGAAGAACTTTCTCCTCACCTTGAGCCTAAACTTCCCCTGGCACAGCTTGAGACTGTGTCCTCTAATCAATACACACAACAGACTGTAGCAAGAGGTAAGTGGCCTTAAAAAACTCTGGTTTTGTTTTGTGGTGGTTTGGCTCTGGCCGGGGGACCAGATGCCCACCAAAGCCGCTCTATCACTCCCCCTCTTTAAGCAAACAGGGGAAGAAGGAAAGGAAAATATAACAGAAGCCAGAGAGTAAAATAGGAGCAGTTTAATAACACTAATAAGCAAATAGCAATAGACCGCGCGGAAGCAGAAAAACAGAGCAAGAGATGTTAGTCTCTACTTCCCATCAGCAGGACGGTGGTCGGTCTCGGGAAGCAGGGCTCTCTAAGCTTGGTTGTTCCTTGGGAGGATGAATGCCATGGACGAATCCCCACACTTCCTTCTTCCACTTCATTCTTATACCTGAGCTGATGTCATATGGTATGGAATACCTCTTTGGCCAGTCTGAGTCAGCTGGCTCAGCTGTGTCCCCTCCCAAGATTTTGCCTGCCCCTTGATCCACTCTTGGGGCAGGCAAATGTTGAAAGGACACAGCCTGGATACTAGATTCAGCCGTAGCCAAAACACTGCTGTGTTATCAACTACTGCTGCAAAAAACCACAGCACTAGAAAGATGCTGTGAGGAGAATTAACTCCATCTCAATTCAACCCACTACAATCTCCACCCCTTATTCCATACCATTTGCATCATGCTCAGGTTCTACACATTTCAATACATTTAATTATCTCATTTGATTCTTCAAAACAATAATTTCTTGCTTACATTCACAATGTGATCTACATACTTAAACCATCTCAATACTCCAACATATAGAGATTTATATCAATATCTCAGTCCCCTATTAAAGAGAGTTTGATTTGTTGTTTTTGTTATTCTGTTCTTGAACACCAACTCCAGCTGGTCTCAACCGTTGTGTCGCTCTTGATCCTTGCAAACCTTCATCAGTCTGGATTCTTCTTACTTCGCTACTTTCTGCAACATGCAACTCACATTATTCACATTCCAAATTACCTTTCCCCCAATGTTAGATCCCTTTGAGACACACACTGAGTCTCCCCATTTCTTTTCATTACCCACCAAGTACATCCAGGCCCCTGAGCAAAGACAATCCCACGAATGGGTTTGCCTTTCCCCATGGGAGGAGCAACCCACACTGCCTTTCCTAGCCATTTTCCCTTTCAATTCACGCACCCGAGCTTCCAATTTGTAAGTGGGTTCACCGTCCCACTTCCTCATATCCTCACCCTGGTCACGAAGAAGAAACCAGAGTACTGCACGTGGTGTGTGTCTGGGACTCCCTTTCCCTCCGACTGAGGCAGGAGGGGACGGATTTCCTGGAGTGTACCTAGTCGATGGGGCACTGGCTCGTGGAGATGAATTGGTGCAGAGGTTATCTTCAAAATTCTGGAGCCAGGCTGACACAATCTCCACTGACCGTGCATCCTCATCCACAGAGTACATCAATGCTAAGCTCAGCTCTCAAGCTGCACCAGGGGAAGTTTAGGCTGGAGGTGAGGAGAAAGTTCTTCACCGAGAGAGTGATTCGTCATTGGAATGGGCTGCCCGGGGAGGTGGTTGAGTCTCCATCCCTGGAGGCGTTCAGGAGGGGGACTGGATGTGGCACTTGGTGCCATGGTCTAGTTGTGAGGTTGTGGTTACAGGTTGGACTCGATGATCTTCAAGGTCTCTTCCAACCTTGGTAATTCTATTCTATTCTATTCTATTCTATTCTATTCTATTCTATTCTATTCTATTCTATTCTATTCTATTCTATAATACGATGCTGGAGCACCTTGGATCACTTTCCTCCACATGGCCCGTGTGCATGGGACATCCTCTGGATCTGTGGAGACACTTTGATCATCTAAATCACTATAGATAATTTCCAACACCGCTAACTCTCTTAGGTATTGGATTCCTTCATCTGCAGTATTCCACTTCCCTGGAGAACTCATAAGGTCTTCCTTGCATGGGTACCTGGCCCTCACACTTAGCAGGAGTCGTCTCCAGAGGCTGCATATGCCTGTCTCTTTTGCAATGCCTTTCTCAATACCTCTGTTTCTAGCAATGGGTCCCAATTGTTGGGCCTCTTTCACTTCCAGCAATTGGCTATCAGCCCCATTATCCCAGCATCAGAGCAGCCAAGCAGCAATCCGCTCTCCTGGTTGGCGACTATAATCCTTACGTATGTCTCTCAGTTCTGCTGAAGTTAAGGACCGAGTAGTCTCTGCTTCTTGTTTGATCTCACTCACTCCCTCTAATTTCCCACTTGATGGACCAGCCTCTTGATCATAATCTTCCTCATCCCTTACCAATCGTTGAGAGGGACCTGTTGACCTCCTTGTCCACTGCTTCTTTTTACAACTGGGGCAATCTCTATGGTTGCTGTTTGGGTCCCCATCTCCACCGTGGTATCCTCAGGTAGTGTTTGGGTGCCTGCCTCAGCCATAGTCCTCATAGAGTATTGAATTGTGGCTCGGTAAGCACAGGCCAGGCCCCAGTAGAGAGCAAGAAGTTGTTTGTTCTCATTGGGATAAGTGAGGCACCCTTCTATCAGACGGCGAGTCAGTTTAGTAGGATCACTCGCCTCTTCTGGGGTAAAGTCCCAGGCTATGGGAGGTGATAACCGTCCTAGGAATCTGCCCAAGTCCTTCCACACACCCTGCCACCCAGGGACTGACCGCTTCAAGGCATACTGCAATATATCCCCACCCATAGGCTGTCTCCTTTCATACCATGATGGAATCAAACTCCATAAAACCCGCAACATGCCAGTAATGTTGATTAGCAGTACTAGAGAGCTCACATAAGGATGATTCAAAATCTTGGGGGCCTGCATAATAAGATTCTCCACATTCATTTCAGGTGGGGAGACAGAAATGATGACCTCTGTAGCATAGCTCCCACAAATCAGCAGCCCTACAAGCAGGATAAAGAAACACATAGCCATTATCTGCTTCGGCATGTTCCTAAACAAATGAAGCATTTCCAAAACAAGGCAGAAGTTATCAACAAGCCACGTGACCAGCACAGAAGCCTGTACCATAGGCAAGCATACAAAAATAAAGGAAAAAAAACTGCAGAAATTACGGTTATGTTATATTTTCGTTTCCCGGCTGGTGCACCAAAAAGGACTGTGGTGGTTTGGCTCTGGCCGGGGGGGGCCAGATGCCCACCAAAGCCGCTCTATCACTCCCCCTCTTTAAGCAAACAGGGGAAGAAGGAAAGGAAAATATAACAGAAGCCAGAGAGTAAAATAGGAGCAGTTTAATAACACTAATAAGCAAATAGCAATAGACCGCGCGGAAGCAGAAAAACAGAGCAAGAGATGTTAGTCCCTACTTCCCATCAGCAGGACGGTGGTCGGTCTCGGGAAGCAGGGCTCTCTAAGCTTGGTTGTTCCTTGGGAGGATGAATGCCATGGACGAATCCCCACACTTCCTTCTTCCACTTCATTCTTATACCTGAGCTGATGTCATATGGTATGGAATACCTCTTTGGCCAGTCTGAGTCAGCTGGCTCAGCTGTGTCCCCTCCCAAGATTTTGCCTGCCCCTTGATCCACTCTTGGGGCAGGCAAATGTTGAAAGGACACAGCCTGGATACTAGATTCAGCCGTAGCCAAAACACTGCTGTGTTATCAACTACTGCTGCAAAAAACCACAGCACTAGAAAGATGCTGTGAGGAGAATTAACTCCATCTCAATTCAACCCACTACAATCTAGTTTAAAGGAAAAGCGGTGAATCTTTACAGAAAGCCAAAAAGCAGAGTGACAACAGAAATCCCAAAACAGTCCCAAGATAATCCCATCCCCACCTGGGGGTACATCCAAGACCCCCAGGGCTCCTTCTTCCCCCCTCCCCACTGCTAGGCTAGTCTCAGCTGGCCAGATCTGAGACTGCCCATCCCCCCGTGGCCTTGGGCCTAGCCAGGCCCATGGCCGGGAGACAACAACTCCCCCATTACCGGGCGACGGCGAGGAAGAAAGAGGAGGTGCTGAGACCTCGCACTAGATCTTATAGTGGTGCAGAGAATTATGGTAGAAATACCCAATTTCCTGTGTCTACCCACTGGGCTGGACCTCTGGACACAGGAAGCAGGGGGCACCCAGCCCAAACTGCAACATGTTTTTAAAATGCTTTTTTGTTTGTGGACTATGACAGACATGTCCTTCACTTACAACGGGCATTTCAGGGGCATTAGAAACAGAATGTGATAGGGGATGGCAATTTCACAGGCGAAGGTAGAACTTCTTCTGTATAAAATAAATAGTTCATAAAGACAGCTGCTGTCTTAAACAGTTTAATATCACCTATTTATGTAGCACTAGAACAAAGGGATTGCAGTCCCTCTGGAGTATTATGGGTCACAGGAATACTACCATGTGAAAATCAGAGTTATGTTAAAACTGTGTTTCTAAACTGCTGGATCTAGTCGACCCAGCTGGACATTGCTTCAGTCTTCCTGAAACAACAGAATTTCTACTTGATACAAATGACAGTCTTATTTGTTTGAAAAGCCAAGTGCCCTTGATGCTGTTTTTACAATAGCAAAGCACAATATTCTTTTTTCAATGCTGTGTTTGAGCAAGAAGTTGAAAACATGAATACTGATTTTTAAACTTGGGCAACTCTACATGAAGAAAAAAAAAGAAAAAAAGCTATCTTCTAGGTAAACTAGAATTATTTATTTTGTTTAGAATAGAATAGAATTACGCAGGTTGGAAGAGACCTTTGAGATCATCATGTCCAAACCGTCATCCAACACTATCTAATCAACTAAACTATGGCACCAAGCACCCTATCAAGTCTCTTCCTAAACATCTCCAGTGATGGTGACTCCACCACCTCCCCGGGCAGCCCATTCCAATGGCCAATCACTCTCTCTGTGAAGAACTTCTTCCTAACACCCAGCCTAAACCTCCCTGGTGCAGCCTGAGACTGTGTCCTCTTGTTCTGGTGCTGGTTGCCTGGTCAAAGAGACCAACCCCCACCTGGCTACAACATCCCTTCAGGTAGTTGTAGAGAGCAAGAAGGTCTGCCCTGAGTCTCCTCTTCTCTAGGTGAAGCAACCCCAGCTCCCTCAGCCTTTCCTCATAGGGCTTGTGTTCCAAACCCCTCACCAACTTTGTTGCCCTTCTCTGGACACGCTCCAACAAGTCAATATCGTTCTTAAACTGAGGGGCCCAGAACTGGACACAGGACTCAAGGTGTGGCCTAACCAGTGCTGAGTACAGGGACACAATGACTTCCCTGCTCCTGCTAGCCACACTGTTCCTGATACAGACCAGGATGCCATTGGCTTTCTTGGCCACTTGGGCACACAGCTGGCTCATGTTCAGCCTACTATCAGCCAGTACCCCCAGGTTGCTTTCTGCCTGGCAGCTCTCCAGCCACGCTGACCCCAGCCTGTAGCACTGCATGGGGTTGTTGTGGCCAATGTTTACATATAAAATTATTTTAAACAGCAATTCTGTAAGAAGCAATGGAACAGAGTTATCTTAAAAGCAACAGCACCTTGCCTCATGTTGTTACCTACGTATAGTGGAGGGTGATCTATGTTTTTAACACTGTTACACAACATTGAACCTGAATACATGAATCACCATGTCAGCTGATGAAATCAAGCACTTGCCAGCAGAAATTTAAGAGAGAGAGGTAAATGTGTGCATATGGGCATGTAAGTGACAGGACAGCTGTTGCAACAGAGCAAAACAAAACCAAAACCAAACGCAAACAACAACAACCAATGAAACCTAAAAACCAGTGGAAGTATCCAAACAGTTTTCCTACCTTTTACTTCATAGATTTTTAAAAGGGAGAAATTATGACAGTTCACCTCTTGTTCTGCAGGTGATCACTGCAATGCCCTGGCAGAGAGCAGCTCTGTTATCCCACCAAAAATATGCAATAATGTAAATATATTAATGCATACATGAAGAAAACTAATGCAAAATATATGCAGATGCTCCAGGTATAACTGTGACTTCTAATAAGCAGCAAGCTAGTAAGTGCTGTGATAAATTGAATGGAACTACTTGACTGCACTTCAACATGGCTGACACATGAACAGGCTGTTTATCAGACAAATACTAAAACACCCATGCCCACAATCCTTAGCATAAAATGCATTCTATTTTCCCCATCTTCTATTTATGGAGACTGGTGGTTATTCTGTTGTGATACATAATTTAGATGAAACCCTGGGCAGAAGTGAGACACAATCTATTCATATGAAAAGTCACTACTATGTCATAATTCATATGAATAGTCACTTTTATAGCATAATTCATGATAGCACATAGCATCACCAAAATCATTTTGCCAGACTTTACTATAAAACACATCAGCTTCTCAGGCAAAGATCTTGTCTTGTTACATCTTTAAAACGCTTTGCATATCTGTGGAGCTGTATGCCCTGCTTTTCTTTGCAATACAGTTAATTTCTGCCACAGTAGTTGGCAGAGTGCTGTGGTTTGGATTTCAGATGAGAATAATGTTGGTCACACACTGATGTTTTAGTTGTTGCTAAGCAGTTAAGTCAAGGACTTTGCAGCTTTTCATAGTGCCCTGACAGCGGAGGCTGAGAGTGCACAAGGAGCTGGGTGCGGACACAACAAGGACAGCTGATCCAAATGAGTTAGAGAGTTATTCCATATCAGATGACATCATGCCCAGTATAAAAACCAGGGGGGAGCTGGCCAGGAGTCATGGCTTGGGGGTTTGACTGAGCATTGTTCAGTGGGTGGTATGCACTTTTATTCTTCATTCATTTTGTATATTGTATTATTATTATAATAGAGTTGAGCAAGCGGCTGGGTGGTGCTTAATCACCGGCTGGGGTTAAACCACAACACTACATAAAGTCAAATATATGGGAGTCAACAGTATGCCAAGACCATCTACAGCCTAGCTATTATGTTAACAAATTCTACTCTATCCAGATAAAACTTCAACTGAAATAAAGCAACAGCCTTTGAAAGGGGAAAATTTGAGAAGCCCAGTTCCACAAATTTCTCAATATCTGACCTATCAAACACTTACTTTGATCATACCTAAGAAAATACATTAAAATGTACTAAAAAATATTGGCAAATTTTGAGGGTGAACCTCACTTAAAAGTCCCACTTTTTGTTTCTTTCCCTCACCCCCCTTTCCTCTCTTTCCCACCCCCTTTTTTTCTCATTGCTGATCACACTTGGTCTTTATTGTTCTCAAGGTAGAGATGAGAGATAAAGATGAATGGGAAAGCCATGTCTGGATCTGGAGTATGTGCGTTCTGGACTCATCTCAAAGTGAACAAATGAAAGATTAAAGATCACCCTGAAGAACTAGGGAAACACATGTGACAAAGAGGTTTATCTTTAAAAACCATGCATTTCTGGAGGGAAAAAAAAAAAAAAAATGTATGAATTTTGTATCACACCTACACTTCACAGACAGCACTACAAAAAACTGCTGTCAAAAATCACTGCTGAGATAAGAAGTCCTTTGTTACTCTTTTGTATGGAATAATCTTGTTGAGAAAATATTGTTTCTACGTGTTAGAAGACAGATTTCATTTCATCTTTGGCATATATGTTTCTAATCATTAGGTAGCACTCTTCAAAGTCAGATAGGTACTACATAAACTATACCTTGAAAACACCTGCACATGTTAACACCAACCAATGCCTTCATTAGATAATATGACATAGTATCATAGTAGTATCAGTGTATCAGTCAGGGTTGGAAGGGACCACAAGGATCACCTAGTTCCACCCCCTGCCATGGGCAGGGACACCCCACACTAGATCAGGCTGGCCAGAGCCTCATCCAGCCTGCTCTTAAACACCTCCAGGGACGGGGCCCCAACCACCTCCCTGGACAACCCATTCCAGGACATAATGCAAGGTAATTTCTGTGTCCTCTAAGTTTTACAGAAAAGAAGCATCCAATAATCAGTTTCACTGACCAAGAAGATTAGAGACCACTGAACATTTGCGTGCCACTTAACTGGAAGAAAGACAATCTCCTAATGCAGAACAGATAATCATACATGAAGGTTTCATTGTATTTTTCCACTCATGTATTCTTCTAATCTGCAGATAAACTGAAGATCATTTCAGTGCACTTGAGTAAGCCAGTATCAGTGTTAATCTCTAAAAGCTTGATGAGCCTGTCACTTGTTGCCATTTGCTGCAGACTGTGGTCAGTACTCCCTATCATTAGCCTCTAAAAATAGGTATTATAGCAGCGAAGTGATGCACACAGCAGATAAGCAGCTTCTTTCTCTTGGAGTTCTTTGCTTCAAATGCTGTGTTGGACTCTCATCTTTACTTTGGTTGAGGCCCAGTCCCTGGAGGTGTTTAAGAGCAGGCTGGATGAGGCTCTGGCCAGCCTGATCTAGTGTGGGGTGTCCCTGCCCACGGCAGGGGGGTTGGAACTAGATGATCCTTGTGGTCCTTTCCAACCCTGACTGATACTATGATACTTCAATCCATTAAAATATTTTGAAATCATTTTCATTCCTACTGAATGAATGATGTTTAGAACTATTTTCCTCCTAGTCTTCTGAAAAGAATTGGGTTATTCTTCATTCTGATCTTACCATAAGAATTATTAGAAGTTATTTTCACAGTGTTTTAAGCTAAACACATTGTTTTATCAAAATTATCTAGCTAAAAAAGATTACCATTTGAAGCCCTAACTCAGGAAAAATAAATATTTCCTTTTTTAGAGAGTTTATAAATGATTATGTTTCTAAACTAGAGCTGAACTTCAATCTGTCTTTTAAGCACATGTATGAACCAAAGGCTAAAAAATCCTGCACATAATTCATCTTGCATTGAAAGCAGGAAATTATGCATTAGTAACAGTAAAGAGAATAAAGCAAGAAAAGATATTGAATGCCAGTATTCAAAAGGGACTTGAAAGCAAGGAGAAGGAAAGGACAGTTTGTAGGAAACAAAACAAAATCACAAAGAAAGGGGTTATTACATCAAGTGAGGAAAAAAAGGAGACTTAAAAGAAATAGAGGAACTCATTTACTTCTTCACTTGCTATTCTGTGGCATATTATATTATACCAAGAGCATGGGAAGAACATGCAAAACCTGCACTAATGTCTACAATACGGCTTATTTTCATTTTATGTGGACTCCAGGGCCATCTTGCAAGGTACAAACTTCTGCTGAGGGACACCAATGGTAAAGGACTTTCTTAGTACCTCAGACTTCCCCAATGGTAAAAGATATTCTTAGGACCTCATTACTCAGTATCACAGTATCACTAAGGTTGGAAGAGACCTCAAAGATCATCAAGTCCAACCTGTCACCACAGACCTCATGACTAGACCATGGCACCAAGTGCCACATCCAATCCCCTCCTGAACACATCCAGGGACGGTGACTCAACCTCCTCCCCGGGCAGCACATTCCAATGGCGAATGACTCTCTCAGTGAAGAACTTTCTCCTCACCTCCAGCCTAAACTTCCCCTGGCACAGCCTGAGACTTTGTCCCCTTGTTCTGGTTGCTTGGGAGAAGAGGCCAACCCCTTCCTGGCTACAACCACCCTTCAGGTAGTTGTAGAGAGCAATGAGGTCACCCCGAGCCTCCTCTTCCCCAGGCTAAACAATCCCAGCTCCCTCAGCCTCTCCTCATAGGGCTTGTGCTCAAGGCCTCTCACCAGCCTTGTTGCCCTTCTCGGGACACGTTCAAGTGTCTTGATGTCCTTCTTAAACTGAGGGGCCCAGAACTGGACACAGGACTCAAGGTGTGGCCTAACCAATGCAGAGTTCAGGGGCACAATGACTTCCCTGCTCCTGCTGGCCACACTATTTCTGATGTAGCCCAGGATGCCATTGGTCTTCTTGGCCACCTGGGCACACTGCTGGCTCATGTTCAGGTGGCTGTCAATCAGCACCCCCAGGTCCCTCTCTGTTTGGGAGCTCTCCAGCCACTCCGACCCCAGCCTGTAGCTGTGCACGGGGTTGTTGTGGCCAAAGTGCAGCACCCAGCACTTGGACTTGTTGAATATCATCCCATTGGACTCTGCCCATCTGTCCAGTCGGTCGAGTACAGTACACTGTCCAGTACACTGCAAGCTGCAAATTACTGCCCCATTCTTTACCAATAATCCAAATACAGAATGTCCAATTTCCATTTTCTAATCAAAGCTACAAATAAGGATTTTGTAGTTGTGAGTAGCACTATGAGCAGAGTGAGAGAAATTTAAAATGTGATTTGGACACAGTCCTTATTAAAGCAGTAGTGAAATAACCTCTCTCTGGAACTCTCAACTGTCTTAGGTACCTTGCTTCTCAGAGCATCACATTCTTTGCTCATACCTTGGCAGCCTTCAAAAGAAAATCAAAAAGTTATAGCACCATGGAAATGTCTCCTCTCTGCCTACAATACATACAACTGTCTCCCTGCTGCTCTGTTCCTACTGTCCCAGAAAAATTGAGCTGGCAGGACATTCAGCAAGAACATACATGTTCATTTCTCAAATTAGATCCTACTTACTGATCTGCTGCCTTGAAAAACTGAGACTTTGTCAGTGATGCTGACCGAATTACGGTGAGTGACAAAGTCTGAACTACACACAGTGGATCCATGCAAGTTTTGCTAAAGTAAAACAGACAAACCAAAAGAAACAAACACCCCAAAACTCAAAGAATTAATGAAAGCGTTTTAGACATGGAGAACTATGCAGTACTGCAGCAAAGAACACTCAGAAAGTGCCTCTAAAGTTGTCACAACTTTCTAGCAGAAAAGATAAAGCCAGGCAGACAAACTGCTTGTTCCAGTAGTAAGTGGCTTACATTCTGTCACCTGCTATGGCATAGATGGAGGGGAATCTGGTGTCCAGAAGTCAATTTGCAACACTGAATTCTTGAGGAATGGAACTTTCTTCCACATGAATCTTATAAAGCTACAGCAAAACAGCTGCTATGCCACATGAAATGGTTTTGCTCCTTCTATTAAGCACAATTTAAATGATTCATTCAATTATTACTGTTGTATTCAAAGATGGCTTATTTTCATGCAGATTTATGTCCCGTTATGCATAGAGGACAGTCTTAATTGCGCTGAAACAACTGCAAATTTAATTAAAGTTTGCCATTCCAAGCATAAAAGAGATTAAAGAAAATGCTGACAACACGAAAATAAATATTCAGCTATTTAATTTAACTCCACATTTATTTTTAATCCAAACATCAAAATAACCTTGCTTCTAATTACGATTTCATGACAAAATGTCTTGAGGAAACATTTGTCTCTATTTTTCTCCAATCTGCTCAGCTGAAGCACACTAGCTTATTTATAAAACTGTTGATTAATAAATCTGTTCCAGCTGTATTACTGCACACTGCAAAGAACACAGATTAATGTGTGTAAACAACCATTATCATCTGAAAAACCCAAAGTCTGAGTAGTCTGCAAAAGCAGAAATCCCATCAAATGTATTACAGAATTACACCTAAATCCTCATAAAGAAGGAAAAATAAGGGGCAAACACAGGGAGAAAAGTCCAGGGCTCTGTGGAAACTCACAGACAATGATGAGATCAACTAAATGCTTACATTAAGTTACTTGTGGTTCCTCAAGCTAGCTATCATTAAAGGCTCAACAATATGTTGTAGCACATGACAACAAGTAACCCTCAGTTTCATAAAATGTTAAACTCAGATGAGATAAAAGAATCTGAACTGATTCTACTGAAAATAATTTGTTAATGTCCAATTAAGTTATGCTGTTTGATGTTAATCTTATAAGAAATAAATTTAATAATTTATAGTTGATAGCCAGGGGAAGGAGAAGGTCTACGGGTGGATTTCCTTTCATCAAGGACAAATCAGCCAGGCTCAAAAAACCAACCAACCAACCAAAAACCTAAAAAAAACCCCCTAAATCTGGGGAGGAAAAAGGGGTTTTACCACAATAACATTTTATTCTAACTTTAAAGAATTGGTTTAGACTCTTGGTTATTTTCCCTTCCACCCTAAGCAACCAATTCTTCTCAGGATGTAGCAGGCATCAGTGGCATTTGTTAGTATTTATACCTGACTGACAACATGCAGCTATTAACCAATTTTAGCACCACCACCATCATTTCTAGAGGATGCAACAATCACAGTATGTTTCTGGTTTGAATGCCATGAGCCCAGCTGGAGCACTTGACAGCAAGCATCACAAGCCTCATCTAAAGACATCCAGGACTACCACCACTAATTGCTTGCCAAGCCCTTTTAATTTCTCATTTTAATTACTTCTTGTCAATATACTTGAGCAAAGGAAAGAGCCAGATGCAAAATGTGAATGCTGCAAACCTCAACCCTCTAAATCACTACCAGCAACTGGACTGTAAAAGGAGGGGAAAAATTCTTTTGCAACAAAACCAAGTATTAAATATGGAAAGGGAGCTGTACTGTAAAGTGATATATTTATTCAGCCTATACTGAGAGCAATATGCACATTGATGGACTGTCTTTGTTGTGAGGCAGGGATTCATCCCTGATGTTACAACATTTAGATGCAATAAAGTATAATGGATACTTACACATTTTCCATATTTTTCTGTATCAGCTATATATGCTATTACTAAGAAAAATCCTATGCAAACAAATCCATCCAAAATTAGCCTTTCAGTAGAATCAGATGAGGAACTTAAGTCAGTCCGAGGGATTATTAGGTTCTTTCACACAATAATAAGCAATCAAGAAGGGAAACAGCAAGGTGTAAGTAGTTTTCAGGCAACAATCAAACTGGAAACCTTCACAGCAAAAAAAGATGGACTGAACAGCAGCTCTTTCCTAGTTCATTGGTATTTGTGTATTGTGAAAAAGATCTTGATCCAAAATGCACTGGAATTGGTAGAAGAAAACTCTACTTGGCTCTAGTACCAAAGAAATGAACCATTTTACATCAGCAACTCTAGAATATTTCAGAGCAGCTTCCAGCACAGTTTCTCTTTCGCGGACATAATTCTTAAAGCTGCAGATATACAGATCAATACAGCAATGCTACCAGGAGACAAGAAAGGTTTGTATATTGACCTGGAAATTAATCTTTTATTGTTCTAAGAATTTAAATCCACAACACACATCTATTGCACTATCAGTTACCGACATGAAACAGTAAGCAAACTACTGTACTGTAGTTTAAAGTGATAAACAATAGTAACACCTTCTCATTTCTAAACATTACCTTCTGACATTAAGGACACAAGTCTTAATATGAATTTGTAAATTTGACTGTTCCAAAATAAAGTTAAGAAGACCCAAACTAAACTTGCTTGAATAACCACTGAGTGAATCAATCCAGAAATATTCTGTAACAAAGAACAATTCATATTTTGACAGAACCTTTTATACAAACATGAATATGCACAGAGGAAACTAATTACACCATTTCCTTCTTTGCTTTGTCCAAAGATTTATTTAAGAACTCTCTACATGGTACTACTGATTGAAACTCTTTTTGACAACATAATAGCCTAGAAAATCTCTAAATACTATGAGAAACAAATACACCACATCATATAGTCCAAGAGACTTCTAGACAATCACGTTTCAGACTACCAAAATCAGGAATAAAACATGAATCAAATGAGAGTATTTTATATATATATATCTCTGTGTGTGTATATCCATATATATAGTCCATAAAGGACATGCAGAGTTTTTTTTCAAACAGAAGGCACATCAAAAGATGTGCTTTCACACAATCAGCTAATCACAGAGCAGTTTAAGGGTTATGAAACCTTTGCTAAAGAAATCAGCAGGACACTTCAGAGGGGACACAGGAATTTACCTTGTGTCATTTCCGTACAGACTTCAATACATACTTCACTACCGTTGCATCAGATAGCTTTTGGGAAGAGGAGTAGAGTAGAGTAGAGTAGAGTAGAGTAGAGTAGAGTAGAGTAGAGTAGAGTAGAGTAGAGTAGAGTAGAGTAGAGTAGGTCATTGAGTCCAACCTATCATCCAAAACTAACTAATCAACTAAACCATGTATATGAATCATATTACATTATGTGGAATTGCACATGAAATACATAAAACAAGGGTTTCAGAGTTTCAGTTTAGATGCTCTCTGATTAAGAACAATTGGCTTACCTGTTTAACATCATATGCAAGAAGAACAAATCTTAAGTCTGGTGAAACAGAGTATCTTGATGCTTTGAATGTTACCTGAAATGAAGTAACAATAAAAGTGATTTTATTAAGATTAAGAACTTTCTATTTTAAAGAGAGATCTGGTTTAGAGCATCTATACAATTTTCACAAAAGAAAGGCTTAAATAATTCTTAGTCTGTTTTGCACATACAATAGCAGCAGATGAATGTGGCTTCAACACTACATATCAATTAAGAAGTTGATGTATTTTATATCATGGTTGCTCAAGGATAACTACTATTACAAATTCATTTACAGAAGATGAAAGAAGACACTTTGGTTGGTGTGTACTTCAGGACGAGTTATAAGAGAGATTCATCACTAGGTTAGGCTTAAAGATAACATACAAGAAAACAATCAGGTGTGCACTATGTCTCTGTTGCTTTTCTTTTAAGGCCATATACATAAACATTTTGAAAAGCAACTTGAACTAGAGAAAAACTCTTTCTTTAAAGAAAGAAAATGCCTAGCAGAGACCAAAGTGAAACATAAGGTAGTAACAGAAAACTAATATTGCTTTCTGTCTATGCAAAGCTACATGGCACCCAATTGAATTCAGGGCTGTAATTTAATCAAGGGGTAATGTCGATGTCAGAAAGAATTTAATACATCTGATGCATACAGAAGATGAGACTGTGCTTTAAAAGGCACTGAAGGAAATAATTTAAAATGAATCTCAAGACATCTACTTGCAGAATGAAAGGAAAAGCGAGAAGAAGTGAAATATACAAACCAGAATAGGATAGAAAAACATACGAGAGCCACAGAAGTACAAGATGGAAGAAAACAAATCCCTATGCAAAGTAAGATCTAGCCACTATTCAAAGGAAGGCTTTCCCTTATTTTACTTCTTAAGCATCCTCTTCAGTTTACCCTAATCCCACTGCTAAACTAATGAATTCAAAGGGGGTTTAAGGTACACAAACTAGAAGTCAGAAAGTAATATCTTCAGACTAGCTAAGGAGTTATTCCTAGAAGAAACCCAAGCAGAAGCTAATCTTCCAATAAACTGTGAAGATGCTAAGTTTTGATATGCAGATTAAATTCAGGTTCCTAGATAATATAATTAGAAGCAAGCCATCCAAAGAAATCTAAGGGGGAAATAGTTTTGAAGGCAAACTGTGTCTTCATTTGATGCAAGAGCATGGCAGTTATCAAAAATCAGAAGACAGATCTACAGGACAGAAAAGAAGGGAAAAAAAGAAAAAAGAAGGAAAAAAAAAAAAAAAGAAGGAAAAACCCTCACCAACCTAAAAGCACCATTTTATATCTCTAAAATACTCAGAGTAGATTTCTACTGTGCCTAAACTGGCTTTTATGTGTTAACCATCTTTAAGCAGAGACTGTTAATGTTAATCTATGGGGAGTATTCCCTCTTCTAGACACATCACTGAAAATCCTTTTAGATGTGAAAGTTCTCTACCTTCTACCAGCTTACTAATTATTGCCCCACTACCTCAGTTCTTCCACAATATATAACCCAGGCAGCTTTTCAAATTCATTCTCTGGGAGTGTGGTGCCTACCATTTCAGGCTTTTAGCAAGCACATTCAGCCACTGATTATGGCACCACAAAAGTAAACCCCAGACTAGCTCAGCTGCAAATGATTGGCAGTTAGAGGCAACACTAACAAGAGCTACTCAGACATCCTATATCCAATCACAGAGTAGTGTGGATTCGGGGTTTCAAGTCGTTTGAATCCTGCTGAAGACACCTATAGTCATTCAGCTTGCACTCACCTGCAAAATTCTGTTTGCCTCCCAGAAATGCCTCAGGTACATGGCATGTACACAATACAAATAAGCTGTAATCCCTTGATTGCAGGTAATGGTTTTGGCAAAAATAGTTTTCTTCTTTGTTAGTATAATGCCATTATTCTTGTTAAGTAGTTTTCTTTTTGTTAGTATAATGCCATTATTCTTGTTAAAAGGAGCATAAAACTGTTTCATACTTCTTAATGTTTCATTTAAGAAAGGAGGAAATAAAAATTAGACCATCAGAAACCATGTGTTCATTGCCAAATCTGATAGCAATGGTGATTTCTTTAAATGATTCTAAAAACATAATGAGCCCATTTCTTAGTTTGGATTTATAATCAATCAAGCTGTTAAGGAAACACATGTTTATTTGTAACACAATTTCAGAGAGATCTAAGTGACCTAAAGTGACTTAAATTTCCTTAGAGGGTTTTGCTTGGGTTTTTTTGTCGGTTTGGTTGGTTGTAGTTTGGTTGGTTGTTTTTTTAGAAAAGATAAGCACAATTTTGGAGATTAATTCAGAAATTGTCTACTTGTACACACACGAGAAGCACTTATTTTAGAATAGAACAGAACAGAATTAACCAGGTTGGAAGACACCTTTGAGATGATCGAGTCCAACTTATCATCCAACACTAATCAACTAAACCATGGCACCAAGCACCCTATCAAGTCTCTTTCTAAACACCTCCAGTGATGGTGACTCCACCACCTCCCCAGGTAGCCCATTCCAATGGGCAATCACTCTTTCAGTGAAGAACTTCTTCCTAACCTCCAGCCTAAACCTGCCCTGGCACAGCTTGAGACTGTGTCCCCTTGTTCTGGTGCTAGTTGCCTGGGAGAAGAGACCAACCCCAACCTGGCTACAACCTCTCTTCAGGTAGTTTTAGAGAGCAATAAGGTCACCCCTGAGCCTCCTCTTCTCCAGGCTAAGCAACCCCAGCTCCCTCAGCCTCTCCTCATAGGGCTTGTGCTCCAAACCCCTCACCAGCTTTGTTGCCTTTCTCTGGACATGTTCCAGCAACTCAACATCCTTCCTAAACTGAGGGGCCCAGAACTGGACACAGGATGCAAGGTGTGGCCTAACCAGTGCAGTGTACAGGGGCAGAATGACCTCCCTGCTCCTGCTGGCCACACTGTTCCTGATGCAGGCCAGGATGCCATTGGCCCTCTTGGCCACCTGGGCACACTGCAGGCTCATGTTCAGCCTACCATCAACCAGTACCCCCAAGTCCCTCTCTGCCTGTCCGCTCTCCTGCCACTCTGACCCCAGCCTGTAGCACTGCATGGGGTTGTTGTGGCCAATGTGCAGAACCCGGCACTCAGATGTGTTAACTCTCATGCTATTGGACTTTGCCCATCTGTCCAGCCTGTCAAGGTCCCTCTGCAGAGCTCTCCTACCCTCTAACAGAACAACATCTGCCTCCAGCTTGGTGTCATCTGCAGACTTAATGATGATGGACTCAATACCCTCATCCAGATCATCGATACAGATATTAAAGAGCATGGGGCCCAGTACTGATCCCTGGGGGACACCACTAGTGACTGGCTGCCAGCTGGATATGGCACCATTCACCACCACTCTCTGGGCTCGGCCCTCCAGCCAGTTCTTTACCCAGCACAGAGTGCTGCTGTCCAAGCCACGAGCTGACAGCTGACTTCTCCATTAACAAAAGGAAAACTAATTAAAAAAAAGTCACCTGACTCATTTCCCCCACCTAACATGGCTCACAATCTGGAATTCACTAGAACAAAAGAAAGATTTAAAGTTTTTCCCCATTAATCTGTGTACAGTATTTCATTAACCAACAGATCCCTGCCTCCATGATTGAGGAGGTAAAATCAGCTGGTATTGTACTTAAAATCTCAGTTCCTGCTGTATGAGGTGAAACGACAGGCAGTCAAGCCCGTGGAGATTTTGCATTGGGATACTCACTACAGAGATATTTACTCTTTACAAAGAAGTTTGTGAAGATTTTGACCCCAAGGGTTTCTTCTCATCTCAGGAGAACATATTGTTGAGTTTTAAAGAAGGTGTTGGAAAAATATCATATTGGAAATTGTTATTGTCTTGCTATCAAAAAAGTTGCAGATCTGCAACTTTCCCAGCTTCTGGCTTCGTCAGGAGCTATTTAGCCTTTGTTCAGGAAGACAGATCTAAATGCTGCCCTTTATGACTATGCCTCTATGGGTTGGGTGTGTTTATTTCAAGTGAGGAACATCTCTCTTATGAGGAAAGGCTGAGGGAGCTGGCTCTCTTTAGCTTGGAGAAAAGGAGACTGAAAGTTTAAAAATATGTAAAAGGTGAGCATCAGGAGGCTGGAGCCAGGATCTTCTCAGTGACATCCAATGACAGGAGAAGGGGCCACAGGTGCAAACTGCAGCATAGGGGTTCCATGCAAACGAGAAGAAAACCTTTTTCACTGTGAGGGTGGCAGAGCACTGGAACAGGCTGCCCAGAGAAGCTGTGAAGTCTCCTTCATTGGAGATATTCAAAACCCACCTGGGTGTGTACCTGTGTGACCTACTCTAGGTGATCCTGCTCTTGTAGGGGGGTTGGAATAGACAATCTTTTGACATCCCCCCCAACTCCTAGCATTCTGTGATCTCTAAGAAATGTAGCTCTGGACAAATAAGCCCTGAAACAGGGAGAAATACAACCAGATAATTAGGCACTTTCCTTGAATGCAGAAGCAGAGCTTAGTTTCCCTCTGTATCGTTGCAGTGTCAGACAGGCATTGACCAAACGGCAATGCATAAAGGGAATCAGACGGGCCAGAATTACACTAGTGGCAAATGAGAAAGCATTTGTCATATAGCAGCTTCCTTGGGTGGTATCAGCAATTAAGGGAACAATAGGATTTTACCTTCTATTACCACTACTGAAACTGAAAGAAGATGGACCATGGGTAGGTTAAATGAATAAGAAACTATGAGTGCAGGCTAGTAGGAGAGCAGCTGCATAGCAGCAAAAACCCAGGGAACCTCTGAGAAGATAGTCAGGCTGTAATTAGGAAAATGTATGATAATTAGAATACTGAAAAACTTGGGTTTCCAAGGTTATATTTCTTAATACACTATTTCTTGTGTCACCTGAGTATTTAGTCTAGATCTGAAAATGCTGCAATGCTCTCTGCAGTTAACTGTTAACACAGAGGTTTCCTATGCAGTGTAAAAGATGAATGTCCTTTAAAACCTGATGTAAGCTGAACTCTACCCTATGGATGAGGGCGATCCTGGATGGATGGTTCTCAGAAACACAAATCAAATTCCCAAACCTCATCTGACACTCCTCATGTAGTCCCAAAATACATTCACACACCTATGCAGGTGATCACAGGACATGAAAAAGACATGAACACACCTGGGAAGCACACAGGAGCCTCGGACCATTGGTTTTCTAGTAGAAAAATAACCTCCATCCAGCAAATCACAGGATTTTCTCCCTCTTATCCCCCATCTTTGACAGTTAAACCTTAACTATTTTCTATATCAAGGAATGATTTCTTGGAGAGATTCCATGCAGACCTACCCCAACCTGACAGTTACAGGGGAGCACTGTCCTCTGCATCTTTTATGTTGAAACATCCTTCACTTGGACAAAACCCAATGGCTACTACCAAAACACAGGGACTGCAAACCCCTCCATCTGTCAGGCTTTCCCATCTCTGCACAGTGGTGCACTGCAACATTAAACCCTAACTCATAAAACCTCTTCTACTGAAAAGATTTTGCTGAAGGGATTATTTAACATGTACAGGAGCATGGGAGAATAATGTTCACAATGTTCACAACCACCTATTTACAACATGCAAGGGTCATTAAAATGTCCAGTGTTACAACAATTACTAATATTTATGTGGTTATGCAATGTTATTTTATGTATTTACTGTTGTTCAGTCTTTCATTAATCTCTTATGTAAAGCTCTTAAAATACAAGCATGTAAACTACTCTTGTAATTAAATCTACATTAATCAACAAAGGAACCATAATTGCATTAAGATGCTTCAATGAGTCTCCTATCAAAAAGAAGAGGGTGTGGTGGTGGTAAATATAAACTGGGAAAAAAAAATGAAAAAGAGGAGAATTATCAACAAAAAGGGCTGTTTATGAACAACACTCTGTAAAACACCACAAAACAGTCCCTGCCAAAAGCTCCTCTCAGACTAACACTCTCATTCCCTGCATTTGGCTGCAAGGCCTCCACGGGCTTTTCACAGCTGAGCTGCCACAGCCCAATCATGATTCATGAGCCAAGACTACTCCTGCTCTGCTCACCCTTCTGATACCATCCCCTAATTAGGAGGCAGCAAGTAGCAATACTTCTCTCTCCATCCTTTGTAAAAGATGGTCTATAGTTATATGACAATCTAACATACTCTAGAGCATACTCTCAGCACACCCATGGAAACAGGTTTGTGACTCAGTAACATTTGTTTCCTGTGCACCAGGATGCTAGAAAAGAGATGTGGAAAGGCACCAAAATCAAGGCAGAAGAGCAAGTCAGAAGCTCCTGGGTTTTAAAAGAATCCAAGGCACAGAGCTGAGGGGAAGCTGTTGTAAATACGTGTCCCTATTCCAGTTTCCAAACTGAAAACTACTATACCATTATATATAATTGAAGAGAGACTGAGATCCCTGGGGCTATTTAGTCTTCAGAAGAGAAGACTGAGAGGGGATCTCATCAATGTGTATAAAAACCTGAGGGCTGGGTGTCAAGTGGATGGGGCCAAGCTTTTTTCAGTGGTGCACAGCAGTAAGACAAGGAACAACGGGTTCAAACTTGAACATAGAAGATTTCACCTCAACATGAGGAGAAACTTCTTTACAGTGCGTGTGATGGGCCACTGGAACAGGCTGCCCAGGGAATTTGTGGATTGCCCTTCTCTGGAGACTTTCAAAACCCACCTATCTATTCCTGTGCTTTAGCAGGGGGGTTGGACCAAATGATCTCTTAAGGTCCCTTCCAACCTCTGATTCACTGTGATACTTGTAACATTGGGCCTTGCAAACAAACCAACAGACTCTTATTTGATGATGCAAAATACATCCCATCATCTACACTTGAAATGCTTAATGAGTCACACTAGATTAACTTCTGACCAAGGATCCTGGACTGTGTTTCTTAGGATGTATGCATGGAATGGGTTGCCCAAAGAAGCTGTGGATGCCTCATCCCTGGGAATGTTTAAGACCAGGCTGGATGAGGCTTTGAGCAACCCACTCTAGTAGGAGGTGCCCCTGCCTATGGCAGAGGGGTCTGAACTAGATGATCTTTAAAGTGCCTTCCAACTCAAGCCATTCTATATATTCAGCATCCAAATAATTTTGCATATATTCACCACAAAAGCAATGGAAATCAGGGCAATCAAATAACAGTCTTAGCACTTCCATAGTTCTTGCTGTTTTTCCTAAGAGGGAGAAAGGAAGGCAAAATTTCTGCAGGTTTCTTCCACAGGATTTAACACATATGGAAGGTACCAAAACAGAGCACAGTCCCTGCACACATTTTGTCTCATCTGTGTTTGTTTGTTTTCTTTAATTTTGGTTTGGCTTTAAGGACTGTAAAACACACCAGAGAGGCTGAGCTAGAAGCATGATAAGGGACCAGATGGACAACCTCCCCTAAGCAAAAGAATCCATGTGGTCCTCCACACACTGCTTTCCAGCTTAGCCAAATCTTGGGATGGGCGGTGTGTGAACTGCTAAGATGCTCTGCCTAATAGTTGATGGCAAAATAAATAAAATGCTTGTTAAACACTGAAATTCCTTTGATAAGTGTGGCATAATATTGCTTATTTTGGAACTGGAATGTGTAATAATGTATTGCTAAATGCTGAAATACTGGGAGGCATGTCACTTACAATCATGGTGATAGGCACGTCAGATAGATGATAGAGAACATATTGTAATCACACACTGAGGCAGCATCACAAACATCAGGATGCCACACAGTGATTAATGTCTAGGGCTTTTTTTTGGCTTCAGTTAATAGAAGACTTGCCCAGCCTCCAGCTGTTAACATTTGTATGCCGCTGGCTCAGAATATTAACTGTTTATTAGACGGCTCAAACAGAATGCACTACACGAATACACTCAGAGGACAAATATGCACGAGAAAAGTCTTTAAACCCTAATATCCAGAGATGCTAACAGATCATCTCTGTGCTTTACAAGATACACTTTTTAGTGGTGCCACTGTACTTGGTATCTATGATACTGCTCTGCAGATAGTTTAATTGTATAAAGGACAGATTAATTTACTAATAGATCGATGACAGAAAAGGATGCAATTTGAAAAGCACAAATGAAAAGGGCAAATGAAGTGCAGCGATTTCTTCTATTTCTGAATAAAACCTAAGCAAACTGGAAAGAAGATACTTTAATTTTGGAATGTTGGATACACACTTCCCCATGTAAGAGAAATTAGCATCTTAAAATGACAAAACACTGGCCTTCTCTCCAGGTGCATGGATATTTTTTTAAGCTATCTTTCTTGTCAAATCTTTTATATATGTAGCATGCATCTTTTTTTTTTTTTTTTTCCAAAAACTGCAGTCTGCTTTTTTGCAGATACACATCCATATCAAGCACAGGAGCTGTTCAGTAGGGCTACTTGACTTTTAGACAATAAGAAACACAAAGAAGGATACAAGAAATGCACTTTGCGCAAAAAATGGCAGTCCCTAAGATGCAAAAGAAGAGCCAGTGACCTGCACACAGCGGAAGACTGCTTTAGGGGTTAATAATGAGGACAAATGAAACCATCTTCCGAGCTGCTGGTTTAAATACAGCCCAATCAGTAGTGACAAAGAGTCATTACCAGCCCCTTGCTTCTGCACAATCAGTTCACCGTGGCAGTTCAGTTTTCAATGGACAATTACCAAGATTACCAAGAAAAACCTGGCACTTCTGTGGGCTGCTTGAGCAGAGCAGCAAACAGGAGGAATGCAGATTGAAAGCAGATTAGTAACTCCCATCAAAAGGTGACTCTTCCATGACTAAAATCCTTTGATAGGGAAGAACATGGGAACTTGTATTGGCACTGCCTATGTTGGATCTGTGTGGTATTTTACAAGATACATCTACAGAGTCATTAAACCAGAACCATTCTAATTATGCACCAGTGATTAAGCAGATGTGAGACTGAGCAAAGAAAATGTTTGATTAACGACCCAGGTGTCTAACTTTGGAATAGTACAATTAGCAGTGTGAATTTCAAGACAGTGGAGCCCAGAAGAACAGGACACCTTTTGATTTCAGCCATACAGTCTGCCTCTGCAATGTTATGCTCTTCTGCTGGAATTGTTGACCACTTTGTCAGCAGACAAATCAGCACAGCAACATTTCCCATTGCTCTCTGCCAAACATACACCTACTACTTCCATATGAATAATCATTGCTTGAATTATTCACCTCTAACATTCTTAGCTTTTAACTGTGTACAAAGAGGAGCACTGCGGGATAAAAGATACTTTTCTGTTTGTGTCTGTTCTGTCCATACTTGTTAGATGGTTACTTGAATATTATTCATTATGGATGGGTATCTCACCTTTCTAATTAAGAGTTGATACCTAGTGTCTGCCTGATTTATGGATAAATCGGTTCCATAAAAAGCCCAGAGAAAGGCAACTTGGTGAGAAGAGGCTACCCTCACAGTGTGAAGCAGCCTGTCCATACTGATCCATCGTTACACTTGGCAAGGCTCGTTTAGTCTAACGGTCTGAACAGCTCGTCATCCTGGCATTACACTTGATGCCACGTGAGCCTAATACTTGCAGCCAAAAATACATTAATTCATATTCAAGAAAACTAAAATCTAGTTTTATAGCCGAGGATGTCCAAGCAGCTTGCATACACATTATTAACTAAAGGCAATACATAGTCCTGACACAGTTAGTCCTTTACTTAGGCAAGCGCTCACACACACATACACAGATAAGAGGGAAATTGCGTCTGTAATACTTTTTGGGTTGTACTTTACAGAAAATCACCTCTTCACCCATTTTTAATTCGCTGCCAGCCTTTTTCTGAGTGAAGAAGTACCCTAAGGCATTTCCCAGCATATAGATGGCCTCATCTTACAGAAAGGGAGCCTGACACACACCATTAAAATGCATCTCTTTCCTCCCCCTCCTTCATCTTTACATTGACCTAGGAAGCCAGAACCAAGTTCTTTCTCCTGAAGTTCTAGTCTCCTCTTTCTAGTTCAAGAGTTAGAAGAAAAGGTCACCATGAGCTTTACGCTTTGAAAGGAAGAATCAGCATCAGCAAAGGTCATGAACAGACCAGGAATAAAATCAGCCTTTGCCAAAGACTGCTGGTGAAAATGAGTCATCCTTTGGGTCTGCAGGTGCTAAAGATTTTAAAAATACAGGGATTAATAGTAACAGCCAGTGGTCTGTATGAAGTGTTTATGAAGAAAGATTGACAAATCACACATTTATGCTGCAAAACTGATAAACAAAAATGACAGGGTATCACTGAGAAGAACAGCACAAAGCCAAGCAAAAAGGAACCATAGATGAAAGCATTAAAGCACTTCTTAGCAATTGATGCAAGTCAAAAACATATGCAAAGATCTCATGTATGTGCTAGTGAAGAGGAATAATCCACAATCATGTAGCTCATCATTAAAGCACAGAGGAACACTACAGAGACTAACAGGGCTAGGAAATATATTTTTCTTTGCATATTTAATTACTTAAAGGAATATCTTAATATGATTTTTGAACATTTTTTTCCCTATTCAAACAGTGAAATGCTCTCAGCATCTGAGTGTCATTCCCTCATTTTATGAAATATATTATAGCAGACATGAGGTAGACTCACCAGCACGTATGCCAGGCATGATCCTTCAAATTGCCTGAACAAAGCATGGAATACAGCCAGCAACATATCCACCAACATCTTGGTTATTTATACACAGCTTGAATAAAACAACAAACTTCAGCCAGAAATTGTGCACTGATAGAGGAATGGGTTATGCTTTCCATTTAAATGTAATAAGGTCTAGGTTGTAAACGTGTTTTCTGTAACTTCTAAATATTGTATTCTCTCACTCCCCTTGCAGGAAAAAAAAACTGTAATAGACTTCCCCTACAAAATAAGTAAATAATATATATTACTTACAAAAGTTGTATTTTCCAGTATTAATGTAGTTGTATTTGTTTCTACATTCAGTTCAACAACATGTCCATTCCTGGTTTTATACACCACTGCTGCATCTGCAACCATGAAAGCGTCAAGAGTTAGCAAATACAAAATCTGTAGAGAAACATATTACGGTCACTAGAATATCTTTATTGCACTCTGCCAACAAGACTGAGAGAAGAATTGCATTCATAATATCTAGGTTTTTCTAATTTGCCTTATGAGCTTCAAAAATACCAGTTTGTGTCTTATGACAAGTTCATCTCACTCAAAAAAATGTTATTTCATTTAAATGGAAATATTTTCCGTGGTGAAATCATACCCAATGGGATTCCTGTGAACAAACTGACATCTTGAATGTAAAACTGCTGTCATCTAAGTATCACTGTCACTCTGACACTTGAAAGTCCAACCACAGGCACTATGAATAGGGATATATTACCAAAGTAAAGTTTTGCAAAGAAAAAAGCTTTTGCTGAACACCATGTTCACATGTCTCCTTAGAAGTGATTCTAACAAAGCCTTTGTTCTCAGGTTAGAAGAAAACACATTCAAATCACCAAAACAGAAAACTGAGAGGCAGGCTTCTTCAAAAGGCAGACTTTACTGGACAGTAATGATACCTCTCACTGAACATGGGCTTTCATCTCTATTTTTGTTTCAGTAGCTAACTCTTGAAGTACATAAATTAAAGAAACACTTGCAAAATGCATAGAGACTCTCAAATAAAAGATACAGCAAAATACCATGCAGGCATCAGGCATAAATACAGTCTTCGAAGGTAATCATATTAATTTATATGGAAGTCTCATTCTAGTCAATATCTTGCCATGCTGGATAATGCGATAGTTGATGGCCAAGCAACATCATGATGCTTTTATCATTGATAGCTCAAAGCTAAATAAGAGCCATAAACATAAATTTGTTTTGAGGTTTTTGCTACCTAGTAAGAAAGTCTGCAGAAGAAAGTAACACCTAGTCCTTAACATTGTTCGTTTGCACAACAGATTGATTTACTTCGTTTACTGTCTTGGTGTCTTCACCACAAAGAAGTTCAGGAATCCATGACAGTTCTTAAAGCCATCAGAGATGTAGAGATCAAACTTCAAAGAAATTTAGTTTAAAACAAAGAGCAGTATGACATAAAAATCTCTTGGCACAAATTGCAGCACTGGAGAGCCACATTATCTGTGTGAGGACATCACTAAAACAGAAAGCATTTTGTCCCGAATGAAGGAGAATGTGAGGAATCCTCTATAAAGAACTGACTAGCCCTAGATGATGTACACATCTTGAAAACAGCTCATTGAAAATTTCCTACTTGAAAACTTTGGAAACTCCAGAGCACTGAATGACTTGAAAGTTTATTCTGTGTTGCTAAAAGGTAAAGACAGAAGATGAAAGGTCTATATTTAAGTTATCCTGACATCAGCGCCAAATAAAACAGTGGCAGTACGTCTGGGATTCTTCCTACAAAATAGTGGCTAACAATACAATTAATACCTGGTAGCATTTTAAGGAAAATAGATCTTTTTTTGATAGAGGCCACTAGGATGGAACTGTGCATTGGGTTTTCTTTATAATATTTATTTTCCTACCAAGTGTTCTTTCTCACTTGGCTAGCTGAACATAATTGCAGACAGGAGAGAGGAATCGAAGAGCAGTGAAAGGAATGCTTATGGGCTTATGCAAATTAACCCTGTACTATGTATTCTCAGTGCAGCATCATGACAAAAAGAGTTGATGCAATTCTTCAGCATAAGTAGATCACAAGTAAAAGTCCTAAGGTGATCTAGTCTCCACTCACACCACTGGTGAAAGTGACACTATTGTAAAGTGCCTAGTTCCTGGCATGCACACTGTGAGGACGAGTACTGACGAATGCTAAGGAATTGTCAGGGTAACTCTGGATTAGAAGGCAAACATAAAAATGAAAGGTTGAAATGGCTAAAACTGTTCAGGTTATCAAATAGAAAATTCAAAGGTACCAATGTCAGGTACATATGTTGTTATGGAAAAGCTGACAACAGGTATGGACATTGGGATGTGTGGAAGAGCTCAGCAAAGGAAATGACAGAATCAGCAGCCCTGGGATGATTTTTCTTAAATATATGCATTAGAACTTTATGTCAATAATTAGTTTAGTTTGAATGTAGGTAAAAATATCAAGGGTTGAGTCTGGATGGCTGTTGCAATCTTTTCTGGCCTGGAATCTGTGGATTTAACTACCTCTACTGATTTTCATATCCCCTTCTGCAATGAATCATTGCAAATGCTGGATTGTCTGTACAATACAAATTGTGTTTGTAGTTCTGTGCTAACCCAATGCAGTGCTACAGGCTGGGGTCAGAGCAGCTAGAGAGCAGACAGGCAGAAAGGGACCTGGCTGACAGTAAGACGAACATGAGCCATCAGTATGCCCAGGTGGCCAAGAAGGCCAATGGAATCCTGGCCTGTATCAAGAACAGTGTGGCCAGCAGGAGCAGGGAGGTCATTCTGCCCCTGCACTCAGCACTGGTTAGGCCACACACCTTGAGTCCTGTGTCCAGTTCTGGGCCCCTCAGTTTAGGAAGGATGTTGAGTTGCTGGAAGGTGTCCAGAGAAGGGCAACAAAGCTGGAGAGAGGCCTTGAGAGCACAAGCCCTATGAGCAGAGGCTAAGGAGCTGGGGTTGCTTAGCCTGGAGAAGAGGAGACTCCAGGGCACACCTTATTGCTCTCTACAACTACCTGAAGGGCTATTGTAGCCAGGTGGGTGCTGGTCTCTTCTCCCAGGCAACCAGCAACAGAACAAGCGGACACAGTCTCAAGCTGTGCCAGGGAAGGTTTAGGCTGGATGTTAGGAAGAAGTTCTTCATAGAAAATATGATTTGCCATTGCAATGGGCACCATTGGAATGAGTCACCATTACTGGAAGTGTTTAGGAAGAGACTGAATAGGGTGCTTGGTGCCATGGTTTAGTTGATTGGATAGTGTTTGACGATAGGTTGGATTCAAGAATCTCAAAGGTCTCTTCAACCTGGTTAATTCCTATTCTATTCTATTCTATTCTATTCTATTCTATTCTATTCTATTCTATTCTATTCTATTCTATTCTATTCTATTCTATTCTATTCTTAATAAGAATCTCAACTGTTGAGTTGACTTTTCAGTTGACTGTCCATGGGATAAAGGGATATTTATTTTGCCTTCTGATACATAATTTGTCTCCCTTTATGACTTCTACTCTACTTTCCTACAAACTATCAACTATTGATCTCAGCTGCAGATAGTATACCAGGGTTGGTTAGTGTTGCAGCCTCATTCAGAGTATCCCTCTGGATGTATGCCTGGTGTGATGCTCATCAGCACAGTATGCAAATTCCATGAACTTCCAGAAGAGAAATTCCTCCCAGACAGACAAAATGGAATACAGCTTTCTCCTCTCCCTACCTCATCCTGCAGCAGTTGGTTTAGTTTACCTGCTGAGATGGTTCTGGAATGGCTTACCACATTGATTAGCACAATTGCAAGGGTTTCAACAGAGTGCCATGAATATCTTTTTTGTTCTCTCTGTTGCATATTTAAGGTTTTCATCAGAACTTCAGTGTCTAGTTTAAATAAACTACTGAGTTTGTTAGAAGACAAAACCTAATGCCTGTCTGGATACAATAACAAACTTGGTGATTCAGAAGTCATTCTGATGATGCACAGGCATAGGTATGATACACTCATATGACATTATAGATAACTATCTTTGGGAAGAATTTACCACTGTGATTTTGAGCTTATTTCTAAAGCTGACTCTGAGGGAGGCTGTCTAGTGGGCATAAAGCCCCACAGACTAAACCTGCTGCTTCTCTACAACTTACTTGGATTTCACAAAGAATGAAGCATTAAATAAGATATTACATTAAACCAAACCCTAAACCCAAAATTCTTCTGTTATTATCGCAGCAAAATAATTTCTCTGAGACAGCAACATAAACATTCCATCTCCTTACACCATTATATTAGCTGCAGAAGCAAGAAAAATTTATCATTATGAGGCTAAATGTCCAAACCCTTATGCTACTGCATATTCCTGTAAGTAAACCTTTTCAGCATGTGCTCTATTTCTAGGCTAAGAACATGGAACGCTTGTTCTTCTGAAATGATTAACCCACATAGTTTAAATCATAGCTTGGATGCACATATCAGTATCATAAATACAGTACTCAAAGGATGCAACTATTGCATGCATCTTGCATCACAATCTCAGCTGGTTTAAAATGAAAGCAGCATTCCATATAAATAGTTTTACTAAGGCATTGTGGCCTTCCAGTATCTGAAGAGGGCCTACAAGAAGGCTGGGGAGGGACTTCTCAGGATATCAGGTAGTGATAGGACTAGGGGGAATGGAATGAAGCTGGAGGTGGGGAAATTCAGGCTGGAGGTGAGGAGGAAGTTCTTCACCTTGAGAGTGGTGAAGCCATGGAATGGGTTGTCCAGGGAGGTGGTTGAAGCCCCATCCCTGGAAGTGTTTAAGCCCAGGCTGGATGAGGCTCTGGCCAGCCTGATCTAGTGTCGGGTGTCCTGCCCATGGCAGGGGTTGGAACTAGCTGATCCTTGTGGTCCCTTCCAACCCTGACTGATACTATGATACTATGATACTATGATACTATGATTGTTCCTGGTTTAGAATCAACATTGCTAAAGGTTCTGCTCAAGATTAGGACATGTGTCGCTGGCAGGAGACACAGCTCTGCACTGTGCCTGGCCTGCATATGTCGTTCCAGAGAATGTCAAAATGCAAGCAAAGTATCATAAAATGCAGATAAATCAATGCAAAACTTTTTTGGTTCTGACAAGCAGCTTGACCTCTGTCAATTCTACAGTAACTCCTTTACCCACATTTATTGAATTTCCCTTATTCACTGAATTGACAACACTCTGCTATGTCCTAAAGGCTGTAGAATTAATTTGCAGTACTCATCGTTCCAATTAGCTTCATACATGGCATCATGTATCTTCACATCTCAAAACAAATATCATGCTCTAAATTCTAATAAAAAAAACTGATGTATTATTTGCAGGGGGAAATGGACCAACTCACATCCCTCATTACATCACCATCACTGAAAATCACACCCTGCTGGTGTAAGAGTTTGGCCCAGTAGGGCAACTATTTCCTCAAAACCAATCTTTTCCTTGTTTAAAGATGTACAATTCTGTTTTACTAGAAATTTCATTACATATTGTCAGTTGCCTGCTGCAAAGAATTACAAGTGACAGAACAAAATGTAACATAGATAAAGAAGATACACAAAGAGCTGAAGCGATCTGCTGCAGGTGACACAGACTGTCAATAGTGTGTTGGGGAACTTAAATCTGTTGATTTTTAGTCCAATGCCATACTTACTTTCAATCAATATTGATTGAATTTAAGTATGGCATTGGACTAAAAATCAACAGATTTAGTTCCCCAACACACTATTGACAGTCTGTGTCACCTGCAGCAGATCGCCTAGCTCTTTGTGTATCTTCTTTATCTATGTTACATTTTGTTCTGTCACTTTGTAATTCTTTGCAGCAGGCAACTGACAATATGTAATGAAATTTCTAGTAAAACAGAATTGTACATCTTTAAACAAGGAAAAGATTGGTTTTGGAGGAAATAGTTGCCCTACTGGGCCAAACTCTTACACCAGCAGGGTGATTTTCAGTGATGGTGATGTAATGAGGATGTGAGTTGGTCCATTTCCCCCTGCAAATAATACATCAGTTTTTTTTATTAGAATTTAAGAGCATGATATTTGTTTTGAGATGTGAAGATACATGATGCCATGTATGAAGCTAATTGGAACGATGAGTACTGCAAATTAATTCTACAGCCTTTAGGACATAGCAGAGTGTTGTCAATTCAGTGAATAAGGGGAAATTCAATAAATGTGGGTAAAGGAGTTACTGTAGAATTGACAGAGGTCAAGCTTGCTTGTCAGAACCAAAAAAGTTTTGCATTGATTTATCTGCATTTTATGATACTTTGCTTGCATTTTGACATTCTCTGAACCCACATATGCAGGCCAGGCACAGTGCAGAGCTGTGTCTCCTGCCAGTACACATGTCCTAATCTTGAGCAGAACCTTAGCAATGTTGATTCTAAACCAGGAACAATCATAGTATCATAGTATCATAGTATCATAGTATCAGTCAGGGTTGGAAGGACCACAAGGATCAGCTAGAACCCCTTCGCCATGGGCAGGGACACCCGACACTAGATCAGGCTGGCCAGAGCCTCATCCAGCCTGGTTAAACACTTCCAGGGATGGGGCTTCAACCACCTCCCTGGACAACCCATTCCATGGCTTCACCACACTCTCAAGGTGAAGAACTTCCTCCTCACCTCCAGCCTGAATTTCCCCCACCTCCAGCTTCATTCCATTCCCCCTAGTCCTATCACTACCTGATATCCTGAGAAGTCCCTCCTCCCAGCCTTCTTGTAGGCCCTTTCAGATACTGGAAGGCCACAATGCCTTAGTAAAACTATTTATATGGAATGCTTGCTTTCATTTTAAAACCAGCTGAGATTGTGATGCAAGATGCATGCAATAGTTGCATCCTTGAGTACTGTATTTATGATACTGATATGTGCATCCAAGCTATGATTTAAACTATGTGGGTTAATCATTTCAGAAGAACAAGCGTTCCATGTTCTTAGCCTAGAAATAGAGCACATGCTGAAAAGGTTTACTTACAGGAATATGCAGTAGCATAAGGGTTTGGACATTTAGCCTCATAATGATAAATTTTTCTTGCTTCTGCAGCTAATATAATGGTGTAAGGAGATGGAATGTTTATGTTGCTGTCTCAGAGGAAATTATTTTGCTGCGATAATAACAGAAGAATTTTGGGTTTAGGGTTTGGTTTAATGTAATATCTTATTTAATGCTTCATTCTTTGTGAAATCCAAGTAAGTTGTAGAGAAGCAGCAGGTTTAGTCTGTGGGGCTTTATGCCCACTAGACAGCCTCCCTCAGAGTCAGCTTTTTAGAAATAAGCTCAAAATCACAGTGGTAAATTCTTCCCAAAGATAGTTATCTATAATGTCATATGAGTGTATCATACCTATGCCTGTGCATCATCAGAATGACTTCTGAATCACCAAGTTTGTTATTGTATCCAGACAGGCATTAGGTTTGTCTTCTAACAAACTCAGTAGTTTATTTAAACTAGACACTGAAGTTCTGATGAAAAACCTTAAATATGCAACAGAGAGAACAAAAAAGATATTCATGGCACTCTGTTGAAACCCTTGCAATTGTGCTAATCAATGTGGTAAGCCATTCCAGAACCATCTCAGCAGGTAAACTAAACCAACTGCTGCAGGATGAGGTAGGGGAGAGGAGAAAGCTGTATTCCATTTTGTCTGTCTGGGAGGAATTTCTCTTCTGAAGTTCATGGAATTTGCATACTGTGCTGATGAGCATCACACCAGGCATACATCCAGAGGGATACTCTGAATGAGGCTGCAACACTAACCAACCCTGGTATACTATCTGCAGCTGAGATCAATAGTTGATAGTTTGTAGGAAAGTAGAGTAGAAGTCATAAAGGGGGAGACAAATTATGTATCAGAAGGCAAAATAAATATCCCTTTATCCCATGGACAGTCAACTGAAAAGTCAACTCAACAGTTGAGATTCTTATTAAGAATAGAATAGAATAGAATAGAATAGAATAGAATAGAATAGAATAGAATAGAATAGAATAGAATAGAATAGAATAGAATAGAATAGAATTAACCAGGTTGGAAGAGACCTTTGAGATTCTTGAATCCAACCTATCGTCCAACACTATCCAATCAACTAAACCATGGCACCAAGCACCCTATTCAGTCTCTTCCTAAACACTTCCAGTAATGGTGACTCATTCCAATGGTGCCCATTGCAATGGCAAATCATATTTTCTATGAAGAACTTCTTCCTAACATCCAGCCTAAACCTTCCCTGGCACAGCTTGAGACTGTGTCCGCTTGTTCTGTTGCTGGTTGCCTGGGAGAAGAGACCAGCACCCACCTGGCTACAATAGCCCTTCAGGTAGTTGTAGAGAGCAATAAGGTGTGCCCTGAGTCTCCTCTTCTCCAGGCTAAGCAACCCCAGCTCCCTTAGCCTCTGCTCATAGGGCTTGTGCTCAAGGCCTCTCTCCAGCTTTGTTGCCCTTCTCTGGACACCTTCCAGCAACTCAACATCCTTCCTAAACTGAGGGGCCCAGAACTGGACACAGGACTCAAGGTGTGGCCTAACCAGTGCTGAGTGCAGGGGCAGAATGACCTCCCTGCTCCTGCTGGCCACACTGTTCTTGATACAGGCCAGGATTCCATTGGCCTTCTTGGCCACCTGGGCATACTGATGGCTCATGTTCGTCTTACTGTCAGCCAGGTCCCTTTCTGCCTGTCTGCTCTCTAGCTGCTCTGACCCCAGCCTGTAGCACTGCATTGGGTTAGCACAGAACTACAAACACAATTTGTACTGTACAGACAATCCAGCATTTGCAATGATTCATTGCAGAAGGGGATATGAAAATCAGTAGAGGTAGTTAAATCCACAGATTCCAGGCCAGAAAAGATTGCAACAGCCATCCAGACTCAACCCTTGATATTTTTACCTACATTCAAACTAAACTAATTATTGACATAAAGTTCTAATGCATATATTTAAGAAAAATCATCCCAGGGCTGCTGATTCTGTCATTTCCTTTGCTGAGCTCTTCCACACATCCCAATGTCCATACCTGTTGTCAGCTTTTCCATAACAACATATGTACCTGACATTGGTACCTTTGAATTTTCTATTTGATAACCTGAACAGTTTTAGCCATTTCAACCTTTCATTTTTATGTTTGCCTTCTAATCCAGAGTTACCCTGACAATTCCTTAGCATTCGTCAGTACTCGTCCTCACAGTGTGCATGCCAGGAACTAGGCACTTTACAATAGTGTCACTTTCACCAGTGGTGTGAGTGGAGACTAGATCACCTTAGGACTTTTACTTGTGATCTACTTATGCTGAAGAATTGCATCAACTCTTTTGTCATGATGCTGCACTGAGAATACATAGTACAGGGTTAATTTGCATAAGCCCATAAGCATTCCTTTCACTGCTCTTCGATTCCTCTCTCCTGTCTGCAATTATGTTCAGCTAGCCAAGTGAGAAAGAACACTTGGTAGGAAAATAAATATTATAAAGAAAACCCAATGCACAGTTCCATCCTAGTGGCCTCTATCAAAAAAAGATCTATTTTCCTTAAAATGCTACCAGGTATTAATTGTATTGTTAGCCACTATTTTGTAGGAAGAATCCCAGACGTACTGCCACTGTTTTATTTGGCGCTGATGTCAGGATAACTTAAATATAGACCTTTCATCTTCTGTCTTTACCTTTTAGCAACACAGAATAAACTTTCAAGTCATTCAGTGCTCTGGAGTTTCCAAAGTTTTCAAGTAGGAAATTTTCAATGAGCTGTTTTCAAGATGTGTACATCATCTAGGGCTAGTCAGTTCTTTATAGAGGATTCCTCACATTCTCCTTCATTCGGGACAAAATGCTTTCTGTTTTAGTGATGTCCTCACACAGATAATGTGGCTCTCCAGTGCTGCAATTTGTGCCAAGAGATTTTTATGTCATACTGCTCTTTGTTTTAAACTAAATTTCTTTGAAGTTTGATCTCTACATCTCTGATGGCTTTAAGAACTGTCATGGATTCCTGAACTTCTTTGTGGTGAAGACACCAAGACAGTAAACTAAGTAAATCAATCTGTTGTGCAAACGAACAATGTTAAGGACTAGGTGTTACTTTCTTCTGCAGACTTTCTTACTAGGTAGCAAAAACCTCAAAACAAATTTATGTTTATGGCTCTTATTTAGCTTTGAGCTATCAATGATAAAAGCATCATGATGTTGCTTGGCCATCAACTATCGCATTATCCAGCATGGCAAGATATTGACTAGAATGAGACTTCCATATAAATTAATATGATTACCTTCGAAGACTGTATTTATGCCTGATGCCTGCATGGTATTTTGCTGTATCTTTTATTTGAGAGTCTCTATGCATTTTGCAAGTGTTTCTTTAATTTATGTACTTCAAGAGTTAGCTACTGAAACAAAAATAGAGATGAAAGCCCATGTTCAGTGAGAGGTATCATTACTGTCCAGTAAAGTCTGCCTTTTGAAGAAGCCTGCCTCTCAGTTTTCTGTTTTGGTGATTTGAATGTGTTTTCTTCTAACCTGAGAACAAAGGCTTTGTTAGAATCACTTCTAAGGAGACATGTGAACATGGTGTTCAGCAAAAGCTTTTTTTCTTTGCAAAACTTTACTTTGGTAATATATCCCTATTCATAGTGCCTGTGGTTGGACTTTCAAGTGTCAGAGTGACAGTGATACTTAGATGACAGCAGTTTTACATTCAAGATGTCAGTTTGTTCACAGGAATCCCATTGGGTATGATTTCACCACGGAAAATATTTCCATTTAAATGAAATAACATTTTTTTGAGTGAGATGAACTTGTCATAAGACACAAACTGGTATTTTTGAAGCTCATAAGGCAAATTAGAAAAACCTAGATATTATGAATGCAATTCTTCTCTCAGTCTTGTTGGCAGAGTGCAATAAAGATATTCTAGTGACCGTAATATGTTTCTCTACAGATTTTGTATTTGCTAACTCTTGACGCTTTCATGGTTGCAGATGCAGCAGTGGTGTATAAAACCAGGAATGGACATGTTGTTGAACTGAATGTAGAAACAAATACAACTACATTAATACTGGAAAATACAACTTTTGTAAGTAATATATATTATTTACTTATTTTGTAGGGGAAGTCTATTACAGTTTTTTTTTTCCTGCAAGGGGAGTGAGAGAATACAATATTTAGAAGTTACAGAAAACACGTTTACAACCTAGACCTTATTACATTTAAATGGAAAGCATAACCCATTCCTCTATCAGTGCACAATTTCTGGCTGAAGTTTGTTGTTTTATTCAAGCTGTGTATAAATAACCAAGATGTTGGTGGATATGTTGCTGGCTGTATTCCATGCTTTGTTCAGGCAATTTGAAGGATCATGCCTGGCATACGTGCTGGTGAGTCTACCTCATGTCTGCTATAATATATTTCATAAAATGAGGGAATGACACTCAGATGCTGAGAGCATTTCACTGTTTGAATAGGGAAAAAAATGTTCAAAAATCATATTAAGATATTCCTTTAAGTAATTAAATATGCAAAGAAAAATATATTTCCTAGCCCTGTTAGTCTCTGTAGTGTTCCTCTGTGCTTTAATGATGAGCTACATGATTGTGGATTATTCCTCTTCACTAGCACATACATGAGATCTTTGCATATGTTTTTGACTTGCATCAATTGCTAAGAAGTGCTTTAATGCTTTCATCTATGGTTCCTTTTTGCTTGGCTTTGTGCTGTTCTTCTCAGTGATACCCTGTCATTTTTGTTTATCAGTTTTGCAGCATAAATGTGTGATTTGTCAATCTTTCTTCATAAACACTTCATACAGACCACTGGCTGTTACTATTAATCCCTGTATTTTTAAAATCTTTAGCACCTGCAGACCCAAAGGATGACTCATTTTCACCAGCAGTCTTTGGCAAAGGCTGATTTTATTCCTGGTCTGTTCATGACCTTTGCTGATGCTGATTCTTCCTTTCAAAGCGTAAAGCTCATGGTGACCTTTTCTTCTAACTCTTGAACTAGAAAGAGGAGACTAGAACTTCAGGAGAAAGAACTTGGTTCTGGCTTCCTAGGTCAATGTAAAGATGAAGGAGGGGGAGGAAAGAGATGCATTTTAATGGTGTGTGTCAGGCTCCCTTTCTGTAAGATGAGGCCATCTATATGCTGGGAAATGCCTTAGGGTACTTCTTCACTCAGAAAAAGGCTGGCAGCGAATTAAAAATGGGTGAAGAGGTGATTTTCTGTAAAGTACAACCCAAAAAGTATTACAGACGCAATTTCCCTCTTATCTGTGTATGTGTGTGTGAGCGCTTGCCTAAGTAAAGGACTAACTGTGTCAGGACTATGTATTGCCTTTAGTTAATAATGTGTATGCAAGCTGCTTGGACATCCTCGGCTATAAAACTAGATTTTAGTTTTCTTGAATATGAATTAATGTATTTTTGGCTGCAAGTATTAGGCTCACGTGGCATCAAGTGTAATGCCAGGATGACGAGCTGTTCAGACCGTTAGACTAAACGAGCCTTGCCAAGTGTAACGATGGATCAGTATGGACAGGCTGCTTCACACTGTGAGGGTAGCCTCTTCTCACCAAGTTGCCTTTCTCTGGGCTTTTTATGGAACCGATTTATCCATAAATCAGGCAGACACTAGGTATCAACTCTTAATTAGAAAGGTGAGATACCCATCCATAATGAATAATATTCAAGTAACCATCTAACAAGTATGGACAGAACAGACACAAACAGAAAAGTATCTTTTATCCCGCAGTGCTCCTCTTTGTACACAGTTAAAAGCTAAGAATGTTAGAGGTGAATAATTCAAGCAATGATTATTCATATGGAAGTAGTAGGTGTATGTTTGGCAGAGAGCAATGGGAAATGTTGCTGTGCTGATTTGTCTGCTGACAAAGTGGTCAACAATTCCAGCAGAAGAGCATAACATTGCAGAGGCAGACTGTATGGCTGAAATCAAAAGGTGTCCTGTTCTTCTGGGCTCCACTGTCTTGAAATTCACACTGCTAATTGTACTATTCCAAAGTTAGACACCTGGGTCGTTAATCAAACATTTTCTTTGCTCAGTCTCACATCTGCTTAATCACTGGTGCATAATTAGAATGGTTCTGGTTTAATGACTCTGTAGATGTATCTTGTAAAATACCACACAGATCCAACATAGGCAGTGCCAATACAAGTTCCCATGTTCTTCCCTATCAAAGGATTTTAGTCATGGAAGAGTCACCTTTTGATGGGAGTTACTAATCTGCTTTCAATCTGCATTCCTCCTGTTTGCTGCTCTGCTCAAGCAGCCCACAGAAGTGCCAGGTTTTCTTGGTAATCTTGGTAATTGTCCATTGAAAACTGAACTGCCACGGTGAACTGATTGTGCAGAAGCAAGGGGCTGGTAATGACTCTTTGTCACTACTGATTGGGCTGTATTTAAACCAGCAGCTCGGAAGATGGTTTCATTTGTCCTCATTATTAACCCCCTAAAGCAGTCTTCCGCTGTGTGCAGGTCACTGGCTCTTCTTTTGCATCTTAGGGACTGCCATTTTTTGCGCAAAGTGCATTTCTTGTATCCTTCTTTGTGTTTCTTATTGTCTAAAAGTCAAGTAGCCCTACTGAACAGCTCCTGTGCTTGATATGGATGTGTATCTGCAAAAAAGCAGACTGCAGTTTTTGGAAAAGAAAAAAAAAAAAAAGATGCATGCTACATATATAAAAGATTTGACAAGAAAGATAGCTTAAAAAAAATATCCATGCACCTGGAGAGAAGGCCAGTGTTTTGTCATTTTAAGATGCTAATTTCTCTTACATGGGGAAGTGTGTATCCAACATTCCAAAATTAAAGTATCTTCTTTCCAGTTTGCTTAGGTTTTATTCAGAAATAGAAGAAATCGCTGCACTTCATTTGCCCTTTTCATTTGTGCTTTTCAAATTGCATCCTTTTCTGTCATCGATCTATTAGTAAATTAATCTGTCCTTTATACAATTAAACTATCTGCAGAGCAGTATCATAGATACCAAGTACAGTGGCACCACTAAAAAGTGTATCTTGTAAAGCACAGAGATGATCTGTTAGCATCTCTGGATATTAGGGTTTAAAGACTTTTTCTCGTGCATATTTGTCCTCTGAGTGTATTCGTGTAGTGCATTCTGTTTGAGCCGTCTAATAAACAGTTAATATTCTGAGCCAGCGGCATACAAATGTTAACAGCTGGAGGCTGGGCAAGTCTTCTATTAACTGAAGCCAAAAAAAAAAGCCCTAGACATTAATCACTGTGTGGCATCCTGATGTTTGTGATGCTGCCTCAGTGTGTGATTACAATATGTTCTCTATCATCTATCTGACGTGCCTATCACCATGATTGTAAGTGACATGCCTCCCAGTATTTCAGCATTTAGCAATACATTATTACACATTCCAGTTCCAAAATAAGCAATATTATGCCACACTTATCAAAGGAATTTCAGTGTTTAACAAGCATTTTATTTATTTTGCCATCAACTATTAGGCAGAGCATCTTAGCAGTTCACACACCGCCCATCCCAAGATTTGGCTAAGCTGGAAAGCAGTGTGTGGAGGACCACATGGATTCTTTTGCTTAGGGAGGTTGTCCATCTGGTCCCTTATCATGCTTCTAGCTCAGCCTCTCTGGTGTGTTTTACAGTCCTTAAAGCCAAACCAAAATTAAAGAAAACAAACAAACACAGATGAGACAAAATGTGTGCAGGGACTGTGCTCTGTTTTGGTACCTTCCATATGTGTTAAATCCTGTGGAAGAAACCTGCAGAAATTTTGCCTTCCTTTCTCCCTCTTAGGAAAAACAGCAAGAACTATGGAAGTGCTAAGACTGTTATTTGATTGCCCTGATTTCCATTGCTTTTGTGGTGAATATATGCAAAATTATTTGGATGCTGAATATATAGAATGGCTTGAGTTGGAAGGCACTTTAAAGATCATCTAGTTCAGACCCCTCTGCCATAGGCAGGGGCACCTCCTACTAGAGTGGGTTGCTCAAAGCCTCATCCAGCCTGGTCTTAAACATTCCCAGGGATGAGGCATCCACAGCTTCTTTGGGCAACCCATTCCATGCATACATCCTAAGAAACACAGTCCAGGATCCTTGGTCAGAAGTTAATCTAGTGTGACTCATTAAGCATTTCAAGTGTAGATGATGGGATGTATTTTGCATCATCAAATAAGAGTCTGTTGGTTTGTTTGCAAGGCCCAATGTTACAAGTATCACAGTGAATCAGAGGTTGGAAGGGACCTTAAGAGATCATTTGGTCCAACCCCCCTGCTAAAGCACAGGAATAGATAGGTGGGTTTTGAAAGTCTCCAGAGAAGGGCAATCCACAAATTCCCTGGGCAGCCTGTTCCAGTGGCCCATCACACGCACTGTAAAGAAGTTTCTCCTCATGTTGAGGTGAAATCTTCTATGTTCAAGTTTGAACCCGTTGTTCCTTGTCTTACTGCTGTGCACCACTGAAAAAGCTTGGCCCCATCCACTTGACACCCAGCCCTCAGGTTTTTATACACATTGATGAGATCCCCTCTCAGTCTTCTCTTCTGAAGACTAAATAGCCCCAGGGATCTCAGTCTCTCTTCAATTATATATAATGGTATAGTAGTTTTCAGTTTGGAAACTGGAATAGGGACACGTATTTACAACAGCTTCCCCTCAGCTCTGTGCCTTGGATTCTTTTAAAACCCAGGAGCTTCTGACTTGCTCTTCTGCCTTGATTTTGGTGCCTTTCCACATCTCTTTTCTAGCATCCTGGTGCACAGGAAACAAATGTTACTGAGTCACAAACCTGTTTCCATGGGTGTGCTGAGAGTATGCTCTAGAGTATGTTAGATTGTCATATAACTATAGACCATCTTTTACAAAGGATGGAGAGAGAAGTATTGCTACTTGCTGCCTCCTAATTAGGGGATGGTATCAGAAGGGTGAGCAGAGCAGGAGTAGTCTTGGCTCATGAATCATGATTGGGCTGTGGCAGCTCAGCTGTGAAAAGCCCGTGGAGGCCTTGCAGCCAAATGCAGGGAATGAGAGTGTTAGTCTGAGAGGAGCTTTTGGCAGGGACTGTTTTGTGGTGTTTTACAGAGTGTTGTTCATAAACAGCCCTTTTTGTTGATAATTCTCCTCTTTTTCATTTTTTTTTCCCAGTTTATATTTACCACCACCACACCCTCTTCTTTTTGATAGGAGACTCATTGAAGCATCTTAATGCAATTATGGTTCCTTTGTTGATTAATGTAGATTTAATTACAAGAGTAGTTTACATGCTTGTATTTTAAGAGCTTTACATAAGAGATTAATGAAAGACTGAACAACAGTAAATACATAAAATAACATTGCATAACCACATAAATATTAGTAATTGTTGTAACACTGGACATTTTAATGACCCTTGCATGTTGTAAATAGGTGGTTGTGAACATTGTGAACATTATTCTCCCATGCTCCTGTACATGTTAAATAATCCCTTCAGCAAAATCTTTTCAGTAGAAGAGGTTTTATGAGTTAGGGTTTAATGTTGCAGTGCACCACTGTGCAGAGATGGGAAAGCCTGACAGATGGAGGGGTTTGCAGTCCCTGTGTTTTGGTAGTAGCCATTGGGTTTTGTCCAAGTGAAGGATGTTTCAACATAAAAGATGCAGAGGACAGTGCTCCCCTGTAACTGTCAGGTTGGGGTAGGTCTGCATGGAATCTCTCCAAGAGATCATTCCTTGATATAGAAAATAGTTAAGGTTTAACTGTCAAAGATGGGGGATAAGAGGGAGAAAATCCTGTGATTTGCTGGATGGAGGTTATTTTTCTACTAGAAAACCAATGGTCCGAGGCTCCTGTGTGCTTCCCAGGTGTGTTCATGTCTTTTTCATGTCCTGTGATCACCTGCATAGGTGTGTGAATGTATTTTGGGACTACATGAGGAGTGTCAGATGAGGTTTGGGAATTTGATTTGTGTTTCTGAGAACCATCCATCCAGGATCGCCCTCATCCATAGGGTAGAGTTCAGCTTACATCAGGTTTTAAAGGACATTCATCTTTTACACTGCATAGGAAACCTCTGTGTTAACAGTTAACTGCAGAGAGCATTGCAGCATTTTCAGATCTAGACTAAATACTCAGGTGACACAAGAAATAGTGTATTAAGAAATATAACCTTGGAAACCCAAGTTTTCAGTATTCTAATTATCATACATTTTCCTAATTACAGCCTGACTATCTTCTCAGAGGTTCCTGGGTTTTTGCTGCTATGCAGCTGCTCTCCTACTAGCCTGCACTCATAGTTTCTTATTCATTTAACCTACCCATGGTCCATCTTCTTTCAGTTTCAGTAGTGGTAATAGAAGGTAAAATCCTATTGTTCCCTTAATTGCTGATACCACCCAAGGGAAGCTGCTATATGACAAATGCTTTCTCATTTGCCACTAGTGTAATTCTGGCCCGTCTGATTCCCTTTATGCATTGCCGTTTGGTCAATGCCTGTCTGACACTGCAACGATACAGAGGGAAACTAAGCTCTGCTTCTGCATTCAAGGAAAGTGCCTAATTATCTGGTTGTATTTCTCCCTGTTTCAGGGCTTATTTGTCCAGAGCTACATTTCTTAGAGATCACAGAATGCTAGGAGTTGGGGGGATGTCAAAAGATTGTCTATTCCAACCCCTACAAGAGCAGGATCACCTAGAGTAGGTCACACAGGTACACACCCAGGTGGGTTTTGAATATCTCCAATGAAGGAGACTTCACAGCTTCTCTGGGCAGCCTGTTCCAGTGCTCTGCCACCCTCACAGTGAAAAAGGTTTTCTTCTCGTTTGCATGGAACCCCTATGCTGCAGTTTGCACCTGTGGCCCCTTCTCCTGTCATTGGATGTCACTGAGAAGATCCTGGCTCCAGCCTCCTGATGCTCACCTTTTACATATTTTTAAACTTTCAGTCTCCTTTTCTCCAAGCTAAAGAGAGCCAGCTCCCTCAGCCTTTCCTCATAAGAGAGATGTTCCTCACTTGAAATAAACACACCCAACCCATAGAGGCATAGTCATAAAGGGCAGCATTTAGATCTGTCTTCCTGAACAAAGGCTAAATAGACTCCTGACGAAGCCAGAAGCTGGGAAAGTTGCAGATCTGCAACTTTTTTGATAGCAAGACAATAACAATTTCCAATATGATATTTTTCCAACACCTTCTTTAAAACTCAACAATATGTTCTCCTGAGATGAGAAGAAACCCTTTGGGGTCAAAATCTTCACAAACTTCTTTGTAAAGAGTAAATATCTCTGTAGTGAGTATCCCAATGCAAAATCTCACGGCTTGCTGCCTGTCGTTTCACCTCATACAGCAGGAACTGAGATTTTAAGTACAATGCCAGCTGATTTTACCTCCTCAATCATGGAGGCAGGGATCTGTTGGTTAATGAAATACTGTACACAGATTAATGGGGAAAAACTTTTAAATCTTTCTTTGTTCTAGTGAATTTCAGATTGTGAGCCATGTTAGGTGGGGGAAATGAGTCAGGTGACTTTTTTTTAATTAGTTTTCCTTTTGTTAATGGAGAAGTCAGCTGTCAGCTCGTGGCTTGGACAGCAGCACTCTGTGGCTGGGTAAAGAACTGGCTGGAGGGCCGAGCCCAGAGAGTGGTGGTGAATGGTGCCATATCCAGCTGGCAGCCAGTCACTAGTGGTGTCCCCCAGGGATCAGTACTGGGCCCCATGCTCTTTAATATCTGTATCGATGATCTGGATGAGGGTATTGAGTCCATCATCATTAAGTCTGCAGATGACACCAAGCTGGAGGCAGATGTTGTTCTGTTAGAGGTAGGAGAGCTCTGCAGAGGGACCTTGACAGGCTGGACAGATGGGCAAAGTCCAATAGCATGAGAGTTAACACATCTGAGTGCCGGGTTTCTGCATTGGCCACAACAACCCCATGCAGTGCTACAGGCTGGGGTCAGAGTGGCAGGAGAGCGGACAGGCAGAGAGGGACTTGGGGGTACTGGTTGATGGTAGGCTGAACATGAGCCTGCAGTGTGCCCAGGTGGCCAAGAGGGCCAATGGCATCCTGGCCTGCATCAGGAACAGTGTGGCCAGCAGGAGCAGGGAGGTCATTCTGCCCTGTGTACACTGCACTGGTTAGGCCACACCTTGCATCCTGTGTCCAGTTCTGGGCCCTCAGTTTAGAAGGATGTTGAGTTGCTGGAACATGTCCAGAGAAAGGCAACAAAGCTGGTGAGGGGTTTGAGCACAAGCCCTATGAGGAGAGGCTGAGGGAGCTGGGGTTGCTTAGCCTGAGAAGAGGAGGCTCAGGGGTGACCTTATTGCTCTCTAAAACTACCTGAAGAGAGGTTGTAGCCAGGTTGGGGTTGGTCTCTTCTCCCAGGCAACTAGCACCAGAACAAGGGGACACAGTCTCAAGCTGTGCCAGGGCAGGTTTAGGCTGGAGGTTAGAAGAAGTTCTTCACTGAAAGAGTGATTGCCCATTGGAATGGGCTACCTGGGGAGGTGGTGGAGTCACCATCACTGGAGGTGTTTAGAAAGAGACTTGATAGGGTGCTTGGTGCCATGGTTTAGTTGATTAGTGTTGGATGATAAGTTGGACTCGATCATCTCAAAGGTGTCTTCCAACCTGGTTAATTCTGTTCTGTTCTATTCTAAAATAAGTGCTTCTCGTGTGTGTACAAGTAGACAATTTCTGAATTAATCTCCAAAATTGTGCTTATCTTTTCTAAAAAAACAACCAACCAAACTACAACCAACCAAACCGACAAAAAAACCCAAGCAAAACCCTCTAAGGAAATTTAAGTCACTTTAGGTCACTTAGATCTCTCTGAAATTGTGTTACAAATAAACATGTGTTTCCTTAACAGCTTGATTGATTATAAATCCAAACTAAGAAATGGGCTCATTATGTTTTTAGAATCATTTAAAGAAATCACCATTGCTATCAGATTTGGCAATGAACACATGGTTTCTGATGGTCTAAAGCAATACGTAACTGAACGAAGCATACCTATCTATCTGGATTCATAATGGCTTCCAGCACCAGGTTTCAGAACAGTTTTTTGCAGTAGAGGGAAACATAATCTGAATAAAAGTAAACCAATTCTCTTACAAAAGCGGTCTCCACCACATCATTTCCAGGAGCCCAGACACAGCACAAAGTGCTGGCTACACTTGGGTTCCTCAATGATCCATCCTCGTGGGGTTTCCCATTTCCATCAGCACCAGGGTAATTGAGCACACTATGCTGACAAACACTAGATTCACAAACGGAATGAAGCTGGGGAGGATGCCAAGAGTGTTGGAGGACACCGGGCAGAGTTAAATGTGATCTTGACAGACATAAAGACTGCGTGCGCGGCTCAGTAAGGATGTGTGCAAGGGACTCTGTGAGGTATAGAGAGCAGGGTAGATCACATTGTCAAATGAGGAATGGATGTTAGAGAGGATCTCAAGATTGCAACCGAGCAACACAAAAGGTGCACTGTGACGGACAAGCAGGACTATGGCTACCACAACGCATGGAGAAATCCCTGCCTTTGTCAGCTCTGGCACAGCATCTGTTGAGTACACGGGGCCAAGATCAGGGACTGCACAGTGACACAGCCATGTAAAAAGGAGAATCAAAGGTGAGGCAAGCACATGCTCTGAAGGGAAACTGAGTATCATTGGGACCAGTTAAGGTGACAAAACTGGGGACAGATATGGAAACAATGTTCAAATGATTAAAAGATACTACAAAACAGTTAAATCTCCTGTGTACATGGTAGGTTGGATAAACAGCAATAGGTTTTAAAAGCAGAAATAAAGATTTGGGGTGAGCATTAGGAATAGACCATTATTATTTCCAAAGGTGGGGGAAGGCAAAGCCATGGACTGAGTTGCTGTCAAACCAGGATAGTCACCTTAGAAGGTTTGGGTGTCTCCAGCCCTGGAAGCTGATAAAATGCCTGTTCTGGAGCTTTATGAGTATAGCTGGTGTTGCTGAGGGCAGAATTGTTTAAACTGACTCAATCTCCTTCTATTGCTGGCTTCACAATTCCTTTCTAGCGTGATACTGAGAATCACACACAGCCCCCCACATGAGATCCAGCTGCAAGAGCCTGCAGTGAGGACTTAGACTGCTCCCCATGGGTGTCAGCCTGCACAGCTGCTTGCTTTCAGCTCAGGCACAGGCATCCTGTGCTCCTCTTCACATCAACTCTGCCCTTACTCCATTTCATATCCCTGTTTTCTCTCTTATAATTCATTATTTCCCTAACTTCTGTACCCTTGCTGCCATCAGTCCTATCCCTTCAACTTCCTGCCCTCTGCCGCTCTTTCTTTTGGTATAATAATGTCGCTATACAAAGAAAAAGCAAAAGCGTGACCAAGATGGCATTTTCTGTATGCCAATACCTATTGCTTCGCTTTACCTCTGCACAGCAGCCCTTACTGCCAGTCCTGCCTGTGCCTTGGCTGCTTTCTGTAGCACTTGGGGTTGTATTCTAAGGAATGCATAACACAGGGAGATTTAGATTTTGTCTGTGGCCTCTAGGTGCTACAGTAATACAAATAATAAGTCTTAGAAGCAGACATGTTCTGATTCATGCTGTTTATGGCACAGGTCTAGTGCAACTCCACTAATTACTGAGGCCCCATCAGAGCAAAAGAACTCTGATGATTTAGGCTTTGAATGGGCATGTTTCAAAAGAGATTAATTTTAGCTTGTTTTTGACAAGATTCATTGTGATGGAGTTCAACTATTAATCAAGAAGGAAAAAGACATTAGCAATCAGTCTCAGCTCAGACACTGCTGCTCCCACCCCAACTCCAAGGGCATGGGAGTGATGAACACACGGCACAAACACAGCCTTTGGCACTCAGGGTTGCTCTCAATAACTCCTCCAGCCTGAAGTGGGAGCTGTCCAGAAGAGTAGTAAACCAGGGTTTCTTCAGAGAGAAAAGGAGAATTCTCCTCACTTGTGATACCCTGGTATGTGCTGTTTGCACATATGTCCAGGCCATTTGTACCTCTTTTTCTGGCTTATTTACTGCCTGTTCAAAATCAGCACTAGGTATTAGTTTACTATGTCAGGAAAACAGGTATATTATTAAGTCACCATGTGGCACAAGCTGTAATGATCAAATAATACTCTGATGGAGCTGGTACTTAGTTTATGTGGAAGACAAAATAATCGTGTTACATTGACTCATGCACCCAGATCTTGTGTCTGATAAGGAAGACAGAGGCAATTACAAGGAGTCTGTAACATAACATTTCAGTTGATTTGAATTAATGTGATGACTCTGTAAAGAACTGATCAAGAGCATAATTCCATTTCTTTTCACAGCTATTTCACCCAAGCCTAAAGTGCTTTCCCTGATGATACTGTAAGGCAGTTTGGTGAAAATGATGCAAGAAACTACCATAAATATTCTACATCTGAATTGCTTTTACCCTTATGGCATCAGCTTTAGTACCAAGCTCTAGTTTCAAAGACGTGGCCTATTAATGGCTGTAGAACAAGTGGCCTTTTAAGCAACTCAGTCAAAGGAGTTTTGGGAAGCAATTTACTAGAAATCACCCACATAATAGCTGATATGAGGAGTAGTGAAAAATTGGAGAATTAATTTAACATCTCCAAAGAATCAATATTCTGAATCAACAAATGACTATTCAAAAATAATGTCAAGAAGGTTGATCAAATAATATTAGTATGAGTTTTGGTACTAAGTTTTAAAAGCTTAGCTAAGACTCAGTGTGTTTGCAGCCAATCCCCCAAACTCCACCTCCAAAATCCTCATGTTTCAAATAATTCTGATTTATACACACCAACAACCAGCATGCATGACCTTTATGAAACTTATGCTTCATATGTCAGTCCACTATAGTTCTAAAACCTCACAGTGAATACATGGTGAATGAATAACTAGGCTTTTTTTAGCCCAGTTGCTACAGCTTTGAAAGGAATCAGAGATCCATAATCAGAGTATATTCATAAGATCTGATTTGAAAAAGCCACCAACAAGCTCTCAAGCTAGACCTTACAGCTTTCATAAACACATCAGCATTGGGTTGCACAGAAGCTGTTGATTATATGACAGGAGGCTTTTCTCCTCAGGTTGTAAGAGCCTGGAAAGTAAGGCTGCTACCAAGTGAACTTTTAGGCTAGAGGTGGCTGACAATCTTTGATATCAACTGACTTCATGGCAAAAACCCCAGACATTGTAGGAATGGGTCAGCTGGATGGAAAAGTTGTAATGGCCTTCTTTATTTTAATGGAAATGCTTATAATTAGCAATCATGCTGCATTTACATCTCCACTGGGCTTTATAGTTATTAATTACACAGTGATGAGTGCCATATAAAATACACAGAAAATAAAACTACCCTTTGCAGTTCGGTTCTTTGAAACTCTGCCATGAAGTCAATTTATTGAGATCAGCTCTGTCCTAAAAGTTCAGGTTTGTATCTCACTGGTGTGGTGGGTTGAAGTTTGCCCCCAGCATTTCTGCTCGAAATCTGCAGCTAGATTTTAAAGTCATAGCCTAAAACCACCACAACTTGGTGGCAGCCTTACTGCTCAATCTTTTATAACTGAGGAGAAGAGCCTCCCATCATATACCTCACAGATTCTATGCAGCCCAACACTGATGTTTATGAAAGCTCTGATGTCATAGTTTGAGGGCTTTACAGTATTTACAGTATTACCAAGGTTGGAAGAGACCTCGAAGATCATCGAGTCCAACCTGTAACCACAAACCTCACAACTAGACCATGGCACCAAGTGCCACATCCAGTCCCTTCTTGAACGCCTCCAGGGACGGCGACTCAACCACCTCCCCGGGCAGCCCATTCCAATGACGAATGACTCTCTCGGTGAAGAACTTTCTCCTCGCCTCGAGCCTAAACTTCCCCTGTTGCAGCTTGAGACTGTGTCCCCTTGTTCTGGTGCTGGTTGCTAGGGAGAAGAGGCTTGTCAGTGGCTTTTTCAAATCAGATCTTATGAATATACTCTGATTATGTGTTTCTGATTCCTCTTAAAGCTCTAGCAACTGGGCTAACAAAAAAATCCTTGAAATGATAAAGGTGAATTTAAAAGTCAAATCATAGTGACCAAAACCCAAGAAAAGCTGAAGTTCATCACTGGTGTTTTAAGTGCATCTGTGGGTTTGCTAAAACTGAAAACACTTGTCCGGAGAAGACCCACTCTGAGTCACATAAACCTGAAAGCCAGACAAAATGTGGGTTTATACAGAATGCTTTTTTTTTAAGTTGTGGTTTTAAATGACAGTACATTTGAACTTTGTTTCTTAAGAAATTCTTTGAGAGAGAAAATTCAAAGTACCCTTCTGCATTCAGAAACACATTATATTCTAATACCTGCTTCAGTGAAAGGCTATTTTCTTTTTATGTTTCTCTCCTTGTCTTGTTTCAGAAAAAACAACAACAATCAATGCAAACACTGAGTTAATACAAATAAATGCAAAGATATTCCAGTAGGAACCTTATAGGACTTAATAAAACACATGTGCAAATACTTCACCAAAATTATACAGAACAGGACTACATTTCCAAAAATATCCCTCATTAAGCAACAAAAATCACAGCCACAGCATTCACAAGTGTTTGAAGGAAGAGTTCATAAAGAAGAACACAGGAGCTGTGATTTAGCTGTGATCTAGTTGAGGATGCCCCCTGCTTAATGCAGAGGGGGGTTGGACTAGATGGTTTTCGAAGGTCCCTTCCAAATCAGACCATTCTATGATTCTGTGGTTGATTCTATGATTCTATTTCAGATCTATGGCATCCCCTCCTGATTACCTGATGTATGAGATTATAAATCACAAGAGTTGCTAAGAGAACCAGAGATAGATGAACATTTGCGTCCAAGATCACAGCATGAAACTGGGATGCAGGTGGCTGCTATCGTCACCATGTGCCACTGTAGATGTCCTGAGCTATAACTACATTGATCTGGTCCTGCAAGACCTTTCTCTCTCCTCTCTTTATGTGCCATAGCCAGAAGCCAGGCATGGCTTTATATGAAGTATCTATGGCTATATTTCCACATTCAGAGGAAAGCTTTTAGTTGTTGTAATTCTGAGCAGCTTTATGATATTCATAAAATATTTCTTACCAATATAGCAAGGAGCAAATTTGCAAAACGTAACTATGAAGTGAAAAACAAGACTAATATTTTGACAACACTACTTGTTCAAAGTTCAAAAGGCAGACATACCCTACTCCAGAGGTCTCTGTGAGGTAATACTGTACAAATGGATTAGTGGATTTTAAATCCTAACAGTAGCTTACAGCAAAAGATCCTGATTCAAATCTCACAAGCAGTTCACTAGTATAAAAATAGCCCTACTTGTGCTTATCACTAAAACTGTTTTTACTCAAGAAAGCAGTTATAGAAGTCATGGCAGTTATAAAAGTTATGGATTAGGCTGAGAAGAGGCAAAACTGCATCTTGGATTTTGAAACATATTTCCTCTTCCTTAGCCATTGCACTGTCTCTCTAATCCGGCAGAAGTTAATCAATTAACCCCTCACCCATGAAGATCTGCTATAGCAAAGCTTGCATTTAATAACTTTTGACTTACTTTTGTAATTCTTAGACATATCTGAATTTGAGGGGGAAAATAGTACAATTTGTGGGGGAAAATAGTACAATTTGTACTGAGGATCAATCTGCAAACCAAAAAAAATAAGAAGTTTCAGATTGTTACAGTTCTCTTGATGCATATGTGCAGTAAACATGAGCCAGCAGTGTGCCCAGGTGGCCAAGAAGGCCAAGGGCATCCTGGCCTGGATCAGGAACAGTGTGGCCAGCAGGAGCAGGGAGGTCATTCTGCCCCTCTACTCAGCACTGGTTAGGCCACACCCTGAATACTGTGTCCAGTTCTGGGCCCCTCAGTTTAGGAAGGATGTTGACTTGCTGGAAGGTGTCCAGAGAAGGGCAACAATGCTGCGGAGGGGTTTGGAACACAAGCCCTATGAGGAGAGGCTGAGGGAGCTGGGGTTGCTTAGCCTGGAGAAGAGGAGGCTCAGGGGAGACCTTCTTGCTGTCTACAACTACCTGAAGGGAGGTTGTAGCCAGGTGGGAGTTGGTGTCTTCTCCTGGATGGCCAGCATCAGAACAAGAGGACACAGGCTCAAGCTGCACCAGGAGAGGTTTAGGCTGGATGTTTGGAAGAAGTTCTTCACAGAAAGAGTGATTTGCCATTGGGATGTGTTGCCCAGGAAGGTAGCGGAGTCACCATCACTTGAGGTGTTTAGGAAGAGACTGGATGGGGCACTTGGTGCCATGGTTTAGTTGATTAGATAGCATTGGATGATAGGTTGGACTCAGTGGTCTCAAAGGTCTTTTCCAACCTGATTAATTCTATTCTATTCTCTTCTAAAATATATGACTCCAGAAATATAAATATATTGTAGCCACATACTGACAAATCTGCCAACTTTCAAAGATTTAATCAGATTGAATTTGGCTAATATATGCCTGGCCCCATACTGACACAGCTGAAAACCCAGATATCTAGAAAAAAGCAAAAAGACACTAGTGTAAGCTCATGTTTGAAAGCACAAGTGGCAAGACTGATTTTCTTTTTCCTTGGCTATTCTTCAAAGAACTTCATACAGCACTCATGTACAGTAACATGAAATGGTTCATTGGGGATCTCCTGTCTTATACCACAGGTTACAAAAACAAAACTGGCATATTCAGGAGCTGAAATTTCCTTGCTACTCTTGGAAAACTTGTCAGGTTCACAGACATTTAACCATGGGGGATGCTCCTAGGAAGTAAGTGGGATAACAAAAAAAAGACTCAATAGATTCAGCACTTATTTATCAATAAAAATTACCCAGATTGAGTGCTTCAATTAACTGAGCAATTTTGAAAATGTTGCCCTTAAACCACACATAAGTCAACTGGGATGGATTAGAAAGCCCCAGTTCCATTTGCTAATTTGGGGTGTTGAGAGGAGGAAGAGTGGGATGACAAGGAAAAAAAAAAAAAAGAAAGAAAGAACAAGGGGATTTAAAAATTGAAATAGAGTCTTGATTATATGCCATAACCAACAATAAAATCAAATTTCAGGGGGAAAAAGTTAAAATTTTGAATAGCACTGAAATATTTCCCTATGACTGAAGCAAAACGACACACTTCCCCTATTATATTATTTAATTAAGCTTCATTATCTATATTACATGGAAGTGATATTATGTTAGTTTTACTTCATTGCAAAAGTCAAAATTAATTTAAGGCAGAAAGTTAAGGAAAACATTCTAATACCAATACAAATCATTCTCTGCCCCTTTTCTACAGTTTTGTATAAATCTCTATAATTCTCTGACCCTTTTCATCAGATTTCATTCTTGCAGGATGATTGCCCTCTGAAATATCTTCCACCCAGCTCTAATCCCCTCTACAGCTAAACCAGTAAGACTTAGGCTGCTAGCAACTATTAAACCCCAATTTTCTGTTGAGAATTATATTTCCCTTTGAAACAGAGGTATGACTATATGCACTCACTTTGTGTTGAAAATTAGAAAGATCATCAAAAGAAGTGCGACCAGCAGGATGAGAAAGATGATTCTCCCTCTCAACTCTGTTCTCATGAGACCCCTCCTGGAGCACCTCCTGGAGCACTGCATCCATTTCTGGTGCTTTCAGCATAGGAAGGGTATTGAACTGCTGGAGTTGGTCCAGAGGAGGGCCACAAAGATGATCAGAGGGCTGGGACACCTCCCCTACGGGGACAAGCTGAAGAAGCTGGAGCTTTTCAGCCTGGAGGCTCCTGGGAGAACTTATAACAGCCTTCTAATACCTGAAAGGGGCCTACAAGAAAGCTGTGAAGGGACTTTTTACAAGGGCTTGTAGTGATAGGACAAGAGGAAATGGATTGAAGCTTGAGGAGGGCAGATTTAGAATGGATATTAGAAAAAAAAATCTTTACAGTGAGGGTGGTGAGACACTGGAACAGGTTGCCCAGGGAGGTCGTGGGTGCCCCTTCCCAGGAGGTGTTCAAGGCCAGGTTGGATGAGGCCTTGAGCAACCCGGTCTAATGGAAAGTGTCCCTCCCTGAAGCAAGGGGGTGGAAGCAGATGATCTTTAAAGTCCCTTCCAACCCTAACCATTCTATGAATTATTGAATCTAACACTGCACAGTTTGGATTTAACTCTGTTGACCACTGTGGTTGTGGAATGCCATTGGGGGAAAGAAGCAGAGACTGGCGATGCAAGTTCTGATTAGCAGTCCATTAATAGACTGGGTCTTAGCATCCTGAAAGACTTATTCCTGCATCAAAGGGAAGGAGAAAAGATTTTGTGTAAAATTATACCATTGAGCATTTTTCCATGGTGTTATTACACCATGAAGTGGAACTATTACAGGACTATATGATAAGAGCCTATTTATCCATAGCAGACATTATATAATGAAAGGTATCAAATGTTTGTATGAAAATACACATATATATTATACGAGATTTGTGGAGTACCTGTTCTTTCCCAAAGGATCTCCAAATGTTTTACAAACTGATATACAAATTACCCATGCAGAAAACTATTCATCCATCAAAGAAACACAAATACAGCCCAAGGCAAACCAGAACAACTATATAAATACACACACACAAAAATTACTAAATGAAGGAACTATTCTCCAGTCAAGACCGTGAGGAAGATGTTAAGTATACAGCATATAAATACACAGGATTTAGGGAGAATCTTGCTTTTTATAATCCTGAGTCTTGAATAGAGTACAGTAGGATGTCTCTTGAACATTGGCAATCACAACACTAACTGAAAGAAATAAATGCTTAAGAATATTAAGTGCAGTAGTAAGAATGCTAGGACAGTGGCATCGAGTGCACCCTCATCAAGTTTGCTGATGACACCAAGCTGTGTGGTGCAGCAGACACACTGGAGGGAAGGGATGCCATCCAGAGGACCTGGACAGGCTGGAGAGGTGGGCACAAGCCAACCTCATGAGGTTCAACAAGACCAAGTGCAGGGTCCTGCATCTGGATTGAGGCAATCCCAGGCACAAATACAGGCTGGGCAGGGACTGGCTGGAAAGCAGCCCTGAGGAGAGAGACTTGGGGGTGCTGGTGGACAAGAAGCTCAACATGAGCTCTCAGTGTGCACTTGCAGCCCGGAAAGCCAATCAGATCCTGGGCTGCATCAGAAGTGTGGCCAGCAGGTTGACTCAAGGGAGATGAGTCTCCCCTTCTACTCAGCAATGGTGAAACCCCACCTGGAGTACTGCATCCCGTTCTGGAGCCCCTATTACAAGAGGGATCTGGAGGTGCTGGAACGTGTCCAGAGAAGGGCCACAAGGATGATCAGAGGGCTGGAGCACCTCTCCTATGAGGACAGACTGAAGGAGTTGGGGCTGTTCAGTCTGGAGAAGAGAAGGCTCCAAGGTGACCTAATTGTGGCCTTCCAGTATCTGAAGGGGGCCTACAGGAAGGCTGGGGAGGGATTTCTCAGGATATCAGGTAGTGATAGGACTAGGGGGAATGGAATGAAGCTGGAGGTGGGGAGATTCAGGCTGGACATGAGAAGGAAGTTCTTCCCCATGAGAGTGGTGAAGCCCTGGAATGGGTTATCCAGGGAGGTGGTTGAGGCCCTGTCCCTGGAGGTGTTTAAGACCAGGCTGGATGAGGCTCTGGCCAGCCTGATCTAGTGTGGGGTATCCCTGCCCGTGGCAGGGGGTTTGGAACTAGATAATCCTTGTGATCCCTTCCAACCCTGACTGATACTATGATACTATGATCTAAGTATATAGCCTATTAAGAATTAATAAGAATTGTAGTAAATCACAGCAAGGCAATATATCCAGCCTCACACTAAAGGAGTGGCTTAGAGAGAACTGTGCCATTCCTTCCTGACAGAATAGGATACAGACCACATTTTGGGATCACCGACAAGTAAAATTAATGGAATGACTGAGAAGTCAAACCCTATAAGACTAGTTTACTGCATGTCTTTGTTCACATGTCAAAATCCTGGTGTCACAATAAACAAAAATTTTTAAATAATCATAACAAAAAAGTTCTGTTCATGAAGTTTAGCTCAGAAACAGAACACCTAGAAAAGGAATAATTAAATGAATACAGTACTTGACTCAGCAAGTCTGCTCAATTTCTATTGGAAAACATTTATGCAACCAAATGTTTCCAAAATAAAAAATATCAACCTTGTGCAACTCTGCCACTTGGATTGCATATGGCTGGAACTCTCATTTCTGACCTAATCCTGATGACAGTGACCAGATATTTCATTTTGGATAATATTCCATTATAGTTGTAGCCAGCTGGGGGCTGGTCTCTTTTCCCAGGCAGCCAGCACCAGAACAAGAGGACACAGTCTCAAGCTGCACCAGGGCAGGTTTAGGCTGGATATTAGGAAGAAGTTCTTCACAGAAAGAGTGACTGGCCATTGGAATGGGCTGCCTGTGGAGGTGGTGGAGTCACCATCATTGAAGGTGTTTAGGAAGAGACTGGATGGGGCACTTGTTGCCATGGTTTAATTGATTACATTGGATTAGTATTGGATGATAGGTTGGACTCGATGATCTCAAAGGTCTCTTCCAGTCTGGTTAATTATATTCTATTCTATTCTATTTTCAGACTGGCAATCATTTCAGCCCTTCTCAATAAAGAAGGCAGCAGAGATGCTTAGAGTACTTGCAGAAGTCATAGAGTGCAAAATCTTTCCCTTTCAGTATAGAATCATGTACCAATGTCAGGTACATATGTTGTTATGGAAAAGCTGACAACAGGTATGGACATTGGGATGTGGGAAGAGCTCAGCAAAGGAAATGACAGAATCAGCAGCCCTGGGATGATTTTTCTTAAATATATGCATTAGAACTTTATGTCAATAATTAGTTTAGTTTGAATGTAGGTAAAAATATCAAGGGTTGAGTCTGGATGGCTGTTGCAATCTTTTCTGGCCTGGAATCTGTGGATTTAACTACCTCTACTGATTTTCATATCCCCTTCTGCAATGAATCATTGCAAATGCTGGATTGTCTGTACAATACAAATTGTGTTTGTAGTTCTGTGCTAACCCAATGCAGTGCTACAGGCTGGGGTCAGAGCAGCTAGAGAGCAGACAGGCAGAAAGGGACCTGGCTGACAGTAAGACGAACATGAGCCATCAGTATGCCCAGGTGGCCAAGAAGGCCAATGGAATCCTGGCCTGTATCAAGAACAGTGTGGCCAGCAGGAGCAGGGAGGTCATTCTGCCCCTGCACTCAGCACTGGTTAGGCCACACCTTGAGTCCTGTGTCCAGTTCTGGGCCCCTCAGTTTAGGAAGGATGTTGAGTTGCTGGAAGGTGTCCAGAGAAGGGCAACAAAGCTGGAGAGAGGCCTTGAGCACAAGCCCTATGAGCAGAGGCTAAGGGAGCTGGGGTTGCTTAGCCTGGAGAAGAGGAGACTCAGGGCACACCTTATTGCTCTCTACAACTACCTGAAGGGCTATTGTAGCCAGGTGGGTGCTGGTCTCTTCTCCCAGGCAACCAGCAACAGAACAAGCGGACACAGTCTCAAGCTGTGCCAGGGAAGGTTTAGGCTGGATGTTAGGAAGAAGTTCTTCATAGAAAATATGATTTGCCATTGCAATGGGCACCATTGGAATGAGTCACCATTACTGGAAGTGTTTAGGAAGAGACTGAATAGGGTGCTTGGTGCCATGGTTTAGTTGATTGGATAGTGTTGGACGATAGGTTGGATTCAAGAATCTCAAAGGTCTCTTCCAACCTGGTTAATTCTATTCTATTCTATTCTATTCTATTCTATTCTATTCTATTCTATTCTATTCTATTCTATTCTATTCTATTCTATTCTATTCTATTCTTAATAAGAATCTCAACTGTTGAGTTGACTTTTCAGTTGACTGTCCATGGGATAAAGGGATATTTATTTTGCCTTCTGATACATAATTTGTCTCCCCTTTATGACTTCTACTCTACTTTCCTACAAACTATCAACTATTGATCTCAGCTGCAGATAGTATACCAGGGTTGGTTAGTGTTGCAGCCTCATTCAGAGTATCCCTCTGGATGTATGCCTGGTGTGATGCTCATCAGCACAGTATGCAAATTCCATGAACTTCAGAAGAGAAATTCCTCCCAGACAGACAAAATGGAATACAGCTTTCTCCTCTCCCCTACCTCATCCTGCAGCAGTTGGTTTAGTTTACCTGCTGAGATGGTTCTGGAATGGCTTACCACATTGATTAGCACAATTGCAAGGGTTTCAACAGAGTGCCATGAATATCTTTTTTGTTCTCTCTGTTGCATATTTAAGGTTTTTCATCAGAACTTCAGTGTCTAGTTTAAATAAACTACTGAGTTTGTTAGAAGACAAACCTAATGCCTGTCTGGATACAATAACAAACTTGGTGATTCAGAAGTCATTCTGATGATGCACAGGCATAGGTATGATACACTCATATGACATTATAGATAACTATCTTTGGGAAGAATTTACCACTGTGATTTTGAGCTTATTTCTAAAGCTGACTCTGAGGGAGGCTGTCTAGTGGGCATAAAGCCCCACAGACTAAACCTGCTGCTTCTCTACAACTTACTTGGATTTCACAAAGAATGAAGCATTAAATAAGATATTACATTAAACCAAACCCTAAACCCAAAATTCTTCTGTTATTATCGCAGCAAAATAATTTCCTCTGAGACAGCAACATAAACATTCCATCTCCTTACACCATTATATTAGCTGCAGAAGCAAGAAAAATTTATCATTATGAGGCTAAATGTCCAAACCCTTATGCTACTGCATATTCCTGTAAGTAAACCTTTTCAGCATGTGCTCTATTTCTAGGCTAAGAACATGGAACGCTTGTTCTTCTGAAATGATTAACCCACATAGTTTAAATCATAGCTTGGATGCACATATCAGTATCATAAATACAGTACTCAAGGATGCAACTATTGCATGCATCTTGCATCACAATCTCAGCTGGTTTTAAAATGAAAGCAGCATTCCATATAAATAGTTTTACTAAGGCATTGTGGCCTTCAGTATCTGAAGAGGGCCTACAAGAAGGCTGGGGAGGGACTTCTCAGGATATCAGGTAGTGATAGGACTAGGGGGAATGGAATGAAGCTGGAGGTGGGGAAATTCAGGCTGGAGGTGAGGAGGAAGTTCTTCACCTTGAGAGTGGTGAAGCCATGGAATGGGTTGTCCAGGGAGGTGGTTGAAGCCCCATCCCTGGAAGTGTTTAAGCCCAGGCTGGATGAGGCTCTGGCCAGCCTGATCTAGTGTCGGGTGTCCCTGCCCATGGCAGGGGGGTTGGAACTAGCTGATCCTTGTGGTCCCTTCCAACCCTGACTGATACTATGATACTATGATACTATGATACTATGATTGTTCCTGGTTTAGAATCAACATTGCTAAAGGTTCTGCTCAAGATTAGGACATGTGTCGCTGGCAGGAGACACAGCTCTGCACTGTGCCTGGCCTGCATATGTCGTTCCAGAGAATGTCAAAATGCAAGCAAAGTATCATAAAATGCAGATAAATCAATGCAAAACTTTTGGTTCTGACAAGCAGCTTGACCTCTGTCAATTCTACAGTAACTCCTTTACCCACATTTATTGAATTTCCCCTTATTCACTGAATTGACAACACTCTGCTATGTCCTAAAGGCTGTAGAATTAATTTGCAGTACTCATCGTTCCAATTAGCTTCATACATGGCATCATGTATCTTCACATCTCAAAACAAATATCATGCTCTTAAATTCTAATAAAAAAACTGATGTATTATTTGCAGGGGAAATGGACCAACTCACATCCCTCATTACATCACCATCACTGAAAATCACACCCTGCTGGTGTAAGAGTTTGGCCCAGTAGGGCAACTATTTCCTCCAAAACCAATCTTTTCCTTGTTTAAAGATGTACAATTCTGTTTTACTAGAAATTTCATTACATATTGTCAGTTGCCTGCTGCAAAGAATTACAAGTGACAGAACAAAATGTAACATAGATAAAGAAGATACACAAAGAGCTGAAGCGATCTGCTGCAGGTGACACAGACTGTCAATAGTGTGTTGGGGAACTTAAATCTGTTGATTTTTAGTCCAATGCCATACTTACTTTCACCTCAATACTGATTGAATTTAATGGAATGGAATGGAATGGAATGGAATGGAATGGAATGGAATGGAATGGAATGGAATGGAATAGAATAGAATAGAATAGAATAGAATAGAATAGAATAGAATAGAATAGAATAGAATAGAATAGAATAGAATAGAATAGAATAGAATAGAATAGAATAGACCAGACCAGACCAGACCAGGTTGGAAAAGATCTTCAAGATCATCGAGACCAACCTATGACCCAACACTAATCTAATCAACTAAACCAAGTGCCCCATCTAGTCTCTTCCTAAACACCTCCAGTGATGGTGACTCCACCACCTCCCTGGGCAGCCCATTCCAATGGCCAATCACAGTATCACCAAGGTTGGAAGAGACCTCAAAGATCAGCAAGTCCAACCTGTCACCACAGACCTCATGACTAGACCATGGCACCAAGTGCCACATCCAATCGCCCCTTGAACACCTCCAGGGATGGTGACCAGAAGACTAGAAGTGTGACCAGCAGGTCAAGGGAGGTGCTTCTCCCCTCTACTCAGCTCTGGTGAGACCCCACCTGGAGTACTGCCTCCAGTTCTGGAGCCCCTATTACAGGAGGGATGTGGACGTGCTGGAGCGTGTCCAGAGAAGGGCCACGAGGATGATCAGAGGGCTGGAGCACCTCTCCTATGAGGACAGACTGAAGGAGTTGGGGCTGTTCAGTCTGGAGAAGAGAAGGCTCCGAGGTGACCTCATTGTGGCCTTCCAGTATCTGAAGGGGGCCTACAGGAAGGCTGTGGAGGGACTTCTCAGGCTATCAGGTAGTGATAGGACTAGGGGGAATGGAATGAAGCTGGAAATGGGGAGATTCAGGCTGGATGTGAGGAAGAAGTTCTTCACCATGAGAGTGGTGAAGCCCTGGAATGGGTTATCCAGGGAGGTGGTTGAGGCCCAGTCCCTGGAGGTGTTTAAGACCAGGCTGGACGAGGCTCTGGCCAGCGTGATCTAGTGTAGAGTGTCCCTGCCCATGGCAGGGGGTTTGGAACTAGCTGATCCTTGTGGTCCCTTCCAACCCTGACTGATTCTATGATTCCATGATTCTATGATTCTATGATTCTATTTACTCAACTGATGGTAAGTTATCAATTCAAATGTAGCATTAATTTCCAGATTGTATTGACATTGTATTGACTCCACCACCTCCTTGGGCAGCCCATTCCAATGAAGAACGACTCTCTTGGTGAAGAACTTTCTTCTCCTACCTCGAGCCTAAACTTCCCCTGGCACAGCTTGAGACTGTGTCCCTTTGTTCTGGTGCTCTTATTCTGTTGGTGGTTGCCTGAGAGAAGAGACCAACCCCCACATGGCTACAACCTCCTTTCAGGTAGCTCTAGAGAGCAAGGTCTCCCCTGAGCCTCCTCTTCTCCAGGCTAAGCAACTCCAGCTCCCTCAGCCTCTCCTCATAGGGCTTGTGCTCCAAACCCTCCCCAGCTTTGTTGCCCTTCTCTGGACACCTTCCATCAATTCAAAATCCTTCCTAAACTGCCCAGAACTGGACACAGGATGCAAGGTGTGGCCTGCACTCAAGTGCTGAGTGCAGGGGCAGAATGACTTCCCTGCTCCTGCTGGACACACTATTACTGATACAGGTCAGGATGCCATTGGCCCTCTTGGGCACCTGGGCACACTGCTGCCTCATGTTCAGCCTACTATCAACCGGTATCCCTAGGTCCCTTTCTGACTGGCCGCTCTCCAGCCACTTTGACTCCAGCCTGTAGCACTGCATGGGGTTGTTGTGGCCAGTGTGTAGAACCCAGCATTTAGATGTGTTCAATCTCATGCCCTTGGACTCTGCCCATCTCTCCAGCCTGTCAAGGTCCCTCTGCAGAGCTCTCCTACCCTCTAACAGATCAACACCTGCTCCTAGCTGATGATGGACTCAATACCCTCATCCAGATCATCAATAAAGATATTGAATAGAATGGGGCCCAGCACTGATCCCTGGGGGACTCCACTAGTGACTGGCCACCAGCTGGATGTGGCACCATTCACTACCACTCTCTGGGCTCGGCCCTCCAGCCAGTTCCCAACTCAGCACAGAGTGCTGCTGTCCAAGCCATGGGCTGACAGCTTGGCCAGCAGTTTGCTGTGGGGGACGGTGTCAGAGGCGTTGCTGAAGTCCAGGTAGACCACATCCACAGGCCTACCCACATCCACCAGGCGGGTCACCTGATCATAGAAGGAGATCAGGTTGGTCAGGCAGGACCTGCCCTTCCTAAATCCATGCTGGCTGGGCCTGATCCCTTGGCCATCCTCTAAGCGCTCTGTGATTGCACTCAAGATGACCCGTTCCATAATCTTGCTGCACTGAGGTCAGGCTGACAGGTCTGTAATTCGCTGGTTCCTCCTTCCAGCCCTTCTTGTGGATGGGCATCGCGTTGGCAGCTTCCGGTCATCCGGGAACTGCCAGTGAGCCAGGACTGTTGAAAAACGATGGAGAGTGGCTTGGCCAGCTCATCTGCCAGCTCTCTCAGCACTCTAGGACCTTTTCCTCTTTTATTGGTGGTATCTGCAAGGTCATGTCACAAACAGCTCCAGGCTACTTATCACATATTTAATTTTTTCTCCTGCTGAGTCACCCCAAGAGACTCCCTGTGTGCCTTAAACTGTTGACACATTTATTAACTGCATATTTCAGCTCTAAGAGTCAAGAGAAGGCTAGTCATGTCCTATGCATGATTGAATGAAGGTGATGTGAAATCCTGCAGGTCTCTAAATCTGGAATATACTACAAGAGATCACAATTCAACAGAGATATGAGACATGTCCAGTCAATTAAATACTAAGAGTTATCAATGTTGTACTTAGAAAGATCTGACAGCTTCTGGAACAAGTAGGGTTTCCTTAATAAAGCATAAAACCAGGAACTTTACCCTTCATGGACCCTGTAAATTTATGAAAACAGAGCTGCATTATAGTCTCATTAAAGCCACAGGAGTTAGGGTTCCTGAATCTGAACCTCCACTATTCAATGTATGATTCATCTTAGCCAAGCAAGAGTTGTGGTGCTACCAGTGGGCTTATTTTATTGAATATTGTTCTATTCATAGAGTTTTTAACCTCTGAATTTTAACCTGTGAATACACATTGTGTTTGTCCTCTTGCTTTGAACATTCATCATATCCAAGCTTATTATAAACCCAAAAGTTTCCGAGCTTGTATATCTACATTGCCACTGTGCTCACTGAGATTAGAACAGAACAAAATAGAGTAGAACAGAATAGAATAGGAATAGGAATAGAATAGAATAGAATAGAATAGAATAGAATAGAATAGAATAGAATAGAATAGACCAGGTTGGAAGAAACCTTCAAGATCATCACGTCCGACCCGTTACGCAACACCACCTAATCAACTAAACCATGGCACCAAGCACCCTATCAAGTCTCCTCCTAAACACCTCCAATGATGGTGACTCCACCACCTCCCTGGGCAGCCCATTCCAATGGCCAATCACTCTCTCTGTGAAGAATTTCTTCCTATCATCCAGTCTGAACCTCCCCTGGTGCAGCCTGAGACTGTGTCCTCTTGTTCTGGTGCTGGTTGCCTGGGAGAAGAGACCAACCTCTGCCTGGCTACAACCTCCTTTCAGGTAGTTGTAGAGAGCAATAAGGTCTCCCCTGAGTCTCCTCTTCTCCAGGCTAAGCAACCCCAGCTCCCTCAGCCTGTCTTCATAGGGCTTGTGCTCCAAACCCCTCCCCAGCTTTGTTGCCCTTCTCTTGACACGTTCCAGCAAGTCAACATCCTTCCTAAACTGAGGGGCCCAGAACTGGACACAGGACTCAAGGTGTGGCCAAACCAGTGTAGCATACAGAGGCAGAATGACCTCCCTGCTCCTGCTGGCCACACTGTTCCTGATACAGGCCAGATCTCTGCAGATGGTAACAGTGCCAAGGGATAGCAGACTCAATAGATCTCACCTGGGGTTAAGAAAAACCAAATTCTACCTAATCCATAGTACTGTTGATGTAAATTTTGTTGGTAAAACAAATTTACTTATTAGAATATTTACCAGATTCTAATTATTTGTTGATAATAAGGTTTACTTCATAGTAACTCCCGAGATAAATTTGTGCAGATCCATCAATTTCATTGAAGACATACTACATGCAACTTCCTAAGAACAGGCTTAGTGTTGCAGAATTTACTGTTACTCATACTGAACAGTTTGAAGAAGAAAATGATTTAGAAAGAAGATACATAAAGCATAGATAGATATTTGCTGGCTAATTTGTTTACAGCACTCTAAATCACAGCCTAATCTAGCTGTCTTAAGGAGCCCAGAAGTAGCATGCATTGACATTAAATATTCACATCCTAACAAATGATGAGTGTTACAGAAATCTGATGAGCTTTTGTCCACTTCGTGTTCTCAATTCTCATGATAATACAAAAGAAGGACTCAAATCTGGAGCTTCTCCCTATCCAGCAAGTACCATAGTATCATAGTATCAGTCAGGGTTGGAAGGGACCACAAGGATCAGCTAGTTCCAACCCCCTGCCATGGGCAGGGACACCCCACACTAGAGCAGGCTGGCCAGAGCCTCATCCAGCCTGGGCTTAAACACTTCCAGGGACGGGGCCTCAACCACCTCCCTGGACAACCCATTCCAGGGCTTCACCACTCTCATGGGGAAGAACTTCCTTCTCACATCCAGCCTGAATCTCCTCACCTCCAGCTTCATTCCATTCCCCCTAGTCCTATCACTACCTGAGATCCTGAGAAGTCCCTCCACAGCCTTCTTGTAGGCCCCCTTCAGATACTGGAAGGCCACAATGAGGTCACCTCGGAGCCTTCTCTTCTCCAGACTGAACAGCCCCAACTCTTTCGGTCTGTCCTCATAGGAGAGGTGCTCCAGCCCTCTGATCATCCTCGTGGCCCTTCTCTGGACACCTTCCAGCATAGTACCATAGTACCATGTACCATAGTACCACAGTACCATAGCAATAGGAGCAGATTCATCATCCCATCCCTCTACCAGATCCTGCTTTTCACGTGGCTGGAAGACACCTAGCTGATGAGCTCTGGGGCTGATGCTCACAGGCAGGGCCCAAGGAGTTTCTGGGGAAACAGTAGCATCAGCAGTCAGTGCATAGAAACCATCAGCTATTAAGACAATATATAAACCAATCTTGAGGGTGCAAGCAGCATACAGAAAGTGAAGGAGAGATATTCAAGCAATGATGAAAATCTGCTCCACAACATCTAGAATAAGAAGGCCTCAGGGGAGTCTTCTGAAATCATTGACGGCGTTAACCTGAAGGTTGCAAATGCTGGAAAATATTTCTTAAGATTTGGTTTGTTTAAATAGAACTCTGTTTTGCAGCACAAACAGCAGAACTAGCAAGTCAGACTCCTCCTTTCCCTTGTATTTTGCTTTTTTTTATAAAAAGCATAAACATAGAAGAAGGTTGATACTTTGCTGTCAACAGATATGTCAATCAGACTTTGCTGCACACAGTATTATTAGAACTGCAGATGGCATTTCATTGAATTGATTATAGAAAATGTCATGCTAATTAAAATAGAGAATGCTTTCTGATTAATGAACAGGGGGTGCTAGACAAATCTTTGTCTAAGTGTTTACTAATTAAATAAAATAGTAATTTACAAAGATATTACAAATACAGACCACATCTCAATATGCCAGACCAGTCACACGTCAGCTGAGCAAGATTTCCACTGCTTTGCTAAAAGTTTAGGCTCTTCTTAGCAGTGCTTTCAATGCAGTATTTATTCTGTACCAGTTTTAATATTTAAACTGTGACTCTTCCAGACAACCTTTTACTGTATGGAAAATTCCCTATTCAAAATGCTTTGTAAAGTGGTGGAGACAGGCAATTCCTGTCCTTTATGACTTCTACAGATAGAATTATAATAGAATGAACCAGGTTGGAAGAGACCTTCAAGATCATCGCGTCCAACCTACCAACCAATCCAACCAACTAAACCATGGCATCAAGCACCCCATCAAATCTCCTCCTGAACACCTCCAATGATGGTGACTCCACCACCAACCCGGGCAGCCCATTCCAATGGGCAATCACTCTCTCTGTATAGAACTTCTTCCTAACATCCAGCCTAAACCTCCCCTGGCACAGCCTGAGACTGTGTCCTCTTGTTCTGGTGCTGGCTACCTGGGAGAAGAGACCAACCCCCACCTGTCTACAACCTCCCTTCAGGTAGCTGTAGAGAGATCTTCTGCTTCCTTTCCCTCCTATGCCCAACACAAGCTAATAAAAAACCCAAGAGGGCAACTGATGGCACAGTAGCTGCAGAAATGGAAGCAGCATGGTCAGACCAGCATCCTGTTGGACACAAGCAAATTCACTTTGCTGAGAAGGTGGACCTCTCAGTTATTATACAGAGCTATATTAATGTGGAGGTAGAGCTCAAGAGAGCAGATCTCAAATGTTATGCTGCTAGTGATGGATTGAACAGCCTAATACAACCAACCTGAATTTATTTTTTAATTATATTAATTGCATGTTGCATATTTGTGCAGAAAGGAGTAACTAGCACAAACTGGGATTTTAGGCATTTGCGCAAAGCCTATCCTCCTACTTTCTTCACCTCTGCAATAAAGTAATCAGGTACAATGGATTGGCCTGGAAATTTTAAGTCTCTATTCATAACCAATGTATACTCCTCTTTTCCTGACCTTGTTGGATATCAAACCAAGCCATGCTCAACGCATGACAATTTTCAGTGGTCCCAACAACTATACCAATGTAAGAAAACCTTCAGCTACTGTGATCAGTTACTATTCATTTATAAAACTGCAGATTCCTTCCCTGTCATACAATTGCAGAGGATTGTGCCTCATTATTACAGCTGCTGATATCCCTGTGCTAGCATTTCAGATGGGGCAGAGGAGCTAGATAGTTCTTGAATATTAACAAATCTATAGAGGGACTGACTTTGAAGAAAAAAAAATGCAATAGTAAAATGTACAGTGCAGTTAAAGCAAGACTGCTCGAGTTTGAACTGAAGCAGGTGAGGAAATATTCCCTTCAGAGCTGTGGGAGGCAATAAGGTGGAAAGCGATCATCAGCCACGGGTAGCAACGTCTGTGATGAGCTCAGCTGGAAGAATACACCTGTCTGCTGCCTAAACAAGCCATTTCTGTACATGCTGGAAAGATGGAGCTGATTTATTGCGCAAAGACAACAAAGAAACAGCTAAACAGATTGAAAAGCACAGCATCACAGAGAATGTATCTGAATAAAGTTCCAGTGGATTGCTGGAACGTGTCCAGAGCAGAGCAACAAAGCTGGGGAGGGGTTTGGAGCACAAACCTTATAAGGAGAGGCTGAGGGAACTGGGGTTGCTTAGCCTGGAGAAGAGGAGGCTCAGGGGAGACCTTATTGGTGTCCACAACTACCTGAAGGGAGGTTGTAGCCAGGTGGGGGCTGGTCTCTTCTCCCAGGCAACCAGCACCAGAACAAGAGGACACAGTCTCAAGCTGTGCCAGGGGAGGTTCAGACTGGATGTTAGGAAGAAATTCTTCATGGGAGGAGTGATTGGTCATTGGAAAGGCCTGCCCTGGGAGGTGGTGGAGTCACCATCAATGGAGATATTTAGGAAGAGACTGGATGGGGCACTTGGTGCCATGGTTTAATTGATTAGATGGTGTTGGATGATAGGTTGGACTCGATGATCTCAAAGATCTTTTCCAACCTGGTTAATTCTATCCTATTCTATTCTATTCTATTCTATTCTATTCTATTCTATTCTATTCTATTCTATTCTATTCTATTCTATTCTACTATTCTATGCTATTCTATTTCTAATTCTAATTCTAATTCTAATTCTAATTCTAATTCTATTCTAATTCTCTACTGGAACTCTAACCAGACACACTATGGAATCCAGGTGTGCTGTCAACTTAGTTTCACAGCAGAACTAAACCATCACATCCTGGTTTTCAAAAGATATATTCCTCTTCTATGTACTCCTGTGATAACACAGTTATTCTGATCTAGAATTTTGCAAGGTTTTCCTGCAGAGAGCAGAAATTGTTTCCTGGAGCTATTTGTTTTTCAGTGCTGTTGGATGGAGTAAAAGCTATTTCTTTTGCAGTCTTCCTGGATGAAGAAACTTCTCTGCAGTTCTCTTCTACTGCCTGGTGTTTCTGATTGGGAGCAAGCATAGCACCTCTACACAAATCTGCTCACTCGGACTTCCCAAATTCAGGCTGTCCCAGCAGCGTCTGTCTCATTTCCTGTTTCAGGAGTACACTCACAATAACAGAGCTAGAATTGAGCTACAGCTTTCTGAAATCATCAATACATCAGCAAGATGTTAACTTACATCATTTAAGGAGATGTCTAACAATTACAAAAAGTTGGAATAAAATATGAGTTATGCCACAATCTCCTATCAGAAGTAATTTAGAGCACAACAGGACAAAGCACTACAAAGCAAATGAAGACAACTACATTTAAAAAGCAAATTTATGTGTGTACTAATATAAAAGGGAGACAATTATCCAACACAAAAAAACAATCAGTTGATGGACTGAAGCATAAGGTTCAAATATTTCTGTCTTTCCTCCTCATACTTTCCCTATTCCACTTTTCTCAATGCAGAAATCTCCATATGCATTTCTGTCATTAGTGGGAGGAAAAAGTTCGGGATATTCATTTCTCCCCTCAAGCAAGGCATGATTGCTGGGTGTTAAATGGTTGGGATAATAGACTTGAGTCTATTAGTCCACTCCAGTTTGTTGGAAATGCAATTAAGAGTAAACCAGCACCAGGAAAACGAGAAGGAGAAAGAGCAGTATTCATGGCAGACACTGCCAACCGTGTCACCCTGACAGCCTTCCACTAGGCGAATCACTGTTTGTGTGCCACATAACTCTAATAATGTCCAACAAGTTCAGGAAATTTTCTGGTAGCTACACTTTTACTTAGTTGTTTTCCCTCTAAAATATATATATATGTGTGTGTGTGTGTGTGTGGATATACATGTACATATAAATATATACACATACATATTTAAAGAATCACAGACTCGCCAAGGTTGGAAGAGACCTCGAAGATCATCAAGTCCAACCTGTCACCACAGACCTCATGACTAAACCATGGCACCAAGTGCCACACCCAATCCCCTCTTGAACACCTCCAGGGATGGGGACTCCACCACCTCCCTGGGCAGCCCATTCCAATGGCTAACAACTCTCTCAGTGAAGAACTTTCCCCTCACCTTGAGCCTAAACTTCCCCTGTCACAGCTTAAGACTGTGTCCTCTGACACGTTTAGGGGCTTTGAACCAGAAAATGCACTGTACTTAATGTGCTAAAAAATTAAGGAGAAAGAATAGGGAGGGTTATACCGGCACTTCAGTTTTCTCACTTCACATTGCACAGTGATGGTGAAACATCAGAAATTGTTGTAGGTGTGTTTGCCTGACTACAACATTCCATTTTTTCTTACATTTTCCACAACACTGCTCAGATTTCCCAAATAAATGGAAAAAATTTTGCTCAGGAATAAAAGATCATCTCTGGTTGCTCTCATGCATTGCACTAAGGACCATTACTGAGCCAGCTTGGCAATGGACTCAGCCAGCTGTTGCTTGAATAATGTACAAGTCCCTGGACTATTGAGAAAATTGGGGAACAAATTATCAGTCAGTCACACATCCCATCCCAGACTCCTCCCCAGGGAGATAATAAGATATCTCAATAGATCGGCATTTCTCTGACAGTCCCAGGAATTAACCTTTCTGCTGAGACTATCAAGAGGACAAGCCAGACACATGTGAATGGCTCTGCTGTGGAGGGGGCAGCATGGCCCAGGCCTGATTTCACACAGATTACTGAATTGGCAAAGATGTGATACAGTGATTTAAATGAAGGATGATTTATGTGCTTCTCCACTCCTACATAATTACAATTATAGAATCACAGAATTGTTGGGGTTGGAAGGGACCTCAAAGACTGCCTAGTTCCAACCCCCACCATGGACAGGAAAACATTCCACTATGTCAGGTTGCCCAGAGCCACATCCAGCCTGGCCTTAAAAATATCCAGGGATGGGGCTTCTACCACCTCCCTGGGCAATGTCTTCAGTGCCTCACCACCCTTATGGTGAAGAACATCTTTCTAACATCTCGTCTAAATCTCCTCTCCTCTAGCTTGGCTCCATTCTCCCTAGTCCTATCACTACCCAACACCCTTAAAGTCCCTCACCAGCTTTCTTGTAGGCCCCCTTCAGATACTCGAAGGCCATAATAAGGTCTCCTCAGAGCCTTCTCTTCTCCACACTGAACAACCCCAACTCTCTCAGCCTGCCCCCATAGGAGAGATGCTCCAGCCCTCTGATCATTCTTGTGGCCCTTCTGAAATAAAACTGGGTATTTCAACCTGCAATAGAAATATGAACTTCCAGTGCCTTTCAAACACTCCTGGGAGCTCACTAGCATTCCCACTATCATGGTACTCTGGATGTGACTGGCATTTCATAGACAAGCCCAACAAGTGAGAAACTTAACATTTAAGGTCTGTGTACACAGCACAGTAAAAGATCAGTCTCTTGAGCAGCTGTAGGGCTGTAGTTTTCTCACCCACTTTGTCTACAAGACATCTCAGCAAGCTGATTCACGTTCAGCTCATGGCTTAATGCCTACCACCACACTCAGGCTGCAGACTGGCAGTGAAAAGATTGCAAGTATAGTATTGAATTGGCCTTAAGGCTGTCCTTAACAAGCTGTGTAATGTAGCTCTTAAGAACCTGGCACTCCCAGCACAGCATGTCAAAGGCAAACAAGGTCATGGCATAAGATTTCTAGGTTTACACTGACAATGCTGGTGCTTACTATTTACCACTCTCCAGCTAATTTCTTCAGCATGTGGAAATTGTGCCAAACCCAGGCTCTACAAATCTTCCCTTTGAAGAAACTCTACTCAAAATAGAGGATACAGCACATGTGGTTATATATGTCTAAAACCTAAGTAAGAACAGAGGATAGAGCACATGTGATTATGCAGTGTAACATCTAATGCCTAAGTGAAAGCAAGGATAGCCTGGAGTCAGGTTAATTGCTACTGAAAATCTTGCAAATGGTTTTGTGGAGAAGAAATGTTCACAGGCACTTGAAAGGTGAAATAAATGTATCTATACTACCAAGTCACTTTTATTTGGGTCTTAGCAGATGTTTCATTCAGCATGGAACTACCTCCTACCAGAGCACCTAATGCTTCAACTTTAGTCAATGAAATTAGAGGACAGTATTACTATGTCTCAAAAGAAAATGTGCATACAAAGCCCACTGAAGAACAATTTTCAGAGTATGACAGTGGCAAGTGGCAGTTCTGGGCCTCTCAATTTAAGAAGGACATTGAGACTCTTAAACGTGTCCAGAGAAGGGCAACAAGGCTGGCAAGAGGCTTCAAGCACAAGCCCTACAAGCAGAGGCTGAAGGAGCTGGGATTGTTTAGCCTGGAGAAGTGGAGGCTCAGGGGACACCTTATTGCTGTCTACAAATACCTGAAAGGTGGTTGTAGCCAGGAGGGGGTTGGTCTCTTCTTCCAGGCAACCAGCACCAGAACAAGAGGACACAGTCTCAAACTGCGCCAGGGGAAGTTTAGGCTCGAGGTGAGGAGAAAGTTCTTCCCAGAGAGAGTTGTTAGCCATTGGAATGTGCTGCCCAGGGAGGTGGTGGAGTCACCATCCCTGGAGGTGTTGAAGAGGGGATCAGATGTGGCACTTGGTGCCATGGTTTAGTAGTCATGGGGTCTGTGGTGACAGATGGAACTCGATGATCTTTGAGGTCTCTCCCAACCTTATTGATTCTATGATTCTAACATTTCCACTCAGTGCCCCATTTTCCTTAATTTTTATGACTATTCACTTCTTCAGAATAAGCTTTCTACTGTGATGAAAATTACAATCACTAAATTTACCACATCTGGTCTGGCTCTTGCAAGACTGCATCACACAAAAAGATACGCCTCAGTATCCTTCACAAAAGCAAACTTTGTAATGAATGCATTGACTCTCTTGAACCCTGGCCCATAGTAAGTGCAGGAAGAGAATAATCTAAGAATGAAAATAATGCTGATTATTTGGAGTGTGTTATAATTTTAAGTGATGAGAATATTTAATTTTATCCTGCATAATTTAAATGCTTTTCTTCTGCCTTTTCCACGACTAGTACAGCATAGAGTCCATCTCCACTCACAAATGGTACCAACTGTTTAGTCCTCATCAAAAGTAGGAATCACAGAATTGTTTTGGATGGAAAAGACCTTTAAGATGATATCAAGTCCAGTCATCAACCTTGCACCACTGTGGCCATTAAACCATGTCCCGAAGTGCCATGTCCACAAGTTTCTTGACAAAAACTGCTTTAGATTTATTTACTACTACGATGAAATTTTAACAACAATAGATGTGGTTCCTTGAGGTTCTGCACATGTGGATGCAAACCTCTTCCTGGTCACCTGATGTGAACACTTATCAACACAGCTGCTGTTTTGGCTAGCAGTGAACAAGGTATATCCAGACACCAAAGTCTCAGCCTCTGCCTCTCAAAATAGTTATGTCATCTGGACATCAGCACCAACTGGACGGTGCTAACGTACACAAATTGAGATGCTGAACATGCAGAAGACATTGCTAGTTACTTGTGAAAATCTTTCCCCTCTCTTTTATTACTTTATGTGTATGTCTGAGACTGAGTATCTGCTAAGTATTGAGCAGCAAAAGGTAAAAAGTCTGTGATCTCAGATATGTAGTTTCAATCTACTCCGAAGTTTTCACTTAGAGGTAACAAAAAGGCATATCACAGAATCACAGAATCACCAAGGTTGGAAGAGACCTTAATGATCATCAAGTCCAACCTGTCACCACATGACTAAACCATGGCACAAAGTGCCTCATCCAGTCCCCTCTTGAACACATCCAGGGATTGTGACTCCACCACCTCCCTGGGCAGCCCATTCCAATGGACAATCACTCTTTCTGTGAAGAGCCTCTTCCTAACATAAAGCCTAAACTTCCCCTGGCATAGCTTGAGACTGTGTCCACTTGTTCTGGTGCTGGTTGCTAGAGAGAAGAGACCACAACCACCCTTCAGGTAGTTGCAGACAGTAATAAGGTCTCCCTTGAGCCTCCTCTTCTCCAGGATGAACAATCCCAGCTCCCTCAGCCTCTCCTCATAGGGCTTGTGCTCGAGGCCTCTCCCCAGCCTCATTGCCCTTCTCTGGACACGTTCAAGCATCTCAATGTCCTTCTTAAACTGAAGGGCCCAGAACTGGACACAGTACTCAAGGTGTGGCCTAACCAATGCAGAGTCCGGGGCACAATGACTTCCCTGCTCCTGCTGGCCACACTATTCCTAACGCAGGTCAGGATGCCATTGGCCTTCTTGGCCACCTGGGCACACTGGTGGCTCATGTTCAGGTGGCTGTCAATCAGCACCCCCAGGTCCCTTTCTGTTTGGCAGCTCTCCAGCCACTCTGACCCCAGCCTGTAGCTCTGCATGAGGTTGTTGTGGCCAAAGTGCAGCACCCAGCACTTGGATTTGTTAAATGCCATCCTGTTGGACTCTGCCCATCTTTTGCAGTTCACAGTTTTCTGCCACTAAAAATGATTGTGAATAATAACAGAGAATATCTGTGTGCAATAGAAATGCTTCTTATTTTAATAAATATCCATCACTGCAGCATAAACGTACCATACAAATGGTACAAAAAAGTACAGTAAGCCACCAGTCTGTTTACTCTTAGCCCTTTTTTATGAGTTATTTATCGTGTGCTTCAATTTCACTGCACTGAGTCCAACAGTGTTGCTACAATTCAGACATATTTCTTGAAATCCTGACTGTGCTGGACTTAATGAGAGTTTTGCTTCAGTGCAGTGGACCCGCAGTTTAGCAGGTGCAGCTACATGTCACAAAAATATGCAATTGAGAGGACTTGGGGTTTGTATTTTTTTTTAACCAAAGGATAAACAAAATATTCTAAGTGGCTATAAAAATTACCAAGGGTAGGGAATTTTCTGTTCCCTTTTAATTATTTAATCTGCTTTTTCCATATAACAGGTGTCTCATTCTGATTTACAAGAAAAACATGCTGATTAAATGAAGATCATTTCCTCTTGAGAATTATCAAGCAACCAAGCAACCAAGCAACTATAAACTACATCAAGGCATTGTTTTCTGATTTTATTCACACCTAACATATCAGTCTACATTATATTATTTCTGCTTATCAGTCATCTGGACTTCAAATAGAAATTAGACATATGAAAAGTGCATATAGGATTAAAATTTTTGCCCAGAAGTATTAAATCCTGTGTATCTAAATTTAAGCTATGAAATGAAAGCACTTAGGAGATCTTGTTTTAGAATAGAATAGAATAGAATAGAATAGAATAGAATAGAATAGAATAGAATAGAATAGGCCAGGTTGGAAGAGACCTTCAAGACCATTGTGTCCAATCTATCAACCAATCCAACCCACTTAAACAACTAAACCATGGCACCAAGCACCCCATCAAGTCTCCTCCTGAACACCTCCAATGATGGCAACTCCACCACCTCCTTGGGCAGCCCATTCCAATGGGCAATCACTCTCTCTGCATAGAAGTTCTTCTTAACATCCAGTCTAAACCTCCCCTGGTGCAGCCTGAGAATGTGTCCTCTTGTTCTGGTGCTGGCTTTTTCATATGTGTTCACTACCTACCATATTACTGGAGTTCTTGGGAAATAGCCATGCTGGCTAATTTGAAAATTAGATGGTGAGTGTGTAGGTCTCTAATCAACATAGATAGGGAAACAAAGCTTTGGCATCAACATTTGAAAACACTGGCAGAATTTCCTTTGGCATTCACTTGTTTTGTTATCATTGTGTAGTCTGCACACGTAATTCCAGTGGTCTGCCGAAGCATGAGGAATTAGGCACTGCCAGTTAATTGTGTAGGATCACCAGGACATTGCTTGTCTTGGGGTCCTGTCCCATATGGCACACCCATTGCAATCTCCATAAGAGCAGTAAATGATCTGGAGGATGAAATTACTTAGGCAACAGTCTTCTACTCAGGATATAAACGGGAAACTCAGGTGTAAGCTCATACAAACAAACCTTCTGATAGAAAAAGATCAGCTAAAGCTCCTGACCTGGAAAGGATTCTGGATGTATTTTAGAGCATTCATGAACAGATTTTATTTGGCTCAAAGATGGAGTTTCATTTCCAGAGGAAGGAGGCATAAGCAATTTAAATTCTAATCACAACATTATCTTCATGTCCTTTACTTTATGCCTTTAAAAATTAAAAAGGCAACATATTAATTAGGGACACTTTGCGCAGCTCATCTATGCAATTAATTTAAAATGAAACGTATGAATGGCAATATTACAGCAAGAAGAAAATCCAAGAAAGGCTGAACAATGTCACTCTTGGCAAGCCAACAACTGTTCTTCAACAGCAAGAATATCTAGTGGCAATTTGACTGCATGTTACCCACAAAAGGAGGAGGCAAGATCTGCTCCAGGTGTGATGTGCAAGTCAAACAATAGAACTTTTCTCCATATTTTAGTCAGACCTTAGTTTCAAATAATAAATATTTAAATGATGTTTCCAAATTTATCCTACTGATTTTCCAGGGAACTACACTGCTTCTGATACGGAAATTCAAGCAATTCACCTTTTATTTTACATTTAAATCTTGCTCCACTTTCAGATTAACATTGTTATTGATTTTTTTAGTTTCTGGTCTTCCCTAAGTGAATGTGTCTTTTTTTTTTTTTTTCATTGAACTGCTAACTTGCTCAATAGCTGCTAGAAAAACCTAGAAATTATTTTATTAAAAGCTTAACACACCTGCTTGGAGATTTTTTATTTATGTACCCAAAACCAAGCTAGTAAAATGGCTGAGAGGACTGAATAAACTAGAGCATGAAAGAGGAAAATTATATGCTTAGCAGTGCTCATCATCTAATACTACTAAAATGGATCCAGAGGAAGATGTCATTAGGAAACCCTGAACAAAAGCATCCTTGCTTTTTTCCTCTACTTCACTACCTGGACATGTAAAGGGGCTGATCCACAAGTAACAGGAATGAAATTTCATTTGGTGTAATTGTACCTGTGGCAGAAGGTCCATATAAGGACAGTCTCAAGCTGTGGCAGGGGAAGTTTAGGCTTGAGGCGAGGAGAAAGTTCTTCACTGAGAGAGTCGTTAGCCATTGGAATGGGCTGCCCAGGGAGGTGGTGGAGTCACCATTCCTAGAGGTGTTCAAGAGGGGATTGGACGTGGCACTTGGTGCCATGGTTTAGTAGTCATGAGGTCTGTGGTGATAGGTTGGACTTGATCTTTGAGGTCTCTTCCAACCTTGGTGATTCTGCGATACTTTCAAACATAAATATTTTGCTTTGGAAGACTATTATATATCTTTCTAAATGGGAGATCTTAAATTTGTTCATTTTTTTAGTCTCTATGTAACATTTTCCTGAGGCTGAATTCATACAAAACATTTTATTCTTTTATTTTCACTTCCCATGCAAACAAACAAGCAAAAAAAAAACACACCACAAAAAAAACCCCACAAACTTCATGCATCAAATTGGAACACAGGCAGAAGTGTTCCAGTTTTTCCAAATGAAGCTTACTTTTTGTACATCTAAACTTCATTTCAGTTGTACGTTGAAACTGAACTGACTGCAGAAATCCTACTTACAAGTTCCACATACTCATCTACTCATCAAGAAGATTTTCATAGTATCACAGAATGTTAGACGCTAGAAGGGATCTCAAAAGATACAATACAATACAACACAATACAATACAATACAATACAATACAATAAACCAGGTTGGAAGGGACCTTCAAGATCATCATGTCCAACCCATCAACCAATCCAACCCACCTAATCAACTAAACCATGGCACCAAGCACCCCATCAAGTCTCCTTCTGAACACCTCCAATGATGGTGACTCCACCACCAACCTGGGCAGACCATTCCAATGGGCAATCACTCTCTCGGTATAGAACTTCCTCCTAACATCCAGTCTAATCGTCCCCTGGCGCAGCTTGAGACTGTGTACTCGTTCTGGTGCTGCCTGCCTGGGAGAAGAGACCAACTTCTGCCTGTCTACATTCTCCCTTCAGGTAGTTGTAGAGAGCAATACAATACAATACAATACAATACAATACAATACAATACAATACAATACACCAGGTTGGAAGAGACCTTCAAGATCATCACATCCAACCCATCAACCAATCCAACCCACCCAACAACTAAATATAATAACAATAATAAAAATATAAACAATAAGGTCATCTAGTCCAACCCCCCTGCCAGAGTAAGATCACCTAGAGTAGGTCACACAGGAATGCATCCAGGCAGCTTTGGCATGTCTCCAGAGAAGGAAGGTTAAAAACCAAAAAATGTCCAGCATATTCCTATTGACTCCCATCTCCCACCAAAACATCCTACAGGAACAACAAAGACGCTTCGTCCATGACTGCAGATCAGAATTCAAGAACCCTTTGCATTGGATACTGAAAGAAATCACACTGCATTGTTTAAAAATAGACCTGTTGCAAAGGCACAGACATCCACAATGCCCAAACCAGACTTTCAGAACACATTGGCCATTTTTTTATCCCCTACGTAGAGCGAAAAAAGGGCAGCATAAGTTGTAAACTTGCATCTAGTTTCTCAACATACATTTCTGGCCCACCACATTTTCAGGAGCAGTATCTTTTAGCAAGGATCCATTTAGAGGGACTATTTAACTTTTGGGGGCTAAGCCTATTCTGTATACCAAGAGATGTATTTACAACTCACAAATATACTTACAAAATATATTCTACACTTGGCCCCCTGGAAGTCCCATGTAACGTGATGCAATGACATAGTTAATGACTAAACACTCAGTTTCTATCACTTAAATTAAGATGTCCACATAAATGTCTATTCCACACAAACTCACACGTGTTCCACCTGCACAGAACGCAAACAACCCTTTTTCTGCAGTGGTATTTTCCCTAAATATGAAACCCCAATAAAATTTGGTAACTTTACTGTTTTTGTAACACTTATTTTCAGTTTAGACCACAAAAAGCATTGGATCAGCTTTAAAGGCACAGCCCTGCACTGACAACACAGCTGGAACGTGTCCAGAGAAGGGCAACAAAGCTGGGAAGGAGTTTGGAACACAAACCCTATGAGGAGAGGCTGATGAGCTGAGCTTGCTTAGCCTGGAGAAGAGTAGGCTCAGGGGAGACCTTATTACTGTCTACAACTACCTGAAGGGAGGTTGTAGACAGGTGGGGGTGGTCTCTTCTCCCAGGCAACCAGCACCAGAACAAGAGGACACAGCCTCAAGCTGTGCCAGGGGAGGTTTAGGCTGGATGTTAGGAAGAAGTTCTTCATAGAAGGAATGATTGGCCATGGGAATGGGCTGCCTGGGGAGGTGGTGGAGTCACCATCACTGGAGGTGTTTAGGAAGAGACTGGATGGGGTGCTTGGTGCCATGGTCTAGTGATTAGATGGTGTTGGATGATAGATTCGACTCAATGATCTCAAAGGTCTCTTCCAACCTGGTTAATTCTATTCTATTCTATTCTATTCTACTCTATTCCTATTCTATTCTATTCTATTCTATTCTATTCTATTCTATTCTATTCTATTCTATTCTATTCTATTCTATTCTACTCTACTTTTTTTTCCTCCAAAAGGAAGCCACAAATGAAGTTTGCTAGGAAGAAAATTACTTCCTAGTAAGAACACAGCTACTATATTTGAGGATGGCTGGCTTGTTCCATGTAGATGCCTAATCTGGGCAGAGAACCCTTGGCCTGATCCCAGCAACTCTAAGAAATACTTCTCACATTTCTTACAGAGCAGAAGGGCAGAGAAAGAAAGCTTCCAAGCTCCCCGGCGTGAAATATCAGCACTATGAGCCAGTGTTCAGTGATGAGGACAAGCTTGGCATACTTGGGATTGGGGAGATGAGACAAGAAGTGAGAGAAGTGCCTTAATTCTCACCTAAAAAAAAATTAAAAAAAAAAAAAAAAAAAGGGAAAAAGCAGCTAGCTCTTGGCAAGAGCAGGTTACTTATTCCCTACAGCAAGGAAAGCAGTCAGGAAAAAATGTAACTTTCAAAATATTTGAAACTCATCACTGATGAAGTTTGGCAAAGCTTGTCTCTGCCTCTTACTGAAGGACTTACTGTTCTTCCTACCTCTAGGAAAATGGAAGCATACACAAATAAGAAAAATACATTCACTATTTTCAGGAACTAAGCAGTAATTACAGGAGTATCTATCACAGTATCACAGCATCACAGTATAACCAGGGTTGGAAGAGACCTCAAAGATCATCAAGTCCAACCCGTCACCACAGACCACGTGACTAGACAATGGCACCAGTCCCCTCTTGAACACCTCCAGGACGGTGACTCCACCACTTCCCTGGGCAGCACATTCCAATGGCCAACAACTCTCTCAGTGAAGAACTTTCTCCTCACCTCCAGCCTAAACTTCCCTTGGTGCAGCTTGAGACTCTGTCCACTTGTTCTGGTACTGGTTGCTAGAGAGAAGAGACCAACCCCTCCCTGGCTACAACCACCTTTCAGGTAGTTGTAGAGAGCAACGAGGTTACCCCTGAGCCTCCTCTTCTCCAGGCTAAACAATCCCAGCTCCCTCAGCCTCTCCTCATAGGGCTTGTGCTCAAGGCCTCTCCCCAGCCTTGTTGCCCTTCTCTGGACACATTCAAGTGTCTCGATGTCCTTCCTAAACTGAGGGGCACAGAACTGGACACAGGACTCAAGATGTGGCCTAACCAATGCAGAGTAGAATAGAATAGAATAGAATTACCAAGGTTGGAAGAGACCTCGAAGATCATGGAGTCCAACCTGTAACCACAACCTCACAACTAGACCATGGCACCAAGTGCCACATCCAGTCCCCTCTTGAACGCCTCCAGGAATAGAGACTCAACCACCTCCCCGGGCAGCACATTCCAATGACGAATCACTCTCTCGGTGAAGAACTTTCTCCTCACCTCCAGCCTAAACCTCCCCTGGTGCAGCTTGAGACTGTGTCCCCTTGTTCTGGTGCTGCTTGCTAGGGAGAAGAGGCCAACCCCTCCCTGGCTACAACCTCCCTTCAGGTAGTTGTAGAGAGCAATGAGGTCGCCCCTGAGCCTCCTCTTTTCCAGGCTAAACAGCCCCAGCTCCCTCAGCCTCTCCTCATAGGGCTTGTGCTCAAGGCCTCTCACCAGCCTTGTTGCCTTTCTCTGGACACGTTCAATTGTCTCAATGTCCTTCTCAAACTGAGGGGCCCAGAACTGGACACAGCACTCAAGGTGCGGCCTAACCAAAGCAGAGTACAGGGGCACAATGACCTCCCTGCTCCTGCTGGCCATACTATTCCTAATGCAGGCCAGGATGCCATTGGCCCTCTTGGCTGCCTGGGCACTCTGCTGGCTCATGTTCAGCTTCCCATCAACCAGCACCCCCAGGTCCCTCTCTGCCTGGCCGCTCTCCAGCCACTCTGACCCCAGCCTGTAGCACTGCCTGGGGTTGTTGTGGCCAGTGTGCAGAACCCGGCACTTGGATGTGTTAAATCTCATGCCATTGGACTCTGCCCATCTGTCCAGCCTGTCGAGGTCCCTCTGCAAAGCCTCTCTGCCCTCCAGCAGATCAACTCCTGCCCCCAGCTTGGTGTCATCTGCAAATTTACTGATGATGGACTCAATGCCCTCATCCAGATCATCAATAAAGATGTTGAAAAGCATGGGGCCCAGCACTGATCCCTGGGGCACACCACTAGTGACAGGCCGCCAGTAAAGGGTAAAGGGGCACAATGACTTCCCTGCTCCTGCTGGCCACATTATTCCTAAGGCAGGCCAGGATGCCATTGGTGCAGGCCAGGATGAAACATAAAGTTATTTCTAGCTATGAAAAATCATGCAAAATTACAGCATCCATGCTGCTGCACTCTTACAGCAAATTAAGCACTCTTGTGAAATACCCCCAGGCAACAGTAAAAATGGTAATGTAATAAATGACCTGCGTTTCATGTTTTGTAACATGCTAGGTTTTCTTGAGACAAAAAGGAGTTGAAGCCTTTCAGCACAAAGTTATTTCCAAGTATGGGATTACGAAATACTACTTCAAATTAGTATAAGAGATTCTACTGCATGCATTGTTGGTCTTAAATAGGTGACTGGTTAGACATATACATGGCAGGGGGTGGTGGAATAAAGAGCACTATGCTATCAAAACTTAACATAGTTAAATGTCAAAATGATTGTCTTATCAGCACATATATGTGCATAATGGCACACATTGGAATGGGCTGCCCAGGGAGGTGGTGAAGTCACCATCATTAGAGGTGTTCAGGAGGAGGCTTGATAGGGTGCTTGGCTGCATGGTTTAGTTAATTAGGTGGGTTGGATGATGGGTTGGACATGATGATCTTGAAGGTCTCTTCCAACCTGGTCTATTCTATTCTATTCTATTCTATTCTATTCTATTCTATTCTACATTGTTCACAGGATCATAGGATGTTAGGGGTTGGAAGGGACCTCCAGAGATCATTGAGTCAAACCCCCTTGCCAGAGCAGGACCGTAGAATTTATTGCAGGTCATGCAGGAATGCATCCAGATAGGTCTTGAAAGCCTCCAGAGAATGAGAGTCCACAACCTTTCTGGGGAGCCTGTTCCAGCCATCTAACTCTATACAACATACACTGTTAAAAATTCAGCATCCCACAAATAATAACCAAATGGTATACATTAGCTACAGTGCACAGACCACATCAGGATTTCTGATATTCTTCAGAAGAGGTAATACAACAAAATTATTGCATCCTTGTAGAAGAGGTAAACACTCAATGCCCTTTAACTTAACATCCTGTTGGGAAGCTCTTATACTGCCTGTCTAATAAGAGAGTAGCTATACACTTAACTATGCAATATATCCAATCAACATCAATCATCATACATTAATGTGAACAACAAATCACATAGCAAGAAAATAATACACAGAATGTTAGGGGTTGGAAGGGACTTCCAGCAATCAATTCCAATAAGCAAGAGCTCCCAGGGAGGTAGAAGGATGGCAGTCACCATGGCCCAGGCACATTTGTCCAGGAAGGGCTCATGATTGATCCCAGACCTTCAACCTGCGGTCAGCTGGCACAGCATCAGTCACTTAACCTGGATCATGAATTCAGATGGATTTACTTGTGCACTACAGATGCTGACCAAACTAATGCATAATTAGTCAATATAAGTAACAGTATGTTTTCAGTAATGCAAAAAATACAATTGTATTTCTAATTGTATTTAATTCATTTTTTAATTATAATTGTATTTTTATCTTCTTTTTTTGTTAATGTTAGTGAATCATTTCAGTGATATGTGAATTTAGAGAAAATGTTAGAGTATTTAAAAGCTGAATATATAGGGATAAATTCTGACTAAGTCACAGGGGAAAAACACTGAGAGTAAACCCCAACACAGACAAGGGCAGTACTTTCTATATCACTTAGACTGTACTCACATCCAGATTGTTTTGCCTGTCACCCTGAGCAACTTCAGCTATAAAGCACCCTGCCTAGCTTGGTTCTAGTTAGAAAAATCCCCTCTACTGCTTGGGTACAGAAACAGCTCTCTACACTGTACTTCATTCTGCAACTGCTTGAGATCTCACTGACAGAATTGCAATGTGACAACTTCACAGTAGTACAAATTCTGGTCTCCAGGAGGGTTAACACAGGACACAGTCTCAAGCTGTACCAGGGGAGGTTTAGGCTGGATGTTAGGAAGAAGTTCTTCATAGAAAGAGTTATTGGCCATTGGAATGTGCTGCCCAGGGAGGTGGTGGAGTCACCGTCACTGGAGGCACCAGTGATGGGGTGCTTGGTGCCATGGTTTAGTTGATTAGATAGAAAGTTAGACATATACATGGGGGTGGTGAAATAAAGAGTACTATGCTAGCAAATCTTAGCATAGTTAAATGTTGAAGTGATTGTCTTATCAGCATATGTATGTGCATAATGGCACACACTGTTCAAAGGATCACAGCATGTTAGGGGTTGGAAGGGACTCCAGACTATACTGACTATACTGTCAATCCAAACATTGTGTCACTTCTCTTTTATTTTCCCTTTTGTTCTGTTTTCACCAGGCTTTGTTCTACTTACAACAAAGTTATTTCCACCTAAACTGAAGGCTGGAAGCTAAATGGGTAGCAACATTTTACTGCATGCAGTGACAGACCACAGATGCTGACACAGATGTCAAAAGAGACTGTTAAAGTCGCCTAGCCTGATCGTCTTAATTAAACAAACTACCCAAAATCCAGAAATTCTTCTAAAATGGCAGTAAAAAGTAAGAAGACATATATAGGAGTAAGAAGACATATATATAATAAGTGGCTAAAGGAACTGAGCTTGTTTAGTCTGAAGGAGGCCCAGGGGAGATCCTGTCTCTCTCTACAACTACCTGAAAGAAGGTTGGATTGAAGTGGGCTTCCAGTGGTGCCAAGGTTGGACATTAGCAACAATTTCTTCCCCAAAATGGTTGTCAAGGCCTGAAACAGGCTGCCCAGGGATGTCTGGAGTCATCATCCCTGGGAAGTGTTCAAAATGCGCTTAGGGACACGGCTCATTTGCAGACTTGGCAATGTTAGGTTACTGCTTGAACATCATCTTGGAGGTCTTCTACAACCTTAATGATTCCACATGCAAAGTAGAGGTAACTTAAAGGAATATGTTTAACAGCAATGTTTCTAAATACTAGCAACTCATTAGTACTATGAAGATATGAATAGATTCAATTAATATGTTTATTTAATTTCTATCTAAAGCTTATAGCTAGAAGGAAAACCTCAGTTGTGAGATATATCACATCCAATGAATCAATAGATGTGTCAGGCTTTACAACCATAAAACAGAAGAAGAAAAGGAGATGCTATTACAGTGAAGGACATTCAGTGCACAAAATGCACTTCCAAATATGCTTTATCTTGGTGGAAAACATCTTCTACAGGAAGCAATAGGTGGACTCTTCAATTTATATGCAGACTGGGAAAGATCTGGGGACTATGCTGCAGAAGATGCTGAAAGAGTTGGGGCTGTTCAGTCTGGAGAAGAGAAGGCTCCGAGGTGACCTCATTGTGGTTTTCCAGTATCTGAAGGGGGCCTACAAGAAGGCTGGGGAGGGACTTCTCAGGATCTCAGGTAGTGATAGGACTAGGGGGAATGGAATTAAGCTGGAGGTAGGGATATTCAGACTGGACATGAGGAAGAAGTTCTTCACCATAAGAGTAGTGAAACCCTGGAATGGTTTGTCCAGGGAGGTGGTTGAGGCCCAGGGAGGTGTTTAAGCCCAGGCTGGATGAGGCTCTGGCCAGCCTGATCTAGTGTGAGTTGTCCCTGCCCATGGCAGGGGTTGGAACTAGATGATCCTTGTGGTTCCTTCCAACCCTGACTGGTTCTATGATTCTAAGATAAGAAGCATCACCTGAGATAGAACCAGAATGAACATTTATGATCCAGATTTAAAAAAAAACCAAGAAAAGATTGGTATTGACTTGCTTATATACATACCATGGCAAAATCCTTGCATACATTTGTTTGTAAAGTTCACTAGTGAATTCCTTAAATAAATCTTTCCTCCTCACAAGAAACTACTAACACTAAGAAAGAATTTTTATTGAGGAAGACATAAAAGATTGTTTCAGTTCACCAGCTGGTGATTCCTGTAACACAGAGAGACACAGAAATTCAAAATATTTCCATAAGATGTAACACTTAAATTCTGCATTCACTCAACATTAAGAGCTATTGCTATTCATGAAGGGTCCATGCAGGTAATGTCTGAGTGTTACAGGAATTTCAGACAGCAAGTAGAAAGCACTAAAGTAAAAAGTCAGTTCTCTTGTTTTCAAAAGCAAATACATACTTACAGGCAAACATTTCACAGTCTCTTCAAATCTAAAGGAGAGAAAATGAGCTGACAAAGCTTTCCTTCCTCATTCTGCTATTTTTTAATAGATAGAAAAGATACCTGGGCAGTTTCCTTAGACATATGTCAGGAGAGATCCTGGAACAGATCCCAGCAAACCTTCAGCAAAGATGAAGGTGTTGGAGTCTGCATTCAAAACCAAGGACTTAGTCATGAACACATTATAGTTGGTGGCTGCACAAAGACAGCATTTGTACACAGGGTATAAATAAATGGTTGAGGAGAAACATTGTCTCTTGAATCATCTAACAGTTGCTTTGACATAATTATGGTGGCAAACAACAGGAAGAGAACTATGGTGACTTCTGTGGTGCTACAGACAGAAAATGAAAATGTGCATTTCCTGCAGAAGCAACAACATGCAAATGGTGAGACTTTTAATCACCGACTTTTTGTAATCTTGTAGAGACTTTAACCTCACTATTTTCTCACATACAACAATTTGTAGTGCTAAATGCATTAGCACCATTGTATTGTTGTCTTCTAAAGCTATATACTAATCAGCTTAATAAGGTATATGATATCACCAGGCAGACTTCCCATTAAGGCCATTAAGGCCGTTAATACATGTCTTTATCACTCACCTAGTTCTGAACTGCACATAGTATTTCTTAGCACAGATTACCCCAGTACTGATGTAAGGTAGCAGCACAGACTATATTTATTCAAGCATTAGGCACAGGGTACTGAGATTAAATTTGCTTTGAGACAATATACTACATCCAATTTAGCTAAGTACCCATGCCAACAACCTCTGCAGGTAACAGTGGTAGTCCAAGAGAGACAAAATAAGAGCTTACAGCTTGAAATGCATCTCTGGCATGCTGAAATGCTGAGGACATTATTTGCAACCTTCTGGTGAGCCACAGAACTCCCTGCACACTGCATATTGCAATTTGTATATCACTCACATAACAGCCTTTACTTTTCTTTTTAATTGGAAGGAATATCTTTCATGACATCTACAGCAGATATGCCTTTACCACTTCTTCCCCAGGTCTGAAAGACACCAATCTTAGCACAGAAGTAGTATCATCACAATGTGCTTAAAACTGCCTTTATTTAAATGATGCCCTGTTTTTAATGTTATTTTTACAGGACTAGAGGAGACACCTGACTTCTCCCTAGGCACGTAGTGATGACAGATGGTTTCTGCACAATCAATTTCTATCAGTATTGGCTGAGAGGTTGATGTGATCTGATCCACAATCAGCATTTCACATACACACAAATATCTGTCTTCCTTCAGTTCTGCCGCCATAGCAAAACATTCATTCACTGCAGTCAGGTTTTCAGCTGAAAATGAGCAACCTTTGCACTAATATCAGAGAGGACAAAACACAGTCACTTTAGCACCCACAACAGCCAAACCTTGCTTTAACTGCACACATCTCTTGAAGAAAGAAATCAGAGCTGTTATTTTAGCCTTGAATCAACCAGCCTGGTGAAAGGAGAAGGAGAAAACACTTCCAGGTGCTGCAGCAATCGTACATGTCACTCTGATTTTCTGTTCTAGTTGCAGTTTAGGATTTAAAAGTGTATTTCTGTATGGATCATAAAAACATTTTTTATATACTTGATACTAACAAATTTCTGTTAGAGGTAGTTAGATAGGTGAGTATATTCCATTCCTATTTAGGATTAAAGATCCCTTGCTTCCAACCTTTGGGATCTAGAGGTGTGGCCTAACCAGCACAGTGTAGTGTACAGGGGCAGAATGACCTCCCTGCTCCTGCTGGACACACTGTTCCTGATGCAGGCCAGGATGCCATTGGCCCTCCTGGCCACCTGGGCACACTGCATTTCTAGCTTTTCCTCAAATTCAGCTATGATTACTTCCTTTTTCTTTTCTTATATTCCCACATTTTCTTCAGAAGGGTATGACAAAAGCATCACTATTCATATAAACAAACCAGCATCTTATTTTGATTCATGACATCACGCCAACAAGCATTATCAGATAGGACATTATTCTAAAACAGGCATTGATGGAATCTCTGGAAGTCATGGTGCCAAAACACAGCCCCCAAAGTATTTCCAGCGACCTTGGTGGGCTTTGATTCATGACATCTCAGATAGGACATTATTCTAAAACAGGGATGGAATCCTGGAAGTCTCTCTTGCACCTCCTTTATAACAAAAGCCAAACCCTCAATACCTGCTGGCTCCTATCTTAACAAACAGCGTTCATGGAGGGAGCACTGATTTAGAGGAAAAGCCCTACTGATCAGCGATACCACATCAAGAACCAAGTGTCTGCATTGGGCTTCCAAAGCAAATAATTTTTTTTCCTTTTGTCCTCACCTCAATGCAAGTTTCAGATTTTGGGACTGTTAAATCTTTAAAAGACCCAAGAAGATTATCACAAGCTCACATTTGAACTTTACCAAATTAGCACTAGCTGATGTGTCTCCAAATGCTAACAGTGTAAATATTTACACATATTAAAACAAATTTTTGGCCACGTTAAGCAGCATTTCTAATAAAATCTGACAAATAAGTAAAGAGTGGAGCACTTTAGGGTTGTTCAGCTTGCATTTTTTTCATCATAATGACTGAGGACTGCATGCAATATTTTTCATGTTAGTAGCTCCAGCATCTACATATAGTTAACAGTTGTGGTGTGGATATGTTTAAACATTTTATCTGGATTGTGTATAAATTAGTGGAAAGGCACTTTTATTCTCATTTGGAGACATGGATTAAGCCTCATCACTACATGTTCTAAGAAAGCCTAGAATGTGTTATATACAAGAAAAGAGACTATCACTAGTGATAGGACTTTATTGTCCTGACTGACATCACTATGTTGGATAACCTCTGGAACAGTCTGATAAAGGAAAGACTGTTGACATACAACTTTTCAGTGGCACTGAAGGAGGTAACACAGAGCTGCTTAATAAAATCCTTATATATAAATAGTAACTTTATAATTGTGGAAAGGAAGCAGAGAAGACAACGGCCTACTTGTGGCAGCTGCTGAGCAAATCTCGTAAGTAACTAAAGATCATACTATCCATGGGTTAAGTTACTGGGGTAAACATCCACATAGAATAGAATAGAATAGAATAGAATAGAATAGAATAGAATAGAATAGAATAGAATAGAATAGACCATGTTGGAAGAGACCTTCAAGATCATCGCATCCAACCTATTATCCAACCCACTTAATCAACTAAACCGTGCAACCAAGCACCCTATTAAAGGGGAGACAAAGTACATGATCAAACCCATCTCCTCTTCCTTTGCTACATACTACTTTGCCTCTTTTTCCATAGCTCCTTACTTGTAAAAAAACCAAACAGGTACACAAGAGTCAACATAAACAGAAGTCAACATAAAATGGTAACTTTCCTGCTCAGCTCTTCCTTAGAAAGCACTGAAAGAAACCCACCTATTTATGGGCAGAATGAAACTCACTGAAACATCCTAGAAGTTATAAAATACAATTCACTTGTCTGTGAAGACAAAAAGAAGTCTGTGTTAAAAGTTTCACGAATGAGTCACAAGGCCCATAATTCCCTCTATTTCCAGCACTGTTCTCAAGCCAGTTTAATATTTCTAGGTAAATAATTCATGCTACTTTTGTTTCTAGCAATAATGCATTCTCAGAAATGCTGGCTGCACAGTATGCTAGACTCTTTCTCTGGACTTTCAGGTTGTGATGCCTTAAAAGTACCTCACTTAATTCCACTACCAGAAGTTATCGTCATCTTCTTTTGAGTAGGAACAAAGAAGAATGAGTAATGACAAGGCTTTTAAGATATAGCTTCAGCTGTAATGTGTGAGAAGGGGCATGAACACAGAAAAGTAAACTTGCTATCTGTAAGGAACATTTCTTTGAGCAGTCAGTGAGAACTGAATACAGTATTTCCAGGGATAGCTCCACTATAATGAGGAGGAGCACAAAAAGGTTTGAAATTACATCTGTGTTCAGAATGGTCTTCTCTACATACAGTTACCTCCCTTACTTTATAAGCACTGATGCTCTCCTTAAAAAGTGTCTTTATGTATGACACTTTCCAACTTGCTTTATAAGCACTGATGCTCTCCTTACGAAGTGTCTTTATGTATGACACTTTCCAACTTGCTACAGGGAAGAAAATTATTTTACAAAGATTATTATTTAGCACATTTTTACTCTCATCCTGAGAATATCTTCCTATATAAGACAGTATATCTTCCTATAAGATAGTATAATACTGTTGTATCCTATAGCACACTAGCTGAGATAGAGTTGTAAAAAATCAGTTACTCACTCGTAGCTGTTAAAAACAGGCAATTTTAGGATATTAACAAGCTAACTGAGTTTCACACATGGATTCTTATGTGTAATTATCATGAGCAGGTTCAGAGACCACATCAAGCAGGGAAGAATACCTTTTCCAAGTTATTGGCAGAATCACCTTTATCTTCCAAAAAACAATGGGAGGCTTGAAATCTCAGGGTCTTCTAATGGAGCAGGTTTGGGCCATCATGCATACCAGCAATTATCCCAATCGCTGCAGTGATTTATACCAGTGCCGTAACACAGATGAATAATGAACCACGGTGTTTCTTGCTATTTGTTTCCAGAAGAGCACAGCAGTCACTCACAATGACTACTCTTGTTATGTTTCTCCCTACTAGTTTTATGTCACAAAACTAAGATTCAAACCCATTATGATCCATCCATGATAATGCTCGTAGAACTAGTGTGCTTGCATAATGCAGCTATTGTATCACTCAAATGTGCATGAAATCCCCAAATGGGAGGGAATACAGCTATTCTGAACACAACTGAAATCCTATTCACTCTGATCAATAGGAATAAGTGGGCTGAGATCAATTACACAAAGCTCAGTATTAAGCAATAATATTAGTATTGCAGTGATCGAGTGCATGCATAGAAATAAGAAAACTTGAGGTGGGAGCTCAAGCTGAGGGCTGCTTTATTATTTGAGATACAACTGAAGCAGAGACAAAGAAAAATTCATTTCCAATAATATTTAATGCATATGTTGAAATGGGAATACTACCTTAGCATCATCTATTTATTCATTTTGGTAATCTTTTTAAAGAGCAGTCCATTAATCACATATTTTATTGCTGTCTGCTTTCTTTGCACAATTGTCATGAATAATAAATAATTTGCTGTATTAGCTCTAGAGGCTCAAAAAACACCATACAGCAAATTTCTTTCTTCCCAATATGTGTGATTTCATGCCTCATTCTATTTCAGTTCCCTCCCACATGATGTATTCCAAGCTTGAAAAAAGAAAAGGCGTGAGTTATCAGAGCACGCTTCACTACTAAATATTAATCATTTACAGTATCACAGTATCAGAGTATCACCAAGGTTGGAAGAGACCTCAAAGATCATGGAGTCCAACCTGCTACCACAGACCTCATGACTAGACCATGGCACCAAGTGCCGCGTCCAATCCCCTCTTAAACACATCCAGAGACGGTGAATCCACCACCTCCCTGGGCAGCCCATTCCAATGACGAATCACTCTCTCTGTGAAGAACTTTCTCCTCACCTCCAGCCTAAACTTCCCCTTGCGCAGCTTGAGACTGTGTCCCCTTGTTCTGGTGCTGGTTGCTTGGGAGAAGAGGCCAACCCCTTCGGGGCTACAACCACCCTTCAGGTAGTTGTAGAGAGCAAAGGAGGTCACCCCTGAGCCTCCTCTTCTCCAGGATAAACAACCCCAGCTCCCTCAGCCTCTCCTCATAGGGCTTGTGCTCAAGGCCTCTCACCAGCCTTGTTGCCCTTCTCTGGACACACTCAAGCGTCTCAATGTCCTTCTTAAACTGAGGGGCTCAGAACTGGACACAGTACTTATGGTGTGGCCTAACCAATGCAGAGTAAAGGGGCCCAATGACCTTCCTGCTCCTGCTGGCCACACTATTCCTAATGCAGGCCAGGATGCCATTGGCCTTCTTGGCCACCTGGGCACACTGCTGGCTCATGTTCAGGTGGCTGTCAATTAGCACCCCCAGGTCCCTTTCTGTTTGGCAGCTCTCCAGCCACTCTGACCCCAGCCTGTAGCTCTGCATGGGGTTGTTGTGGCCAAAATGCAGTACCCGGCACTTGGATTTGTTGAATGCCATCCCATTGGACTCTACCCATCTGTCCAGTCAGTCAAGGTCCCTCTGTAGAGCCCTTCTACCCTCTAACAGACCAAGATCCACTCCCAACTTGGTATCACCTGCAAATTTGCTGATGACTGACTCAATGCCCTCATCCAGATCGTCGATGAAGATATTTAGTCTCTCATTGCCAGTGAAATCTACTTTATCATCACTAGTGGTGATATCCTTCGATTCTGGCAGAAGCCATTGAGACAGACTTAAAACAATAGAACAAAACACAGAGTTTTCAGTGTTTGGATTTGGTTTCAATGCTATGGTAATTTCAGTTAATCAAGAAAGACTGGGTCGAGCTGAAGCTCAGATTTGACTTTGGATTTTTCAAAATGTAAATGCAAACATCTTTGTTTTTACACATTTCTGTTACTGGCATGATGAGACCTCTACCTTTTGTCACATTTAAATGCCTATAATAGGCTAAGATGATGATCCAATGTTATTAGTTTCACTGCTATTTAAGAACTTTTCCAATCATATTAAAAAAAAAATCCTTCCTTCTGCCAACTTAAAAGTAAAGGTACAAAGGTAAAAACAAATTACAGAATTAGATCACTTATATAATTCACTGTAATGCTATCATTTACTCAGCTGACAACATGCAAATTTACATTACCTTTGGGTACTCTGGAGATGCCTTTTGTTTACAAGCTTTTTATTTTAAAGATACAAACAGTAACCATGCCAGAAGAAATGTTGTTGTTTGAGTGGGCTTCATCAATCCATTAAATCCTCAAGATATAGCTTAAAAAAACCCAACAAAAATGAACCTGGTGAAAAATTGCCAGTACTTTCCTTTGAAACACAGGTGATGTTTACCTATGTGCTAGGTGCTGGCAGAAATACTATGCAAAACTTATAAGCATCTTCTAAATATAGCTTAAGTGATGTTTTTGTTGCCTACCCAATTCCTCTACCGGTGAATTTCACAGTATCACAGTGTATTAGAGGCTGGAAGGGACCTCAAGAGATCATTGGGTCCAACCCCCTGTCAAAGCAGGATCACATAGGGTAGTCAGTACAGGAATGCATCCAGGTGGGTTTTGACAGTACAACCTCCCTGGGCAGCCTGTTCCAGTGCTCAGTAACACTCACTGTAAAGAAGTTTCTCCTCATGTTAAGGTGAAATCTTCTATGTTCAAGTTTGAACCCGTTGCTCCTTGTTTTACTACTGTGCATCAGTAATTTCACTCTTAGAGCAAAACACTTTCTGAGCAGTGGTGCTAAATTCTCATGTTTATGTCTCCGCTTAGTCATACTTAGAGGTACTTCTTGTGTCTTTGACAATTGCTACTTCCTTCCTTCCTTCCATCCTGTCTCTTGATTATGCAACATCACAGAGGAGGGAGACATTTGAAACGGGGAAGTTTCCAATAATCAGATTTAAGCCTGGTCTCTATACATTGCAGATTGATATTGGAACTGAATTCCAATCTTAAATAATTTACTGTACCAGCTATGGGAATCCTTGGTCTCTGCTAAGGTAGTCACTCCCATCTTTGAAGTCCAGCACTAAGGTTAGTTTGAAGAAAGAGTCTCACCTGTCAGACCAATACCTAGAGTCTACCACAGGGGGAAGCATTTGTGGGTTTATTCTCGTTTCTTTAGAGCCCTACAGCCTTCAAGAGAGTATTTCTAAACCACGCTGTGTTTCCAGCTCTCAGGCAGTTCTCAGGGTTAAATGACAAAACAAGAGACCCGTAAGGAACAATACAACATCTGCAAATGAGCAAGATGAAAAGGTGCTTTGCCCCAGCAACTTTAGGAGCAATGACATGATCTTTTGGCCAAGCAACCACAAGAGTTCCAGTGTGTTCACTGACAAGCGACTATGTGGTTTGTGGTTTGACTGGTGTCCACAGCCACCTTTAGAGTGGCTGCTTAGTACCACTGCAATCATTTACCACATAAACACACAGATATTTGGCCTAAGCAGAAACACACTCTTCATGGCCGTTATGATTTATGAACAAAAGAACAAAGAAGAAAAGAAAAAAAAAAGTCCTTCTGGGAACATGAAAGACAGAGAAAAACATTTAAGAGTCAAGTTTTAGTCTTTCCCCACTAAATGTCAAACTGCACCTTCAACTCCCTGAGAGCATGTAATAGGATAAAAGCAAGTCTGACAGCTATTCAACACCTCAGACCTTTCAGTAACAAAAAAAAAAAAACACCCAAGTTGCAATTTTCTGTGAGCAGTGCTAAGAGTAGCCAAGTTTCAGAAGAAATAAAAATAATTCAAGTTTCTTGTCTTAAAAAGAAGTTTGCAGATGTGAAGAGCCTAAATAGAAGGTCAGTTTACAAGTTTATCCTCCTCCTTCTCCTTCATTCAGTCACATAGACTCTTCAGAGATGATACATTTACTGCATGAGCCTTGTGCAAGCACAGGGAAAGTAAACATGTAAAATGAATGGAATGTACTCTGACAACTGCAAAACACACCTTGGTACATACAGATCCTGCATTAAACTATTATTTCTTTATTGAATTTGAAGCAAAAAATGAGCATGTGAATTATACCATAATAATGACAAAACAATGCAGAGGTGGTTGGGTTTGGGTTTGTTGGTTTGGTTTGGTTTTTTTTCCCCAAGAACACAAAGTCCATGGCAGATCAGACAGGCTAGACTGTGCTCCTGAACAGCCTGACTAGCTGTAAAGCACATACCAAACCCTGGCCTTTCATCATATTGAACTATTTGGCCACATTCCCTGAATTAACCTTTTATTTTCTAAAGCTTGTGGAAGTCATCTATCATTGTAATGCTCTCTGCAGTTAGTAGAGAGGTGCCAATCATTCTGAGACACTTTCTACCTCTCTGGGAGAATACTGTGCAGAATTATTTAGTTGTCAAAAATGTGACACAATAATGCAATAAAAAAGGCTTCACTTGGTGGTGCAAATGGATGAATAATCAGGAGAGTACAATCAACTTCCTTTGGGCCATCAGAATGAAAAAGTCAGCCTTCAGTATTCTAGATAAATGTGCTCAATTTCTGAGGACCTGGAGCCAAAATTGTGATCCTGAAAGCCCTCAATTACTGCCTAAACACAGGGACTCCTAAATGGCAAAGAGCTTTACTTTTAATGTCACCATTCTCCAGATGCTTTACCTTCTGCTTCTGTGAATTCATTACACAACCAGAGCTCAGCATCCTGATACCTACCTGCTTGCAAACCCCAGTCCAAATCAATAAATTACCTGTCCCACAGTTCAAGTCCCCTGTGGATCTCAGTCCAGGCATTTGTAAGCAGATAGAAACTGGACTGGAAGCTTCTGTTCATAGTTTGGTAGAAATACTTTTTATCTAGTAACATTTAGACAAGATATGGAAACCACTTTAAATTCATATTCTCCTTAAAGACATTACATTTCATCCCCTACTTTCCCTCAAAAATGCTGCCAACACATCAGGTTTCAGACTGGTTTTCCTTAGGAAGCACATTCCTCCTTTAATGAAATGACATAGAATAAATAATGTTTCATTAGAGAAGTGAGCAAGACTGATAGGGACACAGTCCTGCCGTTCAGTTGTTCAGATTTTCATCTGAGAATGTGAGATCCCTTAGAGGCGAGACTGAGGTAAAGGTTTATTTATGTTTTTTAACCAAGAGCTGTCCAGTGCAAACACAGCTTAATCTACATCTGTGACTACCCAAAGCACTTTCTCAGTCTTTCAAATTTATGTGTGGCTTCTCCATTGATCACCAAAATTATTGTCATATGTTTTCAAAACTGAAGACCTCTCAACTGGAATTCTGTACTGATGCTGACAATCCCCCACGCTGAGCTAAAAGTTACCTGTCTGCTTCTACTCTTGATTTAACAGCTCCAGGAGCTATATGATGGCACCACTCCTGCCAGCAAGTTGTTGTCAGAACTTCACTGGGAACTCACAAGTTCTTGCTTATCATCACAGCTAAATCGTCTTGAGGATCATCTCTTTCTAAAATACAATCATATCACAAGAGCAATATGACTGTACCACAGCATTTTCCTTCCTAGAAGTACAAGTACGGGTTTGGGTTTGTTGGGGGGTTTTTAGTGGTTCTGCTCTCTTAAAAGAAATGCAAAATCATCTTGAGCACACATAGATCCATATTATTGCCATAAGTGGCATAGAAAGAAACACAAATTACTTTCACTCACATGAGGAACTTACAACATAGACAGACATAGAGATTACTTTTACTCACATCAGGATCTTAACATCATTTACAGCAAATTGTAGCAGCAGTGATTTACTTTCAACTCACTAATGAACACACCAGGTAGTGTGGGACCCCAGCTCGCTCATTGGGAACTTAATTCAAACCATTTTCATGACATAACTTTGACTGACAGCTACATTTTAAGGCCTGTCAATCAGATCATTCTTAATTCATTTAAAATTAATTGCACTGCTATTCTCTACTGCCATTCTGTTTAGTGTGGTAGCTGAAATATCTTGCACAATTCTAAACATCAGTATTTATTGAATAGTACTTATGGCTTCAAGTCTCTCGTTTGAACCCACCTTTTCCACTACAGGTTATTTTAAATACACCTTAGGAGACAACAAGCCTTGAAAGCTAGCAAAAGTTTGTGCCTTACACTCTCAGAACTTAAAGATTAAAAACTATAGTCAGTATCCTCTATCTCAAGTACAGGTTACAGAAATGTGTGAAACAGAGCAAGAAAGGATACCTGGAAAAGCTCTTTGACATTAAAAATAACAGTATGTGGCCAAATGGCTGCTCAGAATTAGACATCCTTGACGGAAAGGTTGGGATGTAACTGTGCTCCTGGAGGCTTCAATAGCCCTGAACACGAAATACTGGCCACTCAAAAGCTCTACCCTCAGACAAGGCAGACCGATTTCCTCACGACCTTTAAGGTGCTACTCTGTGCACCATCTCATCAGTGATTTTATGTGGGGACTGAGAAGACAATGCTTGGAACTGCTGTATGCTTAGGAACAAATTAACCATAAAAAGAGGTTCCTCCAAATACATAAAAAGAAAATTGGGCTTCATGATCCCAATTAAATATACATTATAGCAAACTTTTTTACTGCATTAAGATTTTATTTCAGGTCTTTCACAACACAAACAAAACACACGCATAACCACAGACAATTGCAACTGCATTTCTGAATGAAATACTACTAGAAACTCCCGATAGCAAATGCTGATTTTATTCCTGAAAATTCATAGCTAATTTAAACATCAATGAAGCCAGTGCACACCTGTCCATGCATTTTGTTCCTCCCTATCAAGTCCAGAGTCTTCATTACCAAACCAGTGAATCTTCCTAAGCAAAACCAAACCAAACCAAACCAAAACTCCCCCACCAAAATGAAACCACTATCAACAACAAAACCAAAACAAACCAACCAAACAAACAAAAAACCACATCTCAAAAACGGTCACATATTTTAACAGTTATCAATTATGGATATGAAGAAAGGCTTAGAGAACTGGGTTTGCTCAGCCTTTCCTCATAGGGCTTGTGTTCCAAACCCCTCACCAGCTTCGTTGCCCTTCTCTGGACACGTTCCAGTAAGACAACATCCTTCCTAAACTGAGGGGCCCAGAACTGGACACAGTACTCGAGGTGTGGCCTAACCAGTGCTGAGTACGGGGGCAAAATTACCTCCCTGCTCCTGCTGACCACACTGTTCCTGATACAGGCCAGGATGCCATTGGCTTTCTTGGTCATCTGGGCACAATGCTGGCTCATGTTCAGCCTACAATCAACCAGTACCCCCAGGTCCCTCTCTGCCTGGCCACTCTCCAGCCACTCTGACCCCAGCCTGTAACACTGCATGGGGTTGTTGTGGCCAATGTGCAGAACCCGGCACTTGGATGTGTTAAATCTCATGCCGTTGGATTCTGCCCATCTGTCACCTGGAGAATATATATTATAATCAGATGTAATACAAAAGATTAAATGCAAATTTTAAATGTTGGGTAAGGGCAGATGTCCTGAAGCAACACAGGTTGAGTGAAGAGTGCTGTTAATCAAAAGTGTGGTGAAGCTGCAGAAGCCACGGTCACGTGGCAAGAAAACGTCAGAGCACCATCACGTGACTCATGGTCTTCATGATTTCTACAAAGGCACAGAATTCATAAAATGTTCTCATGATCACAAAACAATACAAAAGGAAAGAGAGTAAGAAAGAAAAAGAAAGGGAGGTTTTTCAGCTAAGTCCCTAGAAGATAGGTGTTGGCAAAAAAAAAAAAAAAGATCCAAAAATGTTACTTTTCTAGAAATCGGTATTTTTTTCTTTACTTGCTTTTTTAAACTGCTGTTAAACCCAACATAAGCCCTGATTTAAAGCCATCTGAAGGCAACAGTATTATATTAAATGTAATTTAAAGTAACTCTCTGGGAGGCTTGAACCAGGTCACTCCCTAAGTATCCCAAGAATCTCAAACTGAGCGCACAAAAAACTATCAACAAACAAGATTTTGATTGTAAGAATCCCTCCTCGTGCAAACAACATCACCAAACTCAATGTTTCTTTGTAAGGACTCTTCACGTAATGGTGATGCAAAACTAAGGTATAATCCTTTGCACATTGCTAAGGTCCTGAGTTATATAGAATCATAAATTCAACAAGGCTGGAAAAGACCTCAAAGATCATCAAGTCCAACCTGTCACCCAACACCTCATGACTACTAAACCATGGCACCAAGTGCCACGTCCAATCCCCTCCTGAACACCTCCAGGGACGGTGACTCCACCACCTCCCTGAGCAGCCCATTCCAACGGCCAACAGCTCTCCCTGCGAAGAACTTTCTCCTCACCTCGAGCCCAAACCTTCCCCAGTGCAGCCCGAGACTATGTTGAGATATGTTTAAGGATGTTGTTAGATCATGTACAAGCCCTCCAGTACAAGCCCTACGAGGAGAGGCTGAGAGAGCTGGGATTGTTTAGCTGGAGATGAGGAGGCTCAGGGGAGACCGCATTGCTCTCTACAACTACCTGAAGGGAGGTTGTAGCCAGGAGGGGGTTGGTCTCTTCTGTCAAGCAACCAGCACCAGAACAAGAGGACACAGTCACAAGCTGTGCCAGGGGAAGTTTAAGCTCGAGGTGAAGAGAAAGCTCTTCACTGAGAGAGTCATTCGCCATTGGAATGGGCTGCCCGGGGAGGTGGTGGAGTCACCATCCCTGGAGGTGTTCAAGAGGGGACAGGACGTGGCAGTCAGTGCCATGGTCTAGTCATGAGGTCTGTGGTGACAGGTTGGACTTTATGATCTTTGAGGTCTCTTCCAACCTTGGCAATACTGTGATACGGTGATGTAGAAGAAAAATTAGAGAGGTAAAAGCCCAGTTAGCACTCAAGCTGGCCACTTCTGTGAAAGACAATAAAAAGCATTTTCATAAATATATTAATGCTGACACAAAGTCAATTCGGGATATTCAGTCTAAAGGATTACAGTTCCATGGTGTAGCAGCTTCCAAGCTAAGCCCAAACTTGCTATCAAGTGGTGGTGGCAAATGTCTCTTACTAGCTTCTTACTCTTCTGCAGAAAAGAAAACAAATGTATAGTGGGAAGAGCTGCAGCCCAGCAGGATTCAACCTGTAAACAGATTGTTGAAGATCTAACATACTCCTACAGTAATTGTATCAGGTTTTTTAATTCAGTCCTGCTTTAAAGTGGGTGAACTGAACTTCCCTCAGGGACCGAAGCACAGTGTATTCCTGGATCCACCAATCCCTCCTGGATTCCTTTCACCCGAAAAGAATTCACGTCATGTGCTTTGCAACCAACCACATTGCAAGGTCAAGTACAGTAAGTGCGGGCAACAGGGTAACTCAGTTGTAAAGTGAAAATTCAACTCAAGCAAAAAGCTGGTTGTAGAGAGACTCAAAAGACACCACCATCCTGAGAAAACTGCCACAGGGCCATGCAAGTGGGATGCCCACCACTGCCCCTGTGCCTTCACAGAGGGAGGCTCAATTAGATCATAGTGCCCCAGCACTCCCATGAATATTTAACAAGTGATCCTCATTGGGAAAGATCTGGAAACAGCTAATGATAACAACAGCATTTGGATTATGATCTTGATTGTTGCAAACAGGCTGTAATGTTTCATCTGCATTGCCTTGCAAATATCAATATGGTCATTCACATGAAAAGTTATGCTTCTGCTTTAGAGCTTGCAAGGCTGAACCTTTAGTCCAGATGTTTGCAAAGTGCTGGATCAGAATAGCCACACATTTCTTCACAGGTGCTGTGCAATGCATAATCTACACTAATATTCATCATAAAACCAAAGACAAGGCTAGAGCTGGTAAGAGTGAATACAAATCAAGCTGTAGAAGTCTTGCTTTGCTCTATTTTTTTTCCTCTCGTCCCTAATGGTAGACAGATACACTAATTATACAGAAACAAAATATTTTACCATGACCTTGGAATCACATAAGTAATATCCAATGAATTTCTGAATTCTGAGAAAACTGTTATTATATTCTACAGTTCTGCTCACAGAGAAGTTATTGATAAGATTTTTTGTGTGGATCAATCACTTGATTCCTAAATACTGTCCTTTCAGTTAACAGGAAGAAAAGTAAAGTCAAGTCTGGAGTTTTGAGACTGCCCTTTAACTTTGTCACCTTAAAGGAGCAAAGAAACTGTCATTAAATTACAAGGTTACCAGATTTCAGATTTGCCTTACAACACAGTTTACACAACTCACTCTTTTTGTAAAGGTCAATACAGACCTGATTGAGAGATGATGAAGAAAGAAAACAGAGTGTGGTGACCTCTGTGGACAGAGCCAACACTAATAGTTCTGGAAACTCATCTTTGATTACCATCTCCCCACAATCCCTCCACTTTTGTTAAGCCCTTCGAAATCTATGAAAAAGTTCTCAGCATTAACTGTTGCACCACTAGTCCTACATACACGTAACACTTTCTCAGAAGCAGCTAAATTCAGTCTTCATAAAGAGTGAAGTAATATTTCTGAAGTCTCAGTTCTCTCTATAGCCTTATCATCGCTGCAATGTGTCACCGAGACAAGATCAGAAAGAAAAAGAGTAAAGCCATGTGGTCTATGCATGCAAACTAGGCACATTATCTTGTTTGGACATTCTTTCCCTGTAGGGAGATTGAAAAGAAAAAGAGCACAGTCTACCTGGAATTTCCAGTATATTTGTTCCTCAGCCAGAGGTGGGAGGGAAAGCAGACTGTACTCCACATTTTTGCAATTCCTGGTTTAGGAGAATGAGTCAGTTTGAAGGGTGCATTATTACTCCTGGGTAATGATAAGAGTCTGGGATGTAGAAAACCACAGCTGTTTTTTTACATTCTGGGTGTGGAGATCTTGCCTGATGGCAGATATATCACTCATATTCTGACTCATTTCCTCAGTTATCAAAAGGGGAGGGAAAAAAAAGCATTTTCATTCCTCCATAGATAAATAAATATACTCACAGCTGTAAGGCAATAAATACCCCAAACAGACAAACCAATGTTTTTACAATTTAACCAGCTTTTAAGGCTTTACAAGTCATCAGTGTCCCTGAAACTTGCCTCCTACATTCTCCCAGTTGGTAAGCAAATTATTTTTAACAAATTAATTTAAATGAGTGAAAAATCTGAAATTGTTTGCATGCCTACTGCAAATTCACAGCATCTTTTTTTTTTTCATAAGGATTTTTCAGCAAGCAGCTTACTATGCATGCAATGATTTCATGCAGCTTACACAAAATAATGTTCTTTCAAAATTAAAACAGACAGGCAGACAGATTGCAGTCACTCAGATCACTTCCTACAGGATATTACTCCAATAACCTAGCAATAAATGACACACACACACCCCCCCAGGGTACGGCTAGGACCACTGTATTGGAGTTGCCTTCTTCCAGACTTAAAATGTGCACCATTCATCCTGGTAGCTGTTCCCCCACTACTTTCAGAAAACTAAATTAGGATGAAAAGCAATTCCCATTTAAAATAGAGAATAATATCCCCATTTCTTGATTCCTCTTAATCTGTTTTGGTTTAATTTGCTTTGGCATAGTTATGGATTCTCCATCCTGGTCTACTTTTACTGATAGAAAAAAAAAATAAATATAGGCACTTAGAATTATAAACAGAGGACATTGTTTGAGATAATGAATTTTCCAAAGCCAGTTATGCCTCTGGCTCCAGTAACAAAAAGCACAAGGCCTGGTGATGTACATTGGCCAAACAGAAGCACATGGCCAGAGTAAAGTATAAAACAAAGCAGAGGCAGCCCAAAGATACCAATGGTGCCACTGTCAGCAGTTGCAAGCACAGCAACTTCTGTGATGCACACACTCCTCACCCCAAATAATGTGGTATTTTCCAAACTCTGGTAGTAGGGGAGGTAGGAGAGGAAGAGACAAGTATCCATGATTAGTCTCTGCTAGTTCCCAACCACTCAGATATAGGTGAAGACTAAAACTCAAGCCCCCTACAGCTCCAGTGTCCCAGACTGCAGTTTCTTTCTGGGTGTACCCTACCCTATTTGCTGTGTCATCTTAGCAGATGTAGAACTTGTGCAACAGGGAAATCCTCTTTCATTCTTCATCTACTCAGAAAAAAAACCCACCACCACCGCAATGGTAATTACATTTGCATTTGACTCCAGTATTTTCCTTGCCTTCCGTTTGAGTCTTGAATTTCTAGAAGACGCAGTCTGTTAGCTGTCTAAGCACATATTTTTACTGAACCAGGCGGGATTCCCCCAACAGGAAAATGTCAGATGGGCACATTCATTCATCAGCTTCAAAACCAGCACTTGGATATAGCTTTTCTTTTTTTCCTTTTATTTTTTCCTTCTCCTTTCTTCTTTTTTTCTTTTTTATTTCCTCTGGAAAGCTTTAATGACTGTGCTCTCAATATGGCATTAGTTGATGACATAACACAGCATTAACAGTCTGATGATGCACCTAGCAGCACTAAAGCAATCTCATATAAGGCATTTCAGTAACCACAGCTCCACAGAATTAATTGAGGAAAAATAAAGGAAGATTTTTATGCATGGAATCATTTGAATAAATCTACTTAATTCATCAATTTTACAATAGCTAGGAGGAGAAATGCAAGTGTCTTGGTTTTCAAGTATTTCACATTCTGACCGGTGTTCTAGGAGCATTTTGTTTAGGCCTTTGTGTATACAAATCATTCTGCCCTTTCCTGTCTTTTATGTCCCACTGTCCTTTCTTCTGTACATAAAGAGCTCCTAAATTTCAAACCATTTAGTCATATCTAACCTTTTCAGCTTTCTTCTTCTGATGGATGTATCCTTATGAAATGGAAATTGTTCTATTATAGTAGAGATTGTTCAATAAAAAGGTAGCGTTTGGTATGCAATAATAAAATGTTAATTGCATGAATATATTTACAATGCATTTATGCAGCACGATATTTAATCATGTGGGGTTTTCCCCACAGCATTTTACTAAATTATATAAAATTCACTAATGTAATACAGAATTTATTCATCCAGTTGTTCAAGAACTTATCTCTCCTCATCAGTCTTGCAATCTAACATTTAAACTTCAGGAAAAGAAAATGTTCTGAAATGCAAACTAGACGACTGTACTATATGGGATTTGTATTTCTTATTGTTACTGATGGGCTCCAAGCATGGGGTATGAGATATTTTTTTCTGTATTTATGCTTGGGTTCTTTTTGAGAATTTCTTAGAATAGAATAGAATAGAATAGAATAGAATAGAATAGATAGAATAGAATAGAATAGAATAGAATAGACCAGGTTGGAAGAGACCTCCAAGATCATCGCATCCAACCTATCAACTAATCCAACCCACCTAATCAACTAAACCATGGCACCAAGCACCCAGTCAAGTCTCCTCCTGAACATCTCCAATGAAGGTGACTCCACCATCTCCCCGGGCAGCCCATTCCAATGGGTAATTGCTCTCTCTGTACAGAACTTCTTCCTAACATCCAGCCTAAACCTCCCCTGGCGCAGCCTGAGATTGTGTCCTCTTGTTCTGGTACTGGCTGCCTGGGAGAAGAGACCAACCTCTGCCTGGCTACAACCTCCCTTCAGGGAGTTGTAGAGAGCAAGAAGGTCACCCCTCAGTCTCCTCTTCTCCAGGCTAAGCAACCCCAGCTCCCTCAGCCTCTCCTCATAGGGCTTGCGTTCCAAACCCTTCACCAACTTTGTTGCCCTTCTCTGGACACGCTCCAGCAAGTCAACATCCTTCCTAAACTGAGGGGCCCAGAACTGGACACAGGACTCAAGGTGTGGCCTAACCAGTGCAGTGTACAGGGGGAGAATCACCTCCTTGCTCCAGCTGGCCGCACTGTTCCTGATACAGGCCAGGATGCCATTAGCCCTCTTGGCCACCTGGGCACACTGCAGGCTCATGTTCAGCCTACCATCCACCACTACCCCCAGGTGCCTCTCTGCCTGGCCACTCTCCAGCCACTCTGACCCCAGCCTGTAGCACTGCATGGGGTTGCTGTGGCCAATGTGCAGAACCCGGCACTTGGATGCGTTAAATCTCATGTTGTTGGATTCTGCCCATCTGTCCAGCCTGTCGAGGTCCCTCTGCAATTAGTTTAAGACTTTTATACATGGAAGAAGACTAGGCAACTAAAATAGAATGTAAAATAAAATAAAATAAAAACCAGATTTTAAAAATCCCTACGTGGCAGTGTCCTTCCCTGAATCAGCAAATACAAATTAAGGAAAATCTGTATAACTGGCATCTTCTCACAGACATGAAACCAAAAGCAACACATCCTGAGGTGACCTTCCCACTCCTCTGAACTCACACCACCACTACACCCAAAGGTAGGCACAACTCACAGAGAAGCAGAGAGGAGCTCTCTTCTTTCTGTGCAGAGTGAACTCATGTGACTGCAAACAAAACTTCTGCTATGGTTGTACTTAGGCAAGCCAAGCTCTGTGGACAGGCCAGAGCACAAAAAATGGATCAGCAAGCATGGCCCTTCACCCCTGGATGAAAACTGCTGCTATATCCATTATATCCAAAGCAATTACTGCCTAGAGATGGCTCTTACAAATTATTTAGTCACCTCTGTCTGCCTTCGCACTTCTAAAAGTACTAAATAAACTCAATCACAGTGAATGCCATTTGCTAAACTAAATGTTCAATCAAGAAGGTTCTGGTAGTAAACATGCAGATGAACTTCTCCTTCAACTGGTTGAAAAACAGCATGTTGTCCACTGCCAAACAGGAAGTTTCTTTCTGTCTAAAGGAAACTCTGCCAAGGGAATTCACAGACATCTGATCCAAATTTCTCTTTTTCTCCCATTTCTTCCCTAAAAAGATGAAAGGAATATTGCTGGGAAAATACATTCCCATTTGCTTAAAGCACCAAATCATTAGGTAGTATATTATATGACTTTAGTAAGCAATGAGGTAGGAAAATAATTTGAATCAGGCAATTGTACTTAGTTACTGGTTAGCAATTGCAAAGAATAGCTTTTCTTCTAAGAAAATCCCCAAAAGATAATAACATCAAAGCTCAGTCACTGACAGAGGTACTACTTTACACAGGTAAATACAATTGTTTTACTTTAGTTTGGAGGAGACTAAGGGGTAACTTGATTAATGTTACAAATATGTAAAGGGTGAGTGCCAAGAGGATGGAGCCAGGCTACTCTAGGTGATGCCCAATGACAGGACAAGGGGCAGTGGGTGGAAGCTGAGGCATAGGAAGTTCCATGGAAACATGAGGAAAAGGTTTTTCACTGTGAGGGTGATGGAACACTGGAACAGGCTGCCCAGGGGGGTTGTGGAGTTTCCCTCTATGGAGATATTCAAAACCTGCCTGGATGCATTCCTGTGTAACCTCATGCAGGTGATCCTGCTCTGGCAGGGTGGTTGGACTAGATGATCTTTCAAGGTGCCTGCCAGACCTTAACATTCTGTGATTCTTTATGAAATTATTTTTCTAAACTCTTCTTCAGCCATCATAGACCTTGTGTGCAGTCCTCCCCACTTTAAGCTAGCTCATATTATTCAATTTTTAATAGTCCTTACTCAGCTACTATACTTCAGTATATTAATATATGCTACTATACTAAAACCTGACTGGCAACAGCCCTGAGCAACCTGATTTGAATTTCTCAGTTAGAATTAACCAGGTTGGAAAAGACCTATGAGATCAAGTCCAACCTATCACCCAACATTATCTAATCAACTAAACCATGGCACCAAGCACCCCATCCAGTCTCTTCCTAGACACCTCCAGTGATGGTGACTCCACCGCCTACCCTGCAGCCCATTCCAATGGCCAATCACTCTTTCTATGAAGAACTTCTTCCTAACATCCAGTTTAAACTTCCCCTGGTGCACCTTGAGACTGTGTCCTCTTGTTCTGGTGCTGACTGCCCGGAAGAAGAGACCAACCCCCACCTGGCTACAACCTCCCTTCAGGTAGTTGTAGATAGCAATAAGGTCTCCTCAGAGCCTTCTCCAGGCTAAGCAACCCCAGGTCCCTCAGCCTCTTCTCATAGGGCTTGTGCTCCTTTTGAGGCACCTTCACAGAAAATCAGAATTGCTGTGATTCTGAATTCCAAAGTTTTATAGATCAACAGCATTGTTCTTTCTTCATTGATTCAGTGTGGGCTCGGCTTAAAATTACTAGTACCTTACTTGCTCTGAACAAAACCCAAACCAACAGTTAAGATTTTGGCGATCAAGACAGCTATAAGACGGAACCTTAGCTGACATAAATCAATGTAACACCAGTGACATCAATGGAATTAATTCAATAACTCCAGCTGAAGAACCTCCTTCTGTCTCTTGAGATGCACCTTTTCAAGTTTTTGCATGAAACATTTATTAGAATTTCATTGACTACTACCTGAAAAATACTCTTTCCAAAAGAAGGCCCACTATGCTTTCTTTGAGAATTTTAATTCTTGTGCTGAAGTCCTATAGTCATAAATATAATAGCAAAAGAGTACAAAAGAATCTATTTCTATACCAAGAAAGCATACCTTTCATCAGACTTTCATAATGCTTGGGGAAAAAGAAACAACAATATAAGTTTTGAGAGAAGAAAATCTTCATTACTCTTCAGATGCTTCTGCTTTAAATTGAGAAATGTTTAAAGAATAAAGAAAAGTTAGAAAGATGCATAGATGTGGTCCTAAGGGATATGGTTTGGAACCAGACTTGGTAGATAATGGTTGGACTCAATGGTCTTAAAGGTCTTTTCCAAACAAAACAACTTTTGGGTTCTATAAGAAAATTTCAATTTTCATCTGCCTTGCTTGTGATGAAGCCACAAAATAACACAGAATCATAATCATAGAATGATTTGACTTGGAAGGGACCTCCAAAGGTCATCTAGTAATACCCCCAGTGCAGTAAGCAGGGACACCCTCCACTGGTTCAGGTTGCTCAGGGCCTTGTTGAGTCTGTCTCTAAATATATATAGCCTGGAGAAGGGGAGGCTCAGGGAGGTTGTAGCCAAGTGGGGGCTGGTCTCTTCTCCCAGGCAACCACCAACAGAACAAGACAACACAGTCTCAAGCTGCTCCAGTTGAAGTTTAGGTTGGCTGTTAGGAAGAAGTTCTTCACAGAAAGAGTGATTGGCCATTGGAACAGATTGCCCAGGGAGGTGGTGGAGTCACCACCACTGGAGGTGTTTAGGAAGAGACTGGATGGGGCACTTGGTGCCATGGTTTAGTTGATTAGATTGTGTTAGATGATAGGTTGGACTCAATGATCTCAAAAGTCTTCTCCAACGTGGTTAATTCTATTCTACTCTAGTCTAGTCTAGTCTAGTCTAGTCTATTTCAAGGGATGGGGTGTTATCCTTGTCCACCGATGTAGTATTGGGCAACATCTTGTAGGGATATCTTCAAAAACAGACCTGCATAAAAGCCTTGCAGCCTAAATTTAGCTGAAGGTCAGAAATTATTATCTCAGGAGCACTAATGACTAAGATACATGGTTACCCAGGCAGTTTGAGTTAGGAGAAATAATACCAGGTTGTATAAAGTGAATTACATCAGTCTGAGTATAGAAATGTGACAAGTTCTGCACCTTGGTTTTCTGAAGGTACTACTCATTTTCCTGGAGAAGTGCAGCCTCCCTTATTAAGAACAGGTGCTGTCTGACATGAGGTGTAACACACGGCTGACAGTGCTGCTTTGCAAAGTTTTTAACTAGCATTACAGATCTCTGTGGACAGATTCTGGGCAAGCATTTTCCTATTTGCTCTGAAAGTCTGACGATTATCCAATAACACATTTGTTCTAACACACTTGTAAGTCAGAGTCTATAAAACTGGTCATAGCTTCTGTCAGGATACCTCAGACTTGAAAGTTGATTTGTTAAAGTCCAGACTAAAACCTTCAGTGAAATCTAAACAGAGCACAGTTCTAGACACTTGCAGCACAACCGTTGTCTTGCATAGCTTAGTGTAAAAGCCATTATTAAACAAATACATTTTACAGAAAAATGAATATAGATAGGACATGGCATTATAAGATAAACATGCATCATAAGCAATATCACAGAATCACCAAGGCTGGAAGAGACCTCAAAGATCAGCAAGTCCAACCTGTCACCACAGACCTCATGACTAAACCAAGGTGCCAAGTGCCACATCCAATCCTCTCTTGAATACCTCCAGGGATGTTGACTCCACCACCTCCCTGGGCAGCCCATTCCAATGGCCAATTACTCTTTCAGAGAAGGACTTTCTTCTCCTCACCTCGAGCCTGAACTTCCCCTGGTGCAGCTTGGACTGTGTCCTCTTGTTCTGGTGCTGGTTGCCTGGGAGAAGAGACCAACCCCTTCCTGGCTACAACCACTCTTCAGGTAGTTGTAGACAGCAATAAGGTCTCCTCTGAGCCTCCTCTTCTCTAAGCTAAACAATCCCAGCTCCCTCAGCCTCTCCTCGTAGGGCTTGTGCTCAAGGCCTCTCCCCAGCCTTGTTGCCCTTCTCTGGACACGTTCAAGTCTCCCAATGTCCTTCTTTAACTGATATAAAACATTATGCAATGTACCATATATATGGGTTAACGAGGTCACTTAATTACATCACCGATACACCAAGACAGTGACTGACATTTACGAGAAAACAGTGAGCTCTGTCCTTTCCCCTCTAGATACGGACTTGCTGTATTTAATCCCAGTGGGTGGAGGATGGTGACAGTGACAGCAGCAGGTGTCCTGACTCACATCACAGCCCAGATGTCACAGAAGGATGAGCACTTCCAGAGATGGACAGTTTTGCCTTTGGAATGATAGGCTTTCTAGAAGATAAATATTTCATAAGGGTGTTCAAATACCATGCAGCCTTTAAAAAAATAATTAAATAAATATACAGAGTGCTCCAAGTCAGGTATGTAGAAGCCTGATCTACCAGAAATCCAAATCTAGGTAAACTCCTCTGTTTCTGGGAAATATTATTTCATTTGATCCTGAGACTATTAAAGTTAAAATCAGTAGGACTGAAAATATTTCACTCAAGGTTATGCTTTCACCATAAATTTAACTTTGTGCTGTCAAAGCTTTGCTCAGACGAATTACCACTTGCCTCAAGATCTCCTACGACAGCAAGATCAAAAGGTTCATTGTATGTTCTAAGAAAAAAAAATATTCCATCCATATTATATCTCTCTTTTAGTGCAATCATAGAAAGACTTCTCTTACAGAGAAGGAAAGCAATATAAACGTTGTTTGTTATTGCACTGGGGGCATTCTTCTAGCATTTTCTTTTTCTTTTCTAAATTGAGTATATTGCCTGTAATTTTTTTTTTTTAAGTGGAAATCTCTGTTTCTGACTGCATCCTTTTGCTTTCCTTTGTGTCATATGTTTAGAAAATAAACTGAAGATGTACCTCCATGAAACACCTATGGTTTTAACATCTTTCTCAACACATTCCTGTTCCTTACGCAGCTTGATTGTCACAGTCAGATCCTGTACTGCATTAAAAATACAAAATACTGCTCATTTTCTTCTGATTTCTTTTCCTAAGATATTACAGTTAATTCAGAACTCTTGTAAACAATTAAAAAAACAAAAGTTCCTCCTTCCATTCACATGCTTGTGCTTGTCTCTTTTGAGAGACACAAGCCCTATGAGGAGAGGCTGAGGGAGCTGGAGTTGCTTAGCCTGGAGAAGAGGAGACTCAGGGGTGACCTTATTGCTCTCTACAACTACCTGAAGGGAGGTTGTAGCCAGGCAGAGGTTGGTCTCTTCTCCCAGGCAACCAGCACCAGAATAAGAGGACACAGTCTCAGGCTGTACCAGGGGAGGTTTAGGCTGGAGGTTAGGAAGAAGTTCTACACAGAGAGAGTGATTGCCCATTGGAATGGGCTGCACGGGGAGGTGGTGGAGTCACCTTCATTGGAGGTGTTCAGGAGGAGACTGGATGGGGTGCTTGGTGCCATGGTTTAGTTGATTAGGTGGGTTGGATTGGTTGATAGGTTGGATGCGATGATCTTGAAGGTCTCTTCCAACCTGGTCTAGTCTAGTCTAGTCTAGTCTAGTCTATTCACTTTACTGGAAGATAGAAGATGGAGCATTGAAAAGTTGTAATATGATCTGTTGTCTGTACAGAAGTGTCAGGTGATGGGATATAAAGTTGATCTTCAAAGCTCAACAGTGGACTGAAATTTGTCATTCTGCCTGAAGACCAGCCCCAATCCCTATTTCCATATATGCACATCTAGGGTCTGTTGACTACCTGACACCAATGCAAAGCTTCTGGAATGGTTCCCATTTAAAACAGAAAGATGATGCAATTTTTCCAAAGCTGCTGCATGAATTGTGGGCAGGAGCAGCTGTGAACTGAAATTGTCACGTTCCTTACTCTCTCATACCTACTTTATGCATACATTCCCTTCAATGACAGACTAGTTCCAAAAATCTTTTGGAGACACCAGTACCTCTTCACTCATCTCTGCTTCATATATTATGTGGTCTGAGTTATTGAACTATTCCTCCAGTAACACTGGAAGAAAGGACTTATTCTATTGTGGTAAACGAAATACTGAACTATCTTCATGCTAAACGCTCTTCTGATTTTCATGATGTTTCCCTGGTGAGCCTCTTGTTGCCTCTGAGGGGGATAAGCAAACTAACACTATCCCTTTGACTCTGCTGCCACTGATGCATCTGGCAAAAGCACGTTTCTTATCGATACACATAAACTGTAATGGTGGCATCACAGAGGCTTATAATCACCAAAACATAGGCTTTGGTTTGTGTGACAAGGAATCACACTTACCATGGGGTTTTGGGAGTGGGTTCAGGCAATATCTTCTATTCTGTGTATAAAGTGAAAGAAATATCTAACAAATGGGGATTGATATAAGGAGAGTACACAGAGTAAAGCAAGACAAGTCCTGATGTGAATATCTGCAAGTAGCCACCACCCCTGCACATAACACTTATGTGCTCTGGTGCCAAAAAGGAAAGTCTTTTACAGTGCAAGTCTTTTCCTTTATTCTTAAAGTATCCAAATTAAATCCAGTCTGCCCTGTAGGCACTGATGAATATCTAGCTCCCAGGCAAACAAAGACAGGGAAATCTGAAAGCCTGCTAGAGCTTTCCCCATGTCAAACTAATTCAGACTGATACTGAATATTGTGGTGATGATCAGAGACACAAACCTCATAAACAGATGCACAAGATAATTAGGGGGAAAAAAAAATCACAAATTATATCTCTGGGTTAAAAAAGATGAGATACAAGAAATCTAGCCTGTTTTCTTGTGCTTAATTTTGATGTTATTTATTTAATGACTAAAACACTGACAGAAAAGACCAAGTGATGATATTGGTGATGATCAGCTACCACCTGTGGTGATTCACTGTTAGTCCTTGGAGTCTAACATTTAAAAACGAAGTGTTGTCAGCAGTTAAGTCTCCATAAATATGGTTTCCTGAAGGCTGTAGTCCTAAAAGATCTGAATTAACAAATACAGGAAGGTCACTTCACTATGATATGAAGGTCAGTTTCATCTCTTTAATTATATTAACTTTTATATCTCTCTATCTGCTTCATTATTTTGGCAATGTCAGATGTATGACTCTTCTCATGTACTTTGGATAGAGAATTATTGTGTTGCAGAATTCAAGAGCAGACCAGGTAAGTCCTGATCTTTGAGCATCCTCTGTCCAAGATGATGCAAATAATTTGCATTCATTGTCAATAACATTAAACTTCTGAATTTTTTTCCAAGGTTTCTCAGCCCTTACTCCAACCATTTGTCAGAAGGAAATAGCAGGAACTTTTGATTAACATTCAGATGACTCCATTTTTGTTTTATTGATAGTTTCTACGATCATTCACCCTCATCACATTTGCATAGGCCCAATACCTTGCCCTTCTTTGGAAACTGCAAAATCAATTTCACTCAAAGTTGTATCTACTGCTGTGCTGTCCAGAGGTGGAACACTTGCTTGGCATGTGCATGTAGTGAACACTTAATCCTCTACAATTTTATACAGTTTCATTATTTGTTTGTGTTTGGATTTGGATTTGTTTGGTTTGATCTGCTAGGGTTTTTTTCAGACTCTAATTTGACTGGTAGCTTGAACCTGTAAAGGATGTAGCTGAATCATGAGATAGCCAAGGAATCTCTTTCTGGTCATATCTGAAAGTGAATTTTGTTTCCTAGATAAATAACAAAAGGACTACTCTGGTATGTTCCGGAGTAGAGAGTTTTCAGTGCTTTGTGCTGCAGCGGCTTCATTTTTGATAAAATGGTTAAATATTCATTGATCTTGAGTGCTGCACAGATTAGGCTTTAACTACATGACTCAGAGTAGGGTATTTGACTCACTAAGTCGATGTCAAAAGCATGTAATAAATTTTACGCAACCCGCTGCTGCGTAGCTCAAAATGATGTAATTATACCATTTCAGCAAAGATCCTAATGCCAGTTCTTTGATCATCTGACGTAAAAAATCCGTAAGCATGGATAAGAAGAGATCTCAGAGAGCTTTAAACCAGAGTGAGAATGATCACAGAAGGTAAGCCCGAGAACTCATTTCTTTCCACACTGCAGACAAGCGACAAGTAACCTCGTGGCCAAGAAGGCCAATGGCATTCTGGGGTGTGTTAGAAGGGCTATGGCGAGCAGGTCAAGAGAGGTTCTCCTCCCTCTCTACTTTGCCCTGGTGAGGCCACATGTGGAACACTGTGTCCAGTTCTGGGCCCCTCAGTTCTGGACCCCTCAAGGGGTAACAGGCAACTGCTTGAAAGAGTCCAGAGCAGAGCCACAAAGATAGTTAATGGAGTGGAACATCTCCCTTATGAGGAATGGCTGAAGCAGCTGGGTCTCTTAAGCTTATAGAAGAGGAGACTGAGGAGTGGCCCCATTAATGCTCATAAAGATGTGACGGGCAGTGAGGGGAAGATAGATTCAGGCTATGCTCGGTGACGTCCAATAATAGGACAAGGGGCAATGGGTGCAAGCAGGAGCACAGGAGGTTCCATGTGAACATAAGAAAAAACATTTTCACTGTGAGGGTGACAGAACACTGGAAAAGGCTGCCTAGAGAGGCTGTGAAGTTTCCTTCATTGGAGACATTGAAAACCTGCCTGGATGCATTGCTGTGTGACCTGCTGTAAGTGATGAGGTGACTAGATGATCTTTCAAGGTCCCTTCCATTCCCTGACATTCTGTGAGTCTGTGACATACAAAATGCTGTTTAGCTAAAAGAGGAGCAAGAGGAAAGCAACGGATGAAAAAAAAACATTGAAAGAAGAAAATACTTCATGATTGTGGCTCTGAAAAACACTCTTTTTTAAATAGTTTCCCTAAATTCTGGTTAGCTAAGTGCCTGCATGCTGGAATAGAAAGTGATTAGTAAGAAGCTTGTATATAATTTAATACAAAAGACAGCAATATAGTGCTCTGGCAGGAAAAGCTTCCAAGGTTGTTGGGGTTTTTTGGTTGGGGTCTTTTTCTGCTGGAATGTCTCATTGGAGCATTATTGTACAGTATTATCACACTGTAATTGCAGATGTGTGGAACAGCCTTGGCAGGGTAACACAGTCCTCTCATACAATTTATTCTTCTAAAATTATTTCTATTTTATAAAGTTCTTAAATACCTGTTCTGTTTCCAGGCAAAAAATGTTTCAAAGGTGGGCTGTCTGACTTACAGCCTAGTTTGCATTACGTTTAAGTTGTTTGCAAGATGAAGGGTGACATCTAGTCATGAGGACTTAACATTTATTTTTAATGCTGCTGATAGATGAATGCTGAGTAGCTGCAGTCGTTAGCTTCTTTCAGTTAGCTATTTCTATAAATTTCTGGGATGAGTGTTTAGTAAATTGGTGACAAGTGTACCATTATAAGGGTTTCTTCAGCAAGAAGAGGTTGTGCCAGGTGCCTCCAAAATAGTCTTAAGGGTATTCTTTTTATTTTCAGTGCTGAAATATCACAGTATGAGATGTTGGGGAGTTGTGAAAGGAAGAAGAAGGTATCATCTCAGAGGCTAATGTTGAAATTACTGAGATTAATTAGTCTGGCTTTCTACTTTCTGCTCAAGTGAAATAAAGTGGCTCTTATGTATCATCTGAGGTGTTCTGAGTTGGCTGCTAAAGGAGCTTATTTCTTTGGATTTCATTTAAGATGACATCTCAGGATATAAACCCTCATATACTAAAAACATGCTTTTAGATAGCCTCCTAAATTGTTTGGTGTGTCTGTGGTTGATAATAACAAATTTTAGCCTTTCAGCTTTTCCAAGTTGATGCTAGGGAAAGGAGACACTACAAATGCAGGTTACTGTGCTTCGGAGGGAAGCTTTGTGTCTGATTTCTATGGAGTATGACCAGAGCTGAGAGAACCTGTGAGAGGTAAAGGAAAGGAAAAAAAAATCTACTTTTTTATGTTCAACAGACAACTTACAACACTGTTTATGTACCAGAATCCCAAGACTGAACTGTAAGAGGAAGTAGCTACACGAAAGAGTAAAAGTCTGATAGCCTTTGGCAGGAGGGCTCTAATGGCAAAAAAAGCTGGGCACCCCACTCCTCCTAGCCCCAGAATCATTTATTTTTTTCTGTGGTATCTACTCAGGGGTGACCTTATTGCTCTCTACAACTACCTGAAGGGAGGTTGTAGCCAGGCGGAGGTTGGTCTCTTCCCCCAGGCAGCCAGCACCAGAACAAGAGGACACAGTCTCAGGCTGCGCCAGGGGAGGTTTAGGCTGGAAGTTAGGAAGTAGTTCTACACAGAGAGAGTGATTGCCCATTGGAATGGGCTGCCCAAGGAGGTGGTGGAGCCACCATCATTGGAGGTGTTCAGGAGGAGACTTGATGGGGTGCTTGGTGCCATGGTTTAGTTGTTTAAGTGGGTTGGATTAGTTGACAGGTTGGACACGATGATCTTGAAGGTCTCTTCCAAACTGGTCTATTCTATTCTATTCTATTCTATTCTATTCTATTCTATTCTATTCTAATCTTCTATTATTATTCTATTCTATTCTATTCTATTCTATGTCTATTCTATTCTATTCTATGTCAACAACCAGCTGGAATCAGCAGAACTCCACCTGGGGAGGCATGATGAGTTGGTTGAAAGTTTATGGGTTAGAATTAAAGGCAAGACAGGGGAAGGAGGTATTACTGTGGGGGTCTCCTACAGGCCACCTGACCAGCAGAACCAAGCAGATGAGGCTCTGCACAGGCAAATAGAAACGGCTTCCAGGTCACAAGCCCTGGTCCTCATGGGGGATTTCAACCACCCTGACATCTGTTGGAGGGACAACACAGCAAGGCATCAGCAATACAGGATGTTCCTGGACTGCATAGAAGACAACTTCCTCCTCCAAATGGTAGAGGAACCAACAAGAAAAGGTGCTACGCTGGACCTTGTTCTCACCAACAGGGAAGGACTGGTAACAAATGTGAGGCTCAGAGACGGCCTTGGCTGCAGTGACCATGAAGCAGTTGAATTTAATATCCTCAGGGCAATCAGGAGGACATATTCTAAGCTTACGACCCTAGACTTTAGGCGTGCAGACTTCGATTGCTGCAGGGATCTGCTAGCCAAAGTGTCGTGGGATGAAGCCCTGGAGGGAAGAGGGACCCAGGACAGCTGGTCAGTATTCAAGGACCACCTCCTCCTGTGTCCAGGAGCTATGTATACCTATAAGGAGAAAAGCAGGAAGGAATGCTAGGAGGCCTGCCTGGATGAACAAGGAGCTGCTGGACACACTATCACTTAAAAAGAAACTCTACAGGAAGTGGAAGGAAGGACAGATAGAACAGGGGGTATATAAGGAAGCTGCCCGAGCAGCAAGAGGCCTGGTTAGGAAAGCCAAAGCAGAGTTTGAACTGAATCTAGCCAGGAGGGTTAAAGGGAACACTAAGAATTTCTACAGGTATATTAATGGCAAGAAGAAGACTAGGGAAGGTGTGGGCCCCCTCAGAAAGGAAAGTGGTGAATTAGTCACTAGTGATGTGGAAAAGGCTGAGGTACTCAATCACTTCTTTACCTCAGTCTTCACTGCAAGGGCCTCCAGCCACACTCCTGGTGTCATGGCAGACGATGCCAGGGACAGGGAGGAAGAACTGCCCATCGTAAGTGAAGCTCAGGTTCGTGATCACCTGAAGAACCTGAAAGTCTTCAAGTCCATGGGACCCGACGGGATACACCCACGGGTGCTGAGAGAACTGGCAGATGAGGTTGCCAAGCCCCTCTCTATTATATTCCAGAAGTCATGGCAGACTGGGGAAGTCCCCACAGACTGGAAAAGGGGAAACATTGCTCCCATTTTCAAAAAGGGCAAGAAGGAGGAACCAGGGAACTACAGGCCAGTCAGTCTCACCTCTGTGCCCGGAAAGATCATGGAGCAGATCCTCCTGGAGGCACTAATGACTCAGAAGAACAGTGAAGAGGTGATTGGGAATAGTCAGCATGGCTTTGCCAAGGGCAAATCCTGCCTGACAAACCTGGTGGCCTTCTATGATCAGGTGACAGCATTAATAGATGAGGGGCGAGCAACTGATGTCGTTTACCTGGACTGGAGCAAAGCCTTCGACACTGTCCCGCACCACCTCCTGGTCTCCAAGCTGGCGACACATGGGTTTGATGGATGGACCACTAGATGGATAAAGAACTGGCTTGATGGCCGCACCCAAAGAGTGGCTGTCAACGGGTCCATGTCCCAGTGGAGGCCAGTGACAAGCGGAGTCCCTCAGGGATCAGTCCTGGGACCTGTCTTGTTCAACATCTTTGTGGGTGACATGGACAGTGGCATCGAGTGCACCCTCAGAAAGTTTGCTGATGACACCAAGCTGTGTGGTGCAGTGGACACCCTGGAGGGAAGGGATGCCATCCAGAGGGACCTTGACAGGCTGGAGAGGTGGGCACAAGCCAACCTCATGAGCTTCAACAAGACCAAGTGCAGGGTCCTGCATCTGGGTCGAGGCAATCCCAGGCACAAATACAGGCTGGGCAGTGACTGGCTGGAGAGCAGCCCCGAGGAGAGAGACTTGGGGGTGCTGGTGGACGAGAAGCTCAACAGGAGCTCTCAATGTGCGCTTGCAGCCCGGAAAGCCAATCAGATCCTGGGCTGCATCAGGAGAAGTGTGACCAGCAGGTCAAGGGAGGTGCTTCTCCCCTTCTACTCAGCTCTGGTGAGATCCCACCTGGAGTACTGCGTCCAGTTCTGGAGCCCCTATTACAGGAGGGATGTGGACGTGCTGGAGCGTGTCCAGAGAAGGTCCATGAGGATGATCAGAGGGCTGGAGCACCTCTCCTATGAGGACAGACTGAAGGAGTTGGGGCTGTTCAGTCTGGAGAAGAGAAGGCTCCGAGGTGACCTCATTGTGGCCTTCCAGTATCTGAAGGGGGCCTATAGGAAGGCTGGGGAGAGACTTCTCAGGATCTCAGGTAGTGATAGGACTAGGGGGAATGGAATGAAGCTGGAAATGGGGAGATTCAGGCTGGATGTGAGGAAGAAGTTCTTCACCATGAGAGTGGTGAAGGCCTGGAATGGGTTATCCAGGGAGGTGGTTGGGGCCCCGTCCCTGGAGGTGTTTAAGACCAGGCTGGACGAGGCTCTGGCCAGCGTGATCTAGTGTAGGGTGTCCCTGCCCATGGCAGGGGGGTTGGAACCAGATGATCCTTGTGGTCCCTTCCAACCCTGACTGATTCTATGATTCTATGATTCTATTCTATTCTATTCTATTTGCAAGAGCAAAGAGTCAGCACACTCCTTTTTTTTTTCTTTTTATCTAATATCATATTTCTATTTTAGTCCTTTATCAGTAAGATCCTTTCAATGGCTGTGTGTAAGCCCATATAAGCTGCAGTAAAATCCACAGATGTATTAGGGAGGGAAATATTCTACAGGCTGCAACACCTCTGAAAACTGGCTTAGGGGGTATGCTTCTCAGTGTCTGCTCTACTGCTTGAGTCCTGAAGAATCCAACACAGTCAAATGCTAACTAACTGCACACTTGACTTTAGTTAATCAGAATTTTTCATTAAGGCTGCATGGCAGTTCCTTAATTGCTAGAAGAAGAAATGACTGTAATGTGAGATCTATTGGATGAGAAGACCTAAGGCATCTGTTCCAACTTTATATGGGAGTATTGGAATTAAAATATTTATTTGGCTCTAAATTAAAGACTTGTTTACAACGTGTTTTAAGCCTTTAGTTGAGGCTTATAATTCAAGTAACAAAAGCCTCCTCAGATCTTTCTTAGGATTTAAAAGGATTTATTACCTTTGTATTAATCTAACAATTCAACTAATTTGATTACTTGATTCACATACAATATTGAAGTCAGCTTGCTGGTTTGACCTTGATTTGATTGTTATGTGGGTTTATTCCTGCTTTAATTTAAAGTTATTGAGAGTAGCTCCTGTTTTGGTTTTGGGTGGTCTTGTTTTGCTTTGTTTTGGGGGTTTTTTTTGACACAAATTCTGTTTATATTTGGCTACATTTCTTTCACAAAAAATAGAATTTCTGATTACCTGATGAAAACCCTCAACTGCTTTTTAATGTGGTTTCCTGTTGCTAAAAGGAGTTGCTGAAAGAACACAGGAAAGACATGAACCTGATGGAGTAGGTCCAGAGGAGGGCCATAAAGATGACTGGGGGCTGGAGCACCTCTCCTATGAGGACAGGCTAAGGGAGCTGGGGTTGTTCAGCCTGGAGAAGAGAAGGTTCCGGGAAGACCTAATAGCAACCTCCAATACCTGAAGGGAGCCTACAGAAAGGCTGGAGAGGGACTGTTTACAAAGACCTGCAGTGGTAGGACAAAGGGCAATGGTGTTAAATTAGAGAAAAGTAGATTTAGCTTCGATGTTAGAAACAAGTTCATTACCATAACTGTGGTGGAACTCTGGAAAAGGTTGCACAATGAGTTAGTTGAGGCCTCATCCTTAGAGATACTCAAGGTCAGGTTTGACAAGGCTGAGCACAACCTGATCTAGTAGATGATGTCCCTGCCCACTGCAGAGGAGTTGGACTAGATGACCTTAGGAGGTCCCTTCTGACCCAAACCATTCCATAATTCTATGATTACAGGTCCCATAAAAATAAGTGTGTTAGTAACATAGTAATAAATCAGTAACTGAACTTTCTTAGAATCATAGAAGCAATAAGGTTGAAAAACACCTCAGAGGTCATCAAGTCCAACCTACCACCCAAGACCTCATGACTAACTAAACCATGGATTCAAGTGCCATGTCCAATCCCCTCTTGAACACCTCCAGGGATGGGGACTCCACAACCTCCCTGGGCAGCACATTCCAATGGCCAATCACTCTTTCTGTGAAGAACCTTCTCCTCACCTTGAGCCTAAACTTCCCCTGGTACAGCTTGAGACTGTGTCCTCTTATTCTGGTGCAGGTTGCCTGGGAGAAGAGACCAACCCCCACCTGGCTACAACCTGCCTTCAGGTAGCTGTAGAGAGCCGTAAGGTCTCCCCTGAGCCTCCTCTTCTCCACCATGGTGGACTCTGCCCATCTGTCCAGCCTGGCAAGGTCCCTCTGCAGAGCCCTCCTACCCTCTAACAGATGGCCCTGGCCCTCCAGCCAGTTCCTAACCCAGCAGAAAGTGCTGCTGTCCAAGCCATGGGCTGACAGCTTGGCCAGTTTGCTGTGGGGGTCAGTGTCAAAGGCCATGCTGAAGTCCATGTAGACTACATCCACAGCCTTCCCCACATACACCAGGTGGGTCACCTGATCATAGAAGGAGATCAGGTTGGTCAGGCAGGACCTGCCCCTTCCTAAATCCATGCTGTCTGTGCCTGATCCCTTGGCCATCCTGCACATGCACTGTGATTGTCCCCAAGGTGATCTGCTCCATAATCTTTCCTGGCACTGAGGTCAGGCTGACAGGCCTGTAGTTTGCAGGTTCATCCATCTGGCCCTTTTTGTGGATGGGCATCACATTGGCCAGTTTCCAGTCATCTGGGACCTCTCCAGTGAGCCAGGACTATTGAAAAATGATGGAGAGCGGCTTGGCCAGCTCATCTGCCAGCTCTCTCAGCACCCTGGGATGGATCCCATCTGGTCCCATGGACTTGTGAGGATCCAAGTGGCTCAGCAAGTCCCTTACTACTTCCTCATGGATTTCAGGGAAATTATACTGCTCCCTGGCCCCATCTACCAGTTCAGGAGACCAGTTATCCTAGAGTCCTCCTGCACTACTGTTGAAAATGGAGGCAAAGAAGGTATTAAGCACCTCATCCTTTTCCTCATCTTTAGTTACAATGTTTAGTTCCAATCTTCAGTTACCTCCAGGTCCAATGAGGAGTGGAGGTTCTTCTTGCCTTTGTTTTTGCATTAACATATTTAATATAAAAATGCTTTTGATTGTCTTTCACAGCAGTGGCCAGTTTAAGTTCTAGCTGGGCTTTTGCCTCTCTATTTTTTCTCCTACACGATCTAACAACATCCTTAAACGTATCACGCTTCATGCTTCTTAGTGTTACACATTTGCCCTAAAACAATCTTGCAGGAACATTTATCAAACTGGCTGTCTCTTTTTGGAAACCCCTGACTGTTCAGGTGCCCACTGCCTTGGATTCAACAATGTAACCCGTGTTAGCACTACAGGTACATAGAGACCAGGAATTTTCCAGTTTAACAGGAGATGCTCCTTCTTTGTTATCAGATCGTTAGGAAATAAAAATTACATCCACCTCCTCCTGGTCTGTGTCATAGCAAAAGGTAAAATAATCAATAAAAAATATTTTTTCTGTAATCTGATTGACATTAATTTCTTCTCCAGCTATGACCAACATCCTGCAACACCAACACATAAATGAGATGGCTGATCTGAGCCTACGGAATCCAAAATTGAAGGATTGAAGTTAGGGAGTAGAACCTCAAGCAATGCTCAGCTGATAGAAGGAAATGCAGCTCTTGTGGGCCATAAACCCCGGGAACAAACTGCAGCTGTGTAGAGAGAAAAAAAGCATTTAGCTGATTACCAACGGCCACTGTGACTCAGGGAAGCCACACAACGACCTGAGAATAGGAGCTGGTAAACATTGCAACAGAGTCTTCTGTCTTCTGTCTGAACTTAGATAAGAGATGTGTGTTTGTTTGTCTTTTGTCTAACATCTGTCTGAGCCTTGCCAAGGGATGTGTGTTCCCTGGCATTGTCTTGGCATCCAGTCATGAGTCTGTAACTGTGGCAGGGACATATCTAATAGCCAGTCACGAGTTGCTTTTGATTATGTTAGCCTATATAAAGAAAAGACTTTGTACAATAAAGGAGACACTTTTTCTTGTATCAGGCTTGGTCCCATCTCTCAATCACGGTACAAAATCTCTACCATGCAAGGAGACATGCAGCACACATGAATTTCTGAATTAAAAGTTTACCACAGTGCTAACAGTTTTACTTCAGCCATTTAATCAACTTACTCCCAGTCAGAAAATATTATCATCTCCCCAGGGAAATAAGATTTGAAGATTTCTCCTGTAAAAAAGAAGCCTTAAAAATGCCCAAATAACCTCTGGGGAAATCACCTACCATGAAACACATCACTAATCCTGTATCTGAACAGGTTACTCACCTAAGGCTGTTTTGCACTTATCCTTGCCACATTAAGTATGATGGAGTGAGGCTGCCAATGCAGTAGTTTTCAATAGCAAGCATGTAGCATGCCTTATTTTGCTTTGAGGAACAGATTCAAGTTTCTTGCAATGAGTCATAAGAGCTGTAAGGGCTGACCTCTCATCTCTTTGACCTGCTTGCACTAACACAGTTCTTACTCTGCAGCTCCAGAGAGCTATGAAGGATTTCCACCTGATGCATTTTGGGTACACCTGAACAAATGAGCAGAATTTTCCTTAGAGAAAACCTAACAAAAATCAAAGCTAAGGAACCAGATTTATACTCAGGTTTCAGTCAGATATGACACAAGCTTCCAGGAAGAAAAGAAGGAAGACTTCGAAGAACCATAGAATTGTGTTTATTTCCATAGGCTGCTTGAAGAAGTCAGCAGTCATAAAATTGTTCCTTTGTTCCCAATTCATAAAGTAACATCATGGTTTCTAAGTAAAGAATCTAAATTATTGTTTCTTATACTGATGGAGAAGGGTAATTCCTTGCAGACCTAGGGTTTCAACTGCACAGTGGAATACAGGACTCTTTCTTCAGTTTTTCATCTCTTAGCACAGCTTTGAAATTAAAAACTGCCGGCCTCAGTTGTTAGGCTCACTGTTACCAGCAGCAGGAGTGAGCCCGTAGATGAAGAATATTTCAGCCTAAGTTTATTGCTACAGAAAACAATAAAGTAGCACATGAAATCCCCAGAGATGCACTGCTATGAAACAAATCTGAGTAAGGCAAAATTTACATACCCTCAAAATCTATTAACAGAGTTGCAAAATAAACAAAAACTCAGCTTCCAATATTTTTTTTTTTCACCCTGGCTCTAATTTTGCACTTGTATCTGTGTGGATAAACTGTTACCTACAACTGGACTGCCCTATATCTCTGAACCCTACAGAGTAAGGGTTTGTCTCGCATTTCTTCCCTGTGGACAAGTGGCATTTTCTGCACAGCAATTCCTTTGGAATTATTTCATAGAATTATTTAAAGATTTAAGACATTTCATGGAAATCACAGAATCACACAATCACCAAGGTTGGAAGAGACCTCAAAGATCATCGACTCCAACCTGTCACCACAGACGTCATGACTAAACCATGCAACCAAGTGCCACGTCCAATCACCTCTTGAACACCTCCAGGGATGGTGACTCCACTACCTCCCTGGGCAGCACATTCCAATGGCTAACAACTCTCCCTGTGAAGAACTTTCTCCTCACCTTGAGCCTAAACTTCCCCTGGTGCAGCTTGAGACTGTGTCCTCTTGTTCTGGTGCTGGTTGCTTGAGAGAAGAGACCAATTCCCTCCTGGCTACAACCACCCTTCAGGTAGTTATAGAGAGCAATGAGGTCTCCCCTGAGCTTCCTCTTCTCCAGGCCAAACAATCCCAGCTCCCTCAGTCTCTCCCCATAGGGCCTGTGCTCAAGGCCTCTCACCAGCCTTGTTGCCCTTCTCTGGACACGTTCAAGAGTCTCAATGTCCTTCTTAAACTGAGGAGCCCAGAACTGGACACAGGACTCAAGGTGTGGCCTAACCAGTGCAGAGTACAGGGGCACAATGACTTCCCTGCTCCTGCTGGCCACACTATTCTTGATGCAAGCCAGGATGCCATTGGCTTTCTTGGCCACCTGGGCACACTGCTGGCTCATGTTTAGGCAGCCGTCAATCAGCACCCCCAGGTCCCTTTCTGTTTGGCTGCTTACTTTGGCAGGTACAGGTAGGAGCAGGGCACAGGCAGCATTCTGACATTGTTCTATTTATTCTTTCATTTGTTTTAGCAGCTCTGACTCATTGGGTGCTGATGTACAGGGAAATGTATAGCTTTTCCGGAAAAAAAAACACCTTTTTTGAATAACACACAAGGATTCCAAGCCTCTCTGGCTTTCAACAATCTCTCCAGCTTCAGTACATTTCTTTGTTTGATCCAAACTTCCACATTCACTTACAAGGCAGCACATTGCAGCAGGGGAATATATGAAGGTTCAATAAAGCCACTGAAATTCATTTGTTACAGGAACCCCCTTCAAGCACCTTGATTTGAATTTTTGCCATTGGTTAGAGGACAACAACTCTTTTTTTTCTCATCAAGCACTAAGTATTGGCATTTAAACACTGACAGATGGGTGTAAGCAAAAAAAAGGGTCATTGGTTATAGAAAAGATATTTTGATACAAGAAAAGGCTTGCAGATCTAGAAAATGCTGCAAATAATTATTATTCAGAGATGCAATGTTGTTTTCTTTTTATATTGACTTGCTGGGGTGTGGTGTTTGGTTTTTTTTTTTTTTTTTAGCTTTTTGGGAAATTGATAATTTAAAAGTGCCAGACAAGAAAAAAATTAGTGTGTACTGAGGCTAGGGTACAAGGTGGCTCCTTTGCTGTAACACACATTTAGTCTCTTTAGAGCTTCGTTTAACAAAACCATGAATGTGTGAGTACATTCTTTGTAAAAGCATCATAATCATCAGCACTTTTCAAGAGACTGAAGGTAAAAATTTTTGTCAATTGCTGTTTCCTTTAAAAAAAAAAAATTCACTTTTGCTTAAAGTAATCATATTGAGTAAGAATCAGTTTCATGTGCAGTGTTAGGCACGTGCCTACAAAAAGCACATACAGTACCTAAAAACCACGACCTAACAACATGCAATGGCCATTAGAGGATCATTGTGTATCCTTCCTCATTGCAGCCAACCCTGAAGAAAACACCACAAACAAAAATGTGCCTTGCAGTATGTACTGTAGTTCAGAATATTTGTGCTTCATCAGGGAAGCGATTTTTCAATCCACTTCATGAAAGTCAACCACCTGGGTGACTGTGTGATTAAGTGCGTGGTTTCAGATCATGCACCTTGGCACCTCTGAGCCATCAGGAGGTAAAATGTGAAAGGACCATGCAGCACAAGTTCTCTTTTTCATTCAAATTAATTAAATTGCCATTACACTGAGTTAAGCACACAACTGTAAATGCTAATCTACACATAGCACAAACATTCCTGCATTGCTCTTTGTAATCAGTTAAGTCCAATTAAAACAGACCAGCAGTGTAGATATATCCTTTAGGATTTTATATACACATTATCTAAATCACTCCAGGAGTTGTTTGGGGGGGTTGGGTTTTGTTTTGGCTTTTTTTTTTTTTTTTTTTATTAAACTTCACCCTTAATTGCTACCCAAGAGCTCTCTACCTAAAGTCCTTCTATAGCTTTGCAGAAAGTTTTATCAACCCTGGAATGTATTTCTCTCAGAATTTGGTGTTGCAAGGTAGTTACCACCATAATATGCAAAGGATATAGAGATAAAATCACCTTTACAAGGTTCATGATAGATTTAATAGGCTAATCAATATTCCTGAAGGGGAGCAGTGTCCTGCAACAATGAAAACACAGGAAAGGGAAGAAAGTGTTTGCTTCCCACAAACACCCCTTTTCCCCTGTGCTTCTAGGAAAAGCCTCTGAAAAGAAAAGAGGGAGGGAGGGGGAAGGTAGAAAAAAACCCCACACACCCAAAAAAAACCATAAAGAAAGCATTTATTCTCCTCCCTGAAATTCCTTCTTCCTCTGTTCTTCTTCTGCAACTTCCCCTGACCTACTTAGAACCAACTGAACCTAAACTGTCTCAGGCAGATGCTTGTCTCATCATCTGATTTCTCTCCCTTTAACCCTTGGTTTCACGTCACAGAGCAATCTTGGAACACACAACCTGGAGTCCTGCACAATGGAACTAAACTTTTCCAGAACACCAGATGCATTTCAGCAGCAGTTATCCTACCATGTATGGGACCAGACTGAAGCTGGTCTGAAATAAAACATCTCTGTTAGCCTACAGGGTGGAAGCTGATCTCAGCACCAGCTGATTCACTTTGAAAGGCCCTCCCTGCAGCCTCACACCACTTGCTAAAACAGATGCAGCCTACATCAATCATCTCTTTCCATCTCATCTCTGGAAAGAGAGTTTATAATTTCTTTCTCTTCAACTACCACTTTCACTTCTTCTGTTCTATGTCTTAATTTCCTCACATCAGACCAGGCACAGTGACTGTGCTTCTCATTGATAAAGGACCTGTTTATCTGTGGTGGAAAATGTGCTGTGAAGATCACACATGTCTTTGAGGTCATTATTATTTCTACGGTTCCAGAAATAAGATACTCCTACTCAAAGGAAGAAGCACTGATGCAAAAGAAGGAACTGCAGCCTACTACTATGTAATGACTTACTAGGTCACATCAACTTTGTTTCACAGCAGAATGGGACTTTCACTAAGTAAAACATGTAATGTAGCACCCAAATACTCTTTAAAGACTAGGGATTGTAGTAGCATATGGTACTCAGTGAAGAACCAAACAGAGATTTGCATCGTGCCCCATTCTTTATTTAAAAGAAATTTTTAGTTTAGAACAGAACAGAACAGAACAGAACAGAACAGAATAGAATAGAATAGAATAGAATAGAATAGAATAGAATAGAATAGAATAGAATAGAATAGAATAGAATAGAATAGAATAGAATTAACCAGGTTGGAAGAGACCTTCAAGATCATCATGTCCAACCTGTCATCCAACACTATTTAATCAAATAAACCATGGCACCAAGCACCCCATCAAGTCTCCTCCTAAACACCTCCAGTGATGCCAACTCCACCACCTCCCTGGGCAGCCCATTCCAATGGCAAATAACTCTTTCTATGAAGAACTTCCTAACATCCAGTCTAAACATCCCCTGGCACAGCTGGAGACTGTCCTCTTGTTCTGGTGCTGGCTGCCTGGGAGAAGAGACCAACCTCTGCCTGTCTGCAACCTCCCTTCAGGTAGTTGTAGAGAGCAATAACGTCACCCCTGAGTCTCCTCTTCTCCAGGCTAAGCAACCCCAGCTCCCTCAGCCTCTCCTCATAGGCTCCAAACCCCTCACCAGCTTTGTTGCCCTTCTCTGGACACGTTCCAGCAAGTCACCATCTTTCCTAAACTGAGGGGCCCAGAACTGGACACAGGACTCAAGGTGTGTCCTAACCAGTGCTGAGTACAGGGGCACAATGACTTCCTTGCTCCTGCTGGCCACACTATTCCTGATACAGGCCAGGATGCCATTGCACACCTGGGCACACTGCTGGCTCATGTTCAGCTTACTATCAACCAGTACCCCCAGGTCCCTTTCTGTCTTTCTGCTCTCCAGCCACTCTGACCCCAGCCTGTAGCACTGCATGGGCTCTCCTATCTCCAAAGATAGGTATGGCAGTCAATTTTGTAGGAGAAAAAGAAGGGGATTTTTTTTCTGTTACAGTTCTAATACACGCATAACCATAGGTAGCATTCCTAATTTCTGACACAAAAGTGAAACATGGTTTAAGTGCTACCAAGCATAAGATATGCAGACAAAGACATGAATATATGAAAGTAATTCATATATTATATGCATATTAATAAATCAGTCTCAATGCAGGTCAGAAAACAAGCTTTGCCACCTTGTTTAGGAAGAGACTTGATGGGGTGCTTGGTGCCATGGTTTAGGTGATTAAATAGTGTTGGATGATAAGTTGGACTCGATGATCTCAAAGGTCTCTTCCAACCTGGTTAATTCTATTCTATTCTATTCTATTCTATTCTATTCTATTCTATTCTATTCTATTCTATCCTATCCCATCCTATTCTTTGTTCCCATTTTTAAATAAAACCATTTTAATCCATTCCCCAGTTGCACTGAAGAACAATAAAGGCTAGAAACTCACACACCAAACTATATCTTCCTAGTGCAACTGATGTATCATAACTAAATGCCAAGCCAGAAATTTGTAGTTAGGGCTGACAGCTCATCTGTATCAGCAGAACTCATGCCACTGAGATGGTCTTGTTCCATTTCACAGCTGCTTTAGAATAAGACAAAATGTCATACTTAACTCTGGGTTTCTCCCCTTTGTCATTTCCTATCACAGCTCAAATTTTATTTAACATCTTTCTCTGTTGTGATTACATCTCTCAATTTGATGCAATACAAATTAGAAAGATACGTGCCAGCTTTTACCATTATCGGCAGAATTTCTTCACTGCGTCTTGATTAATTGCCCATTATATTAGATGAAACAACGGAACTTACGTTTTGAGAGTGCCTTTGGTTTGTAACACAGAGAGAAATCTAAGTCCCCACAGAGACCTGCTCTTTTGCCATTATCATAATTACATGTTTTCAAACTAAATTATCACATCAGCACACTTGTTCTGTGGTGAAGGGTGTCAGGATTTTCATCAGCAGCCTGGCCTGAGCCAGTGAGAGGAATTAGAATATTGAACAGAACAGCATAGAATAGAACAGCATAGAATAGAACAGCATAGAACAGAACAGCATAGAATAGAATAGAATAGAATAGAATAGAATAGAATAGAATAGAATAGAATAGAATAGAATAGAATAGAATAGAAGTAGAATAGACCAGATCAGACCAGACCAGGTTGGAAGAGACCTTCAAAATCATCACATCCAACCAATCATCCAACACCATCTAATCAACTAAACCATGCAACCAAGCACCCCATCAAGTCTCCTCCTAAACACCTCCAGTGATGGTGACTCCACCACCTCCCCCTGCAGCCCATTTCAATGGGCAATCACTCCCTCTAAGAAGAATTTCTTCCTAACATCCAGTCTACACCTCCCCCGGCTCAGCCTGAGACTGTGTCCTCCTGTTCTGGTGCTGGTTGCCTGGGAGAAGAGACTGACCCCCACTTGGCTACAACCTCCCTTCAGGGAGTTGTAGTGAGCAATAAGGTCTCCCCTGAGCCTCCTCTTCTCCAGACTAAACAGCCCCAGCTCCCTCAGCCTCTCCTCATAGGGCTTGTGCTCCAAAACCCTCACCAGCTTTGTTGCCCTTCTCTGGACACATTCCAGCAACTCAACATCTTTCCTAAACTGAGGTTTAGGAACTGGACACAGTACTCAAGGTGTGGCCTAACTAGTGCTGAGTACAGGGGCAAAATGACCTCCCTGCTCCTGCTGGCCACGCTGTTTTTCTCTCATGAAACTCAATACACAAATATAAGACATCTCTCTAAATGTAGGAAATATGTATACTGGGTATTAAGAAACTGGAGACAAAGAGAAATAATATCCATACATGGAGTTCAACACTTCAGCTAAAGAAAAAAATACCTCATCTCAAAATGTAGTTCTCTATGTTAGAATAAATAAGTGGAATTAATTTGATCGTGAAGCATCAAAATTATGGCTGGAACTCTCTCTAGAAAGCTCCTCTATTGTAGAACTTTGCATTATAGTAGGCATATATATAGCATATAAATTAAGAATAAATAAGCCACAGTAGGACACACAAAGTATCATGAGAACAGGTATATATCATAGTGAATCAAAACTTGTGACTCCTGTTTTTTGCCCTTGCACCAAAGATTGACTTTGCAGTCTGCAGTCTGGCAGTTTTACAATCCTAATTCCCAAGTCTGTCTTTAGTGACTTCACATTCTGTAGTTTCCATCTTCAAAAGGTCATGAACAGGTAAGAAACTGCACTGAGTCACTCACTCCTGTGCATCTGGTAATTTTCTTAGTCCACATACTTCACTACAAGGAAGCATGAAGTACCTTGTCCCATCTGACCTTAGCTGTGCACTGTTACACCGAGGCTGTTATCAGAGCCTTCTGGAGTGCAAAACAGCTTTTCCTTCTGCTCCTTTCATATCACTGGAAGCAGTGACTGCCCTGTCATCTAGCTGTCAATAAAGCTGAATTCTGACAACCTCTGGGTAGTCTGGATCCATAAATTCCATTCCTATGCTCAATAGAGCCAAAGAACTATGACAACTAGAAGGTAAATGCTAATCTGTATTATCCAACAAATGACAGCCTTAGGAGAACCAGTTGTGTGTTTTAATTTTTGGCCTTTTGCTCTCCTGCACATCTTAGAGCTGTGGGCTTGATGTGGTTTGATTTGAAGTTGCTATGGCTTATCCAGCAAAGTCTTTTCAGTATTTCTATCATCTTAGCAGAAAGATTGTTTTCTTCTCTGCATCTCTGTGTACATTCTCCATCTATTTCTATGCACTGGACTAAACAATTAGTCTTTCTGCTTTCTTAAACCTGCTCCCTCTTTTTGGCAGGCACTCCAGGTGATGTATTTGCCACCAACACCATCCTTCAAGCCAAGAGCAAAAGAAATTTTCGGAGGACTCAACTCCAGCTTGTGGGAAAGTTGAGCTTCAAATTTTATATTGTGGGTGAAAATAATAAATCAAATAAGTATTGTTACATCCCTATCAATCTTACTCATGTCTCAGATCTGTGAATTAGAATCTGAATGCAATTTTTATTCCTCTGCTCCCACTCAACCTCTCCCTGGTTCCCAGGCAGATTTCAATCATACAGGGAATTTGTCAGATGCCTGGGCAGCTCTAAAAGTCATATATCAGGGAGAAGCAATGGAGACTAATATTAATAAACTACTTTGGGGAAAAATAAATAATTAGGTTTCTTTGGTCACACTGATTCATTCACTTTGTGCATGAACTGTGTAACTGCTTTTAGTTTCCAGATGAACCTACTGCACCTGTATCACCTTCAACATGGGCAACTACTAGCAACAACTCATCCCTGTTCTCCTCAAGCCATTCAGCCTTTTGTCAAGTGCTGTTTAGTGTTTGCAATCATATTTGAAGCACAGGATCCAGGGACAAAAATATCTGCTTTCTGATGCTCATTGGTTTCTGCTCACAACAGGAAAATTAAAGGAAGGCGCAAGGAACATAGCTCACTCTATCTCAAATTCAGTCAGATAAAACTTGATCTGAGGTTAACCTTGGAATTGATAACTCAATGGAACAGTTATTCAGCTGTCAGCTAAACAGAGGGAAAAAAAGAGACCGTCGGGAAGTAGGCTAGGTGTCTAAAAAGTAGATGTGAGATGACTTCCACTATCGATATGTCACAATGTAATGTCAACTAAACACAATAGTAGTATTTACAAGATTTCATTAAAGTATGTCAGTCAGTGTCAAAACACTCACAGAAGGAGGAACAGGATAGAAATTTAGGGGAAAAAAAAAATATTTCAACACCAAAGAATCTCCACTTTCAATAACATCTCACATTTTCTTTAAAGTGCTATAATTAATTGGAGTGTAGACTCTTCAAAGCCTAAATGCATAACTCCCATTAGCACTAATGGAAGTTAGACACAGTCATCAAAGGGGGATATACTTCTGTCTTTACAAAAGTAATCAGAGTGTCACAAAGCTGTATTTTTCTCAAGTTATCGCTCACATGCTATGCAAGCTGAGCACAGAGGCTTGCATTCATTTAAATTCAAATCATGCACTTAGAAAGGACTGAATGCAGGAAACCAGTTTGCTATTATGTTAAAAAGAAATACATCACAAAATGCAATAAAAATAATTGTCCTTATAATTAAAGGTTGTCACAGTAAAATGCTTTTAAAAATCCCATTATTGAATGAACTTTTCAGTGCTGTTCTGGAAAAGTTCTAATCAGGTGATTCCTGTCTATGGTCCGTTTTTCAATACCCTCCCAAGGAATGGTTACAGTTTTGTCTGTCAGCAAACTGGTTTGGCCTATCTAGATGTTCTATTTGGGACCGACTTCTCAGCAAGGCCTTCCAGATCTCTAGTTTAAATCTACCTGCTTTTAGTTTAAAAACAATATCCTTTGTACTATTGCAACAGGCCCTGCTAAAAAGATTGTCTTCATCTTTCTTATATTCCCCCTTTAAGTATTGAAAGGACATAATGAGGTCTCTCCAGGGACTTCTCTTCTCCAAAATAAATAGTATCATAGTATCAGTCAGGGTTGGAAGGGACCACAAGGATCATCTAGTTCCAACCCCTGCCATGGGCAGGGACACCCCACACTAGATCAGGCTGGCCAGAGCCTCATCCAGCCTGCTCTTAAACACCTCCAGGGATGGGGCCTCAACCACCTCCCTGGACAACCCATTCCAGGGCTTCACCACTCTCATGGGGAAGAACTTCCTCTTCATGTCCAACCTGAATCTCCCCACCTCCAGCTTCATTCCATTCCCCTTAGTCCTATAACTACCTGATAGCCTGAGAAGTCCCTCCCCAGCCTTCCTGTAGGCCCCCTTCAGATACTGGAAGGCCACAGTCAGGTAACCTCAGAGCCTTCTCTTCTCCAGACTGAACAGACCCAACTCCTTCAGTCTGTCCTCACAGGAGAGGTGCTCCAGCCCTCCAGCCATGTTTGTGGCCCTGCTCTGGACCCACTCCATTGCAAGCCTTACAGATACCCATGTAACTTGATGATCTTTGAGGTCTTTTCCAACCTTATTGATTCTATGATTCTAACACTATTTGTTCGTTAAGACTAAGCAAAACACTGGATCCCAGTTCTTATTCCAGCACAATCTTCAAGACAGTTTAAAAAAAGAATACAACAAACCATAGCAAAAAACCTTCTCAAAAAGGCATGCAAGAAACCATCTTTTGTGTCATATCAAACCAGAGTTTCCCTGTGCTCAGCACTGTGCACTTGATAGCACTGTCACAGTCAGTGGCCGTTAATAGCTTCTCAGTATCAAGATCCCTATTTGGTAGAAGACCAAATGTTTTTCCTAACCCCAAAGCTCTTCACAATTGCCTAAACGTCACCTAACAAATAGGCAAAAACCAAACAATGAACTCCCTAAATTCTTTTACACCTAAGAAAGAACAAATGTTATTTTGCAAAGTCTTTTATTTAAATCAGTATACAGAAGGGCATCAAAGTGAATGGTGGCTGCTCAGCACTCAAGAAAAACAAACCAAGTTTTATGTTTTGATGCAAATACTGTTTTTTCTATTTAACAAATGAAACATTATAAACTACTATTCAGCAGAGACATTACACCTACTGGAAATACCAAAAACTCCCAAGCCTTTTCAAAATTCCAATTAAAAATTAATATCCATATATCCTGACTTCACTGAAACTGTAGTGTCCTGTTTTTTTTAATCTCCACCTTAATTTAAAAACACCTTTCATTATGATAATGTACTGACCTTCAGTACCAGGCACTGAATGAGCAGGAATTCACTGCCAGCCACAGATAGATCGATGTATCCAGTTCAACTTATTGAACAGGACTGACTGAGAAGTTTTGCTATGAAGCTTTCTGTGTTTATTAAACAGGGTCAGGAAGCAGAGAACAAAATGGATAGCAATTCAATCTATGGCCTTACTATGCATTAAAATAACTTTCATCTAACCCATTACCAGTGTTTGGAATTCGGGAATTTTATGGTTCTCAACAAAGGGAATGTCTTCAATTTATGTTCAGAAAATCTCACAAGCCAGCCATGAGTTAGGGTAGTTCAGAATACTCTCATCTCTGGGAAGTCTTCCTCTCAGATGAAAACTAAGTATACTTCAAATGCAGCTTTATTTCCTCAGAAGGACACCTTTACCTAATCCAAACAAAACACCAACACAACAGAATGCCAGTTCTCGAACACTCAGACTTGTTAGCTGTCATAACAAGGTTTTGAGTAAAAGACACTGTTAATTCAGAGTAGATTTTAATTTAGTGGTGAGTCAAATGACGGCTGAATGCTGTACTACCCAGGGCAGACACGTCCTATAAGAACAGCAATGTTTGGTTAAAACTAGGAAAATATCACTTTGAGGATGGTAATGAGACAGAAAGCATTTAGTCCTGAAGGGCACATTGACTGCCTCTACTTCCACATACTATATACCAAATAGGGAGGGAGGCAAAGAAGAAGGCAATGATGACACTACCTGAAGAAAAAGTTTGTGCATCTTCACTCGTAGCTCTTTTTCAATATTCTTTGTCCTCATACATTAGCTCAGTAGTTAAAAAATAAAATACAATTTTATAACTTCTATTGGAAGTACACAATAGAACTATTGTTATTATTTCCATTATAGTAACCTGCATGGGCTAATCAAGGTCTTCAGAAATAGTTTTGAGGCCAAATTGTTTTCGACTAACAATTTACCACAATCATAGTATCATAGCATCAATCAGGGTTGGAAGGGACCACAAGGATCATCTAGTTCCAACCCCTGCCATGGGCAGGGACAACCCACACTAGATCAGGCTGGCCAGAGCCTCATCCAGCCTGCTCTTAAACACCTCCAGGGATGGGGCCTCAACCACCTCCCTGGATAACCCATTCCAGGGCTTCACCACTCTCATGGGGAAGAACTTCCTTCTCACATCTAGCCTGAATCTCCCTACCTCCAGCTTCATTCCATTCCCCCTAGTCCTATCACTACCTGATGTCCTGAGAAGTCCTTCCCCAGCCTTCTTGTAGTCCCCTTCAGATACTGGAAGGCCACAATGAGGTCACCTCGGAGCCTTCTCTTCTCCAGACTGAACAGCCCCAACTCCTTCAGTCTGTCCTCACAGGAGAGGTGCTCCAGCCCTCTGATCATCCTCGTGGCCCTTCTCTGGACACCTTCCAGCACCTCCACATCCCTCTTGTAATAGCAGCTCCAGAACTGGACACAGTACTCCAGGTGGGGTCTCACCAGAGCTGAGTAGAGGGGGAGAAGCACCTCCCTTGACCTGCTGGCCACACTTCTCTTGATGCAGCCCAGGATCTGATTGGCTTTCCGGGCTGCAAGTGCACACTGAGAGCTCACGTTGAGCTTCTCAGCCTCCTTCTCTAAATTGCCCAGAGAGGTGAGAAGAAAACATAACGTTGGAAACTATAAGCATTTTTACTCCAAATCAGAAGAAATAGAAAATCTTATACTTTGGGCAGTTTTTTGTGTTTTGTGGTTTTTTGGGTTTTTTTTTTAAGGAAGGATGATCTTGGAGGTCCCTTCCAACCAGATAAATATTTCATGATTCTGATCTTTGATTCTGAAAAGTTTCGTCAGAATTTCAAATGGAATATTTTGAAACTCTTCTTTTAAAATGTTGAACCATTCACTCTGACAATACCAACACATTACTTTTGCATGAACAGAAGTGTGCACAACTACAAAAAGACACTACAATGACAGAGACATGTCAGAACAAAATGATTATGCTAAAAAGATTTCAACAATAAAAACCCACATTCCCCAAAATGTGAGAAAGCTGAAGTGAACTATTTACACCTTTTTCATACAGCTTCTCCAGGAACAGTCATACAAAACTTCCAAGGGAAGACTGTAAGCAGAAAATAGGCAGAAAACTTTTCTGCCAAAAATATCTTCAGGCAACTGTAACTGTCAATCCGAATCTAACTCATGCCAGTAGTACTTGAAAAGTTATCATCACCTGGCAGCTGCCTAGTGACCTTTACAGATGAGCTGTCTCAGTTATAAATTCATAAATACCTGAAACATCATTACAGAATTAACAGAGTCATTTTCGTAGACAAGCCTTGGGATGTAACTCCAGGCTTAAGAACAGAAAAAGTTATCTCCTTATTGTAGAGATGGGTGCTCTAGGATGGGGTCAATAACTATTACTTTTGAAACCGTTACAGTCTACCTGGACTTCAGCAAGGCCTTTAACACTGTCCCCCACAGCAAACTCCTGGCCATGCGGGCAGCCCATGGCTTGGATGGGAGCACACTGTGATGAGTTAGGAACTGGCTGGAGGGCCGAGCCCAGAGAGTGGTGGTGAATGGTGCCTCATCCAGCTGGCGGCCAGTCACCAGTGGTGTGCCCCAAGGATCAGTGCTGGGCCCCATGCTCTTCAACATCTTTATTGATGATCTGGATGAGGACATTGAGTCCATCATCAGTAAATATGCAGATGACACCAAGCTGAGGGCAGGAGTTGATCTGCTGGAGGGTAGAGAGGCTTTGCAGAGGGACCTCAACAGGCTGGACAGATGGGCAGAATCCAACGGCATAAGATTTAACACATCCAAGTGCCGGGTTCTGCACATTGGCCACAACAACCCCAGGCAGTGCTACAGGCTGGGGTCAGAGTGGCTGGAGAGTGGCCAGGCAGAGAGGCACCTGGGGGTACTTGTCAAAGGTAGGCTGAACATGAGCCTGCAGTGTGCCCAGGCAGCCAAGAGGGCCAATGGCATCCTGGCCTGCATCAGGAACAGTGTGGCCAGCAGGAGGAAGGAGGAGATTCTCCCGGGTACACTGCACTGGTTAGGCCACACCTTGAGTACTGTGTCTAGTTCTGGGCTCCTCAGTTTAGGAAAGATGTTGACTTGCTGGTGCGTGTCCAGAGAAGGGCAATGAAGTTGGTGAGGGGTTTGGAGCACAAGCCCTGTGAGGAGAGACTGAGGGAGCTGAGGTTGCTTATCCTGGAGAAGAGGAGACTGAGGGGTGACCTTCTTGCTCTCTACAACTACCTGAAGGGAGGTTGTAGCCAGGCAGAGGTTGGTCTCTTCTCACAGGCAACCAGCACTGGAACAAGGGGACACAGTCTCAGGCTGCACCAGGGGAGGTTTAGGCTGGAGGTTAGGAAGTTCTACACAGAGAGAGTGATGGCCCATTGGAATGGGCTGCAGGGGGAGGTGGTGGAGTCACCGTCATTGGAGGTGTTCAGGAGGAGACTTGATGGGGTGCTTGGTTGCATGGTTTAGTTTATTAGGTGGTGTTGGATGATAGGTTGGACGCAATGATCTTGAAGGTCTCTCCAACCTGGTCTATTCTATTCTATTCTATTCTATTCTATTCTATTCTATTCTATTCTATTCTATTCTCATAAAGTGCCTGTCCTGCAATTGAATAGATTAACTAACCTGAGTCGAAGTTGAACTGTTCAGAGCATGGGAGGCCGAAATCTGAACTCTCTCACAAACCCCAATTTTTTATCCCACTGTTTCATGTTTTAGCAATTTTATTTCAACAAAGAGAGGTTATAGGTTTGTATAGCCTTGGTAATGGATCAAAATCTATATTTATGCATTTGGCAAAATGATAGCATGGTTGCTACAATGATTACGAGCTGGCAAATGCCAAGCTGCCTTTGGTTATCTCCACTCTGCATCGTCCTGCAGACAGTGTGGGAGCCATGTATGATTTTTGCAACAGTAAATTAAAAATGTAATTAAATCAGATCATCAAGAATGTAATGTAATGACACCAAGCTGTGTGGTGCAGTGGACACGCTGGAGGGAAGGGATGCCATCCAGAGGGACCTTGACAGGCTGGAGAGGTGGGCACAAGCCAACCTCATGAGCTTCAATAAGACCAAGTGCAGGGTCCTGCATCTGGGTCGAGGCAATCCCAGGCACAAATACAGGCTGGGCAGTGACTGGCTGGAGAGCAGCCCCGAGGAGAGAGACTTGGGGGTGCTGGTGGATGAGAAGCTCAACGTGAGCTCTCAACGTGCACTTGCAGCCCAGAAAGCCAATCAGATCCTGGGCTGCATCAGGAGAAGTGTGGCCAGCAGGTCAAGGGAGGTGCTTCTTCCCCTCTACTCAGTTCTGGTGAGACCCCACATGGAGTACTGTTTCCAGTTCTGGAGCCCCTATTACAAGAGGGATGTGGAGGTGCTGGAGCATGTCCAGAGAAGGGCCACGAGGATGATCAGAGGGCTGGAGCACCTCTCCTATGAGGACAGACTGAAGGAGTTGGGGCTGTTCAGTCTGGAGAAGAGAAGGCTCCGAGGTGACCTCATTGTGGCCTTCCAGTATCTGAAGGGAGCCTACAGGAAGGCTGGGGAGAGACTTCTCAGGCTTTCAGGTAGTGATAGGACTAGGGGGATTGGAATGAAGCTGGAGATGGGGAGATTCAGGCTAGATGTGAGAAGGAAGTTCTTCCCCATGAGAGTGGTGAAGCCCTGGAATGGGTTATCCAGGGAGGTGGTTGAGGCCCCGTCCCTGGAGGTGTTTAAGCCCAGGCTGGACGAGGCTCTGGCCAGCCTGATCTAGTGTGGGGTGTCCCTGCCCATGGCAAGGGGGTTGGAACTAGCTGATCCTTGTGGTCCCTTCCAACCCTGACTGATTCTATGATTCTATGATTCTAATCATTTAAAGTTTATAGCCTTATTCTTCACACATGCCCAAATAAAGACAAAGATACAATTCTAAAGCAAAACTTTTGGCCAAACAAAATGGCAGGCAGGATGCTCCTCAGGTACTTGTGTCAGCAGCTTTGGGGCAATAGTATAGCTGTGGTCCAGTTTTAGAGCTGGCCACATAAGCAACACATCACATGAGTGCCTTTAATACCAGCTTCACATCACCTGTTCACCAGTTGGGCCGACTCTTGTCTCTCAAAGATCATGAACAGTATGATGAAGTAGAAATTTTCACTGCCTATACACATCCTCCCAGAAGCTACCCAGAGCTACAGAGTAAGGAGATCTCTGTAATGGGAAACACGCACATCCTATGTCACTGATGAAGTTCTAGCACAGGCGTTTGTGCTCTCCATTGGACTGGCCCTTAATTTCTCTCTTTTGCTCCTGCCTCTGCTTTCTCTGGCTCCCCTTGTTTTACTGTTTTCTTCATTATTTTTTGTCATTACTTGTTTTATACTTTTTCTTTATAGATTTCTCCCTCCAGTGGTTTCCCTTCTAATATCAACATACCTAAAGGAGTAGATCCAAACAACTGCAACAGGATGCAAAACTGTGTAACACTTGTGCCATCTCCTGCTGCTCAAGGAAACACCTCATGAGAGAATTTATCAGAACTAATGCACTCAGTAGACCCTTGAAAGAATCCCAAATACATGACCTTAAGTATGTATAAATAACAGATAAATAGTCAGATAGATTGATAGATGGATAGATCCAATTTTCCAAGCATACTGAAACCAAAAGTTTTGTAACATAATGAAAGAGAAACAAAATCTTTCAAGTACACATTTTCATGTGAAGAATGACCTTGGCTTGGTATCCATTTCTGTGTGTCTGAACTGCCTTGACATGCCAGAGGTAGAGGAATAGTTCACCCAAGTAAGAAAAAGTATAAATAACACAGGAAGCAAAAGAGACCAGGGAAATAATGGATGAATGGCAAATATGAGACAATTTCTCTGAAATTTGCTATTTGAACAGGAAAAGGAAAGTCAATTAGAATAGAATAGAATAGAATAGAATAGAATAGAATAGAATAGAATAGAATAGACCAGACCAGACCAGACCAGACCAGGTTGGAAGAGACCTTCAAGATCATCGTGTCCAACCTATCATCCAACACCATCTAATCAACTAAACCATGCAACCAAGGACGCCATCAAGTCTCCTCCAAAACACCTCCAATGATGGCAACTCCACCAGCTCCCCAGGCAGCCCATTCCAATGGGCAACCACTCTCTCTTTGAAGAATTTCATCTTAACATCCAGTCTAAACCTTCCCTGGTGCAGCTTGAGATTGTGTCCTCTTGTTCTGGTGCTGGTTGCCTGGGAGAAGAGACCAGCTCCTGCCTCTCACAGAATCACAGAAACACCAAGGTTGGAAGAGACCTCAAAGATCATCAAGTCCAACCTGTCACCACAGACCCCATGACTAAACCATGGCACCAAGTGCCACATCCAATCCCCTCTTGAACACATCCGGGGATTGTGACTCCACCACCTCCCTGGGCAGCCCATTCCAATGATGAATGACTCTCTCGGTGAGAACTTTCTCCTCACCTCAAGCCTAAAATTCCCCTGGTGCAGCTTGATACTGTGTCCTCTTGCTCTGGTGCTGGCTGCCTGGGAGAAGAGACCAAACTCCTCCTGGCTGTAACTTCCCTTCAGGTAGTTGTAGACAGCAATAAGGTCTCCCCGAGCATCCCTCCCCCAGCTCCCTTCTAGGGCTTGTGCTCCAAACCCCTCACCAACTTCATTACCCTTATCTGGAAACGTTCCAGCAAGTCAACATCCTTCCTAAACTGAGGGGCCCAGAACTGGACACAGGACTCAAGGTGTGGCCTAACCAGTGCTGAGTACAGGGGCACAATGACCTCCCTGGTCCGGCTGGCCACACTGTTCCTGATGCAGGCCAGGATGCCATTGGTCTTCTTGGCCACCTGGGCACACTGCAGGCTCATGTTCAGCCTACCATCAACCAGTACCCCCAGGTCCCTCTCCACCTGGCCGCTCTCCAGCCACTCTGACCCCAGCCTGCAGCACTGCATGGGGTTGCTGTGGCCAATGTGCAGAACCCCACATTTAGATCTGTTAAATCTCACGCCATTGGACTCTGTCCAGCCTGCTGAGGTCCCTCTGCAGAGCCCTTCTACCTTCTAACAGATCAACATCTTCCCCCAGCTTGGTGTCATCTGCAAATTTACTGATAAACACACAATTGAATCAACTAATGAGAGGGGGAAAAAAAGAAGTTAAAAAAAAATCAAAACACTAAAGCCAAAATAAACCTACATACATGTCCATAGATACATATGTGTTTACAAACGTTTTTTTAACCCATTATGTAAGCATCTGAGCAATACAGGATGCAACACAAAGCACTGCTTTTACTGCCTCTTAATTCAAGAGAAAAAAACATGGACAGCAACACATAAGGATTGCAAATATAAAATTCAGGGCTTTAAAGAGAACTACTTTAAACACTGCACAGCTTACCAATCTGCCACAAAACACAAGTGACCATTTGTTAAAGGTCTGTTTAGGCAAATAAGTAAGAAAACTGAATATAATTGAAAGGATTTCTTTTTGGCAAAAGGAAACAAGGCAGAATCAGCCAACAGTATTGCTGCACACAGCAACAACTAAGAGTGTATCCCCCTCCTGCAACACTCTTTTCAAGCAAATCAAATTGCTGATGAGCAAATTAGAGCTGACTTAAATGAGCCTGTAAGAAGGACCCATAAAAGCAGCTGACTTGTATAAACAGCAGTTCCCAAAGGAAAGAGAAACAGATCACTACAAATCCAACCCATGAGGAAAAGACTACAGCTCCAGCTGGGCAACAGGTACCTTTCTGCTCAGGAGCATTTATAGTAAATGGGGAAGGCAGAACAATGAGGGACAGGATGAAATGAATAGACTTCACACACATATATAAAGCTAATGATGTATGAACACATATATCACCAAAGTCTTTGTGTGTAACACAAAAAAATGTGGCATTCTGGAGGGAACCCACAAATCTCTTGTACAGCACCCACTATCTATTATCATCCCAAAGCTCTCAATCCGCTGTTCTGGTTTGCTCACGTAGTAAAAACATTTATCCTAGCGTGTAGCATCCTAAGAGTATTGGCATAGCACATCCAGTTTAGACTTGGTCATCACATTAAGGAGCCTGCTCTCTTAGTCAAAAATATATTACTGAGAGAAGGTCTCTCTCTTTCATGGACATTGCTATGGTAACTGAAATAGTAACCTTAATACATGCATTCCACTCAGGAGACTTTTGCTTCAACAAACAGGAAGAACTAAGATTTATGAAGTGTTTGGTCCACTTTTTTAGCAGTTCACATACACATTTACTGTACTTAACCCTTCAACATTAGGTTGCTATCTATATATACTGCTTGGAAGATGTAAACCATTCTCCAAACCCCTTTCAAAATACAATACCTTATACAACAGAGACACACTGCCCTGTAAATTTTAAGTAAGGACATTGATCTCTTTATTAAATTCATAATGCATAATGTGTGGAATAAACAAAAAATCAATAGGGACATACATTTTAAGGATTGCAATGATTAGCTGTATTTTTGACTAAAGGTCACAAAAAGTAGTTTGATTCAGATTGGATGTTAGGAAGAAATTCTTCCCCATGAGAGTGGTGAGACACATTTTGAACAGGTTGCCCAGGGAGGTGGTAGAAGCCCCATCCCTAGAAGTTTTTTAAGGCCAGGCCGGATGTGGCTGTGAGCAACCTGATCTAGTGTGAGGTGTCCCTGACCATGGCAGGGAGGTTGGAACTAGATGATCCTTGAGGTCCTTTCCAACTCTAACAATTCCATGATTCTATGTTCTTTTAGCTGGAAAACAGTTTATCATTTTTCCTAACATGCCCCAAGATGTGGATTTTGTCCCATAACCATAGATTTTAATAAGCATGGAATCAATCTACATCTTAATGAATGCAACTAGAAGTAACTAAGTTGTTACAAGAAGTAAAGACTTAAGGAAAATAAATTTCAGGTACTCTGTGGAAGAAACTAAAGCACAAAACATCAACAACCAAAACCAAAGTCAAAGGGCCAGAAAACAAATGCCCAGGAAAATACTTTTGCAATCAGTAATGTCACAGAGAGCTACAAGACAGTATAGAGGTCATGCTAAATACAGTATCCTATTTGTGTACAAAGAATCAGGTGAAGGAAGGGAGATTTCTGAAGAGGTACACTAAGAAGTAACTTATAAAATGCAATGGTGACGTGAGTTAATGGCCCTGAATACATAGCACTACTTAATGCTTGTTAGCAATCATTAACAGTGGCACCAGCATCGATACTGCAGTGGGGCTTAACATAGTTGATTTGAGCAGAAATTACCCAAGATCTACTTCTAAGTAAGCAAGTCATGTGGTAAAGACATCGATAATACAAGAGCAGGAAGAAGTCCAGTGGATGCAGCAGGGAAGATCAGTTACAATAGCCACTAAGTAACATTACTGAGAGACTAGATTGCATGTAGTTCAGAGGAAAATGTAAGTGAGGGAAAACTTGCTTGTGTTACAACTGGTAAAACAGAAATTTAATGAGGAGCACAAAACACCTTCCTGATAAATAGGCTACACAATTGCTCATCCTCAGGGTGAAGAATCAGCGGATGTAAGGAACAGTAACCCTCTGGCCTTCTCCCCACTAGGGAAAGCTCTGCTGTCACCCTGATGACAGTCCCACAGCTGCAGAGGCACAACATCTAAACAGGTGAGATCCACTCACAAGGACAAAGCTGTGAATAAGAAGCACAAAAACCTCTCTGCTTCGTGGAAGAAAATTAGTATTTCCCTTGCAATAATGTTTACTGATGAAGAAGGCATCTTTCCTTCTTTTTTTCCTTCTGATAAATGCCTGCAGATATGAGATGAAATCTGCACTTCCATGCAGAAGAAAGTATAGGATTTTCCCCACCCTATTTTTTATGGGAGTGTGTTAATTCATGTACAGGTGCAATCCAAATTACTTCATGCTTTATCGTCTGCAATTCTACTTACGATGCTGCATAATTTATTTATATTTGCTGTTCACATTAACACTTTTGTAGTTTTAAGCACCTCACATTATTTATCTCCTACTTTGCATGCATGCTTCATGTTTAAGAATAAATTCATTCTCTAACAGGAGAAATGCATAGAAAACCAAAACAAAGAACTACTGCACTTAAACTTAGAACAACAAACAAAAAATCAACCAAACTAAAGCGATTATCTCCAAAACACCCAAACAAACAAGACAGTGAAACTTCTTCTTAATCCTCTACTCAGCTCTGGTGAGACCCCACATGGAGTACTGTTTCCAGTTCTGGAGTCCCTATTACAGGAGGGATGTGGATGTGCTGGAACGTGTCCAGAGAAGGGCCACGAGGATGATCAGAGGGCTGGAGCACCTCTCCTATAAGGACAGACTGAAGGAGTTGGGGCTGTTCAGTCTGGAGAAGAGAAGGCTCCGAGGTGACCTCATTGTGGCCTTCCAGTATCTGAAGGGGGCCTACAGGAAGGCTGGGGAGGGACTTCTCAGGATCTCAGGTAGTGATAGGACTAGGGGGAATGGAATGAAGCTGGAGGTGGGGAGATTCAGGCTGGATGTGAGGAGGAAGTTCTTCACCATGAGAGTGGTGAAGCCATGGAATGGGTTATCCAGGGAGGTGGTTGAGGCCCCATCCCTGGAGGTGTTTAAGACCAGGCTGGACGAGGCTCTGGCCAGCCTGATCTAGTGTGGGGTGTCCCTGCCCATGGCCGGGAAGTTGGAACTAGATGATCCTTGTGGTCCCTTCCAACCCTGACTGATTCTATGATTCTAATCCAAGATTGGCCATTGCTTGAGAAGCAACAATTCCTGCATCAAAGGATGCAACGAGGCACCAGAGGTACCTCCATAACTTTATCCTGAATGACCATCTACAGCTAGGGATCTAGGGAAGTCCTCAACATCAGCATAAATACAGCCCCAAACTCCTTCGTTGAGCTCCCTAATGAGAGAATTGAATTATCAATCCATTTCACAACAACGTTGTTTCAATGCTATTAACGAGTTATTTTAACAAATCAGTAGAATGGTATCAATCAAAACTTTGGTTCCCCTTTTTTAGCAGTTTCTGTGAGAAATTTTGCCAACCTGGAGACAGTCAATGCATCTTTCCAAATTTTCTGCAGGCTTTCCCAAAATATAGTCATCAGACTTGACAAAAAGCAGGTATGTAATTCACACCACTGCTAGACTTCCATGAAAAGAATTTTAGCTAAAAGCCTTCAAAGACTGGACTGCTATCTAGAATTACTATTTTTTATTTGCTCTTCGGTGTGCTGATTCTCCCAAATTCCCATGAGGAATCACAGCCCAGCCACCCTCTTTTGCCTTTCAGAAATAAACCCTTCATGCTGAACCACAGACAACAAAACAACGTCCCAGCCTGGCTTTCAGCTTCAGGGTCTGCACAAACAGATTCAGATAAATAATGAAAGCTATACGCAGAGCTGGCAAAAGCTCTACTGCACATACTCCTCTTCCCTTCTGCCCAAGTCCCTGACAGAACATTAATGCATAATACCACAGCCTAAATACCTGAATGTCAAACACAGCTCCAGCTACACAAAAAATGCACTTGTGCCCCATGGCTCCATTCCAGCCCAGCCACTTCAGATTCTCATCTCATTTAAAAGGACAGAAATGAAAAATAAAATTAACTCTTAATATCCATCATAAATTACATGAGTAATAGCAACATACAGAGATACACAAACCTAATAGAGATGTCCATCTGATTATGGATTCCAATTAAGTATCAAGTTTCTGGAGTAGAATCTGTCTCTTTTTACTGCTCAGTGATGGACTGATTTCTCACACTTGACCTATAACCACTAGCAAACATCACAACATGCTCAGCTCTGATAGAGAAAGGTTCATATTTGCCTCACATGAACAGGAAAAGCTTCCTTTAAAAAGTGCTGAATGCTTTAAATCATAGTTTCCCACACAAATTTGGCAGAGGTGGTATGGTGCAATCTGCGTGCTGTGCTTTTCAAACCACTTAGAATCATAGAATCAGTCAGGGTTGGAAGGGACCACAAGGATCAGCTAGTTCCAACCCCCTGCCATGGGCAGGGACACCTCACACTAGATCAGGCTGGCCAGAGCCTCATCCAGCCTGCTCCTAAAACACCTCCAGGGACGGGGCCTCAACCACCTCCCTGGATAACCCATTCCAGGGCCTCACCACTCTCATGGTGAAGAACTTCCTTCTGTCATCCAGCCTGAATCTCCCTACCTCCAGCTTCATTCCGTTCCCCCTAGTCCTATCACTACCTGAGATCCTGAGAAGTCCCTCCCCAGCCTTCCTGTAGGCCCCCTTCAGATACTGGAAGGCCACAATGAGGTCACCTCGGAGCCTTCTCTTCTCCAGACTGAACAGCCCCAACTCCTTCAGTCTGTCCTCATAGGAGAGGTGCTCCAGCCCTCTGATCATCCTCGTGGCCCTTCTCTGGACATGCTCCAGCACGTCCACATCCCTCCTGTAATAGGGGCTCCAGAACTGGACGCAGTACTCCAGGTGGGGTCTCACCAGAACTGAGTAGAGGGGGAGAAGCACCTCCCTTGACCTGCTGGCCACACTTCTCCTGATGCAGCCCAGGATCTGATTGGCTTTCCGGGCTGCAAGTGCACATTGAGAGCTCCTGTTGAGCTTCTCGTCCACCAGCACCCCCAAGTCTCTCTCCTCAGGGCTGCTCTCCAGCCAGTCACTGCCCAGCCTGTATTTGTGCCTGGGATTGCCTCGACCCAGATGTAGAACCCTGCACTTGGTCTTGTTGAAGCTCATGAGGTTGGCTTGTGCCCACCTCTCCAGCCTGTCCAGGTCCCTCTGGATGGCATCCCTTCCCTCCAGCGTGTCCACTGCACCACACAGCTTGGTGTCATCAGCAAACTTGCTGAGGGTGCACTCGATGCCACTGTCCATGTCACCCACAAAGATGTTGAACAAGACAGGTCCCAGGACTGATCCCTGAGGGACTCTGCTTGTCACTGGCCTCCACTGGGACATGGACCCGTTGACAGCCACGCTTTGGGTGCAGCCATCAAGCCAGTTCTTTATCCATCTAGTGGTCCATACAACTTCCATTTTCATCATCCACTTTTTGAAGCAATTTCAACCACCTGCATTCCAAGTTTCCCAGACTCACTTTTCATTTAATTTCTGACATCAAATGCTCATTCAGATAACATGGACTGATCTGGCTGATGCTTGTGTATACTCTCTATCATGGCCTTTTAAATACATTTGAAATGATCAGATTTGTGTTTGAAGAAGCCAACTCCGATGTTATTCTTTTCAAAACACCCCAGTACCCATCAACCCTATTTTCTTTCTCTTTTGATTGCAAATGCTTACCAAAAAAAATAATATTCAAGACATCTCTAAAAAATTGCCTTTGAAGAAAAAAAGGAAAGGGAGGAAGAAATCTGAAAGATACCTGCATAGATACAGGCTCAAATTAAATTAAATATTAATATCTTTCGTCACTTTAAAGCCAGCTCAGAATTTTTTCTTTTCTTTGGCAACAGCTGATTATCTCAGATAAAGGACAACATTTCCTCTGTGGCTTTAAACATTTGCATAATTATTAACTTTGGTGGCAAGTACATAAAATTGTGGAGTCAGTTTCAAGCAGAAAAGGAAATGGACTGTAAAAACTTCGGTATGCAGAGCTTTTCTTATTAAAGAGTACACTAGAAACAACTACATGAGGATGAATTTTGTAGTGGGGGAACTTGCAAACAAGGAAGAAGTAAGATTGTGTTTGCAAGATAACGCTATTCAGACATCAATATGGAGTTTCATCAAGTAGCAGCAGTTAAATACTAGACCTTACCCAGGAACATCAGGCTTCATCTAGCACTTGAGATCCTTGCATTAGATATTTTTCTACAAAATATTCTCTAGACCTTATAGAAACTGCTTACAGCGGGAATCACTTTTTCAGTCTCTATTCTCACCCCTCTCAGGAGGTCAAGATGATGAAACTTTCAGATGGATACAAATTATACCATCCCAAGAGGAGCAAAACCCACTCGTGAGTAGCTACTTATTTTCTGCTAAAATCTTCCTCTGCAGGGTCCAGAAGCACTTACCCTGACAATAACCCAAGTGCCAAATGCTCCCCTCCAGCTCCACAGAAACGAATGCTGAATATTTCATTTTCCATGCATATAATGTCACTGTGGCAATACTACTATGCCAGGAAAGAAAATACAATCTTAAATCTTGAAAACAAAAATAGAAGCAGAAGGCTTCTATTTCATTTATTATCTGGGATACTGACTTCATTGACCAAACTGGGAATTTTCAAAGAAAATGCAATTCAAAATACAAATCTACACATAATTCTGTTTATCAGGAATATTAAATAATTATTTATAAACTAATTGTCCCCACTTTTTCCTCAGTTCACATGTACATACTCTATTGGGCTTGTGTGACAAGGTTTTGATAAAAGGGCTACCAGGGTGGCTTCTGTGAGAAGCTCTGAGAAGCTTCCCTGATGTCTGACAGAGCCAATGCCAGGTATCTCCAAGATGGTCCTGCTGCTGGCCAAGGCAAAGATCAACAACACATGTGGTAGCACCTCTGGAAAAATAAATGCTTAAGAAGGGGGAAAAGATCCTATACCAGGGCAGCTGGGTGCCAAAAGGAGGCTGTGACCCCATGGGATAGCCCCTGCTAGAGCAGGCCCCTGGCAGGACTTGTGTAATCATGGAAAGAGGCGCCCACACTGGTGAAGGTTTGCTGGCAGGACTTGTGACACAATGGAGGACCCATACTGGAGCAGACAAGACCCACAGTGGAGGAGTTAATGAAGAACTGTAGCCTGTGTGAAGGACCCATGTTGGAGAAGTTTGTGGGTGACTGTCTCCTGTGGGATGGACTCCATACTGGAGAAGGGAAAGAGTGTGAGGACTCCACCCCCTGAGGAAGAAGAGTCAGCAGTTGTGACTAGGTCTAGGTGCTGCATCTACTACAGTAGACCCTGCTGGAATGTACACCCACCACCAAGAACCTGGACTGTGCTCATGAGACTTTGCAGGAACCAAGGGTGGTGATATCTTTCTTTTATTTAACTCTCTCTCTCTATCTTTCCATCTCCTTTTCCTTCCCATTTTCAATCTGCTCCGGTCCATTACTGAGAGCTTCTGCTGGCTCTAACAAACCCATTTGGTATTGGTTCACTTTTATTTACTCCAAGGGAATATTTGAATTTTAATGTGACTTCCCCTGCCATCCAGGGTTGGCACAGGATACCAGGTAGTGACAACAACCCACATGATCAACAGAAAAGGAGTCCAAAGAGTTGACAAAAAGGATTTGAATTTCTTTTCATTTTTTCCATTAAACCCAAGTAATTCTCTGGGAATCTGCACAGCATTTATAAATCAGGTAACAAAGCAGACACTCAAGACAATTTGCAGACATCAGAAAATGACTAAGAGCTGTAGAAATATATTGACATTTTTAAAAATCCATTCCAAATGAGAGGAGTTAGAACCAAAGTTCAGGTATTAATAGGAATATTTAATTTTCTGCATTGATATTCTTGAGAATCCAGAAACAACATCCAGTTCTTCAAAACAATTCTTCTTCACTGCTTCCAACTGAGTCAGTAGCATAAGGAGAAGATTTTAGTGGGTTTCTACCAGAGGAAGCTTTAAAATTAGAAAGGGACTTCAAAAATTAATGAAACAGACATGACTCTCAACTACAAGGAAAAGTGGGACACTGGCCAATCTCAAGAGTGTGAAATTTTAACTCATTCTTTCTCAGTGACTGGAGAGCGGTATCATCCAGCACTCAAAAGCATTACCTAGTTTCAAAAGATCTGAGAGTTTTTGCACTTACCATTAATCCATTTGGCTTCTGGATTGTGAGCTGTCAACTCTTTTCTGAAGAGGTCTTCCAAGGACAACCTGGTTTCAGACGAATTTGCGAGCTCGTCTAAAACAGACATAACAAAATCATTTCAGGGAGTCGTTAAAAGCAGGACACTCACTGTAGTCTGTACATCGTTGGCATTACAGAAAGAGAATACATAGTTAAAGGTCATGTCTAAAACAGTAACAATACCTTGATTTTATTATGTTAACACTACAAGAAAACATTTCATTCTCCTTCAGTAAAGCTTCAGAAACCCCAAACCATTCCATGAATCTATGAAAAGAAAATGTTGGTACCTTACAGACAGGATAAGCAAAGAATGTAGTGCTTGGCTATTTATTACACTGGGGTTATCGTGGCAAAACTCCTGCTTCCCACAGCCCTACACCATAGGTTTGTTTATAAGCTGATAGAAAAATTCCATGACAGCCAAAGGACATAGACCATATTGATCACCTTCTACAGACAGAAACTACGTAAAATCCTCCTGTAAGTAAATTTGGAACCAATACCACAGAATTACCAGGGTTGGAAGGGATCTCATCTAGTTCCAACCCCCCTGCATGGGCAGGGACACCTTCCACTACATCAGGTTGTCCAGAGACATATCAAGCCTGGCCATAAAAGCATCCAGGGATGGGGCTTCTACCACCTCCCTGGGCAACCTGTTCCAGTGTCTTGCCACCTTTATGGTGCAGAACTTCTCCCTGACGTCTGATCTAAATCTCCCCTCCTCTAGGTTTGAACCATTCCCCCTAGACCTATCACTACACTACACCCTAAGAATTCCTTCACCAGATTTCTTGCAGGCCTCGTTCAGATATTGAAAGGTCACAATAAGGTCTCCTTGGAGCCTCCTCTTCTCCAAACTGAACAACCCCAACTGCCTCAGCCTGTCCTCACAGGAGAGGTGCTCCAGCCCTCTGATCACCTATTCTACAAACTAAAATGTGAAAAATAGTAATTCTATATGCACATTTGATAGGCTGTTCTTGCTCTCTAGTGATAAAACAACATAGCATTTGGCTAACCACCCTGTGTTTTTCCCAAACATGATAGAATCCAGGAATATTGTGCTTCTGAACAGCAGCCAACATTCATTTTCAAAACAACAAACAAACAAACAAAAAAAAGTTGCCAGATCCTAAAATCATCTCCACGCTTCAGAAAAGAATAGAAAAACAATTTTTTTGCATTCTACTTCTCTTGTACTGTAGGTTAAATAAATAATAAGCAGCAAAAATTCAACAGAGAACTGTCACACTAATGTGACATCAGACGTATTATTAAAGCAATAATTTTGCTGTCAAAACACAAAGATTCCAATGAATATTCCATCATCAGTAAGTTTGCAGATGACACCAAGCTGGGGGAAGATGTTGATCTGTTAGAAGGTAGAAGAGCTCTGCAGAGGGACCTTGACAGGCTGGACAGATGGGCAGAGTGCAACAGCACGAGATTTAACAGATCCAAGTGCTGGATTCTACACATTGGCCATAGCAACCCCATGCAGTGCTACAGGCTGGGGTCAGAGTGGCTGGAGAGTGGCCAGGCAGAGAGGGACCTAGGGGAGCTGGTTGATAATAAGCTGAATATGAGCCAGCAGTGTGTCCATGTGGCCAAGAGGGCCAATGGCATCCTGGCCTGCATCCGGAACAGTGTGGCCAGCAGGCACAGGGAGGTCATTGTGCCCCTGTACTCAGCACTGGTTAGGCCACACCTCGAGTCCTGTGTCCAGTTCTGGGCCCCTCAGTTTAGGAAAGATGTTGAGTTGCTGGAACTTATCCAGAGAAGGGCAACAAAGCTGGGGAGGGGTTTGGAGCACAAGCCCTATGAGGAGAGGCTGAGAGAGCTGGGGTTGCTTAGCCTGGAGAAGAGGAGGCTCAGTGGAGACTTTATTGCTCTCTACAACTACCTGAAGGGAGGTTGTAGCCAGGTGGGGGTCAGTCTCTTCTCCCAGGCAACCAACACCAGAACAAGAGGACACAGTCTCAAGCTGCACCAGGGGAGGTTTAGGCTGGATGTTAGGAAGAAGTTCTTCATAGAAAGAGTGACTGGCCATTGGAATGGGCTGCCCAGGGAGGTGGTAGATTCACCATCTCTGGAGGTGTTTAGGAAGATACTGGATGGGGCGCTTGGTGCCATGGTTTCTATTCTATTCTATTCTATTCTATTCTATTCTATTCTATTCTATTCTATTCTATTCTATGCACTTCATGTGACTGCTATAGGTTATTTAGGAGAACAGCAGCTGGCAAAAGCTGTGTTATACAACACCTGTGCCCCGGCAAAAAGACAAATGCACCTATGCACTTCCTACACAATCAACTAGACAGATGCCCAGCCAGATCTTTTCATCATTTTATCATCATTGGACAGGTTTGGAATTGATTACTGAAGTATTTCTCTGCTCTTGTGAGCTTCTCCTTCCAATGTCTCATACACCTTCTCTTTTAGAGGAACTTTACTCAGATTTTGCCCTTGCAGGCTGCTGATATCAAAGACCACCACTGATATTAGACTCATAGATAAAGAACACCTAGAATCACAGCAGTCAAGGAACAATCTTGTTATCTTGATGTTGACCCATTATGTTACCAGCACTTTTTAACAAAGAAATGTGCTTTGTAAAGGTCATATCCTGTAATACATTTCAGATGAAAATGTGACCCCTTCACAGTGAATAAAGTCAATCATAGTTTCATTATTGGTCTTCATTTAGTCAAGTTTCTCAATCAGAAAAGCTGAAAGCTCACTGGAATCAACAACAATAAGATTGTTTTGCCTTTAAATGTCAGCAGTGCCCGCTGTAGTCACTCCAGTCAGTATTAATAAGTTGCATCCTTGCTGTATTGAAGAGAAGCTCCTTTCTAATGCACATCATAAATTTACAATAGACACAAAGCCACCACAGCTGCTCATTCCACAGTGCTGCTGCATTTTGCATGCACCTGCCTCCCAGGTCTCAGCAGGTCTCCAGTAAGCACTTACTCACCATAATCAACTCTTCCTGCACTTGATGTCTTATAAGGATAAGCATGTAGAGTTGTTCAAATCTTCTTTCATAAGACAAACATTCTAACCCTTAAATAAGCTTTTTGCCCTCTTCCTACCACCCAGGGATCAAAATATCCTATTTGTGGGGTTTTTTTTGCCTCCAAGTCCAGCATGGGACATAATATTCCACTTGCAGGTTTACTAGAGCTTTAAATCAGACTAACATTGTCTTTCTTGATTTTTATCTAATCTCTCTGTTTACACATCATGGGACCTTGTTAGCTCTTGCTCCTGCCACACGCTGCGTTTCTACCTTCAAAGTAAGCACATATTGTTATATATGCATTACTCAGCTCCACAAACACATTTCCTGTCTTCAAAACACTACTTCTAACTTAACAGCATCAAATCTCCATGTCCATTTTCCCCTTTCTCCATAACCTTGCTGACTGTCAACCCTCAACAAGATGTTTTCCATCACCTGTTCTGATTCAAGGCACCCTGGTCCTGATGTTGTTTGTGATCCCAAAAGGACTCTCCTTCTAACCTTTGAGTTGGTTTGCATTTATTGTGACCCCATACATCCTGCTTGTTTGCCTACTATCAATCAAGCTCACACAAGCTGTTATGTTGCCAAAATTGTCTTACCCAAGACAGTTTAGTTTTCCCAGATTTTATTATTATTAATTGCTTTCATAAAAATCACTGAACAATACACCATGTACAGAGAAGAAAGCTACACTGGCTCTGCTCTCTGTCTTCTGTTTAATTCATGTGCCTGCCAAGTAATCTTGGCATAATTTGAATCTGAAAGTAACTTTTTTAATTGCTCCTTGCATTTGTAAACTGGAAAAGACTGGCATCTTCAAGCAATCTGAAGGGGGACTACAAGAAGGCTGGGGAGGGACTTCTCAGGATCTCAGGTAGTGATAGGACTAGGGGGAATGGAATGAAGCTGGAGGTGGGGAGATTCAGGCTGGACATGAGGAGGAAGTTCTTCGCCATGAGAGTGGTGAAGCCCTGGAATGGGTTATCCAGGGAGGTGGTTGAGGCCCCATCCCTGGAGGTGTTTAAGAGCAGGCTGGATGAGGCTCTGGCCAGCCTGATCTAGTGTGGGGTGTCCCCGCCCATGGCTGGGAGGTTGGAACTAGCTGATCCTTGTGGTCCCTTCCAACCCTGACTGATTCCATGATTCTATGAGTCTTCTCCAGGCTAAAGAACCCCAACTCTCTCAGCCTGTCCTTGCAGCAGAGGTGCTCCAGCTCTCTGATCATTTTTGTGGCCCTCTTTTGGACTCATTCCAACAGGTCCATGTCCCTCTTAAGGTGAGGGCCCCAGAGCTGAACATAGCATCCTTTCTTGAGTACAAGCACAAAGTAGTACTTCATAAAATACTTTTTGTTGTTTTTAAAACTGTCTTTTTCCACTTTATGTTTATTACCAAATAGCCCACTATCACACTTTAATTTCCATTTAAAATTTTACTCAGTTATTCCTTGATGAAATCATATTTCTAATGTCACAAAATCACAGAATCATGGAACTAATCAGGTTGGAAAAGACCTCTGAGGTCATAAAGTCCAATCTATCACCCAAACCCATCTAATCAACTAAACCATGGCACTAAGTTCCTCATCCAGTCTTATTTTAAACACTTGCAGGGACAGTGACTCCACCACCTCCCCATGCAGCCCATTCCTATGGGCAATCACTCCTTCTATGAAGAACTTCTTCCTAACATCCAACCTAAACCTACTCTGGCGCAGCTTGAGACTGTGTCCTCTTGTTCTGTTGGTGGTTGCTTGGGAGAAGAGACCAGCCCCCACCTGGCTATAACCTCTCTTCAGGTAGTTGTAGAGAGCAATAAGGTCTCCTCTGTGCCTCCTCTTCTCCAGGCTAAGCAACCCCATCTCCCTCAGCCTCTCCTCACAGGGCTTGTGCTCCAAACCCCTCCCCAGCTTTGTTGCCCTTCTCTGGACATTTTCCAGCAAGTCAACATCTTTCCTAAACTGAGGGACCCAGAACTGGACACAGGGCACAAGGTGTGGCCTAACCAGTGCTGAATACAGGGGCAGAATGACCTCACTGCTGAGTGTTTATGGAAATGATAAACCTGTTACTAAACTAGAGGACTGCAAAAGCAGAAATTAACAGCCTTGTTACTTTTCATAAGCTATTATTTTTGCAGTTTAAAATAGTCTAAACACTTCATAAAATTTACCTTGTAACTTAGCAAATAAAACTAATAATGATGTACTCTAGTTTCTTATTAAAGCAAATTCCTTACTGACTTTTCTATGGGAATATAATTTTTAACACTAGAATTTACAATAAAGGCTTGATGTAAGGTGTCATCTGGCAAGGAGGAAAACATCACTAGTAAACTGTATGCAAGCTAATAGATATATTAATAAGTGGGAATTAGTATAGATCTTGTTACATTCGCAGGAAAAGCAAAAAAACAACTTGCTGTAGTCAGATGTCAAAACTCATTTCCCAATTTACATTAGTGACAGGCATGAAAATACAGCATGAACAGAAACCTGAATCTTCTAGTAATGAATCTCCACTTGTTTTCTATTCATCCAAGAGCACTATGAGAGACAGTGCGGCGGGGTCAGGCCCAACACTGTTCTAAATAGATGATTCCTCTGTTGGTTATAATCCAAATGGACTCTCTTCCTAGAGCTTGATTTTACTCAAGCCAGTCTCAAAACAAGCATTTTCTGACAGTTTGGCTGACCTAAATCTTCCCCAGAGGAATTTTTCCGCAAAGCTGCATTACTTGTTTTCCCGTCAAGAGACAGCAAAGCAAACTCTGAGTTTGCCTTGAGTCTATGATTAGAGTTACATGCCACTTTGCTCAACAGTAATTACCATAGATCAGCATGCACGGTTTAAAAGCTAACATCAAAACCTCAGTAAAGAAATCCCACACAAAGCATTTGAGTCTGCCACAACTTCAGAAACGGTAAGTTAACATGAAAGTAGAAGTACTGTCAGTCCCAAAATGAAAAGCAGCTTTAAGTGTTGTGGCAAAACACCTGTACAAGGGTGGCAATGCCTGTACAACTCAGGATGTTTGTAGGTGATTTTCCATAGAAAAGCCTTCAGCTTCTAGCACTTCCAATTGAGCATTTCTCAGTTCTGAAATACAGATCAACAGTGGCCAGTCAGGTAGGTCTTCAGATAATTCCTATTATGTGGAACACACTGTCATGGTGCACAGCACAAAAACATGCTGAATTAAAGGCAGGAGTAAGGTGCTGATCCCAGAAAAATCTACCTATGAATATTTCAGTATGTGCAATATGTGATTAAAGTTTTTAAACATGAAACAGAATAACAGATAAACAGAAAGATACCTGTGCTGTGTTTACGCCGACATGCAAATCAAATGATGGCATCTCATTAACACCTACTTCTGACCCTGCACTGCCCATTAATTCCCAAGGTAAAGAAAGTTATAAGATTATTCTCAAGCTATTTTCTTCTTTTCTTCTCTCTTAAATAATTCTCCAGTAATCATCTCCAAATATTACACAAATGTCACTAGATTTATAATTAAACTGCTCCAGAGAACAGACAGACTTCAATTATGAAACTCCCTAGTTTTCCACACTCCAGTCCCTTACTTTAACAAGACTAAGCTCATTCTTTCGTAACTTCATTCATTTTCTTTATCACTGTACTTACCTAATTGTGAAGAAAACTAGCAGGGAAACTTGCCTGCAAGCCTCCTACTCCAGGCTACAGAAAAGTGTAGCAATTTGTATTTAGCTCAGCTGTTGTTTTTTACTCAGGTAGTTCTTAGTCCATACAGGTGCATAAAGAATTGTTGAGCCCCAACAAGAGGTTACTGCACTGGGAGTCCGTTCAGGCTCTACCACTAATCTCTTACATTACTGAATGGTCTTTGTTGAGAAAATTAATACATTTATAATGTTTCTGAGTACTAGCACAAACGAAAAGCAGTATCAAAGGAACCAAAAACATTATTAATATTGTTGGTACAACTTAATAAAACCACAGCCATAATTGCAACACAGATATTTCATACTACAACAAAAGCTGTTAGGAGGTCAAAATGCATTTCTTATTTCAACACTGTACCTGCTCAGTTGTATCCGAGGTGACCTAATTGTGGCCTTCCAGGATCTGAAGGGGGCCTACAGGAAGGCTGGGGAGGGACTTCTCAGGATATCAGGTAGTGATAGGACTAGGGGGAATGGAATGAAGCTGGAGATGGGCAGATTCAGGCTGGATGTGAGGAGGAAGTTCTTCACCATGAAAGTGGTGAAGCCCTGGAATGGGTTATCCAGGGAGGTGGTTGAGGCCCCATCCCTGGAGGTGTTTAAGACCAGGCTGGATGAGGCTCTGGCCAGCCTGATCTAGTGTGGGGTGTCCCTGCCCATGGCAGGGGGGTTGGAACTAGCTGATCCTTGTGGTCCCTTCTAACCCTGACTGATACTATGATATGATAATATGATACTATCATACTATTTCATGTAATAAAAATAATAATATTTATCAGGAATTTCCATGTAGCTTTAATAGTGCTTCTACGTAGAAGATAAAGCCTCTTTGAAACTTTTTGCATGTAACTTTCACAGATGATTTTCTTTTAAAAGCTTGTTATCTCACATGGAAGCATTGACCTACCAAAAAAGGCATGAAAGTTGTTCAAAGTTTGACTGAAGTTAAATGACAACTGTTAAAGCAAGTGTACACAGGTCTAGACTTTCATATACTGTGGACAAAGTAATGTAGAGGTAATTAATGGTGGGGTCACCATCACTGGAGGTATTTAGGAAGAGACTTGATGGGGTGCTTGGTGCCATGGTTTAGTTGATTAGATGGTGCTGGATGACCGCCTGGACTCAATGATCTCAAAGATGTCTTCCAACCTGGTTAATTCTATTCTATTCTATTCTATTCTATTCTATTCTATTCTATTCTATTCTATGCTATTCTATTCTAATTACAGGCATAAGAGATGATTTCTGTTGGATTTGGCACATCAGTAAATATACCTTTGCCTCCACAAAACCTTTGAGGAAACAATCAGGCTTCTGAGCAACCACCATCTAAAATTATTATCATCTGCATAAAAAGAAGCAGTGCAGTATTTAGGGGAATTTACTTGAAATCTAAGAAGCACCTATCAGTACAGGCAGAGCTAATTAAGGAAAGAAGTCTCAAAATAGTAGTTGAAATGATAAGCAACACATTCTAAACTATTCCTAGGTAATATAGGACAGAATTCTCACTACTGCAGTGAATACCTTAATTCAGGTCTTTCATAATTTATGATAAGAATTGACTTGCTGGAATGTGTCCAGAGAAGGGCAACAAAGTTGGTGAGGCGTTTGGAACACAAGTCTGATGAGGAGAGGCTGACTGAGCTGGGGCTGCTCAGCCTGGAGAAGAGGAGGCTCAGGGGAGACCTTCTTGCTCTCTACAACTCCCTGAAGGGAGGTTGTAGACAGGTGGGGGCTGGTCTCTTCTCCCAGGCAACCAGCACCAGAACAAGAGGACACAGTCTCAAGCTGCACCAGGGCAGGTTTAGGCTGGATGTTAGGAAGAAATTCTTCATAGAGAGCATGATTGCCTATTGGAACGGGCTGCCAGGGGAGGTGGTGGAGTCACCATCATTGGAGGTGTTTAGGAGGAGACTTGATGGGGTGCTTGGTGCCATGGTTTAGTTGATTAGATGGTGTTGGATGATGGGTTGGAGGCGATGATCTTGAAGGTCTCTTCCAACCTGGTTTATTCTATCCTATCCCATCCTATCCTATCCCATCCTATCCTATCCTATCCCATCCTATCCTATCCTATCCTATCCTATCCTATCCTATCCTATCCTATCCTATCCTATCCTATCCTATCCTATCCTATCCTATTTAAAATAAGCAACTTGCAATAGCCAGACCTGTGAAAGTTTCCCAGTTTTCCCTTATCTCAAATGCTAGACATCTCAAAGTAATCTTACCTATCTTCAAGACCAGACAACTTCAGCAACAGTGCTTAATGCCTACCATCAAAGTGGCAGATTATCAGAATATTTTCTTCCCCAAACATATGAATTAATCATGAAAGTGAAGGGGGAACAGCACTAACTGGGATCAAACCAGGAAAAGTAGCTGTCCTACAATGTACCTCCAAAGCTTTCCTTGGTGAGCATTTCAAACCTGCAAGAAACCCCAGTTTTACAGACCTAGGTCATTCTGGGAAAAAGGTTTTATTTATATCAAAATCTACACAGTCTCTATGGGATATCTTAGACCATCTGAGCTGACAGAAGCAGTTTTCCCTCGCTTGACTTGAAATGAAATGTAGGTCCCAGCTTACACCAAGTTTTCAGGCAAGCTCTGGATTTTGAAACAGCCTCAGAGACGTCGCAATTCACTCATCTTTACCATATTTTTTAAAAATATTGAAAAATTAACATTTCCCCAGGTTGCCTATTCTTTTTCCCACTGGTGCCTTCAAAGACTTCCATTTACGTTTTTACATCATTAATAATTCCATATAGAGATAAGAGCCAGAACTGATGTTTGTTATTGTGAATTCCAGAAAAACACTTCTGAGATTTTACAAGCTTTAAAGAAAAAAGAAAAAGTTACATCTCCTTGCAAAGAAACATATTTCTGTCTTAAAGTGTACCAATATATGCCACATTTTGCCTTCAACAACTGTTTTTTATTAGTCCCTGAATACACTGAGACAATAACAGCACAACCTTAGTTTTATTTTTCTCAAAATGTTCTAAGTGGAAATAAGTAAACAGTCCTCCTCTTTTTTCTATTCTTTTTTATCATTCCTTGGACAGCACTGTGCATATGTAGTAGATATTTATACAAAATAGAGGGAGCAGAGAATCCAGAGTATTATCATAGAATCATGGAATCAGTCAGGGTTGGAAGGGACCACAAGGATCAGCTAGTTCCAACCCCCCTGCCATGGGCAGGGACACCTCACACTAGGTCAGGCTGGCCAGAGACTCATCCAGCCTGGTCTTAAAACACCTCCAGGGATGGGACCTCAACCACCTCCCTGGATAACCCATTCCAGGGCTTCACCACTCTCATGGTGAAGAACTTCCTCCTCACATCCAGCCTGAATCTCCCTACCTCCAGCTTCATTCCATTCCCCCTAGTCCTATCACTACCTGATATCCTGAGAAGTCCCTCCCCAGCCTTCTTGTAGGCCCCCTTCAAATACTGGAGGGCCACAATAAAGTCACCTCAGAGCCTTCTTTTCTCCAGACAACAGCCCCAACTCTTTCAGTCTGTCCTCATAGGAGAGGTGCTCCAGCCCTCTGATCATCCTCGTGGCCCTTCTCTGGACACATTCCAGCATGTCTATATCCCTCTTGTAATAGGGGCTCCAAAACTGGACACAGTATTCCCATATAGTCTTTCCAGATGTCCTGTTCCCTCTGACAAGCAAAACTTTTTGATCCCATTCTATTCAGCCTCACCATTCTCCTTTCAAGCAGCAGCAGCCTGCCACTGTATTTGCCCATGAACAGCTCTACCCAACTTCCCTTGATGATTCATCCAGTCTGGAACCATAAGTTAACTTAAACACTTCGTTAATATTATTTGTTTACATAAACTGAGCACTTGCACACCAGAATATCTGTAGACCAATATTTACCATCCTGACATGACATCCTGATCAAATACTTCCCATAACTTTAAAGCTGACAAAAAGAATTCAACGATGTGTTTTAATATACAACCTCTGCAGTGTTTCCTTCTCTTATGTTCCTACACATTTAAATGGTTGCTGTCCCATCAGCAAAAAGAAAATATTTAGAATGACAACTCAGATGAAATTAGAACTAACAAAAAAAAGGAATAATTGTTTTATATGTCCCACTGCTTTTTTTTTTTTATCTACTTACTTGCTCTCCTCTCCATTTATATTTTTTTTTTTTTTTTGCAAATAAAGTCTTAATTTCTCCTGTCTTTGTTTCTGAGAGGAGGAAAAGGGAAGAAGCTTGTGCATACATGTATGAAAGAGACATCCTTCTGGTTCAGTGAGAAGTTTCCTCCTCAGTATTAGTTTTCCATGACACATAGCTTTCTCTCATCTTATCTGAGAGTTGGAAATTACATCAAAATCTCAAAGTCAGCTCAAACCTGCTGAGGCTAATGAGGATTGCTGGTAGCTGTCGCAAGGCGGACACAACCTTAAGGACCTACTGCCAAAGCCAAATGCTTCTGCTCCATAAGGTCTCTAGTATATTTCAAGTCTGTAGACAGGCATCAACCAAATTTATATTAGCCAAGAGTTAAAAATACATAAGGCCATAAGATACTTTAACATTTGCATGCCACTTTAATAACTGCATTATGAATCACACACCTTCATTAAGATAAAATAAAGAAGTAGGTTACCTGGGGTTAAAAGAATGACAGACATAGTGATGAGTGAACAAACAACTAGAATCACCAGCAGCGCAATAGCAATTCCCTTCCAGTTCCTCTGCGGAGGGCTGTTACTTCCAAGTTCCTACAGGAATGGAAAAAGATAAAATAAAAGGAAAAGACCATGTTTCATAATCATGTATTTCTAGGAAGATTAGCAATAGGAAAATTGCACACTGTATACTCATAATGACAGCACGGGAGGAGATCAGGGTCCCTCCACCCTCAATAGCAGACAGTGATCCAAAGGTGTGTAACTCTTACGGGTTTTTTAAATAGATGTCTCTTTTTCAAACAAACACAAATATGTAAGTTTATCCCCTAAGAGACAACCAAATGAGCCTATACAAGCTGTCCAAAATACGGCTGGTGTTACAATGCTCTGAACACAAACTTCAGGACAATATTATCTTGTAGTTTATAAGATAATTAGAGAAATGAAACGTTGCAATTCAGTGTAATTTTCCCTAATGTGGTATGGACCATAAACATTTAAATACACATCCTTTTAAAGGTACTTTATTAAACTTATTTGTAATGGAAAACATTCTAAAAAATGCCTGAGGCATGCCAAGTACTCCATCTGAAGCCACACAGCTCTTCTTTCTTACACAGTAGTTCAACTGCAAACTGTTCCCCCATTACTCATAAAAAACCAACAGTAGGTTGTAACAAATGTTAATGTTTCTGTAACTACTAGTATACTTACACCTACTTCTCTGTGCTTGCATACTTGACTTCTATTAACTCAAGCAAGATGACATTTAGGTTTGTCAGTAGTAGCAATGCATTGGTTGTGTTCATGGGACAGTCTGAGACCAAATAACATAATACAATAAACCAGGTTGGAAGAGACCTTCAAGATCATCGCGTCCAACCCATCAAACAACTAGATCATGTCACCAAGCACCCCATCAAGTCTCATCCTCAACACCTCCAATAACGGTGACCCCACCACCTCCCCAGGCAGCCCATTCCAATCGGCAATCACTCTCTCTGTATAGAACTTCCTCCTAATGTCCAGTCTAAACCTGCCCTGGTGAAGCTTGAGACTGTGTTCTCTTGTTCTGGTGCTGGTTGCCTGGGAGAAGAGACCAACCTCTGCCTGGCTACAACCTCCTTCAGGGAGTTGTAGAGAGCAAGAAGGTCTTCCCTCAGCCTCCTCTTCTCCAGGATAAGCAACCCCAGCTCCCTCAGCCTCTCCTCATAGGGCTTGTGCTCCAAACCCCTCCCCAGCTTTGTTGCCCTTCTCTGGACACGTTCCAGCAAGTCAACATCCTTCCTAAACTGGAGGGCCCAGAACTGGACACAGTAACATACATCTAACAAAAGAATGACAAACTACAACAATTGCTTCATACAGCCTTAATGTTCTCTCACAGGAAACTTTTCTCTCTCTCTCTCTCCAGCTAGCAGGTTAAATGTTTATTTGCCACAATTACCCAGGCGTTTACTATCTTAAAATTAAATTGCTACAGTAAGACTCTCAGTGAAGAGAAACCTTCGAGGGGCTTCTCAGGTCTCATTTCAGCCTGCCTCCAAAGTTGAGTTATGTTACTTGAGACCTTCACAGTCTTCACAAGCTTCCACTAAACTCCAAATAAATACCAGGTTTGGTAAAAATGCCCTTGACAACAACATCACATAAAAGCCTCTCTCCCTCCTTGAGACCTGCTGTGATAAGGTGCTTCAATCAGAGCCCAGCAAGGCCACCTCTCCACTGAGCACATAGGGAGCAACTGCCACAAAAGATGAGACATTACTTGGAGTCTCTCTTATTTGATCTGTAATCCTGCGTTTGCTAACCTTGCCCCTTTCTGACAGGCAAAGGGCAGAGGGATGGGAGAAACTCTCCCACCTCAGTCATCTTGTTCTATGACAACACTGTTGTGACTTCTCAGCTGTTGCTGTCCACCTCAGCACCATACACTACCCAGAAAAACATCTCTTATGGTTAATTTCAACTTGTTAAAGATATTCTCTATCCAGGAAACCAAGAGAAGTTCCATCAAAAAGTCTCTAAACAATCCCATAGAGATTCTCAGTCCGAGAATCCCTCTCAAACTGTGTGACCTTCCTGGGACTCACCACGCAGGGGAAGCCTGATTGTCATGACCATATTTTAATCTTGTTTATTACCAATTATCAGAGTAACTTCCTCACTAGACTTATAGATGGTTGCATGACAGCTTCACAAGCTCTTGTGGTGACCCCAAGGTTATGAGGATTGCATAGTGCAGTCCTTTCTAGACAGCCCTATCCACAGTGACATTGCAAGAATCCCTTGGCCTTTTCATACAAATACAAAACTTTCATGTCCTGCATATAAACTCAGATCCAAGCTATTATCTTCCCTTAAGTAAGAATTATTTTAGTGTCAATAACAGTTGAGAAAATATAAATTTCTTCAATGACACATAACAGAGTCCAATTCTAACTGAAGAACTAGCAGCTTGGACAAACAAGTGGAGGTGAGAATGCAGTAGTTACCTCCAGAGAATCCTGAAACTCTATTCCAAAGGACTGACTTAAAACAACAGAGTCTGGACAACTTGATGAATGTGCCAAAGCCTCTAAGAAAATGTACCAAGTCCTCTTTATTCAGAAAGTTCTTCTCTAAAGGCATGGCTATTGTTCTGTTTCCAAAAATAAAGATCGATTTTTAAATGCTTCTGCAAACTTTTGGAAGAAAAATAGCAAAAGGATAAATCTAGTAGCAAGCATAGAAAGCTTAATGGTAATCACAATGAGAAAGGGGGCCTTCCAGCTAGCTGAAAATCCTAGAGAATGGCCTAAAAAGAAAGACTTATCTCTGACTAAGAATAAAGTACTTGGGTTTATGGTTTGATAAAATTTATGAGTTGTTCCAATTTATTTTTAAGCTGGTGAGGGGTTTGGAGCACAAGCCCTATGAGGAGAGGCTAAGGGAGCTGGGGTTGCTTAGCCTGGAGAGAAGGAGACACAGGGGTGACCTTATTGCTCTCTACAACTACCTGAAAGGAGGTTGTAGACAGGTGGGGGTTACTCTCTTCTCCCAGGCCACCAGCACCAGAACAAGAGGACACAGTTTCAAGCTGCACCAGGGCAGGTTTAGGCTGGAGGTTAGGAAGAAGTTTTTCATAGAGAGAGTGATTGGCCATTGGAATGGGCTGCCCAGGGAGGAGGTGGAGTCACCATCACTGGAGGTGTTTAGGAAGAGACTGGATGGGGCACTTGGTGCATTGGTTTAGTTGATTAGATGGTGTTGGGTGATAGGTTGGACTCGATTATCTCAAAGGTCTCTTCCAACCTGGTTAATTCTATTCTATTCTATTCTATTCTATTCTATTCTATTCTATTCTATTCTATTCTATTCTATTCTATTCTATTCTATTCCACTCTATTCTATTCTACTCTATTCCATCCTATTAGGTAAGAAGTTATTAAAACGTCATGACAATGTTTTAATATTGACAGACAACATTCTGATAAGACTTTGTGAAGTAAACATACACTTACAAAAAAGGTCTGATAAAATATTAGGAAAATTACCAGAAGGTGAATTCATAGTACAACCAGTTTCAAGGACACTTGCAACCAACTTTCTTGATGTTAGCTATACAGAAGAAAAGAAGAAAAAACAACCCAACATATTTTAAATAGAGTAAGCTCCAACAATAAAATATTTTTAGCCTTGTGTTGCTCTTCAAAATAGCATAAGGCAGCTAAATAGATGTTTAGACCATGTATCACTGGCGAGGCAGAAACTGTCATTTTTGAGTATGACTACAAATAGAGGCATCCAAGAGGAAACATCATAGAGAGCCTTACAATGAGAAGCTTTTGGTATCATAGTTTCCCCATAACAAACTTCTAACTGGTATGCAACAATAATGAACATGCAGATAGAGATTTAAGGATAGAATAGAATAGAATAGAATAGAATAGAATAGAATAGAATAGAATAGAATAGAACGGAACCAGGTTGGAAGAGACCTTCAAGATCATCGTGTCCACCCTATCATCCAACACCACCTAATCAACTAATCTAATCCCTAAAAAGGCTCTTCTATTAATGTGGCTTGAAGAAACACCAACTTTTGAATATTTTTGCTTAATACAACACTATCTATAGTACTATTATAGATTTTACAGTCTAAATCTAATGAATCAGTAAACGGCTGCTCAAAGCACCATACATTGAAGGTTTTCTCATTATTTAAAGTACCTTTTTCACAAGCCATTTAATTGTGTTGTTGCCAAAAACAATCCTTAGGTAATATATATATCTCTGAATGCAGCTTGTGATTCAGTAATTTTTTCTTCAGAGAGAAAAAAAACCATCATCCTGCATACACACAAAGAATGTACACCAGTGTTATAATCCCTAATGCTTTTGATCTACTCCTGCCAAATGCTAAAGACCACCCTTTACCTTGAGCTTTAAATCACTACCATCAAAGAATTCAACATATGTAACTGAAAGATTCTAGCCTAAGAACTTTCTGCTCTGTGACTGTCTCCATTTAATCTCTATTGAAAAGACCCCTAAAAGAAAAGGAGCTCTGGCTGTCAGAGTAGTTTTACAAAAAAACAGGTATTACATGGCATTATAGAGGATGCAAACAGTGTAATTAAGTGATCACACCACAATTTTGCAAGAGTAACTAAAACAATGGCTAAACCAACAACCTGCAGAGATCAGACATGAGAGGTTGAGACTCTCAAAGGACAGCATGCATCATTCTAACCTGTCAGCATCCCTTCATGCTAAATCCCACACTGCAAAACAAGATATTTCAGAGGGAAATGCTGAAAAACTACATCCAGGAAATAGAAATCAAATAACCTGATGCATTATGCTCTCTCCTTTGCTATGCTGATTTCTAAATATAAACTCCTTCTGCAAACACAATTTACTGACTGATGATGAACTGATTCACTACAAGCAGGAGAATCTTTTTAGGCACTAGCAGGACATAGCTTTGAATTTCACAGTCTATGGCATGTAACCTCATCTGGCAGTTCTGAGGAGTTGTTCTCTATTTTTGAACAATATACAGAATTTGACATGGATATTTCATCTGAAAAATCAAAAAAACTACAATATTACCTTCCTAACAGCTGTTACCCCTGAATGCAACAAGACATAACCCAAGTTCCTATTGCAGGAGAAACAACATGAAAGTAATTTCCACTACATTTAATTCAGGTAGAAGTATTTTTTAACCCTTGACAGAGGAACCTAAATGCTTATAATCTAAGAATGCTGTTTCCTTTTAAGTAGCATTGGGGATATTGACTTGTGAAAAAGAATCACTTAAATTAATAGATGTACTGCTGTCAAACAAAAACAAACACAAACCTCTCAAATATTTCCATATTTTTATCTGAATAACCTTCCAATCTTTCTTGAAAGCAACACAATCAGAAATCACAGCTTCCTTCCTAAAGCTTATCAAGTTGCACAGTTTTATTGTTAATCAACAAAGATAGAAAGCCATTCAGACATCCTTTTTCTAAGCAAAGGTGTACAACTAAGGAGACAATAAAAGGTCACAAAATATTTCTGTAACATGCTGCATTAATAAGTAAAGGTAGTTTATTTTTGATTAATAGCATTTTCCTGTTTTCTTAGAAAACGTCATATAAACCACAAGATAATTTCTACCACGGAAATAATGACAGAAGCAGCGGGAGACTGCCTGGTACAAGCAGGCACACTGAGTAGCACTGGCCAAAGCCTGGGGACTAAAGAGTGCCTCTGCAAGGCTCTCCCAGAAGAGGCAAGCTAGTTAAAATGCAGCATCCCCCTGGGAGAAGAAATGAAAACCAAACTTTAAGAGACAAGCTAGCCCTGAGAGCTGGCGTTTAACTGAACTGCTCTTTCTCATAGGACTACCTGTCCATGCTGAGACTGACCTAGCTGATACGCGGTGCAATGAGCCAAACAGAGAAAACAGGCATTTGTCTACAAAAATTAAGAACAAGAATTCCACCAGTTTTAATTGTGTGGAGCTGCATACAGCTCAAAGTGAAAGATGAGACTCTGCCAATATTTCTGCAGTCTAGAATGAACTTTATTTACCTGACATTCTCAGTGGTACAAGTGTGCAGATGCACATTGGTGTTTACCTCTAGACTCTCTAGACCTAGACCTCTAGGTATTTGAAACAGAAAACCCATCAGCACAGCACTGCAGTGGTGCCTTTGTGGTTGGCTGCTTTTGTGTTGAGGCACTAAGGGCAGATGAAGACCGACAAGAAAGCTGGGAAGGGACCTTTTACAAAGGCTTGTAGTGATAGTACAAAAGGGAATGGATTGAAGCTTGAGGAGGGTAGACTTAGAATGGATAGTAGGAAGAAGTTCTTTGCAGTAAGAGTGGTGAGACACTGGGAACAGGTTGCCTAGGAAAGTCATAAGTGGCCCCTCCCTGGAGCTGTTCAAGACCAGGCTGGGTGAGGCCTTGAGCAGCCTGGTCTAGTGGACGGTGTCCCAGCCCACAGCATAGGGATTGGATCCAGATGAACTTTAGGGTCCCTTCCAACCCAAACCATTCTGTGAATCCACGAATCTTAGTTACAGGGGCCACAGGCTGGAGTAGTTTCTGCCAGCATAGCACCTTTTGAAGCCTTGAATGGTCTTCTTTCTTTTTTTTTTTTTTTTTGCCTTCCTTTTTTTTTTTTTTTATTCTCAGACTGTTTCTACACTGTCACCAGAAATAAACAAGACAAGATGAGAATTTCAAGGACAAAGTGCATTGGAGTAGGAAAAGCGAACACAATTTGCTTTGAAGTAGGAATGAGAATGTCTCACTGTAGCATAGATGTAATCACAATATCATTTAATGACTCCTCCAGCATCTACTTCATTAAATTCTACCACTTGCATTCTCCAAACATAAAAAAGGGGGAAAAAAGGTGACAACCATAAAAGACAAACTGTTTCACATTGTATCTCAGGTGTTTTATAAGACAGATCCAGAACACTTTCAATAGAAAGACTGCAGTCTTTACTGAGTTCTTTATATAGCTGGTCCTGCAACTGGTATTAACGACTACCTGCCTTGATTTTACAGCACACTATTTGCAGGAAAATTACCACAGCAAGCATTTAGAATTTGTGATGAAATGATTGCATGCATTCCCTTCCAGCTGTTTTTGCCTAATCCCATGGCCTAGATGGCAAGAGACTAACAGACAGATCCACAAAGTGGCACAGGATAGCTATAATCCATTTGCATAAGTACCTATCATTTTCATCCCTCATGTTCCCTTTACAATTCACTGTGTCAGAAGATCCTACAGCTCCAGTTCTTTTCTGACTCATTATGGTCATACAATTACTTTCCCCAGTCAATACCTTTATTCATCAAAACATTGGTGCTTCTGTTCAGAGTCACTGTAAAATGCCACTTTCACAGGAACTCATGACTGTCAGCTCTGTGGGTAATGGGCATTTTAAAGAGAGCAGCCTGTTAGCAATTACCCTGCTTAGAACAGGTGCAGGATTTGGATATGGGAACAATGTGTCTTCATATTTTTATTTCACTGGGCTGTGCTGTGTAGAGAAACCTTTCCTTTTGTACAGCCAAACTGAGTAAAAGCCCAGCCCAATCCAAAAACCACTCAGCAAAGACAAACTGAAATAATAAATGAGCATGTGTAAGTCATTCTGACAGGTGTTAATCACCCACGCTGGTTAAGTATTTTCTTAACTTTGCAGAACATTTTGTGCTTTTTTTTTCAGCCTTTATAATTCTCTTTTTTTCCAAGCAGGAAGAATTTTTTTTCCCCTGGACCTGCAAGTGACCAATCATGAGCTGAATTTTGGTAATTTTTCTTATTATGGAAAGGTTTTGTCAATGCCCTTAGTTCTGACTACTCACCAAATAGACCAGAAGCATTTATGGAATCTATTTAATGCGTTATGGCTAGCATTAAGAATGCATTTCACATCTTCCAACTCATTTTGCAGTGTACCTTACAACATTTACTCAAAGACAATGAGTTAGCTATTACACTAGACAAACAACTAAAAGCCTACCTTCTAAAGCATTCTATCAAAATCTCTGATCAAGGTCTAATCATTGCAGATGAATATAAACTTTTGGTCATTACTTATACATGCAATAAATACAAAGCAAGCAGGAAATGTGCTTAGTACAACCAACCACATGTGAGTGGCACGTGCCCAAGTTAAAATTTGTGTCCATACACTTTTTTTGACACAGTAATACTCATATTTGAATAGAATAGAATAGAATAAACCAGGTTGGAAGAGACATTCAAGATCACTGTGTCCAACCTATCATCCAACACCACCTAATCAACTAAACCATGCAACCAAGCACCCTACCAAGGCTCCTTCTAAACACCTCCAATGATGGTGACTCCACCACCTCCCGGGCAGCACATTCCAATGGCCAATCACTCTCTCTGTGCAGAATTTCTTCCTAACATCCAGTCTGAACCCCCTGGCACAGCTTGGGACTGTGTCCTCTTGTTCTGGTGCTGGTTGCCTGGGAGAAGAGACCAGCCCCCACCTGTCCACAACCTCCCTTCAGGTAGTTGTAGACAGCAATAAGGTCTCCCCTTTGTGGTTGGCTGGTTTTGCGTTGAGGCACTAAGGGCAGATGAAGACCTGGAGAAGAGGAGGCTCAGGGGAGACCTTATTGCCATAGTTTGATTGATTAGATGGTGTTGGATGATGGGTTGGACACAATGATCTTGAAGGTCTCTTCCAACCTATTCTATTCTATTCTATTCTATTCTATTCTATTCTATTCTATTCTATTCTATTCTATTCTATTCTATTCACCTGGTGCATAACTACAGGTCTTTCACCAGATATACCAGTGTTGTACGTTAGAATTAGTCCTGTTTGTTACTCAGAAGCTAAACTATACTTTGCTTGATCTGCTTTTGCAAAACAAACAACAAAAGACCCCACAAAATTTTAGGTGTATTTTTATTTCTCAATATATTTGTAAGGTCCCATAGCGTATGACTTTTGAAACTGATAACGGTGATTTTGGCACTACTGACTGGATCTCTGTGCCAGCCTAACACTACATTTCACTGAAGGAAAGGAAAAGTTATTATACTGCAGTAATGTCACAGAAGTCAAGATCAGGTTTATGGCACATAATTTTACAATTTAAATTTAGCAGAATCATAGAATCAATAAGGTTGGAAGAGACCTCAAAGATCAGCAAGTCCAACCTGTCACCACAGACTTCATGACTAAACCATGGCACTCAGCGCCACTTCCAATCCCCTCTTGAACACCTCCAGGGATGGTGACTCCACCACCTCCCTGGGCAGCCCATTCCAACGGCTAACAACTCTCTCAGTGAAGAACTTTCTGCTCACCTCGAGCCTAAATTTCCCCTGGCACAGCTTGAGACTGTGCCTATATGTGGTGGTAAAAAACGAGCTCTGCACTCGAGCATAACTTTAACTCAAGACCACTGTTAGATCAGAAAAATCAAAATTGCCTCTTGGGATTTTCTCACTGTTCAGATACTTATACACCTGCTTAATTTTGTGGTATTTAAGAGTCCTGGGGAAGGCATTTGACAAAAACATTTCTTTTAGATGAGTGATACTAAATCAAGAGTTGTGAAAATGCAAACAAATTTGTAAAGGTTCTTTAGTTCCAGATTTACATAGGAGTTACTTGCAAATAAAGGTAATTTTAATCCAAAGTGCCTTAGTAAGCCTTTCTGTGCACATACATATGTACACACATACACACCTATCACTGAATATGGATACAGATAAATACTCTTATAAATAAATTAAAAGGTAAATAAGCCAAAGAGTGTCAGTGCCATGAAAGAGAACTCTGTAATCTCTGTGTTTAGGGAGATCTAAGGTAGTAGAAAGCTAGATTGGTTTCCCAAGGTCACGTGAGAATGGTAAACTAGCATCTCTTTATGCAAATATTTGTAAACAAAAACTGCAGCAACCCATTTTTTGGTTTTTTGGCCAGGATCACTGGGCTCTGGTTAGGAATTTATCATTTCGTTTTTCACAGTCCTCTTCACGATTTAATTACCTGCTTTACTGAAAGCTGGAACTTTACTCAAAGCAGAAATCAATCAGAAATAAAGATATGGGTTCAGCCTGCATTTTTTTAGGGGAAAAAGACCAGAGAGGTGATCAGAAAAATTGCACATGGGATACTATATATTTCACAGAAATAATATACACAATAACCCAGTGGAACTGAGATCATAGTTCACTTAGAAACAACCCAAGTCTTCACAGCACTAACATTACATTTTTCACACACACACAGAGAGCTTATAAAAAAGCATTTGTAGAAAGCCTCTGGGTCACTGGATCACCTATTCCACTCCATTAAAAAGGAAATGCAGTATAAGGAGAAAAAAATTACCAGGAATTTTTTGGATGTTTTACAGGATTCATTGATTTTAAAAGTATACTTCAAGATAATGCAAAAAATCACTTAGTTTGTTCTTTTCTTTGTTTTTTTTTTCACCCCGTAAACTCTTCTTATACTAATGGCCAACTGGTCCCTCAGGCATCAATTCTGGGACCCATCCTGTTCAATTTCTTTATTGATCTGGATGAGGGGATTGAGTCAGTCATCAGTAAATTTGCAGATGACACCAAGGTGCAGATGTTGATCGGTTAGAGGGCAGAAGGGGTGTCCAGAGGGACCTTGCCTGGCTGTACAGATGGACAGAGTCCAGCATGATGACATTCAACAAGTCAAAGTGCCGGGTGCTGCACTTCGACCACAACAACCTCATGCAGTGCTACAGGCTGGAGTCAGAGTGGCTGGAGAGCAGCCAGACAGAAAGGGACCTGGGGGTACTGAATGAAAGCCGGCTGAACATGAGCCAGCAGTGTGCCCAGGTGGCCAAGAAGACCAATGGCATCCTGGCCTGTATCAGGAACAGTGTGGCCAGCAGGAGCAGGGAAGTCATTCTGCCCCTCTACTCAGCACTGGTTAGGCCACACCTTGAGTCCTGTGTCCAGTTCTGGGCCCCTCAGTTGAGTTGCTGGAACATGTCCAGAGAAGGGCAATGAGGCTGGGGAGAGGCCTTGAGCACAAGCCCTGTGAGGAGAGGCTGAGGGAGCTGGAATTGTTTAGCCTGGAGAAGAGGAAGCTCAGGGAAGAGCTTATTGCTGTCTACAACTACCTGAAGGGAAGTTGTAGCCAGGAGGAGCTTGGTCTCTTCTCCCAGGCAACCAGCATCAGAACAAGAGGACACAGTCTCAAGCTGCACCAGGGGAAGTTTAGGCTCAAGGTGAGGAGAAAGTTCTTCACAGAGAGAGCCACTGGAATGGGCTGCCCAGGGAGGTGGTGGGGTCACCATTCCTGGAGGTGTTCAAGAGGGGATTGGAAGTGATGCTGAGTGCCATGGTTTAGTCATGAAGTCTGTGGTGACAGGTTGGACTTGATGATCTTTGAGGTCTCTTCCAACCCCATTGATTCTATGATTCTATCTACACAAAACATTCCAAAGGCCCTTGCAGGAAAAAAATAACACCTTGTGACTTTCTACCTCACAGATAATGCTCTGATTGGTGCAATTGTTGGAAAGTTCCAGCCCTGTAAGGCACAGACAAAACTAAGCACATAAAGTGCTTAAATCTGCTTTTGGAAATAACAAACCCAGATGGAGAGGAAAACCAGAGGATGACCAAAAAACTACAGACTTTGTTATTCGACATGACATTCCCACTTTACATACAGCTCTTTGCTTATCCTAGAATCACAGAATCACCTGATTGAAAAAATCCATAAGATCATTGAGTCTAACCATAACCTAACATTATCACAGTAGCATAAAGCCTATGGAAGAGCAATAAACTGTATTACTGCAACTCATGGAAGAGTGCCAAAACCCTTTCCTTGCTGGTAGTTAGGTAATACTATTTCAAGCAGTACAAAACAGCAAATAGTTATTTTGTGTAGCTCATTTACACTTTTTGATAAATCAAAAATACATCTGCACTGCACAGAGAGAAATAGTCATCCATTTGTGTTTCACCACATTTTTATGGGAAAAATATCTAAATGATTTGAACAAGCAAAACAAATATGGAATTAGAAATTCCTGTAGCAATCACAGCTCCCTCTGAGGTGCACAAGATGGTTTTTTAACCAAAGTTACATATATTGTAATATGTTCATTTCTCTCTAATCCATGCAAGTTCTATCACTGCCAGAACCAAACCATGTCTGCAGTACATTTCTACATAGTTCTAACAGTATGGGAATCACAAGCAGAACAACAGAAAGCAGGGAATTCAGGTTTAGTGGGGCTTCTTTTGTAAAACACACAGATGAGCTCTGAGATTAAAAGGGAGATGGGGCATTAAAAATATTTTAGAGGCTCTGTCAAACTCTTAAAAGTAGAATAATAGATAGTGGCATGAAAGGCAGTGATGTTGCCACACACCCCATGCATACATTAGTATTTATAGTAATAAAGGTGAAAGCATATCACTGAATACCGTAGAAATTAATGGCACCTTTCATTTTCTCCAAAGTAATGTCTTTTTTCTTGCTGATTCTCATTGCAAATAAGGCAAGGATGAGTTTTATAAAACATGTACTCTCTAATTTCTTGTTGGTGTCTTGCCATTTTGAGAGTTAGAGGAGTTCTAATTAGACATTAGTTAAACAGAGCCAGAGAAAGACAGCAAAGGTCTTAGTAACACAGGGGTGGGTACCTGGCTGTTGACAGAGATGTTACACTACATTGGATGAAAAATTAATGCCCTGAATAAAATTTGCTGTCTATAGATCTACCCCCTACAAGAGACACTCAGTTCAAAATCTCTCCTTGGCTTTGAGTTTTAATGTAATAGCCAATAATTCCTTCAGATCCACAACTGAAATGTCTGGAGGCCAAGGACCGTATTTGACTGAAATTAAGGGTTTGGGCTGCAAGGCAGGCTATGATACTGTGGCTTTCTTATACGAACTTACAGAGATATACTCTAGATTTGAAAGGAAATGGATTCCTGGGATACCTCATGATTCCACAGATTAATAATTATAGAAATGTCCACCTCAATGTCATTTTCCTAAATGCTTGTCAGGAGTTGCTTATTTTTCAATGAGACTGAAGGAACACATTTAGTCTATCCTCAAAAATCATCTACTACAAGTTAGAATCCAGGCCTATATGGGCAACTAATCTGAATACCTTATTTAATCAGCTACAAAAAGAGAGCTTTTCCAGATTCATGCCATGCAAAAAACAGGTTCATAGGGAATCTTAAGTGGTCATACACACCATCCACACTCAGAGCAGAGACAGGAAAATATCAAACTAAAACACAGCACCCACAGTAAGTGTGCTGTGCTGCACAGACAAGTGGCAATTATTAACAAACCTCTTTAGAAATGTGTGGAAATCTGTCAAGAGTCATTTTTTATCTGTTTCACAGAAAGGGAATGGCATCTATCAAAAGTGCAGGGGTAGTTAATATCTGATTTTGCAGGAAAGTTTCCTTCTTCACATTTTCTGTTGATTCTACACCTGTGGGGTTTCTTTCTGTTTTCTACAGCTTGTAGCACTGTATGTTGCTCATTCCCTCTTGAAAAACCGAATCATCCTTCATAACCTTGTCTCCTTTGTGCAAACAATTTATTTTCTGGGAGCAGCTATATTACAAATTATTAAGTTACAACTGCAGGCAGCTTTCCCACAGGATCAAAACTTCGAATAACATTAAAAGTAGCCTTGAAGCTAATATGATACACACCAAGTGACCAAGTGAGCAGCTGGCTACATGCTGCCCCCATGATTTCTGGCTACAGTGGCCCATGGACGAAACAACTCCTCAAAGATTGTGGAGACATCAGGCAAATCACCATGTCTCTTTGCTGGGTACATGGCACTGAAAACAAAAACCTACTACTACTAAAGTAACGTGCAGCACATTAAGTGGGAAAACAAAACCCAGAGACTGAACTCCATCCTTTCTAACTTCCTCACTAACACAGTCAGAACATAGGAAAAGATAAAAACGGGCAAAACAAACCAAAAGTGGTTCTGACAAAACTTTGTCTTGGCCATCACAAGCCTCACAAGTAACCCCATTGTATTTCTGTCGCGGTTTGGGAGGGCAATTCTCCCACCACGGGCAGAAATAATGACTCAGACAAACGGATTGCAAAAGATGGTGGAAAGTTTAAACGGAAAAACAAATATAGCAACAGTGAAAGTTTTACAGAGAACCACAAGCACAAAGAGAGAGAGAGAGAGAGATCCCAAAACATACCCAAGAACATCCCATCCCCACCTGGGGGTACACCCAACCCCCCCCCCCCAGGGCTCTTTCTTCCACCCCAATCCAGCCTTGGGCCTGGGCAGGCCCAAGGGAGGCGGCTCACACCATTTCACCTAGGCAGCAGCGGGGGACGAGAGAGGAAGTGGAGACCCTGCGTGGATGTTTTATAGAGGAGCAGAGGATTGTGGGTGAAGTACCTGGTTTGCTCTGACCACCCAGTGGGCTGGGCCCTTTGGGACTTCCCAGGTGTGGTCTGTGCAGCGGCATCCTGGCCAGCACCCAGCCTAAACCACCACAATTTCACAGCAAAAGAACACCCCAAGATATTTTTCTGTGCATGGACTGCTGCCCTAGACTTTCTTGGACATAAATGGGGAATGCACAGATTAATTTTTTTTCATGAAAACTTGCATCAGTAAAAAGGTTCAGCTTCTAAAACCAAATCAGTCAGCAACCCAGACTTAACAGTCTTAGCTGTTGAGTTTTTCTAGTTCTCTGTATCCTTTACATGTCAGCTTCTGAAACAAAAAGCTACTAAAAATATTAGTATTAATATTAATTCTTCTGGATGCCCTTACCAAAGAAGCAAAGACTGCAATTTACCCAAAAGCCATCTATATAGCACTCAGTATCTACCAAGAAACATACTTAACCTCCTTTCTGAATATATCTGTGTCAGTACTCAATGCACTGCAAGACATGCCAATAAGAATGTTTTATTTTCTGTTTTCTATTCATTCCCTAAGGTTATTAGTTGCAGGTTTAGGTAACCCTACAAGTGAGCAATAAAAGTAACCCATGGTGCTTTTGTCAAGTAGTTTATTTTAAGACTGTAACTTCAAATATTTGAGCACACCAAGCAAGAAAAGAGCATAAACTGCTTAAAAAAACAAGACTCCTTGTTCTGGAATGTGACAGCCACCCAGTAATTACTGTGTTAATGCAAAGGTTACAAAGAAAAGAAAAACATATGATTGAGATTACAAGTCAAGCTATTGTTATAAAACAAAGGAGAAGAATCAAATCAATGCCTTAACTACAGCTGCGTTATCAGGAAGTGCCCACAAACAATACTCGAGCTTTCCGTCATGACCACGCATCAGGGCTGCAAATCTTCACAAGTCCTCCACTCATGCTCTAAATTGAAAGTGCAATTACTTGTGCTCTGACTGCAGCCAAGTTGATTTGCAGGCTCCATTGGGTAATTAGGCACATGAATGGAAGAAATCATCAGTACAACTAATTGCAGCACAAATGTAGAAGACAACTTCTGAAATATCCTTGTCAGATAGGAGCCGATAGGCAGATAGAAAAGCTCAAACAGCACAAGCAACCATATACAGCTCTACCTCCCCAGAGATTCCTTCTTCTGTAACTGGGTTTACAAGATTCATTCTTATGAGAAAAATGAATTATAATGAGGCCACACTCATCTCAAAGGAGAATATCTTCATGATCCCTATCTATCCTGATACCTGTGCCCATTAATGACAGTTAAATTAAGGGCAGATCCAGCTATTGCTAGATAGCATTAACACATAAATACATACATAAAGGAACAACGATCACATTTGCAATTATATATCTGATTTTCAATCACACCTCTTTTACGGGTCACTGTCTTCTGAGATGACAACAGTAATTTTTATACTTAGCTTAGACTGATAATCACAGGATAGGTTAAAAACTTCAATAAGTACAGCAAATAGTGGCACAAAACACTATACTGAAAAATGTTTTGCTTATGCTAACAGAAATACAGGCACCAAAGTAGCCAAAACATCAGTCATGCTCTTTACCCCTTCAGTTTATTTAGCTTTCTACCAAAACCACTCCACAAATTTGCCAAAACTGAAGTATTTTATCAGTTTAAAAGGGTTCTAAAGCTGACTGCAGCTTAATACCTCAGATAAAATAGATGATACAAGGTCAACAGAGAATATTACTCAACATGAGCAGGGAAATTTTCCTCTACAGAAACATCAGCCTCTGGCCAGCCTGATCTAGTGTGGGGTGTCCCTGCCCATGGCAGGGGGTTTCGAACTAGATGATCCTTATGGTCCCTTCCAACCCTGACTGATTCTATGATTCTATAATTCTATCATGATTATCTAAACATGAAGAGCTTAATTCATTTCCACTTTTTTTTTTTTTGCCTCCTCCTTATTCATAAATCTTCAATCTCAATTGTCAGCTTTCCATCTAAGGCCACATTAAAACTGGTGTCAGGAGTTCACCATAGCAAAAGAATGAGAAATTCTATGGGGAAAAACAAACAAACAAACAAACAAACAAACAAACAAAACCCAAAACAACCAAACCCTAAGAAGACAAAGCACATAAATTCAGCAGTTCAAAATTTTGCAAGGGAGGTAAATCTATCTGATCAAAGCTTCATGAAAACACAGCATTTAGCATAGTTTCATTCATGTAATTAGAAAATCTTAGTAAGCTTAGAAGGAAAAATACAATAGAGAAGCATCTTAATATCAGTGAAGTTTTCAGCAGAGTGAGAACAGCAACCTGCTAGTAGTGGATTTCTGAGTACCACAACGTTTTTATTTGAACACTGAGTGCTTGTCCATTTCAGAAGAATAAAACCAACAGAATAAAATTCCCTAGGCAGTAATTTAAGTCTTTCCTTGACTGGTTTCTGAAGCCCTCAGAAGTTTTTTCATCCTGCCATTGTGCCACAGAAGAAATCACCTAGCGGAAGGACTGAGGAAAATCACAACCCTGGTCTACGCAGTCATTCAAAAATGAGTTGTTAAAAATTACCACCTGAGGTGCAATTTCCAGTAGTCTTTAATAATTCTTGGATTCATACAATCTGGCTTGCTGCTTTACAACATATTAACTCAACTCAGTCTCCAGGTCTATGTACTCAAACTTTCTGAACTTTGTGGCTACTGTTTGAAGACTTCTCTTTAAATTGCTGAAATCCTTGTTAATCTCCAAATCATTTGGAAAACCATTTCCCTTATTCAGTTTCATAAAACTGGAAGTGCAAGCAGAGAAGAGTTGCTGCAGCCGGTCACTGAAATTTTATTCCCCTTCCCATCTAGCCCATTATTCTACTCTTGCTCTTGTTTTTGTTACCCCTAACACTGGTAGAAGAGAGTTTAAATTACCTTCATTTCTTCAAAAGCTCTCTGTTCCCTCTCATCTTTACCTTGCCACATTTTACAGACACCATATAACTCTATCTTCTCCCTTCCACAATTCTCATTTTCTCTACATTACAGTTTTACTATCTAGAAGTATAAGTAGCCCTTTTATCTACAGTGACCATTAAGAACATGAAAGATAAAGCCAAATCACTCTGCTTTATCAAATGCTCATGGTCATAAGAATACCCTCTAACATTTTTTATGCATATAAGCACATAAGGCTTTCTTTGAAAAGAACAGCATTAAATAAGATTCGAGTAAAAATTCCATTTATGAGCAATGTTGCATTGGGAAACTAATTGATGGTCAAATATATTTCACCTAAAAAATCATTAAAAGTAGTATCTAGGCATCGTTTTAACAATCTTCAAAGTCATAATGCCTGTGAATCTGGTAACATTGTTTCAACTACTCCATGAGAGAGGCAAGGGTGAGTTCCAACTCTGCAGTCCCTGGGAATGTTCACACTGATGCAAGGGAACCCTGCAGATAGTTCACTAGTGATGCATCTGCACTGCTTGCTGTGTGAATTAATAGCGTTGTTACACAGCTTTCAGTAGCTCCTGTACTTCTGCAGCGCTTTGAGCATACAATGCACAATGCAAAGACAATTTGCATTCTCTCCAAATACTTGGTAATCTCCAGGATTTAATGCTGCAATATTTATTAGACCACATCAAAAAGAGATTTATCAAAAATAAGTAGCACTCCCAACTGAATAAAACGCACACATTTCCTTGCTAATGTAGACCAAAAACAACTTCTGTCAATTCACTCTTTTGAGCTAACATTGTATCTCTGAATGAAGGTAGCACATTACATGTCTATGCAGTAGTTACAAGAAACACTACTTTATATTAAAACTTTGTGCATGCACAATGACTGCCTGCATAACTAAGATACAGCAATACAGCTGGAAGGACAATGATACTCCTATGCCCTGCCTAGCAACAAGCAAAACTTCAGAAGGTTAGAAATGAAAATAAGAAACTTCAGAAAGTGTAAATGTTTAGTGGAGCAACCTTGAGCAGATACCATAGATACAAATGAAAGGTATAAATTACATCTGAACATGAGTCATTCGTTGTTGAAATTGAGTCAATCTAGAATTCAAGGTTTGGGTGTGGCCTGTGCTCTGCCTTACTTAAAGGAACCTCAGATTTTATACATTTGAGGTTTACTTTTGATCAGTAGGTGGAGAGAGGTAGTATATTATTATGCTAGTTATGAGTTAGACTGAGGGGAAAAAAAGTATGTTTCTTTTCTGAATTAATATTTAAAATTTGATATTTTTCCCCAAAATTCTCCCCCCAGAGTGTGAGAACTTTCACATACATTTTGGAAGCATTTCCTTTTACACTCGTAAGAGAGGAGGCAAAACAATTCATGTTTATGAACAACTGGTTCTGGTTTTTTAATGCGAATTAGTGATTTGGAGTGTGTAATCCGTAAATGTATTTGTACTGCACATACTTTGTAAGGTTTCATTCATTATGAATGGATTATGCAGAAGCATGGATGGACCTCAGACCTGATTTAAAGTCCTCAGCAGCCTCTCAGGGTCACGCTTTTAATAGCAGCTAAATTAAGTCTCCTTATTTCAATGGAGGTTACTTACTTTACCTTAGTACAAACAGTTCCACTAACATCTTAATCAAGTTAAAGTACTATGAAAAGCACTGCATTTTAATTCCCCTATACTTAAGTATGTACAGGTAGTAGCATGCAAACCTTCCCCATACTACTCAGGCATTCTCCCTTCAAAACCAAAAAGAAATCATAAAAGCAAACATTAAGTACCAGTTGAAAATTGGTTTTGAGCTACAACACTAATTTTAGTTTTTACTATCTCAGTGAATAATCAGAGAAAATCTGTCTACCTGACTAGAATCCTCCCTTATTTACAAAGCTTAGCTGAGATATTAAAGAGGATCAGCCTTTCACGTACACGGGGCTCTGGGCAACCTGATCTAATGGAAGATGTCCCTTCTCACTGCAGGAGGGTTGTACTAGATGGCCTTTGGAGGTCCCTTCCAGCCCAAACCATTCTATGATTTTATGGGAATCAGTAATTAAATCCCAGTGCAGAAAACTTTAACCGATAACAGGGATCGATGCAGCAACTGCAGACAGCCTCTTAACTGGGAAGCCCACAGGACCCCAAAGCAGCCAACATGAGCTGTGTTGCTCAAGTGATGATGAAATACTGATTTATCCTCAGCATGTGCTCACACAAAGAACAGCAACCTACTTCAGACATCAAAAGCACCTTCCCACAGTCGAAAGTTATCCTAGTACATGACTTCTTCCACCTCAGGAAGTATATTTTGTTATTTAGTGCATCTAATTTAAAGGATATATAAATACTTTTGCATATCAAATAGAAACATGTATCTTAAGTTCAGAGGGTAAATAAACAAACCAGCACACATTAAAATTGGGATGTAAAAGCACTGAAACAAAATGAGTTTGGGAAGAGTGCCGTTTTGCCACCCACAAGTCCACAGTTCTAACATATACAGCAGTAGACATTTTTCCAAGTAAAATCAATTCCAGAGTCCGTGTCTTCAGAATGAGGCTTCTACTCCTCACACATGAATTTACAGCTTACAGGTATCCTGGGTTTAGGTATTGTAATTTTGTTTTAGTGGAGTGGTTGGAAGCATTCTGAGCCTACTTAGCTAGGAATTCTCTAACTCCAGCAAGGAAGAAGTACCAGAGTTTTTTCCCATCAATGCTCGTACTCTAGGCAAGGCCATTTTGAGGACAAAACCTAATTATCATTTTGACATAGTTTTACCTTCAAAACCAAACATGAAAGTAATAGTATAATATGCCTCACTTCCCTTGTCTATTTTTTCTATTTTAATTTTGTAATTTTAATGAACAAAGGCACTTGAGAAGCAGATCCATTACACACAAAAAATAGACTTCAGTCTTCAAATATGACCTTTTAATTAAAATATAACAGATCATTACAAAAAAATTATTTCAACAGTTGATAACTCTGAAAATGCAATTCTCTTCTAACTCTATGCAAGACAGAAGGAGTGCCAAAGTTACAGACACTTTCATTCCCAAGAGAAAATAATACTAACTGCAAAGGGAGTGAAGGACACAATTTATCAGAACTATACCAATTCATTTCATGCTGAACTTAAGCATGGAGGCACAAGTGGAAGCAGGAAGCAGCTCCCACTTTCCACCAGCCCAGACCCACCTATGCAGACTGTATTCACAAAGCAGTTTTAATGACTTTTGGAGGAAGGAGGATTGCAGCCAGAAGAGTGGTGGTGTTTTCACCATTACAGCTGGAGGATCATCCCAAATGCAGGGTATGGAGCAAGGGTATGAAGCACTGCTCAGTTTTAAGTCAGGAATTATAGCTGCTTGAGGAGCAAGAGTTCACTCAATGAATATCAGCCAGAAGGCAAATCTGCTGTGGCTCTACATTTTGCCTTAAAATAAAAGCTTTCACAGCAATCCCTCTCCAAAGACAGATCAGGTGGAGGTGATGGTAAGAGATGTTAGTTAACAAGCAATAGGTGTCGTCACAAATGGAAACAGACTTTTGGAAATCCATCCATATGAGAGAAAGAACGGGCTGGGGGGCGGGGGAGATACATAATGGAAGTTTCTGGCTTGAGAGAAGACCCAACTACTCTACTATCAACACTTGTTCATGGGGAAAGCCTCTGAAGAGAGGATGCAACCACAGGGAAGGAGAAGCTTGAAGGCTGACCCCTGCACCCATGGAGCTACTAGGCTCCTGCATGAATGCAAGCTGTGCAGCCTTGGGCAAAGCAAGAGCGTGTGTCCCTTCACTCATGCTAGATCCTTTACAAACAAGTTTCCTCCTGGAAACCACTATTTCTGCACTCCTCCTAACAGCAAGACCAAACAAAACGGCAGCAACCACAGAAATGTGCAATAAGCTCTCCTCCCCTGTAGTCAGTGAAAGCCCATCATATGAAGCCAGACAACGGGATGGGAAAAGGGAATACTGTGCTTATCTAGCAGAGGCTGAGGTGCACACACCCTGTAACTCTTAAACAGCTTTGCAGGAAACCTGCACGCCAGCAGCTCACTTTCCTTTGATGTTCATCCAGAGATGAAACAACTTCCATTGCCTCTACACAGTGAGGCCACTTCCAAACCTAAAACTGTGCATGTACTAAGTAGTCTACCAGGAAGAACAATCCTTCATCTTCCCCAGAAGTTTCTACTGGAGAAAAGTCTCTTCTTTTTTCACTTCTGCTACTGATGGCAGCAGCAAAAGAGACAATTCATAACTACAGAAACTCTTCTACAGCTAAGCCAGTAAAATTGCCTACCTCACATCATGCTCATGTGCACGTCACTAAAGACAGTGTAATGAAATCCAGCTCTCTCAAATCTTTCTCCCACAAAGCAAGCACTTTTTATAAACATTTCTTTAACTTCAGTTTAACAAGAGCTACTATTACTCATCCCCTGCATGTCCATCATGACATACCTGTCCTGAACAGACATTTTTATTAATTTTTTTTCCTCCACTGGTTTTTATCTAAAAGATGCATTTTTCCTGGACTGTTGGTGACAGATAATATTAGGAGAATGTATTGCTTTGCAAACATTCTGATTCAGTAAGTTTCAAGAAAACTTTCTAGGTGTTCCCCATGGTTATGGTCTCCAGTGCAAACAGGCACCTGAGAATGGAATGGAATGGAATGGAATGGAATGGAATGGAATGGAATGGAATGGAATGGAATGGAACGGAATGGAACGGAATGGAACGGAATGGAACGGAATGGAACGGAACGGAATGGAATAGAACAGGACCAGGTTGGAAGAGACCTTTGAGATCATCAAGTCCAACCTATCATCCAACACTATCTAATCAACTGAACCATGCCACCACATGCCCCATCCAGTCGCTTCCTAAACACCTCCAGTGATGGTGACTCCACCACCTCCCTGGGCAGCCCATTCCAATGGCAAATAACTCTTTTTATGAAGAATTTCTTCCTAACATCCAGCCTAAACCTCTCCTGGTGCAGCTTGAGACTGTGTCCTCTTGTTTTGGGAGACTGTGTCCTCTCTCCCTGCCTGGGAGAAAAGACCAACCGTGCATGGCACATTTCACAACTAAATACTTTTTGGTGGCTCCACACTGTCTCTTCAGCATGCCAAATCCATGGGGCTTATTATTAGGCAGGAGATAACAATTTGCACACAGCATTTCAAGTTTCAGTATTTGTTTGGTGTCTCACTCTATTAGTCAGAAGAGTTCTGATCTCTATACTTACAATACCAACATGGATCAGAGCCAGTCTTAAAAGTACGTAACGCTGAACTGCCGGAGAAGTAATCATTAGTTAAACACATAGGAACTTGATTCAAAAAACTGTTTGATGTACCATTATTTTTAAAACTGTCTCAATTAGTATTCCACACACATGCCTAAGATTTTATATATTGTCAAACACTGAATAGAGGATGACTTTTGAGAAAGATGATGAATGGCACGAGTTTGCACATCAGTCTTTTTCATTTGCTGACTACAGAAAAGTAAGATATACAGGGATGCCTTATTTCTTTTCTTTGCCTTTTTTTCCCTCCCAATTTCAGCATCTGAAATGTTCTTGAATTTCCTGAAAATAATTCTCTTTCTGTAGGTTGCCATGAATCAGTCCCCTATTTCCCTCTTTCCGGGTTAAGAGCCACTTCTTGATAGAAAATAGACAAAAGGAATGTGTCCAGAGAAGGGCAACAAAGCTGGGGAGGGGTTTGGAGCACAAACCTTATGAGGAGAGGCTAAGGGAGCTGGGGTTGCTTAGCCTGGAGAAGAAGAGGCTCAGGGGTGACCTTATTGCCTTCTACAACTACCTAAAGGGTGGTTGTAGCCAGGTAGGGGTCGGTCTCTTCTCCCAGGCAACCAGCACCAGAACAAGAGGACACAGTCTCAAGCTGCGCCAGGAGAGGTTTAGGCTCAAGGTGAGGAGAAAGTTCTTCACTGAGACCTGTTAGCCATTGGAATGTGCTGCCCAGGGAGGTGGTGGAGTCAAGAGGGGATTGGATGTGGCACTGAGTGCCATGGTTTAGTCATGAGGTCTGTGGTGACAGGTTGGACTTGATGATCTTTGAGGTCTGTTCCAACCTTGGTAATTCTGTAATTCTGTGATTAGAGTTTATCTGTCTTTAGAAAGCTGCAGGGCACAGCATGCACCTTCACAAGAATATTAATTTGGTTTGGGTTTGTTTTGTTTGTTTGTTTGTTTTACAGCTTCTCAAACAACATAGCATGCCAGATTCTGATTTCAACTACAAGTCTGGAGCAGCACCACCAAAATCACAGGAGATGACTCTAGCAGAGATGAAACCCAGACTTTGCCCATTGTTTTCTTGGGCAGAGCACAGTGGTGCACTATGCATCTCATTGGATTAAGGTATGGGAGTCACCAACAGAAAATTCCAGGACAATGACAAGATCCCCTTTGGCAGCAGACCAAAACCAGCACATTTTAAAGAAAAGGTAGAACAGGCACTACTGAAGAGATCGTTACCAAAGTTTTCCCTCCTTGATGAGAGCTTTGCTGATGATAAGGCACACCAGCTACCTCAGGCAGAGAACACAGGGATTGAATCCAAAGGTAGACCTCTACATAAATCACTGTTTGAAGCTGTGCTCTTGATGATCCCCCAAAAGTTGCTATTGCTTTGTTTGAGTAAGCCCTGAAACCATCTAGGACTGCAGACCTTCACTTCTGTACATTCTTTTTATACAATACTTGAACAAAGAAAGTTTTTGAAGCAGACAATTCTTATCGACTTCTCCACACATCTTGAAATGCCTTCTTCAATTCTGTAGATCTCTCAAGATAAATGAACTGCTCTCCTGGAATTTAGACAATAGAAAACACCTTACAGTTCCTCTGATCCTTCTGAGAATTCATGCATCCTGATTTGAACACGTAACTGTTATTTTGCGGTAAACCTGGATCTGGATTACTAGGTGTCCATCACAGTATTGAACAGAGCATCACTCAATACCAATAATCTATTTTCAATATGTAGGGTGTTTTTCTGATGAAGAGCGGTCAAGCTCCAGTGATTCATTCAAACTTTGCTTAGGGCCTGAATGCAGCTCCGGAGCCTCTTGCTAAACCCTCACTCAGTGATGTACCACGCATGCACCACAAAGCTGAACTATTACTTGCAGTGCTTATACTCATCGCTTTTTCAGTACATTTAAGTGATAATCTATCTGCTACACAGCATCCTACAAAGCTGCCTTGGTAATCACCTCCAATGCTTTCTATAGCTATTGTTTGCACCACAAAGAACTCCCCTTTCCAAAAAGAACTGTCTGCAGATATCATGCAGAGAAAATCCTCTGACAGTAGTGCCTGCCTCCACTACTTACATGTTTCCTTATTCCAATCTCTCCCTGCTTTTTCCTTATGCCTTACTAACTTTCTTTTTTTTTCCTGTATCTTTTGTGGGAAATTCCTGCCAGTTTTGTCTACAAAATATCCCTAAACCTGTCTTAAAGAACTGCCTAATCAAGTTCTTTTTCCTGAGCATGCCAAACTCTTGCATACACTCTGGTTTCTTATCCAGTTTTTATCTTTCCTACCTATTTGCAGGATTTTCTACTATCCATGCTGCCAGTGTCTGTAAATCATAAAAAATATCCCCAGTTCTTGATGAATTACTGGTCATCTTCTAAAGGACCCTTACAGAGCAAAAGAAGGATCAGAAGTAAAATTGAAATAAAAATTGTTAATGTTCTCTGCTTTACAGAGGAAGCAAATGTACGCAAGCGACACGTGCTTGCTTCCAGCACAGCCTCCACAGAATACTGAGTACCGAAAACCAAGGACTTTGCCTCACTCCACTGCAGACATACAGCACTCCACAGGCAAAGGTAAGTGACAAGGACATATCTTGAACTCTTCATCTGTATTATTTGCCCATAATTATTGTAATGGATGTTTTCCTTCTCTGAAGGAAATGTTTTAGTAATGTATTACTGGAAAATGTGTTTTACATGGCATTCTCAACCCTTCAAACTAAGAGAATACAGCCTTTGACTGCCCTTCCACCGTGCTTCAGCGCCTGTATTGGGCATGCTTGCTATGGAAGGTCCTCCTTAGGCTGAAATACTACGAAGAGAGAGAGAGTGGTTGCCCATTGGAATGGGCTGCCCATGGAGGTGGTGGAGTCACCATCATCGGAGGTGTTCAGGAGGAGACTTGATGGGGTGCTTGGTGCCATGGTTTAGTTGTTTAGGTGGTTTGGATTGGTTGATGGGTTGGACGCGATGATCTTGAAGGTCTCTTTCAGCCTGGTGTATTGTATTGTAATAATTGAAACTTCCAAATTAGACAAATGAGGGCAGAAAGGGAAAGGAAAAAATAATAATAATAGTAATAAAAAATCCAAACCACAAAAAACCTCAGTAAAATTCTGTTATTTTTAAAGGCATTCAAATAAAACACAGTAAAAAAATTAAGAGCTAAACAGAGTAGCACCAACTGTGAAGTTAATAAAACTCCTTTTATCATCATGAACAATGAACTGGAAAAATAGATAGAGCTTTTTCCCCTCCCACTTATATAGCACACTAAATTACTCTAAGTGTTTAAAATGCATACTAAATTATTGACCATACCAATCTCTCTAGTCCATAAAAAATCTTGAAGAGAAAGGCTTTGCCTACAGTGCTTAGAGCTATGCCAGCTATAGCCATGCTGCACAGCACTTGATACAGGTCTCCTCTGGGTCCCATGAGGCATCTTTGTTGACATATTTATTTGTGAGGGACTTTTCTGGTTCAAAATGCACAAAATAAAACAAGACCTGTGTTGCTTTATTAAAAGCCTGCTTTAACAGCACACAAGAGAGGTGATATACAGCAAGTACTGAAAGCATGTCCCCATGGTGTGTGCAAAGCTTTCCAGAGTAATATTGGAGAAATACATGGAGGTTGTGGAAAGGACTGGGAGAGAAGAAAACTCAATGCATCCTCCACAATAGCACCTACAATGAGCAGTCATCCCTGCACTAAAATAAACCCAGAAACAACACATGAGTTTTGCTTTAAAAAGAAAGAGATGGGCTTCTCCAAAGAGAAGCCAGCAATGACCAAACATGAAGACACTCTGGGTGACTGGGAACAGAACCTCAGGGTGAAGCAGGGAGCAAAGGGTTTATGCAGTCTACACCATGCCCAGAGTATTCATGGTGAAAAGGCACATACTCATCATGTATACATTAGTGCAAGCCTTACACTGTCTTTATCTATAAAAAATATCTCCATGCTTTTAAGGTACCAACATAGAATCATGAAATACAGGTTCAGGAATGGAATGGAATGGAATGGAATGGAATGGAATGGAATGGAATGGAATGGAATGGAATGGAATGGAATGGAATGGAATGGAATGGAATGGAATGGAATGGAATGGAATGGAATGGAATGGAATAGAATTAACCAGGTTGGAAAAGACCTTTGAGATCATCAGGTCCAACCCATCACCCAACACTATCTAATCAACTAAAACATGGCACCAAGTGCCCCATCCAGTCGCTTCCTAAATACCTCCAGTGATGCCAACTCCACCACCTCCCTGGGCAGCCCACTCCAATGGCTAACAACTCTCTCTGTGAAGAATTTCTTCCTAACATCCAGCCTAAACTTCCCCTGGCACAGCCTGAGACTGTGTCCCCTTGTGCTGGTGCTGGTTGCCTGGGAAAAGAGACCAACCCCCACCCGGCTACAACCTCCCTTGAGGTAGTTGTAGACAGCAATAACGTCTCCCCTGAGCCTCCTCTTCTCCAGGCTAAGCAACCCTAGGTTCCTCAGCCTCTCCTCATAGGGTTTGTGCTCCAAACCCCTCCCCAGCTTTGTTGCCCTTCTCTGGACACATTCCAGCAAGTCAACCTCCGTCCAAAACTGAGGGGCCCAGAACTGGACACAGGACTCAAGGTGTGGCCTAACCAGTGCAGTGTACAGGGGCAGAATGACCTCCCTGCTCCTGCTGGCCACACTGTTCCTGATGCAGGCCAGGATGCCATTGGCCTTCTTGGCCACCTGGGCACACTGCAAGCTCATGTTCAGCCTACTATCAACCAGCACCCCCAGGTCCCTTTCTTCCTGCCTGTATTCCAGCCACTCTGACGCCAGCCTGTAGCACTGCATGGGGTTGTTGTGGCCAATGTGTTGAATCTGGCACTTGGATGTGTTAAATCTCATGCCATTGGACTCTGCCCATCTGTCCAGGCTGTCAAGGTCCCTCTGCAGAGATCTTCACCCTCTAACAGATCAGCATCTGGATCTGGACCCCAGGAATTGTCCAGGTTTGCACAGTCACAGCTGCTTACAATGTTAATCACACGTGCTACACATTTGCCTTGGCCATCAAGACCCCAAGAGTTGTCCAAGTTAGCATAATCTTGCTTGGTGCCATGGTTTAGATGATTAGATGGTGTTGGATGATAGGTTGGACACAATGATGTCGGAGGTCTCTTCCAACCTGGTTTATTCCATTCTATTCTATTCTATCTGCAGGAGCTTAGCCCATTGTCTGGGCTAGGGCACATTGTGGGGGTTGATCCTTCAGGAGAACAACAAATAAAAGGATAAAATCATCAGAACAGTTTCAATCATGTGAAAGTACTGTGTGGTGTTGTGGGTTTATTTTTTTTTAATTCAGAAAAGCAAATTAGCTTCCACGTCCAGCACAAGGATAGCACAGGAAACTGATGCTGTTTACATCTTGGTTTAGAATCAGGAATTAAGAACAGTAACAAGAAACTTTGTTAAGGATTAAACACTGATACAGTGGGACGGACAGCAGATACTGAATAAATGAGAATTCAGTATGAGTTCATTATGCTTCCAGAGCAAACCAGCAAGTCTTGTCTCTGGGATGGATGTATTTGCTCTCAGTTGTATGCTGTAGAGCAAATAGCAGAGTTCAACCTATTCCACAAAGATGTGAAGTCAGGAAAGGTAATCTGAATAGCAGCAGTTTCCAAAAATGTTTACTATTAATGAATTACATGATTAAGTCTTGCTAGTAAACTCAGATGAGATTTCAGGTACTCAAGAAAACTATTAGTACTCAGCCTTTCTTTAACCTTAATGGCTGTAGCAATCTACTCAAATTGAACAAAGATGTGACAGGACCTATCGGTCTTACATGCTTTACATTATTCATGTTGTGCAGTGCATCCACTGCAGGTTTTTTTCTCGGTTACACTAGAAATGTTCCTGCCAGATACAGAAATAGCATTCAAAGACAAAACTTGGTAGTAGAAAACAAGTAACTTCTTATGACACAGTAAGATACATGTTTTAGGCACGGGCCAAAAGCTGACCTCGTGTCATCCTCCCACATGGTGTTATGGCAAGAGTATCCCTGGGAAGGCTTCTTCTGGTACTCAGCCTCCTCCCAGTCTGTCACTGCTCCCATCTCTGGTGTACATCGCAGCAAGGCATCAAAGCAGCAGTTCAGTCTCCTAACCGACTCTATCAAAAGGCTCACCATCTAGTGATCAGATCTTGACCCTCACATTCAGTTTACTATTGCTTCCTCCCCTTTCACATATGATCTGCCAGTGAAACATTGCCAAAAATGTCTTGCTTATTATTCAGCAGGCAGCTTTGGCATCATACAACTAGAGTAATATTCCTTTTCTTTCCTGCACTCTCAAGATCAAAGCTCCCTCTAAGCATTTGAGCATACACACAGGCTGTCTGCCTTCTTTTTCTTGAAATATGCTTCTTTCTCCAGAACCACAGAAGAAAAGACAAATCAAACCATTTTATCTTTAAATAGCCACTAGAAAAATATTTTCATGCATTTATAGATATATATAGATATAGATATAGATAGATAGATAGATAGATAGATAGATAGATAGATAGATAGATAGAGCCCAAAAAGTGTCTCTTCTCTGGAGAAGCTGTCTAAAAAGCATCATCAGTCTATCCAACCAATCTATCAGTAACCCAAAACACGATGCAGGTACCTTACTCTGCTCTGATCTCTCACATATGTCCTTCTGGGATTCTGTACAAAATAGGGCAGCAAAGACACTTTGTGTAGCAATTATGAGTTTTTAAAGTACAAAGTCTGAAAACTTGATGGAATCTTTTATAACCATTATTTCTAACTATGTAGATGTATTTCTTTGCTTAAACTAAACACTATTAAGTAAATATTATTGATAGGAACTCTTAAAGCACTAATGAAGTCTTCAAAATGCCCCAGGAAGTTCCATTAAATATGATACACATCAAAATCACTGCCAGGACACATACAAAAGTAACCTGACAATCTGCAATCAAGAAGCTCCTGTCTGCCAGCTTGCAACAAAGATATTTTTGCCCTTCACCACCACACATATGCATTGCTAATTTCATGGTAATGAGACAAAAAGAAACACTTGAGTTCTGATGCATTGCACTTTGCCCTTCACACACAATCTGTGTATTGTACAAAAAGTCTAAGAAGCATGACATTACAAAATGAAAACAACTAATTGGGAGCAGGAGACTCTTCAGGTAACTGTTTTTAGAAAACAGTTGGATTTGGGGGTTCTTTTGTTGTTTAGTTTGGGTTTTGGGGTGTTTTGGGGGTTTTGTGTGCTTGGGGGTGCGGGGTTTTTGTTTGGTTTGGTTTGGTTTTCTTTGAGAAACTTCATTTCATTATTGGTTGATCTACAGACCCCAAATTATGCAAAAAACATTCCTGTCAGTTCCACACTGAAAGTTAAAAATAGTTAGGAAAATGATAAATCAGCAACAGCTTCAGTATCTGCTTTCCCAAAATTCAGAGCAACAATATTATGTATGTGTAGATATTCCTTCATCATTCATGAATGAGGAAAAATAACAGTTTCATTAAGCCACTCTTCTGCTCTATTTTTGTAAATGGTTCCCAGTTAATAAGGTTCAAATTATGTACAGCCTTATATACAGCCTTACTGCACAGCCTGCTCAAAACTATAATAAATACATCAATGAACTAACTGAATTGCTGGGGCCTGCTCCAGCTCCTAGCTCAGCAACAAAATTTGGTACCCTATATGATGAGTATAACACTGTTTAAGCTGATGCAATGTTGAGAATATTCACTGAGTTCACCGAGCTAAGAATAAGCCCGAGCTTTGCTGGGAGCAGTTGAGCAGTAAATGTCTTCCCACTGGCTGATGAAACCATCAAGAAGAGTGAGCTCTAGTAGGATAAATGAGGTCACTGTTTGCAATTCCCTGCCAGCTTGCTGGCTGAAGAAAACAACACTCGTCAGTAAACCTAAAGCAAAACACACTGTACAACAAAGCTGTTCATAAGTCATTGTTCATCCCCTCCAAAACCAAAGAAATGAAACACTGCTCTTAATTCTGAGACACATCCTCTACACCCCTTACTGTTACAAACACGATATTCATCTAACTACTGAATAAATTGAATAGAACTCCCAGGTAATCAGGAGCAACTAAAATGCAGAGCAATGGCTGTAGCACTACCTCCTAACCAGCTTCTCCAGAGACATGTTTACAAACTCTTGGAGGTCTAATATTTAAGAAAGCCATTAATTCATATGCAGCATGTTCATCCTGTTAATCAGCCTTAATAAATAGGTCTACCCCAGAGCTTTGGGCAATCCTTTGATGCTCAATCTGGCTGCATTGAGGAATTGCTCCAGGAAATGAATTTAAGATTTTTAAATAGAATACATACAGAGAAGGCAGCTGTGCTGAAGGGTTTAGCCATGCTGTTCATGGAAATGGCATGTTCCAGCCCATGGTTTTCTTGAGTGCCCAGAGACCACTGACACCCGCAACAAAGCCTTCTACTAACTCGTAATTTAACTCCCTCTGTGCTACCACAGAAAGAATAGCTGCACGAGATAGTTCATGCCAGGACATCTGACTAACAACAACAAAAAATCTTTAACTGCATCCATTTTTAATTAGGCTTTGTCAATAAGGAACCCTGGCTGAGCTTTACACAGACCCCCTCTATTGCCATGTGTAATGTTGGCGCTGTTTATCCTCGGCAATTTTAATCCCACTTTGAGAAACAAAGTGTCAGCATCAGGAAATAAATGCATTAAAAAATGAACACAGGAATGATCACACAGACCATTTGTTCCCTTTAAATACTGTTTATCTATAAATAGATAAAAGCATTGCAGGGATAACTGAAGGATGCTTTGACAAGCCTTTGGGAAAAAGACCCTGCCAAGATGGTGCAGGGGCACACCTCTTTTAGAAACATTAACAAGAGGGCATGGCACAAGGAGAACCTCTCACCCCTCTGTAGACTGAGAGTCAGAGTGGAAAGGAAGCAGAGGAATGGATCCACCCTATAGTTTTGAGGCCGACACCTCCACTTCCACCTCAGATAAGGACCAAAAGGCATTGATTTAATGGGGAAAATTAACATCTTCCTCCCTTGAAACATCCCAAGGGATCTTCGCTCGGGGTAATAGCTCTGCACCACCCTGACACGGGCACAAGTGGGATTTCAGACATGATGGATGTTCTGGTCAGGTGCAGGATGGACTGCAGAAGTTACTTTCATTATTTTGGTCACTTATCTCTGCTACCTACAAGATCATGCTCTCCACTACCAATGCATAATTCTTCCAATAAACTAAGCAGCATAATTAAATCTTTAATGCAGAGTAATGATCCTATTTCTTCTGTGATTTTATGCTGAAACTGCAGCATGTTAATACAGGCTGTTATGTTATGGCAAGCAGCAACACCTTGCCTGAGACTTTTGCCAGCAGGAGAGTTCTCAGGGGTTCTTCATTTTAATAAACAAACAACTTAAATCCAGGAGACCTGACAAAAGTAATACACAAGATGCAATGCAATTACTCCCAACTGCTAATTTAACAGTTTCTTAAAATGCCATTTCCTACACAGCTGCTCACGCTTCCCGAGGGAGGCTGTGATTAGCCAGGGTAAAGTCTGCATTTCTCTGTGTCTGTCCTTGCACAAAATCACAGGCTCCTCTTTCTGCCCCTGCAAATACAGCCCACAGCTCACTCCAAAACCAGCACCTGGGCTTGCCCAGAGTCCCAGGCTCTCACCCCACAGCTTGTTCACACTCTCCAGGACTGATGTGGCATAAAGCCGGCAGGCTGTCCTGAGCAGAAGGCTCTGCCATACCCATTTTGCACACAGGTGAGTTGGGCAGAGTCATTCCTAGATAGTTTATTGCCAGCAGGGCTCAATAGCATCTCCAAATATTGTCCTTCTAGCTTCCTTCTCATTTACTCCTTGACCAAGAATTACACAGACATATATAAATTGGCACTTACAGGATCCCTGTCTGCATTCAAATGTTCACCTAAATTTTGAGACACTGACAGAAAATGCTGGTTCAGGAGAACCCTGGGGCTCTTGATCGTGCACAAGGTACCACAGCTGCCATAACTGCATCCCGATAAGCATCTGAGGTGCAAAGCATGGAAGGCAATCTGCACCCACATCTAAATCACATTTAACAGACCAGACCCTCACATCTGCTTAACAAGACACCTCTCAGCTCCCTAAAACACAAGGGAAGGGACAATGCCACCAGCACCTGCCCTGTTACTGTTGGGCTGTGTCATCAAAGAGTGGTCTGTGAAGAGGAAGGAAAGAAAAGGAAAGATAACCAGGGATCATATATGCAAATAGTCCACTGCTGAGAGCAAAGACTAACCCAGCTACACACTGTAAATTATTCCTAAAACATCCTGAATTTCGATGGGATAGTATTTGTCTCTTAGGGCTCTTGCCATTATGAAGATGGCTACATATAGCCTGAAGGCACGCTAGGCAAGCCTGCCCTATGGTATCTGTAATTCCTGAGAGCTGGTTATGAGTGAAGGAGCTGCTGCTGCCTCCTTTCAAGAAGAAGGAGAAAAAAAGATACCCTGCTGAGACCAAAGCTGGCACACAGAGAAGATGGACAATTTTTCCGGAGGCAAACCAAAAATAGCCAAACCATAAGATGCTTATAATATTTTATTTCCAAACCACAGTATTTAGAGCCTTTCATCTTCTTAACACACTAATCCAGAAGACAGACAGGTGGGGAGCAGTACACAATTAGGATCTTAGAAAGAATGGCTGGTGAAACAAGATAAACTTGAACACAGCTTTGTCCTGAAGCTCGAGAACAGGCTGTACCAGCTGAGAGTGTCCTGGGGGCCCTGCTGCTAAGAAAGGTTTCAGAAATGTATCTTTTACAAATATCTTCCATCAGAATCTCCTTTATCTCACATAATGATGAAAGCACTATAGCAGTGACACGACTTTTGCTTTGACTAGCTGACATCTAGATTTCTCTTGGAGGCATTTTTCAACAAATTCCCAACATTATTATAAAGTAAGACTATGCATGATTATTAGAGAACCCTGTACTAGGGAAAGGGTGATAAGACTATAAATCTTGAAAAGTAATCAAGCATTTCTCTGACATAAATCTTCTTTTTGTTCTTTTGTGGGGAAAATATAGAGATTGGGTCTTGAAGATGTACTCATACCACAAATGAACAAAGATGAAAAAGCATATTGCTGGGAAGGAGAAATCACTCCTTAACTTCATCCTGCTGTCAACAGCAGCTGAGCTATGTTCTCTACCAGGTTTTATCCCATTATGTCCCTGATTGTATGGGACAAGGCTTTCATGTTGCAGAAATACTCACACTGCCTGTGGAATAGAATAGAATAGAATAGAATAGAATAGAATAGAATAGAATAGAATAGAATAGAATAGAATAGAATAGAATAAATAGAATAGAATAGAATAGAATAACCAAGGTTGGAAGAGACCTTGAAGATCATCAAGTCCAACCTGTAACCACAACCTCACAACCAGACCATGGCACCAAGTGCCACATCCAGTCTCCTCCTGAACGCCTCCAGGGATGGAGACTCAACCACCTCCCAGAATAGAATAGAATAGAATAGAATAGAATAGAATAGAATACAATAGAATAGAATACAATACAATACAATATAATACAATACAACATAATACACCAGGTTGTAAGAGACCTTCAAGATCATCACGTCCAACCCATCAACCAATCCAACCCACCTAAACAACTAAACCATGCAACCAAGCACCCCATCAAGTCTCCTCCTGAACACCTCCAATGAAGGTGACTCCACCACCTCCACGGGCAGCCCATTCCAATGGGCAATCACTCTCTCTGTGTAGAACTTCTTCCTAACATCCAGCCTAAACCTCTCCTGGTGCAGCCTGAGACTGTGTCCTCTTGTTCTGGTACTGGCTGCCTGGGAGAAGAGACCAACCTCTGCCTGGCCACAACCTCCCTTCAGGGAGTTGTAGAGAGCAATAAGGTCACCCCTGCATCTCCTCTTCTCCAGGCTAAGCAATCCCAGCTCCCTCAGCCTTTCCTCATAGGGCTTGTGTTCCAAATCCCTCACCAGCTTCGGTGCCCTTCTCTGGACACCTTCCAGCAAGTCAACATCTTTCCTAAACTGAGGGGCCCAGAACTGGACACAGGACTCGAGGTGTGGCCTAACCAGTGCAGTGTACAGGGGCAGAATGACCTCCCTGCTCCTGCTGGCCACACTGTTCCTGATGCAGGCCAGGATGCCACTGGCCCTCTTGGCTGCCTGGGCACACTGCAGGCTCATGTTCAGCCTACAACCAACCAGTACCCCCAGGTTCCTCTCTGCCTGGCTGCTCTCCAGCCACTCTGACCCCAGCCTGTAGCACTGCATGGAGTTGTTGTGGCCAATGTGCAGAACCCGGCACTGGGATGTGTAGAATAGAACAGAATAGAATAGAACAGAATAGACCAGACCAGGTTGGAAGAAACCTTCGAGATCATCATGTCCAACATATCATCCAACACTATCTAATCAACTAAACCATGGCACCAAGCACCCATCAAGTCTCCTCCTAAACACCCCCAGTGACAGTGACTCCACCACCTCCCCGGGCAGCCCATTCCAATGGGTAATTACTCTCTCTATGAAGAGTGCTTGTACATGAATGTGGGGCAGCCCCAGTGAGGCTGGCAAGAGGCAGGGAAGCAAGGCACCGGGGAAGCAAGACGAGCTATCTTGCAGTACAGCAAAACAGAGAGAGACACAGGGTGGAAGGAAAGGGGGAATCAGGAGGACTCTACAATAAAGCCTGTTCTGTTTGCCCTCCTTTTCCATTGAAAGTACCGTCTGTTTGACCACAGGTCAAAAATAATTCACCTCTGTCACCTCCTTCCTCCAAGGGCCACAGTGAATTTCCTGTGCTGCAATGACAAACCAGAGGAAGCTAAGCAAAACTAAGCCTGCAAAGATGTGAACAGCTTCAGTCAAGCACAGAGCACCCCAATGCCAACAAGTGAGTCCATTCAGACAGTGCAAGCTCAGGGCAATGACAGATATTTTCATTGATAAAATGTGTTGTAATCCTCTTTCCTTCCTTGTTGGAGTTATGCTTTGCCATGTTCTACCTGGACCAGTTTTCCTGACTTCAGCTAGCTAAGTGTGGACCTGGATTTGAACCCAAACAGAAAGCACACAAACGTAATGGTGAAGAGGGTTTTGCTACCAGTTGATGAAAACACTTGAAAAAAAACACACCCATCTGTGGCTGATGCTTCAAGGAGAACAGTAACACTTTTGTCTTTTTGTTCTACAGCCATAGAGTTGCTACAGTGATGATTTGCACTCTCTTCATGTGACAGCAAAAACAGAAAACAAGATTGTTAACAGCTTGGGTAACACTGCATAAGGAAAAAAATAAATTTCAGGTGGGAAAATATCTCAGTAGTGAAAAATGTAATTCTGTACTGCAGAATTTAACTGTGGATCTCAAAGCATATTCAGAGACATACATGAGCCTCAGAGATGTCAGTGTCCGGTACTTTTCCCACACTCATGACAGCAAAATGTTTTGGAGCACAAGCCCTATGAGGAGAGGCTGAGAGACCTGGGGTTACTTAGCCTGGAGAAGAGAAGGCTCAGGGGAGACCTTATTGCTCTGTACAACTACCTGAAGGGAGGTTGTAGACAGGTGGGGTTTGGTCTCTGCTCCCAGGCAACCAGCACCAGAACAAGAGGACACAGTCTCAAGCTGTGCCAGGGGAGGTTTAGGCTGGATATTAGGAAGTTCTTTATAGAAAGAGTTATTTGCCATTGGAATGGGCTGCCCAGGGAGGTGGTGGAGTCACCATCACTGGAGGTGTTTAGGAACAGACTTGATGGGTGCTTGGTGCCATGGTTTAGTTGATTAGATAGTGTTGGGTGATAGGTTGGACTCAATGATCTCAAAGGTCTCCTACAACCTGGTTCATTCTATTCTATTCTATTCTATTCTATTCTATTCTATTCTATTCTATTCTATTCTATTCTACTATTCTATTCTACTTTATTCTCATGAAGAAGGCCAGTAAGCAACTCCAAGGAAAGCAGTATTTTTACTCAGCACTAAGGCTCTTGTTACAAAGAAAGAAAAAAAAAGCGAATTTTTATGCCAATCCACACCGAAACATTTCTCAACAGCTTGCTGATTGTTTTTAAAAATACACAGTACAAAGGTCTTTAGCTTCCTCTTGTTGCTCATAATTACAAAACATTAATCTTTGTCAATCACCTTTGTTTATGGTTTACATTTTGTGACACCAGAACACACTGACACAACACTTTCTCTCTTGGGAACCAGCAGCCAGAGCTAAGTCTGAAATCATGGCATAACTAATAAATCCTTAGAATTACCAGGAGTCCTGAAGTAGCTTCTATGATTTTCAGTCAAGCAGTCTTAGGCTGTTCAATGATATTGCAGACCAAGCCTCCTCTCTTAGCTGGCTGTGGCTGTCTTACCTAGTTCCTCCTTTCACTAGATTTTCTGTTGCTTGCTCTCCATTTCAAAAGGAATTGCAGAATAACATTTGAAGAAAAGCCAGCTCATACATTGCTATGTTTTATGCATAGGAGATGGTCATAAAAATTTATTCTGAGAATGCATTTTTAATCATCAGAGAATCATGGAATGGTCTGGATTGGAAGGAACCTCAAAGATCATCTAGTTCCAACCCTCCTGCCATGGGCAGAGACACCTTCCACTAGACCAGGTCATTCAACTCCCCATCTAACCTTGCCTTGAACACTAACAGGGAGGAGGCATCCACAGCTTCCCTGGATACCTGTTACAGTATCTCACCACCCCTGCTATAAAGAATTTCTTCCTCCTATCTACCGTCTTTCAGCTTAAAGCCATGAGCCCTCATCCTATCACTACAAGCCCCTGTAAATAGTCCCTCCCTGACTTTTTTGTAGCCCTGCTTCAAACACTGGAAGGCTGCTATAAGGTCTCCCCAGAGCCTTCTCTAGGCATGAACACCACAAACAAAACCCATAATATTTCGTATTTCAGATTTAACTTGCCTATACTGAGATCTGACATCACTTCACCATGCTAAGATCCAGAATCCTTCCACCGTCACCGCAGACATCTAATTTGAGAGCAAGGTTACCCAGGCTTCTGTCTATAATTAACAGCAAAAGACTGATGACCCAAATCATTTTGCTGAAATACCTAAAATCTGTCTCATCCTCCCTGCAGATTTAAGAACTTCATCTGAAGGCTTAAAGTCAGGTAAGAAGACTTTCAAATTAAAAATAAATTAAAACAAACCCCAAAGAACGAAAAGCAACCCAGAAATCTAGGACAGGCTGCTTTAAAAAGAGAAAAGCCAGATGGCTACTCAAGGTCCACAAAATATTTAATGCCTGTGGAGTAAAATATGTTGCCAGAATCATTTTGGTTGGAAAAGTCCTTTAAGATGTTAAAAAACTGAGTCAGTTTTCCAGTTTAATGAAGCAGATGGGCAGAGCATGTGCTCTTTTCTAAGCACAAGGGCCCAATCAAAACAAAACAACATTTCCTTCTGATGTCTGCATGTTGGTAAACTCGAGGGATTAATAACAGTAGTCAGAGCAGTAGGGCTCTGCTTAAAAAAAAAAAAAGTTACTTGTAAATGAAGATTAATTTTAACAACATGATGCTTATCTCATAAATAGCACTAGGAATACAGAAAACACATTTCAAAGTTGTCTTTTCCAGCCATTATTTGAGAAGGCTTTGTCACGGTGGTGGGAAAATTAGTTACTATCTACTGGTTTGTAATTATTTCTGCTTTCGAGTGGTTTTCAGGAGCCCAAGTACTCCAGGCAGGCTGTTAGGAATATTTGGCATTTCTGCATATTGGTCAGCTATGTTCCACTCCAGAGAAATGAGTTTGCAAAATCAGCCTCCGACTTTCTTCTCAGGTCTGCCAATGGAAGAAGTGAAAACACACTTCAGCATCTGCAGCTCCAAATGGTGGTAAATCATCCCATTCATGCTCAGAAACAGGTGGAGTGAGAAATCGCTATGCAAACAATATGCTGGTGACAGGTAACACATTGACACCAGCGTGGCAGCCTGACTGCAGGCTGTACCAGCTCATACCAAAATTAGCAGGTGCTGACACTGCAGCATCTGTGACACCATACTCTTGCTGCACGGCCCTGGCCACACATGCTGCTGCCATGCATGCATCTCTTTCCCCAGTCTTTTCCATTACAGCATCTGAGAGACTGTTTACAAAGGCCTGCAGTGATAGGGTGAGGGGCAATGGTTTCAAACTAGAATAGATTTAGATTGGATGTTAGGAACAGGTTCTTTACCATGAGGGGCTGGAATACTGGAACAGGTTGCCCAGGGAGGTGGTTGAGGCCCCAACCCTGGAGATATTCAAGGTGAGGCTCAACAGGGTTCTGTGTAACCTGATCCCATTGAGGATGTCCCTACTTACTGCAGAGGGGGTTGGTCTAGGTGACCTTTAGAGGTCCCTTCCCACCCAAACCATTCTATGATTCTATGACCTCAAAACACACATGGACCCAAGGTCAGCAGCACCACTGGGTGATGGTTCAACCCTGACTCTGTGTGACCCAAGACACTTTGTGAGCATTAGTCTGCACCGTGGTGGATAATGGGTAGCTCACCAACATTGCTCCACTCTTCCAGCATTTAAACTACCAAACCTTGTCTGAAATCCCCAATTATAATACAAGAATACCACAAAGTGTTGCAATATCTTTTTTCGGATGTTTCACCTGTGTCATTCCCCAGAGCCATATGCTATTGTAGGAGCCCTTCATGCAGGTCAGCAGCAGGGGAGCAAGAGGCAGATTATATCCAGATAACTGATGTTTTTATTATGTAAGCTTTCTGAATAAGAAAATGGGATTTAGAGCTTTAGCTTAATGTTTAGGGATTGGATGACTGGATTAAAGCTTTTCTTAATCTGTTACTCCTCTCAAGACTGGTTTATCCCATGGAGGAGAAGGGGTATTGCTTAGAGGAAAAGGGTATTTGCTGTCAGCTAAAGCACTTGGAGTCAAGGGTTAATAAGGATGACATCCAGCATTACCAGTTAAATGTCTTGCGAGAATGGAGAATCTCCAGTAAGACTGGTTTCTTCAAAGCCATAGCACAGCTGGAGTATGGCTATTCACTGAGCAACAGGGCTATTTGTAGATTCATTATTTAATATGAAAAGAATCAATAAAATCTCCAGCTGAATTTACAGAGCACATAGCCCAAGATGAAGACTTAAGTAAATCTCAACAACTGCAACACGTTTATGGGTGCTTCTACTGGCAAGCCCTGTATTCTGGGGAATAATAACAACATTTTGTATTTTCAAAGCACCTGTTACTTCAGCACTTCAAACTGATTCACAAATCTTAACTGCCCTGGGAAGCAGCTATCATTGCAAACAATTACATCTTGGTTTAGTATCACTAATGATTTGGTGCCTTCAAACTTCCAAATTCAACTGTAAGAATTAGGGCATCTTCCAGGCACGTGACTGTATTTTGAAAGGGGGGGAAATAATCAGGAGGGGAAAGGCTGACAATAGCTTTTATAGCTATCCTAAATCCAGGCACAAAAAGGCTAGTCCTGGTCAGAGGCAATGCAATAAAACTCAGAATAAACCACACTGTTTCTTCCAGAAATTATGTTTAGACTCTTTGAAAGAATTGTTGAGGGGCACATACCCAAAAAGGAGGAGAGAAAAGTATTGTTACAGCTGTGAAAAGAGAGAAATGCACTCAAAATCCTTCTCAGAAGTGCTAGCTGGTTTACACACCAGTAACTGTTTCCAGAGGCTTTTGCAGCCTCTAGCTTCAGTGGTTCATGCTCTGGTGCCCAACCCTTGAGGTTTTGGGGCATAGTGCATAGCAGAACCATGATAGTTCCACTCTAGGCATGGTCCAAGCGTCAGGAACTTGTCCCAGAGCTTGAGATGTCAATGGTAGGTAGAGAGTGAACTCTCCAAGTCAGCATGTACAAATAATTGTAACACAGATTGCAGTAGATATAAGACCTTGCTACACAGTATGCTGAAGACATTCTTTTAAATCAATTCCTTACGTGCATACAACTATTAGTGTTCACCAAGAGTCCTTGAGCAAGAAAGGTCATCATGAAAATGATCCTGAAGTTCTAATTAAAGGTTTCCAACCAAGCCACACTTACACCCTGCAGTTAATTCTTTTCCCAGTATACAAACTTCCTGCCTCTTTTTCCAGTTCGATGGGATTGTTTGCCAATATTCTGGGTTGGCAGTGATTTTTGTTTGTTTGTTTGTTTTTAAACCAAATTACTTCAGAGGAGTTAAATACTCTTCCCTCTTTACTTTCCTGTCGCAGTAGGGTGCAGGGCAGCACCTGCAGCAACGGGGATGGAATTCAAGCAGGCGGGTAGGGAGCCCCCAGGTCAATAGCTCCTGCCTGCAGCAGCAAGCCCAGGAGACTGACGACCGCCCCCATCACAGCTCACATTCGTTGCTCTCCCCCCTTGGTGTGGCTGCAGGGGATTGGTCAACAACCTGTCTGCATGGGATTGGTTAATCGACCTCCTCTTCTTACTGGCTGGCGATACTTATTAGGGTAGCGCAGCTGATTCTAAGCCATCAACAGGTGGCTCCCATTTAATCTCTCCTTGCGATTTCTTATGTTCAACCATTCAGTCTGGGGGTCGCAATCCCCCACACTTTCCCTCTGGAAGGAAAGACTGTCCCCATTTCAAATACAGCCAATGGAAGCTGTTAGTAGGTTTGTCAGACCACAGCAATTCACTTCCATTTGAGAACAGCAATAGAAAACTGGCAAATCAGAGAAAGGGGATAACAGTATTATCTTTCATCCTATCTATTTAGATTGTGGAAAAATGCTTTTGTTTCCCCTGATCTTAGAATAGCAATCCGATCTTGGATGAGGATTAAAGCCCTGTCACAACATAAATAAAACTTTCAGAAACTCTGATCAGCCATCTGCTCTCTCAGAATTAAGCTGGAACTGTCGAAGCACAAAACCGCAGAAATAAAGTCTTTGGTGCCACGTAGCTGAAGAATGGAGCCCTCAAACAACCAGCAGCTGCTTTGAAGAGAAATAATGAAAGGTCCTACAACCTTGTACAAAAATCTTTCATTGCTCACTAAAAAAGATGGGATATTTCAGCAACTTTGACAGATTCAGTGCTGCATGCCTCTGTACCAAAAGCCCTGGTTCACAGAGCCATAAAAGCACAGGCTTTTCTTGGTGCAAACAACTCACCCTCACCCAGATTAACCTCCGGGCAGCCTCCAAATCCTGTTTTTACTTAGAAGTTTTATACTCGAGGTGAACTTCTGTAGAGTCTCAAATTTCATGCTTCACCAGCATCAGAGTAGGCTGTATCCTGAATGCAGTGCCTCTAGGCGATATCTTAAAAGCTGCCTAATCTCTGATTTTTCCCAAGTGATGTTAAATCTTGATAACAGGGAATTGTTTTCAAATACTTCAAGGTGAGGTAGATGCCCCTAAGTCTCAGATGATGACTATGACATGATCGGAAAGTAGATGTATTTTCCAGAAGTACTACATAAAACTTGGTCTGTAAATGCATGAAGGGCTCGGATGATAATAATAATAACAAGATAACAAGAGGAAAAACAGAACAAGAGGACACAGTCTCAAGCTGTGCCAGGGGAGGTTTAGACTGGATGTTAGGAAGAAGTTCTATACAGAGAGAGTGATTGCCCATTGGAATGGGCTGCCCAAGGAGGTGGTGGAGTCACCATCATTGGAGGTGTTCAGGAGGAGACTTGATGGGGTGCTTGGTGCCATGGTTTAGTTGTTTAGGTGGGTTGGATTGGTTGATGGGTTGGACGCGATGATCTTGAAGGTCTCTTCCAACCTGGTTTATTGTATTGTATAACGGGTAAGGATTTTTTTTGTTAGGAAAAAGAGTCACAAAGACAGAAACAGCCTTGAAATATGGCACACAACAAAAAGGGGGAAGGTGGGAGGATAACGATAACAAAAGAACAAAACAAACAAAAAAAACCTAAACAAAACCAGAAAGTACTTTGTGGTGGTGTTGGTTCATCAAGGTGGATTTGTAAGAGGCTTAATATGGCAAATACCTTCATAAAATGAAAAAATTATCTCCATAACTATCTTCCCTTTCCCCAAAGTAACCTCACTAAAACAAATCTGTCCTCAGGGCAGGACAAAACGATTCAAAGGTAGAAGCTTTTCCCCTCTGAAAGGATCTACTAATATTATCTGGAAGTTTTACATCCTAGTAGAACAAAAAGGTGCAATCTTTGCTAGTTAAGAACCAGCTGTTACTGTGTTTTCTACAGTCTGGTGGAAACTGACAAAGAGTCAAGATATTTCACCGTTTGTTTGATGGGGTCGCAAATCCCTCAAATGCCTATGAAATTTTAAGGAGCTGCACTCTTCTCATGTCTATTCTCAAGAATTCTAGCCTGAAATGATCCATCACATATCAGTTTTGTACAAATATTCATGGGCTATGCTCTCTGGTGAGTTTGCTTTGTGCAGAAATGATTAGGAGATACACAACATCTCCCTAGATGTTGTGAAAGAGATACACTGTGGAGGAATCAAGACACAGGAATGAGCTGTTGTAATGCATTATATAGGCTGATGAGCAGAGGAAATGAAAGCACAAGGCACAGTGCAGGACATATATTGTATGTATTTACATAATACACACAAAAAAAGATGGACAAGTATAAATCAGAATGATGACCAAGAAGCACTATCAGAAGAGTACAAAGTCCTGGCAGTACAATGGCAGTAGCCCTTACAAAAGCAGCCAAGAAAGCAGACTCAGACTAATTAAGAAATACTAAAGGTAAGGAAAAGTTATCTCACACTTACACAGTGTGGCAGAGATTCTAAGTTTGTATACCGGGTGCTGCTTTGTTGTTTTTCCTGATAGCACAGAGGATGAGGAGAGGAAATTGGAACATGAAAAGTTTCCACAGTAACACTGATAAATCCCACCATGATCTGCACGTGTACACAGAGATACGTAAGTGATTCTTTAGACATCACAGGCATTCAGTAAAAATTCAGCTACTGGAATAGAACAGTTAGTGCTGGAGGGACCCTGAATGAATGAGAGATAAAGGTCAAGCAAGCACCCAAGTCTGCAGAGAGCTCCATGAAGCCATCAAGCTCGCTCTCCACACAGGCTTCTCAGCTCAGCTCAGCCACTTCATGTCATCTTCCAGCTATAAAAGCCAAGCCTTCTTGGCTTGCAGTCCTATTTCAGAAGCTCATAATGCTGTTGGTGCGGTGCCTTTCTCAGCCACATCTTGATTTCTGCCCCCTCCTCATCCCAGCCAGTATTTCCTGTCCTCTCTGATTTGACTTCAGAATAGCTATGAAATTTCCAAATGCACTGAAGAAAACTCCCCTTTTGCGTTTGCTCCACCAGAAATTGTTTCCAGTTTTATCATTTGGAGCTTAGAGTGTAGTTCCTAAAATAAGGAACTTATTCAGCCCTCCCAACCAAAAGGGAAAAATAAAAATAGTTTTAGACATTGTATGGCCTGGACTCCACCCAACCCCTGTGATAAAACCAAGAATTCAGATTATTTCTAGCTGCAGCATATGTGGAACAAGCTCCATGGAGGCTGTTATTTAAAGCCTGGTCATTTGATTCTCAGTTTAACTTGATCAGCCACCTAGAACTAAATCAAGCATTTTGAAAAACAAAAATAACTTTTTATATGCTTGTTTTGATGAACTGCCAGTGCTGTAAGCAAGCATTATTGGAAAATATAATTGCAATCTAGAGAAAGTTCCATTTACTGAATGGAAATCATATGTCCTTAATGAGATGGTAGAAAAGATGTATTGGAAGTATTGCACACTGCTCAAGCCACAGCTATCAATGCATTTGACATAAGGAATGTTTTCTCTAACCAACACCTGCTAAGCATACTGCTAGACTAGACAGGTGGTTATTCTTGCCCTAATGATGGGAACAGATTTGGCTGATCCATGTTAAGGATATAAGGTCTCTATCAAATGAAGGCATTTCTTACCTCCAGGAAACACAGCACCAAGAAACCCAGAGTGGCCTGCCCAACCTGATAGGAAGGTGGGATCTCTCATGGATAAAAGACAAATCCTCATTCCTTTGATATATCAGAAGTTGCACTTACTGGGTAGTTAAAAGATCCTGCCAGGGAAACCACTGGAAAATCCAATCAGAGAATCTACTGTACAATAAACATTTCCATTCATTAGAAGGGCAACAAGGCTCATGAAGGACCTGGATCACATGACCTGCAAGGAGCGTCTGAGGGAGCTGGGGTTGTTCAGTCTGGAGGAGGCTGAAGGGAGACCTCATTGCTCTCTACAACTACCTGAAGGGAGGTTGGAGCAAGGAGAGGTCCAGCCTCTTCTCCATGATAACAAGTGACAGGACTAGAAGAAATTATTACAAGCTGCACCAGGGAAGGTTCAGGCTGGATATTAGGAAGTATTTCTTTACTGAGAGGCTTGTCAAACACTGGAATGGTCTGCCCACGGCAGTGGTGGAGTCACCATCCCTGGGGTTGTTCAAGCAGCATGCAGGCCTGGCACTTAGGGACATGGTTTAGTGTTGACCCTTCTTCAGTGCTGGGTCAAGGGGTGGATTGGATGATCTTTGAGGTCTCTTCCAACCAGACGTATTCTGTGATTGTGCAACTCTGTGATTCAGTATGACAGTTTAAAGAACTACCTAATCCCTTAGGATGACAAAACATTTTTATGTAGCAACTTAAGAAACAATTTTCACCTGATGTGAAAATATTGCCAATCCTCAGAGTCAGTATAACTCTTGGTGTGCATGTGAGTGTGCACATCATCCACAGGGGCACCTGCAACAGTGAGGTTTCGTTTCAAAGATGTGCATTCTCTCATTCTCAAACAGCAAATACATGTATTCAAAGGAATAGGTACTCAATCCAGAGGAGATAGCCAGGTAAAACTTGTTAATGGCTGAAACATGCATTGAAACTCTAAGAAATCATGAATGAGTTACTGTAGCCCAGAAGTCATGAGCTCTCAGTGTGCACTTGCAGTCCAGAAGGCCAATCACATCCTGGGCTGCATCAAGTGAAGTGTGGCCAGCAGGTCAAGGGAACTGATTCTCCCCCTCTACTCAGCTCTGGTGAGACCCCACCTGAGTACTGCGTCCAGTTCTGGAGCCCCTAGCAAAAGAGGGATATGGACATGCTGGAAGGTGTCCACAGAAGGGCCACGAGGATGATCAGAGGGCTGGAGCACCTCTCCTATGAGGACAGACTGAAAGGGTTGGGGCTGTTCAGTCTGGAGAAGAGAAGGCTCCGAGGTGACCTTATTGTGGCCTTCCACTATCTGAAGGGGGGCCTACAAGAAGGCTGGGGAGGGACTTCTCAGGCTATCAGGTAGTGATAGGACTAGGGGGAATGGAATGAAGCTGGAGGTAGGGAGATTCAGACTGGATGTGAGAAGGAAGTTCTTCACCACAAGAGTGATGAAGGCCTGGAATGGGTTGTCCAGGGAGGTGGTTGAGGCCCAGTCCCTGGAGGTGTTTAAGCCCAGGCTGGATGAGGCTCTGGCCAGCCTGATCTAGTGTGGGGTGTCCCTGCCCGTGGCAGGGGTTTGGAATTAGATGATCCTTGTGGTCCCTTCTAACCCTGACTGATACTATGATATTAAGTCAGCCGAAACTTATGCACAGATAATTTATCTAAGGTGTCACATTCTCACTGTTCTGCGCCATGCTGTAAAGCCTGATGTCATCTCATGCTATGTAGCATGTCTATTAGCTCACCTGGCCATTGCAAAAAACACAAGCTGAGAACTTGTCTATAAATCAGATACCCGACAGCAAAATAAGGATTCTGCTCTATTTAGCAAAGCCAGGGCTGTACTGCATCAAATTCTACCTTCTGTTCTTTAATTATGCCATCACTTAGAAAAAACTGCACTAGTATAACGGTTCAATATTCAGTATAATGTAGGAGGCTCAACAGTGCTCCACCAGTCATAAAAGAGAGATTACTGACTTCTGTTTGTGAATAAACTTCCTTTTGTCGTGATTTAATCAACCTTCATTTTTAATCTGCATACATAAAACATTAAATGCTAGAAGCTTTAATTACTTTGAAAAACACTTGCTGAATAATTTAATCTCAAAGCACAGTTTTCTCCACACTAGGACACTCAAAAAAAGTCCTTAAGGGCAAAATCCTCTCAGTAATCTATCAGATAAATCTGAGAGCCTTCAGAGAAACAGTTAACTCATTTTCAAAGGCTAAACACTACTTCTACAAATACTTTCAAATACAAGATCCGTATGCCTATCGTGCAATGCCAAGAAGAGATAGAATATGGCAAAGCAACATTTTACATTTGACCCAGTCTCCAAATCAAGTCCCAGCATACCGGCTGTAAAACAAGATTTTTCTTTTTTGGGAAGAAAATACCCCCATGAAATCCAAAGCGCATGATACACTCAACAGATGGAGTCACTCCACTGGAGCTAAGTGGACATTACTCATTTGCATGGCCAAACACGCATCTACTAAAGCTAAAGTGTCCATGTATTTCTGTGCCTGCATTAACTGAATCACCACTCTGCATATTCACAAGGAAGACGCTCATTAAGCCTTTTTTCACTGCAACAGTCCATGCAATAAAAAGCAGGAAAGAAAGAAGTATTTTCCTCAACACTTATATAGCAAGTGAGATGCTATCAAGGAGGGGGAAAAAAGGGAGGGGAAAAAAAAACAACAAAACAGAAACAACAGAACAAAACCAACAACAACAACAAGAAAACAAGAAAGAAGAAAGAAGACTGCATATTACTGACAGTCAGATACAGAAGTATAGACTTTGAAATCCCTTTCATGGTCACAGGTGCAGCTTTCCAAACCAAAGTAAATTAATCACTGAAATAATTAAAAATCCATAACCTTAAATCATTATGTTCTGTCAATTGCTGCATGGAAACTTCCCTAACAGTAGGATTTGATATTTGAGTTTGCAGCTCTTCAGGAAAAGTTCCTTTTAGCTCCTATACAAGATAACGTATTATTCCTTTGCTATTACAGCAAAGATTTACAATGACATATAAAAAGGTAAGGAGGAACTTACTACCATTGTCAAGCCACAGAAGGGGTGGGGGTGGGGGTGGGGAATGAGAAATGATTGGTAAAAAAAGGTTTGCTGGGCCAAGAATTTTTGCTTGGACATCTCTCTGAAAACCATTTTTAGGTCAAATATTTCACACATGGAGAGTTCAAAGATTACCTCAGCATCTCTAGTCCAAGGGTTAAATGGTCTCACTTTAAAAATACTGTCCTTATTCCACTTTCCCTTTGTTCTTTTATGTATCCATTGGTTCTTGCTACAATTTCTCTGACACTCCATACCCATGTGTGACACAGACCAGTGTGCGGAGTGTAACACAGACCAGGCACTTCTTACTGTGCATGTTTCATCCCTTAACTAGTCACAATGAGGGATTTCAGCCTCATTCATTCCTGCTATAGGGTTGTTTCCATCAAGCTCAGCCCAGCACACACTGTAGATGGTGAACATGCTGAACTCTCTGCTTTTTACTCCACCGCAGTAAAATAGACAATGCCATTCATTCCCCTCATTAAGGGAACTGGTTTCCATGTAAATGTGACTACAGCTCATTACTCTATACTGTACTTGAGCACACTGTCCAGGTGCAGCACAGACAGACAAAAAATGACCTGGTTTTCTCAGGTACTTTGCTATTTGCTAACAATTTTCTGAGCTGCTCCTCTTGTCCTTATTACCTGTGTACATTCCTACAAATGATGGAAAGACACAAACTGATGCAAAAGCAACACTTGGTAGTCCTCACTGGCTACAGAATACTGAAAAACAGGTGAGTGCTTAAGGCTGTTCTGCTCAGCTGAGTCATAGAGGATTTGCTGACGTAACAGATCAGGAACTTACAGCCCTTATCTGCTGGGGTTATGTACTGATTCTACCCAAAATCACAGAATTATTCACATTAAAAAGTGAATAACAAGTTTGCCCTATGAACTACTTTATAGAGCGTTGAAAAATACACTGGATCATATCTCAAGTTCAAAAGGATCCCCATTATTTACAATTTAAGAGTATCTTCCTAGAATAACGGATGTGGCAATGCATAGTATAAGAAAATAAGATTAAAATAATTTTCCTTCCAATCATCCTCTTTCAATACATGTTTTTTCAGTAGTTCACATGTTTACTCCCATGAAACTCCACGTGCAGAGGCAACGTGTACTGAAATTAATGGAAAATCTTGCAGCTGACACTTGCAGGATCAGCCTGCATAGATGGTTTTGAATGTGGCCAGTGACAAACTCTGCTATAAACCCTCAGCAGCAGCAGGACACACTTCATGGCAGCCACCCATGGAGCTGCTTCAGTAACACAGGAGGCCCAAGAAATGTGACACTTTGGTAGTATTAACTGCACCTTGAATGACAACCACCATGATCACCACATTTAATAATGTCTCAGGTTACTGAATTCAGGGGAGAAATCTAGAGCCAGGGGAGGTTTAGGTTGGATGTTAGGAAGAAATTCTATACAGAGAGAGTGATTGCCCATTGGAGTGGACTGCCCAGGGAGGTGGTGGAGTCACCATCATTGGAGGTGTTCAGAAGGAGACTTGATGAGGTGCTTGGTGCCATGGTTTAGTTGATTAGGTGGGTTGGATTGGTTGATAGGTTGGACGTGATGATCTTGAAGGTCTCTTCCAACCTGGTCTATTCTATTCTATTCTATTCTATTCTATTCTATTCTATTCTATTCTATTCTAATTTTATTCTATTCTATTCAAACTTACCAATACTGTTGTTCTGCAACTCACCTGGATTGTGAGCATACTCCTAAATGGTTTTGTTAGTCTCAAATAAATACGCAAATATAAGCAAGTTTAGACTCACACTAAGCACCATATTACCAACAGGTCACTCCCCAAACACGACATAGCACCTCTATTTTATTGCTTGATAACATTTTTTAAAGGCAATATAGTCTTTTCAAATAGTAATTAATCTTCAATGCACTGCAGGTATTTTTGTTGCTTGATAACATTTTTTAAAGGCAATATAGTCTTTTCAAATAAATTAATCTTCAATTTTTTTTGTTGCTTGATAACATTTTTTAAAGGCAATATAGTCTTTTCAAATAGTAATTAATCTTCAATGCACTGCAGGTATTTTTGTCCAACGCAGGCAACTCTGACCTTTCTAATTTCCAGAACAAGACACCTCAAACTCTGCAAGCACTTCTGAAATTGCAGCCTTTAAGGCTGCAGAAATTCTGCAACCAGCCAAGAACATAAGCAGGGGGTTTAATCTCTGATTTCCTAATCTCCATCCTCTTCTAGTTTAGTGGTAGTATTTCAGGTACAGTCACAAAAGATCATATGATGTATAAACCTCCTCCTCATTTTCTATCCTTGTGTCTATTTTCTCTTCTATAGTCAGACCCTGAGTGGTCCACCATAGCCATCACTCTAGTGAAGATGAGAACTCTTCCTCACCTGCAACCCATTCAATTTCCATCTTAACTGCAGAGGCAACAAACACTGGCACATTTGAAACACAGCAAACAAATACCTGCACTTCAGAAAAAAGGAATAAAATCTTGTGTTGCGATTTAATTTATTAAAAAAAGGGTTGTCTTTAAATGCAGTTGCACCAGGCCCACAGCACAGTGAAAAACAAAGCAAAAGCAATTACTTTTAAAAATATGCATTCCTGCAACACCTTCTGTGTTTGTTAAAGTTAGGTGTATACTGGAAAGGAGAGAGGAGAAGAGAGAGAAACCACTCATGTTTAGGACCTGATGTTCACAAACTATGTGTTTCTTGGGGTTACATGGACCACCTCATGTCTAACCCCAGGGACCACATACCCAGTAGCAGCTGAAGCATGCCAAGTGTGCTGGAGCACATCACCTTGCTTAATTTCATTCTAAAAGAATCCACTTCACATGCTGAAACTGCTCTGGGGTGCAAGCCAAAAGGTTCAGTAAAGTATGATCAGATTTGTTTCACTGGTGTATTTCTGATCCAAACTAAAATGCTGCCATGGGCTTAGCCGAGAGTTATAGCACTGCAACACCAAAATTTACTGCACACCAAAGGAATGCCAAAGGGCAAGCTTATATGCAAAGACTCAAAGCATATTATTTCAGGGGAAGTATTTCCCCTCCTAAAGATGAGCAAACAGCATCTCCCCCACCCTACTGCAGGGGAGATGAAAGAGGATGCCTGACAAAAAGAAATGGAACAGGTAATTAAAATTAAAGAGATTACACCTTTGTAAGTTATAGTAGTTTTAAAAAATATTAACAACAGCAGGTAAGGACATTTATCTACTTTACGCTTTCAATGTCTTACTCTGGCAGAAACTTCATTTTTAGAGGGAAAAGAAAAATTCCTTTACTGAAGAACCATTTCATCCCAGGAAAAGAAGTGCTGTTAAGTCCACTTAGGCTGGTAATGGTGAGATAAACTAAAGCAATAGTTCACCCTACCTGCCTAGCTTACACTTTAGAAAGGAATCTTTACCCTCTCAGAAATGAGGCAAGATTTAGGAAGAATAGAAGTAAAAGACAAAGAAAACTCTCAAAGCTAATTTTGAGGGGGCTAGTTGTTCTCGGTTTGGGGGTTTTGTTGCTGTTATTACTGGGTTGATTGGTTGGCTGGTTTTTAGAGTAAAAAGATCTACAGCCCATTTGTAACCCCATATGGGCTGGGTACTGGGGTACTGTGGTACTGTAGCCCCAAGTGGAAATAATGCAGGGAGGCGGCCAGAATGAGGAAGTTAAAGCAATCTCAGGAAAAGCACATTTTCAGGGAAGAAGCTTACTTTTTCCTTACACACTGAATATATTCCCTTGCTGACAGATGTATAGCCCTGCATGTGCCTCTTTCCGAAATTATCTATCATCTCGCCACATGTGTGGTACGGGCTGAGACTGCTAAAGCAGATTCGTGGGTTTGGTGTATAGGATGTAAATAGAGCAAAATGATATCCCCTGTGCTGTGATGCTCACAGAATTAGTGCACTAAAGCCTTTTTTCCTCAAATTTTTCATGTTCTTGAAAAAGCAAGGGCTTTCTGCACTATTTATACCACAAGGATGCAAGGAAGGAAGCTCCTTCTCCTAAATTATACTTTGCTGGTGTGTGCTTATGTCTCCTACATAAATACAGCAGGAACCAGAAACGTGAAGAATTCAGATTTACTGTGATGTATCAATACATATTCTGCCAGGTTTACTCCATTTTCATTTCCTGATCAGTGCATTCTTGAAACTAAAAGCTTAATGTAGATTAATGTTATGGGATAGGAAAATAAGAGTGTGAGTTGTTCTAACAGAATACAATTCTGTCAAATGTCTCTCTGTCTTCTGTGGCTTCCATTTGGGCAGCTGAGACAGGTTACCACAATGACACTCTTGTTTACCCTAAGTCTATTCTCTTCCATGCCCTCAAAGCTAAAGGTTTCTCAGTACCTAATGAAACTACTGGATCACAATGACAGTATCAAACTACATAAATTCATTATATGCATGTTACTAGCCTCTGTTCTGAGACTCCTTTTACACTGTGGTACACTTAAGTGAGATAGTGTTCTTCAAATGATTAGCAATAGGGAAATAAAAATAAGGAAACAGGTGACAAAGATGTTGCTTTGCTTCAAAAGGAGAAATATGACAGTGATAAAGGCAGAATGGCTGTTAGAAGAAAATTGTTAGGAAAAGTCTATGTATAGAAGATTAAAGATGGAAAGCTGGCTTAGATAAGTATGGGACAGGAGGGAGTCACATGGAGATGTAACTGAACTGAAGTGAAAAAGAAGTCAGCACTGGGAACCACTCATGCAGAACACAGTATTTTACAGAATCAAAAACATTTCTAGAAACAGTGTAGAAGGACAAAAGAAAATAGCTAAAGACACAGTCCAAACAGTCACTAGCAAAATAAAAAAGACTTTGCTAGAGTCTACAAACCCATCCTGATGATCTTTCACCCTCCTTCCCTCAGTTGTCACTAGTTATGTCATAATGAAATCAGAAATGCAGGATCTTAACACTGCTACTTAGGACTATAACACTAAGCTCATTTCTACCTGCAGTAACAGGACCCAAACCAGGCCAATCCTCTTTTCAGGAGAGAACTGCATGGAGAGACCCTGCAAGGCACACAGGAAAATGGTATGTACTATATATAGATGTAAACCCTGCCTTTCCTGGATCGGGTGAGCAAACAGATTGCATAAACTGACAGCTGCCTTCAGGAACCTTTTCAGAGTCTGACACATAATACTAGAAATATGGTTCTGTCCTTTTGAATTTGAAAACATGCCACAACACTGAACATTTATTACCAAAAAAACCTCAGAGAATGCTAGTGACAACGTTTTGATAACCACCTCTCATACAGCTTGAGTACTGCAGCTCTTACTGTATACCACAAGATGTTTTCCCCAAAATGTAATGGAAACTACTACAGTGCAAATTTTATGATTAGTCCTCCTGACTTCAATGGGCAAATGCCACTGAAGTAAACAACACGTAAATAAATGTGTTAGAAACAGGCCAGGACATAGAAATATGCTGAGGGACCGAAAGGGAACAGACAGTCAATGCGCCACAATAAAATGGCCCTTTGAACCAAAAATAAAAATGAAACTATTCAACTGATTTCCTCACATTGCAGCTGCCCACTCACTGCAGAGTCTTCTGTCTTAGTGGGCTTATTACTTCGAGATTTACACTTATATTTATGCTTGAGGACCTCCAATTATCCAATATAATCATCTGCACCCCAGAACAAGAAAGCCCTTGACTAAACTTGACTAGGATGCATTGTGTCGCTGCACACACTGAGATATTGCAGAAATCTTCACAAATGAAGTGTAAATTCATACACTGAGATTTCCAGCAGGAAGTGCCAAGAAGTTCATCTCTTTCTCTTACTAAAGCCACATGATTTTTATAGTCATTTTGTTTTATTTAGAACTGACATTAGACCATCTCATTTAAACAGCTCTTCTGTGAGACTCAAAACCATGGCGCATCATTACTCCTAATTCAGTGTACTCAAGCTCAGATCCTTACTCTGAAAGACTGCTCTAATATATATTAAATGCTTTGATTTAACCAGCCCCTGAACCCTTAGGATGGAAAAGGGGGAAGTGGGCAGCCCCTGCACCTTCAGAACAAACACGGCGGATGAATGATCAGTGGCACTGGCACCGTTTGATTTCGTTTCCTCCACTCACCCAGCATTACAAACAAGTTTAATGGCTTTTCCCACCAGCATTTGGAAGTCTCTCTATTTCCAAAAAGAAAACTCTAACATTTGCCCAGTCTGTCTTCTGAAAAGCTACAAAGCATTGTTCTATTTTTCTCCCTGAAGGGTTGCAAATTGCAAATGCTGCCCCAGGCAGTCTAAAATAATCTAAAAGCATTTAAAGAATCTTTATTTTTCCTTAAATTATCACATTTTTTAATACTTCCTAACTGATTTTCTTTAGACAACATCCTCCAAATGTCAGAGGGTTTTTTTTCTTGCTTTAGAATCATTCAAAATATTTACAGACTCCCTACACAAAAAACAAAGAGTAAGTTATGTTACTGTTGCCAGCAGTATTAGGAATGATTAGAAAAGGTCTTTCAGCTTCAGCCTCGGATCTGTAGGTTACAAAGTGTCCTTCCTAATGGATAAATACAGTAATTCATCATCATCAGTCACCATCAGCATTGTTCCTTTTCCTATCATATATTCATAAGCATTATTTGATGCAGCTGAGTGGAGCATAGAGGAAGTGTATGATTAAAGTGGAAAGGGACAGAGTTTGAGGTGGCTGAAACTTCATGGCTAATGCGTGGACTTGAAATACGACACAGGGCTTATAAGTGTTACAAAGATGGTGTCGATGAGCTACAGCTCCCTGATGGCAGGACATGGGCATTTGTAGCAACCAGTGTCTGTGTCTTCCAATGAAATCTTAAAGGAAGGGTAATGTGTGAAGTACAGTCTTGTACGCCTACAACTTTTTCCATAGGGCAGGCACATTTCAAAGCTCTATTAGATTAACATTAAAAATAAATAAATAAATACAAGATACTTCTCTAGGGATCACATATTGCATTCAACCTTATTACCACTATGGGAAGAAAGTCTGAATTCACGTTTTCAAGTTAGGAACACATGCATGCAATCTCTGAATGCCCCCAAGTTATTAAAAAATGCTATGATGTTTGGCTTTCAAATTCTAAAATAACATCAAACAATTTCTCAGTTTACTTCAAGAGTTCCTCCCTCTTGTTAATTACCAAAACAGCTTGCCTGAGGCAATACCTTCAGTTGCAGGACACTGGAAAGAAATACAGAAAGCATGTTTAAAAGTAGCTAACACAATATGTATTTTCAAATATCTGAGGCTACTATGTAACCTACATCATGGCTGAAATTCAGACAGCAGAGCCAAGGAGATTGCCCTGTTTCACAGGGGAGTGGTTTATGTACTACATTAAGTAATTCCTCTAATCCAGCTGCAAAGTGGAGGGCTCTACATGCTGAAAAATCAGGTGCTGTCTTCTGCGGCACAGATTCCCACACTTTTTTTTTCAAAGGAAGACACAGAGTACCTACAAAAGGTATGGAAACCATGAAGGGAGGGTACACAGTGCAAGAAAGCATGAGCAACCATGATTGCCTTGCCCCATGTTGACCAACAGAGACCTCTTCAAGGTTGTGATTTAAACAAGTTCCTAGGGCAGAGGGTGGATCGAGCACTAGAAAGTTCTTTGTAAAGTTCTCTGTGTTAGGCAACTGAGTTTATGAAGAGAGACTCATTGATTCTGAATTTGGCATGTACAGGCAAACGCATGTACTACACAGCCACTTAAAATAAAACTCATGTGACTGTTCTCTCAAGCTACCTGAGATCCTATACATACACAGACTATTTACAAGATGTCATAAAAAATGATGTTTCACAAGGTACATGAGAAAACAAATCACAAAAAATGAGATCCTACTTGCCCCTGCTCCACAGAGCTCAGAGCAGAAGACTAGAAATGTAAAGATGGAAAATGGGCTTCATGCTTTTTGTGCTCATTGCCACAATCAAATACATGACTGAACTACATTTTGAAAGAGAAAACACGGCAAAGAGAAAGTGAATCAAAGCCAGAGTGTTTGAAAGATGGCACATCCCATGTCTTCCCCTAGAATTTAAATCCTGAACAACATTCCAAACCACCAGTTAATACATTTTCATGTATACTTGTGCTGATAGTCATATATCCAAGAGATACTGAAGGTCTGTAATACTTCTTTCTGGATCCAGCACAGATATACTATGACATATATATAGAATACATGAAATAGAATTTAAAAGTTAAAGCTAAGATTTAGATGTAAGTTCTTATTCTGGAAATAATAATATAACCTTATTTCTCCACTTTTATTGGCTTTTTTTACCTGATGTTTCTGGTGTTATGTTGAACCTTGCAAACCAGAGGGCTTGATATACTGCTGCAATAAAAAAAGTAAAAAGTTCTGCCAGGTTGGTAAGAAAGAAAAATGCAAAAGTCACTTTGGATTATGTACTTCAGCAGGATTTCTTATTTCAGCCTGCAGCCAGCTGTGAACACAACCAAGAGCAGTGGACATGGATTCAGCTAACTAAATCTTTCAAGTTACTGGAACTGTGGTACATACAGGATTAAAGAGTTCAACTTTCTCCCTGACCTATCAAGTTCAAAATGACCTGTGTGGGGCAGGGGAGAGCCCTTTTACCTTGATAAAACCCCATTAAGACAAATACTGCTCTGGACAGACACAGCTATCCATCAACATTTTTCCTACTGCAAGATCAGTCTATCTTTGGGAAAAAGAAGTAAGGCAATAAAGGAAGACATAAGAACATAAACCATTTTGGCTTCAGTCACTGAATAATAAAACACAGATTGTTCTCTTTTGTTCAGATGCACTGATAGAATAGAATAGAATAGAATAGAATAGAATAGAATAGAATAGAATAGAATAGAATAGAATAGAATAGAATAGAATAGAATAAATTAACCAGGTTGGAAGAGACCTTCGAGATCATCACATCCAACCTATCAACCAATCCAACCCACGTAAACAACTAAACCATGGCACCAAGCACCCCATCAAGTCTCCTCCTGAACACCTCCAATGATGGTGACTCCACCACCTCCACGGGCAGCCCACTCCAATGGGGAATCACTCTCTCTGTATAGAACTTCTTCCTAACATCCAGCCTAAACCTCCCCTGGCGCAGCTTGAGACTGTGTCCTCTTGTTCTGCAAATAGTCACTGGTTGTCCTTGTAGGTATACTAGGCATGTAATTTAAATGCTTACCAAATAATTTCCCTATTTAGTACAAAAACAATGCAGTCTGATGTCATTTTTCCTTACCTGTTTTTAAGCAGGTAAGGAATGTAGGGGATTCTAAAATGACATACAGTTTAAAAAAAAATAATCTAGGGTGGGTTTTTTTTTATTTATTTAAAAATTGATTTTAAAAATACCTTAAACTGGAAGATCAAGAGGGCTCATGAGAGAATGCCTATAAATTTCAAAGGTCTGTCTTCTGCACAGACAAAGAACAGCAAGTAGCACCAGGTGGTGTAGATCATCTGGGTTTTTGTAAATAGGCTGAAGCCTCACAAAAGTGATGCCTAGAGGAATTATCTTAGTTTTTCATCTGCAAAGGCAGCAACATTCACCAACCAACAAGTCATACAATTACGCTATATTTTTCAAATATGTTGTGTCTGCTGACTCCTGAATGGTTATGCCTTTTAAAAACGATCACTGAGCATCATTGTCCAAGACCCCAGGACAGTCCTTAAAAGCTACGATATGAAAACCACTCTCTTTGGTACTCTCTAAGAGGAATTGAGAGAGGCACATTCACTCCTGACACAAGTGCTCAAGGGACAGAAGTCTGAGCACTTTGATAGAGCTTTCCAGAAATGAGCAGAAACGCAAGTAATTTACAGCTGTTTTCCTTTTGACAGATACATCATCTGAACATAAAACTGCAATTTTGGCAATAAATATGACTCATCATCTAGCAGAGAGTTGAGAGTAAATCTGGCTAATTTATCAGACCGATCACCCAAACATCAATAGCACTGTTAATGGAAGTTGATATTAGATGCCTTGGTCCAGGGGAGGCTGGGTTTAAAAATGCCATTGGGAACACGTTGGATGTGAAGTCGTATCCAACTTGTTTATAAACCAATGGCTGTGGAGGCCTCAAGCCATTTATCCAAGCTTTTATTTAAGTGGAGGGTTCCAGCCTGATATAATTTGAAATTAAAGCTCAGGTCCCAAGCCTACACATTTACCACAAAGGCATCAACTTCAGCATGGCTATTCTCAGAGGTATATGTAAAAGCAGATTTTGAAATCAAGAAGATTTACACTCAAAAAATCGTGGTGCAATTCCTTGTTCCTTTTTGGACTTCCTACAGGACCAGTCACTTCACTACCAAAAAAGATTTGCTGCTCCTACCTCAGGAAACCCTCTCAGGGCAGTTGTGGCTTCTTGTTAAAAGTAAATAAACAAACTACAGGTGTTGCTTGTAACAACACTAAAGGCTTATACAAGCTCCCCAAGCAAAATGCAGCATTAAACAAGAGTACTCTCACAGAGACAGATTTATGGAAGGCCCTAAGAAGGCTGCATTTTCCACTTGGAAAACTTGGGTGAACATATGAGCCCCTGTTTATTCTCCTCTCCATGCACGCCACAGCTGCAGCCCTGTAACTGCAACCACAAAAAGCCAAGAAAAAGCTTTGAACCCATAATATCTTCTGTTAGGATCACAGCCACATCCCACTGCTGTGCTAAGAATGGTTTCCAGTGTAAACCTAGAGTCAGATCCGTCCTGCAGCCAAGCCCTGGCCAGGGCTGAACTATGATCACATGGAACATCTCTGGTGAGGAAAAGCTGAAGGACTTGAGACTTTTTAGTCTGACAAAGAGCAGACTGAGGGAGGATTCCATCAATGCTGATCAATACTTAAAGGGTGGGTATCAGGAGGATGGGACCAGGCTTTGTTCAGTGGTGCTCAGTGACAGGGCAAGGGGTAACAGGCACAAACTCAAACATCAGAAGTAAACATGAGCAGGAACTTCTTCAATTTATGGGTAATCAAGCCCTGGACAGGCTGCCCAGAGAGGTGGTGGAGTGTCTGTCTCTGGAGACAGTCCAAACCCACCCGGACGTGCTCCTGTATGACCTTGTCTAGGTGACCCTGCCTTGGCAGAGGGGTTGGACTCAATCTCCAGAGGTCCCTTCCAACTACTACCATTCTGTAACTCTGTATGATTCTGGATCTCAGCTGCTGCAAAGGTGAGTGTGGCCTTGCTGTTCATAGAGATTCACCAAGCACAGCCTCACTGTACAGAGCTCACTGTAGGACTTTGGACTGCACCCTTATTAGCATTTAAAGCCACAGAAAGACTTGCCATCCATTAAGCTCAAGATTTTGCATGTGACTTTGTTATATACAGTGTGTGGTCTCTAGCACCTAGGACAACAGGCAATCAAAGTTCATTCAGCGTCAACTTCAACCAAGAAAACCAAAACTGGTTTGGAAAAACATGATGCAGATATACAGGACTTGACACTTAATGCCCCATGTAGCCTGACACAGCAGTGGACCACTCCAAAAAGAGAGTGGGAACTCCAGAGCATGAGGGTAATAATATTTCCATATTTAGGATGAATTCCTAAATACATGCTGTAAGTTGAGAACTTAATGCTGTTCCTCATTATGACCTAAAAGAGCAGTCAAACTGGTAATTTTTGGCATATAATGTTAAGCTGATTTCGAAAAGACTTCCACCTCCAACAACAAAAAAACCATTCTGGCAATTCAACATGTCTGAATTGAATAGAAAGGAATAAAGATTGCTCAAGTTCAAGTACTTTCTGTTCCATCTAAAAGCAGTATCCCTCTAAAGCAAAACAATGTCCCTGAAATTTACGAGCTCTGTGAACCTCTGAGACTATTTAAAGTGATCTTGACTTTTCCATAAATCCTAGTATTCACATGACATCTCAGTACTGATAGAAGTTACCCATCTTTTTCAGAAAATGTAACTTATGCAGTTAAGAAGACTCTGCAAGCTCAAATGTATTATTTTATCAGTATTACACGAAAATGTGTCATTATGTACAGACTTCTCAGCAAAAAGCATGTATTTGTAAGTTTCTTTGAATGAATGGGTTCACTAATTCTGGAAGGGGAAAGCCAGAAGCACAACATGCAGCCAGGCTATGCGTGCAGGACTGGACACTAGGGTATGGGCTTTCTAAAGCATAACTCTGCACAGCAGCTTTCAGTGTTGCCGTTTTTCACCCAGTTTGAGTGTACCAGAGGGAAATTAAGCTTTGTAGATGCACGTAACGGAGACTGGCATTGTGAAATGCGCCTCCCCACGTCCTGCCAGCCCCATCCCGCATGCAGGAACCCAAAACAGAGAGTGGAGGGTACTGACAAAATGCAAAACTCCTCCGTCTCGGAATACCGCCAGAGTTGGCACATTCGTAGGTGTTTGCGGGAGGAAGAGGGCGACCTGAGCCGCGGGGCCCCCCGGCGGGCGGGAGAGCAGGTGCATAGCTCCGGCTTCACCACGCCGCCCCACACCGGGCTCTGCGGCAGAGGGTACCGAAGGGTCCGCATCGGGGGTCTCGTTGGGAGCATGCACAGCACTATCCCTCCTCATGCCCTAGCGCTACCGCCCCAGAGCAACAGCTACGGCGGTCTGGTAGTGAAAACTTCGATTTTATGATGATGACATCCAAGTTCAGCTGCTCCCCCATCACCCATCCCGATAGCCAACCGAGACTCGCCCCCTTCCATGGCGATCCAGTGACCAGGGGCATCAGTAACCCTGCTAGCCCTGCACCCGCCAGTCGGCGGGGAGGCACCCGTCGGGCCGACAGACGTGACCACCGCCCGGGCGCTGTCAAAAACCCTCCGGCAATCATCGTCGGCCCCGCGGGGCCGCTCACGCCCCACCGCGGACGGGGCGGTGATGAAGAGAGCGGGCCCGCGCTGGCGCGGGCAGCACCGCCGTGGGTACTGGGAAACCCCCGCACCCCGCTCCCGGGCGCATCGGACCACACCGCCACCGGCAGCCTCGACCCGCACCACATGTGCCATCGCTGCTTTCCCGGCGCTCGCGGCCGGCAGCCCCGTCTCGGCGCCGCTGGAAGCGTAGCATCCTCCCAGTTCTTGTGCCTCCCCCGGCGCAACTCGCGGGGAAGCGGAGCGCAAACTCCTGCGGGACCCACTGACGCCAGGGGCCGGGGCTGACCGACCTCCAGCTCCGAGGTGAGCAAGGCTGGGTCCTCTCCGAGTGATCCAGCCGCTCCCCCCGCATTCCCCGAGGCGGCTCCGTGGGGGTCCCACTTCCTCCGGCCGACCCGCTCCGAGGGCACCCGCACAACCCCCGGACTTTTTACCCTGCTCCGCACAACTTCTCTGGGACGGCAGCTATCCCCCCATATCCTCACCGGTCTGTCCATCCCCTGGCCCCCTGCGCCTTCCGCCACGGGTCCCACCTGGTCGGGCTGCGGCGGCGGCGGGTTCCCCTGCCGCCCGGGTGCGCCGGCTGCTCCTTCATGGCTGTCATCGCATGGGGCTCGGCTCGACTCAGCTCGCCGCCTCTCACTGCCGTTGCGGCCCCGGGCACCCCTCCCTCGGCGCCAGCCGCATGACACCAGCCTCCCTGGAAGTGGCGCGGCAGCGGAGGAGGAGGAGAAAGGGGAAGACGGGCGGGGGCGCGGAGCTGCCGCCGCCCGCTACCGCAGTGCCCCGCTGCGCCGGTGTTCAGGGGTGCCCGGCCCCGCGGTGACCGCTGCCGCCGTGCCCCGCGCCGGGATACAGCCGCGCATCACCGCCGGGCGCCGGCCGCGGAGCGCCCCGCGGCGGGCACTCTCTGCCCGCCCGCCCCGCTCGGCTCTCCTCCGCCCCGCTCCGCTCCCCTCCGCTCCGCCCGCCGTGGGCCGGCCCGCCTCGGCCCGCCGCCGCCAGCAGGTGTCACAGCGGTTCCCGCCGGCCCGGGAGAGACCATCCGCGCCCCCGCCACGGGGGCGTCGCTGCCGGCTGCGGTGGGGCCGCGCTGCCCGCCCCTCCTATAGCTACCGCCCCGCAGGGACCGGCCCCGGCGATGCAGGGGCTTTCCCCGAGCTCACCCGGTTGCTGCTGCCCCGCCGGCAGAGACAAAACATGAGGTAAAGGGGGGAAAAAGGGAAAAGGGCGCACAGTCGTGCTATTGGATTTCATGTGATGTTTCTTGCCCCCCAGCTCCAACCGCCCCACGGACAGGGCAGGATCTGCCCACCGCGGTGCAGGCTAGCCACTGCTTTTCAGCAGCGATCCACCCACCAGCCAAAGGTGGGGCTCCCATACGGCAATGTCCCCTAGCTTGAGGAGCTCACCATGGGGCATCACAGCCCTTGTTTTCACGAAGGTACTCATCTTATGAAGGCCATGGCTGTAACAGGAGTCTGGAGTACCCATTTTTTCCTAAACTCGGCAAAGGAAGCCCTCATACTGAGCTAGGAAAAAAAGACAACTTCAGAAGGACCTTAGGGACACATTTTACCATGAGCCCCAAATCTGTATCATCACTTGGCTTCAATCTCGTGGTTTTTGGTTTGGTGGTTGTTTTTTTAAAGATACACATTTATAAAGACATCCTTTCGTAAGGAGACCATCTATTAGGTTTTTTCTAACCAGCAAGAAGAAACAGTTGAAAATGTGGAGGTAGCTGCTGACTCAAGGAAATGACCATGAACCATTGTAAAGAAGAAGAATCTCAAACAACAGCAAGTGAAACACTGAGCCTTGGGTTGGGCTCTTTGTTAATTTAGGTGTTTTGTGATCCAGCCCACCACTGAATCACAGAATGCTAGATTGTCACTGTGGAGGAGCTAGTGTGCTGGGTCAGGGATGCACAGCTGATGGGAGCAACCCCAGTGCTCTCTTAGCAAGCTTGGGTCCTAAGAGACTTCTGAATAGAAGGCAAGTTGTCAGCACAAAATGAGAGAAGTGTTTGATCTTTTAAGTTTGTTTGTTTTTTCTCTCAAACCTGAGAAGAAAGATTAGTTCTGATTCAATGGTCAGTGCAATTTATAGAAAGGACATTGAGACTCTTGAACATGTCCAGAGAAGGGCAACAAGGCTGGGGACAGGTCTCAAGCACAAGCCCTATGAGGAGAGGCTGGGGGAGCTGGGGTTGTTTAGCCTGGAGAAGAGGAGGTTCAGAGGAGACCTTATTGGGGTCTACAACTACCTGAAGGGAGGTGGTAGCCGGGAGGGGATTGATCTTGATGATCTTTGAGGTCTTTTCCAACCTTATTGATTCTATGATTTCAACCTACGGTGGGAACAGGTTAGAATGGAACAGGAAGATGAGAAAGAACTGAGGAATTACAGAGCAGCTGGCCACAGAACACAGAGCACTGAGTAATTTCCATCTTCCTGTATCACCCACCACTGTGCTGACACCTCAAATCAACACACACAAGTTCTCTTGAAGTCCCAATAAAAGTTACAAAAAGTAATCAAATTACTTTTACAAACACCTAGGCAAAAACTAGAAGACAAATAATGCCTACCATTAATTTGTCAAGAGCGGGTCATGTCAAACAAATCTAATTTCTTTCTTTAATAGGGTAACAAGACTGTAGATAGGAGAGCAATAAATGTCATCTATCTGGATTCATAATGGCTTCCAGCACCAGGTTTCAGAACAGTTTTTTGCAGTAGAGGGAAACATAATCTGAATAAAAGTAAACCAATTCTCTACAAAACGGTCTCCACCACATCATTTCCAGGAGCCCACAGACACAGCACAAGGCTACAGCACTTGGGTTCCTCAATGATCCATCCTCGTGGGGTTTCCCATTTCCATCAGCACCAGGGTAATTGAGCACACTATGCTGACAAACACTAGATTCACAAACGGAATGAAGCTGGGGAGGATGCCAAGAGTGTTGGAGGACACCGTCAGAGTTAAATGTGATCTTGACAGACATAAAGACTCGTGCGCGGCTCAGTAAGGATGTGTGCAAGGGACTCTGTGAGGTATAGAGAGCAGGGTAGATCACATTGTCAAATGAGGAATGGATGTTAGAGAGGATCTCAAGATTGCAACCGAGCAACACAAAAGGTGCACTGTGACGGACAAGCAGGACTATGGCTACCACAACGCATGGAGAAATCCTGCCTTTGTCAGCTCTGGCACAGCATCTGTTGAGTACACGGGCCAAGATCAGGGACTGCACAGTGACACAGCCATGTAAAAAGGAGAATCAAAGGTGAGGCAAGCACATGCTCTGAAGGGAAACTGAGTATCATTGGGACCAGTTAAGGTGACAAAACTGGGGACAGATATGGAAACAATGTTCAAATGATTAAAAGATACTACAAAACAGTTAATCTCCTGTGTACATGGTAGGTTGGATAAACAGCAATAGGTTTTAAAAGCAGAAATAAAGATTTGGGGTGAGCATTAGGAATAGACCATTATTATTTCCAAAGGTGGGGAAGGCAAAGCCATGGACTGAGTTGCTGTCAAACCAGGATAGTCACCTTAGAAGGTTTGGGTGTCTCCAGCCCTGGAAGCTGATAAAATGCCTGTTCTGGAGCTTTATGAGTATAGCTGGTGTTGCTGAGGGCAGAATTGTTTAAACTGACTCAATCTCCTTCTATTGCTGGCTTCACAATTCCTTTCTAGCGTGATACTGAGAATCACACACAGCCCCCCACATGAGATCCAGCTGCAAGAGCCTGCAGTGAGGACTTAGACTGCTCCCCATGGGTGTCAGCCTGCACAGCTGCTTGCTTTCAGCTCAGGCACAGGCATCCTGTGCTCCTCTTCACATCAACTCTGCCCTTACTCCATTTCATATCCCTGTTTTCTCTCTTATAATTCATTATTTCCCTAACTTCTGTACCCTTGCTGCCATCAGTCCTATCCCTTCAACTTCCTGCCCTCTGCCGCTCTTTCTTTTGGTATAATAATGTCGCTATACAAAGAAAAAGCAAAAGCGTGACCAAGATGGCATTTTCTGTATGCCAATACCTATTGCTTCGCTTTACCTCTGCACAGCAGCCCTTACTGCCAGTCCTGCCTGTGCCTTGGCTGCTTTCTGTAGCACTTGGGGTTGTATTCTAAGGAATGCATAACACAGGGAGATTTAGATTTTGTCTGTGGCCTCTAGGTGCTACAGTAATACAAATAATAAGTCTTAGAAGCAGACATGTTCTGATTCATGCTGTTTATGGCACAGGTCTAGTGCAACTCCACTAATTACTGAGGCCCCATCAGAGCAAAAGAACTCTGATGATTTAGGCTTTGAATGGGCATGTTTCAAAAGAGATTAATTTTAGCTTGTTTTTGACAAGATTCATTGTGATGGAGTTCAACTATTAATCAAGAAGGAAAAAGACATTAGCAATCAGTCTCAGCTCAGACACTGCTGCTCCCACCCCAACTCCAAGGGCATGGGAGTGATGAACACACGGCACAAACACAGCCTTTGGCACTCAGGGTTGCTCTCAATAACTCCTCCAGCCTGAAGTGGGAGCTGTCCAGAAGAGTAGTAAACCAGGGTTTCTTCAGAGAGAAAAGGGAGAATTCTCCTCACTTGTGATACCCTGGTATGTGCTGTTTGCACATATGTCCAGGCCATTTGTACCTCTTTTTCTGGCTTATTTACTGCCTGTTCAAAATCAGCACTAGGTATTAGTTTACTATGTCAGGAAAACAGGTATATTATTAAGTCACCATGTGGCACAAGCTGTAATGATCAAATAATACTCTGATGGAGCTGGTACTTAGTTTATGTGGAAGACAAAATAATCGTGTTACATTGACTCATGCACCCAGATCTTGTGTCTGATAAGGAAGACAGAGGCAATTACAAGGAGTCTGTAACATAACATTTCAGTTGATTTGAATTAATGTGATGACTCTGTAAAGAACTGATCAAGAGCATAATTCCATTTCTTTTCACAGCTATTTCACCCAAGCCTAAAGTGCTTTCCCTGATGATACTGTAAGGCAGTTTGGTGAAAATGATGCAAGAAACTACCATAAATATTCTACATCTGAATTGCTTTTACCCTTATGGCATCAGCTTTAGTACCAAGCTCTAGTTTCAAAGACGTGGCCTATTAATGGCTGTAGAACAAGTGGCCTTTTAAGCAACTCAGTCAAAGGAGTTTTGGGAAGCAATTTACTAGAAATCACCCACATAATAGCTGATATGAGGAGTAGTGAAAAATTGGAGAATTAATTTAACATCTCCAAAGAATCAATATTCTGAATCAACAAATGACTATTCAAAAATAATGTCAAGAAGGTTGATCAAATAATATTAGTATGAGTTTTGGTACTAAGTTTTAAAAGCTTAGCTAAGACTCAGTGTGTTTGCAGCCAATCCCCAAACTCCACCTCCAAAATCCTCATGTTTCAAATAATTCTGATTTATACACACCAACAACCAGCATGCATGACCTTTATGAAACTTATGCTTCATATGTCAGTCCACTATAGTTCTAAAACCTCACAGTGAATACATGGTGAATGAATAACTAGGCTTTTTTTAGCCCAGTTGCTACAGCTTTGAAAGGAATCAGAGATCCATAATCAGAGTATATTCATAAGATCTGATTTGAAAAAGCCACCAACAAGCTCTCAAGCTAGACCTTACAGCTTTCATAAACACATCAGCATTGGGTTGCACAGAAGCTGTTGATTATATGACAGGAGGCTTTTCTCCTCAGGTTGTAAGAGCCTGGAAAGTAAGGCTGCTACCAAGTGAACTTTTAGGCTAGAGGTGGCTGACAATCTTTGATATCAACTGACTTCATGGCAAAAACCCCAGACATTGTAGGAATGGGTCAGCTGGATGGAAAAGTTGTAATGGCCTTCTTTATTTTAATGGAAATGCTTATAATTAGCAATCATGCTGCATTTACATCTCCACTGGGCTTTATAGTTATTAATTACACAGTGATGAGTGCCATATAAAATACACAGAAAATAAAACTACCCTTTGCAGTTCGGTTCTTTGAAACTCTGCCATGAAGTCAATTTATTGAGATCAGCTCTGTCCTAAAAGTTCAGGTTTGTATCTCACTGGTGTGGTGGGTTGAAGTTTGCCCCCAGCATTTCTGCTCGAAATCTGCAGCTAGATTTTAAAGTCATAGCCTAAAACCACCACAACTTGGTGGCAGCCTTACTGCTCAATCTTTTATAACTGAGGAGAAGAGCCTCCCATCATATACCTCACAGATTCTATGCAGCCCAACACTGATGTTTATGAAAGCTCTGATGTCATAGTTTGAGGGCTTTACAGTATTTACAGTATTACCAAGGTTGGAAGAGACCTCGAAGATCATCGAGTCCAACCTGTAACCACAAACCTCACAACTAGACCATGGCACCAAGTGCCACATCCAGTCCCTTCTTGAACGCCTCCAGGGACGGCGACTCAACCACCTCCCCGGGCAGCCCATTCCAATGACGAATGACTCTCTCGGTGAAGAACTTTCTCCTCGCCTCGAGCCTAAACTTCCCCTGTTGCAGCTTGAGACTGTGTCCCCTTGTTCTGGTGCTGGTTGCTAGGGAGAAGAGGCTTGTCAGTGGCTTTTTCAAATCAGATCTTATGAATATACTCTGATTATGTGTTTCTGATTCCTCTTAAAGCTCTAGCAACTGGGCTAACAAAAAAATCCTTGAAATGATAAAGGTGAATTTAAAAGTCAAATCATAGTGACCAAAACCCAAGAAAAGCTGAAGTTCATCACTGGTGTTTTAAGTGCATCTGTGGGTTTGCTAAAACTGAAAACACTTGTCCGGAGAAGACCCACTCTGAGTCACATAAACCTGAAAGCCAGACAAAATGTGGGTTTATACAGAATGCTTTTTTAAGTTGTGGTTTTAAATGACAGTACATTTGAACTTTGTTTCTTAAGAAATTCTTTGAGAGAGAAAATTCAAAGTACCCTTCTGCATTCAGAAACACATTATATTCTAATACCTGCTTCAGTGAAAGGCTATTTTCTTTTTATGTTTCTCTCCTTGTCTTGTTTCAGAAAAAACAACAACAATCAATGCAAACACTGAGTTAATACAAATAAATGCAAAGATATTCCAGTAGGAACCTTATAGGACTTAATAAAACACATGTGCAAATACTTCACCAAAATTATACAGAACAGGACTACATTTCCAAAAATATCCCTCATTAAGCAACAAAAATCACAGCCACAGCATTCACAAGTGTTTGAAGGAAGAGTTCATAAAGAAGAACACAGGAGCTGTGATTTAGCTGTGATCTAGTTGAGGATGCCCCCTGCTTAATGCAGAGGGGGTTGGACTAGATGGTTTTCGAAGGTCCCTTCCAAATCAGACCATTCTATGATTCTGTGGTTGATTCTATGATTCTATTTCAGATCTATGGCATCCCCTCCTGATTACCTGATGTATGAGATTATAAATCACAAGAGTTGCTAAGAGAACCAGAGATAGATGAACATTTGCGTCCAAGATCACAGCATGAAACTGGGATGCAGGTGGCTGCTATCGTCACCATGTGCCACTGTAGATGTCCTGAGCTATAACTACATTGATCTGGTCCTGCAAGACCTTTCTCTCTCCTCTCTTTATGTGCCATAGCCAGAAGCCAGGCATGGCTTTATATGAAGTATCTATGGCTATATTTCCACATTCAGAGGAAAGCTTTTAGTTGTTGTAATTCTGAGCAGCTTTATGATATTCATAAAATATTTCTTACCAATATAGCAAGGAGCAAATTTGCAAAACGTAACTATGAAGTGAAAAACAAGACTAATATTTTGACAACACTACTTGTTCAAAGTTCAAAAGGCAGACATACCCTACTCCAGAGGTCTCTGTGAGGTAATACTGTACAAATGGATTAGTGGATTTTAAATCCTAACAGTAGCTTACAGCAAAAGATCCTGATTCAAATCTCACAAGCAGTTCACTAGTATAAAAATAGCCCTACTTGTGCTTATCACTAAAACTGTTTTTACTCAAGAAAGCAGTTATAGAAGTCATGGCAGTTATAAAAGTTATGGATTAGGCTGAGAAGAGGCAAAACTGCATCTTGGATTTTGAAACATATTTCCTCTTCCTTAGCCATTGCACTGTCTCTCTAATCCGGCAGAAGTTAATCAATTAACCCCTCACCCATGAAGATCTGCTATAGCAAAGCTTGCATTTAATAACTTTTGACTTACTTTGTAATTCTTAGACATATCTGAATTTGAGGGGGAAAATAGTACAATTTGTGGGGGAAAATAGTACAATTTGTACTGAGGATCAATCTGCAAACCAAAAAAATAAGAAGTTTCAGATTGTTACAGTTCTCTTGATGCATATGTGCAGTAAACATGAGCCAGCAGTGTGCCCAGGTGGCCAAGAAGGCCAAGGGCATCCTGGCCTGGATCAGGAACAGTGTGGCCAGCAGGAGCAGGGAGGTCATTCTGCCCCTCTACTCAGCACTGGTTAGGCCACACCCTGAATACTGTGTCCAGTTCTGGGCCCCTCAGTTTAGGAAGGATGTTGACTTGCTGGAAGGTGTCCAGAGAAGGGCAACAATGCTGCGGAGGGGTTTGGAACACAAGCCCTATGAGGAGAGGCTGAGGGAGCTGGGGTTGCTTAGCCTGGAGAAGAGGAGGCTCAGGGGAGACCTTCTTGCTGTCTACAACTACCTGAAGGGAGGTTGTAGCCAGGTGGGAGTTGGTGTCTTCTCCTGGATGGCCAGCATCAGAACAAGAGGACACAGGCTCAAGCTGCACCAGGAGAGGTTTAGGCTGGATGTTTGGAAGAAGTTCTTCACAGAAAGAGTGATTTGCCATTGGGATGTGTTGCCCAGGAAGGTAGCGGAGTCACCATCACTTGAGGTGTTTAGGAAGAGACTGGATGGGGCACTTGGTGCCATGGTTTAGTTGATTAGATAGCATTGGATGATAGGTTGGACTCAGTGGTCTCAAAGGTCTTTTCCAACCTGATTAATTCTATTCTATTCTCTTCTAAAATATATGACTCCAGAAATATAAATATATTGTAGCCACATACTGACAAATCTGCCAACTTTCAAAGATTTAATCAGATTGAATTTGGCTAATATATGCCTGGCCCCATACTGACACAGCTGAAAACCCAGATATCTAGAAAAAAGCAAAAAGACACTAGTGTAAGCTCATGTTTGAAAGCACAAGTGGCAAGACTGATTTTCTTTTTCCTTGGCTATTCTTCAAAGAACTTCATACAGCACTCATGTACAGTAACATGAAATGGTTCATTGGGGATCTCCTGTCTTATACCACAGGTTACAAAAACAAAACTGGCATATTCAGGAGCTGAAATTTCCTTGCTACTCTTGGAAAACTTGTCAGGTTCACAGACATTTAACCATGGGGGATGCTCCTAGGAAGTAAGTGGGATAACAAAAAAAAGACTCAATAGATTCAGCACTTATTTATCAATAAAAATTACCCAGATTGAGTGCTTCAATTAACTGAGCAATTTTGAAAATGTTGCCCTTAAACCACACATAAGTCAACTGGGATGGATTAGAAAGCCCCAGTTCCATTTGCTAATTTGGGGTGTTGAGAGGAGGAAGAGTGGGATGACAAGGAAAAAAAAAAAAAGAAAGAAAGAACAAGGGGATTTAAAAATTGAAATAGAGTCTTGATTATATGCCATAACCAACAATAAAATCAAATTTCAGGGGGGAAAAAGTTAAAATTTTGAATAGCACTGAAATATTTCCCTATGACTGAAGCAAAACGACACACTTCCCCTATTATATTATTTAATTAAGCTTCATTATCTATATTACATGGAAGTGATATTATGTTAGTTTTACTTCATTGCAAAAGTCAAAATTAATTTAAGGCAGAAAGTTAAGGAAAACATTCTAATACCAATACAAATCATTCTCTGCCCCTTTTCTACAGTTTTGTATAAATCTCTATAATTCTCTGACCCTTTTCATCAGATTTCATTCTTGCAGGATGATTGCCCTCTGAAATATCTTCCACCCAGCTCTAATCCCCTCTACAGCTAAACCAGTAAGACTTAGGCTGCTAGCAACTATTAAACCCCAATTTTCTGTTGAGAATTATATTTCCCTTTGAAACAGAGGTATGACTATATGCACTCACTTTGTGTTGAAAATTAGAAAGATCATCAAAAGAAGTGCGACCAGCAGGATGAGAAAGATGATTCTCCCTCTCAACTCTGTTCTCATGAGACCCCTCCTGGAGCACCTCCTGGAGCACTGCATCCATTTCTGGTGCTTTCAGCATAGGAAGGGTATTGAACTGCTGGAGTTGGTCCAGAGGAGGGCCACAAAGATGATCAGAGGGCTGGGACACCTCCCCTACGGGGACAAGCTGAAGAAGCTGGAGCTTTTCAGCCTGGAGGCTCCTGGGAGAACTTATAACAGCCTTCTAATACCTGAAAGGGGCCTACAAGAAAGCTGTGAAGGGACTTTTTACAAGGGCTTGTAGTGATAGGACAAGAGGAAATGGATTGAAGCTTGAGGAGGGCAGATTTAGAATGGATATTAGAAAAAAAAATCTTTACAGTGAGGGTGGTGAGACACTGGAACAGGTTGCCCAGGGAGGTCGTGGGTGCCCCTTCCCAGGAGGTGTTCAAGGCCAGGTTGGATGAGGCCTTGAGCAACCCGGTCTAATGGAAAGTGTCCCTCCCTGAAGCAAGGGGGGTGGAAGCAGATGATCTTTAAAGTCCCTTCCAACCCTAACCATTCTATGAATTATTGAATCTAACACTGCACAGTTTGGATTTAACTCTGTTGACCACTGTGGTTGTGGAATGCCATTGGGGGAAAGAAGCAGAGACTGGCGATGCAAGTTCTGATTAGCAGTCCATTAATAGACTGGGTCTTAGCATCCTGAAAGACTTATTCCTGCATCAAAGGGAAGGAGAAAAGATTTTGTGTAAAATTATACCATTGAGCATTTTTCCATGGTGTTATTACACCATGAAGTGGAACTATTACAGGACTATATGATAAGAGCCTATTTATCCATAGCAGACATTATATAATGAAAGGTATCAAATGTTTGTATGAAAATACACATATATATTATACGAGATTTGTGGAGTACCTGTTCTTTCCCAAAGGATCTCCAAATGTTTTACAAACTGATATACAAATTACCCATGCAGAAAACTATTCATCCATCAAAGAAACACAAATACAGCCCAAGGCAAACCAGAACAACTATATAAATACACACACACAAAAATTACTAAATGAAGGAACTATTCTCCAGTCAAGACCGTGAGGAAGATGTTAAGTATACAGCATATAAATACACAGGATTTAGGGAGAATCTTGCTTTTATAATCCTGAGTCTTGAATAGAGTACAGTAGGATGTCTCTTGAACATTGGCAATCACAACACTAACTGAAAGAAATAAATGCTTAAGAATATTAAGTGCAGTAGTAAGAATGCTAGGACAGTGGCATCGAGTGCACCCTCATCAAGTTTGCTGATGACACCAAGCTGTGTGGTGCAGCAGACACACTGGAGGGAAGGGATGCCATCCAGAGGGACCTGGACAGGCTGGAGAGGTGGGCACAAGCCAACCTCATGAGGTTCAACAAGACCAAGTGCAGGGTCCTGCATCTGGATTGAGGCAATCCCAGGCACAAATACAGGCTGGGCAGGGACTGGCTGGAAAGCAGCCCTGAGGAGAGAGACTTGGGGGTGCTGGTGGACAAGAAGCTCAACATGAGCTCTCAGTGTGCACTTGCAGCCCGGAAAGCCAATCAGATCCTGGGCTGCATCAGAAGTGTGGCCAGCAGGTTGACTCAAGGGAGATGAGTCTCCCCTTCTACTCAGCAATGGTGAAACCCCACCTGGAGTACTGCATCCCGTTCTGGAGCCCCTATTACAAGAGGGATCTGGAGGTGCTGGAACGTGTCCAGAGAAGGGCCACAAGGATGATCAGAGGGCTGGAGCACCTCTCCTATGAGGACAGACTGAAGGAGTTGGGGCTGTTCAGTCTGGAGAAGAGAAGGCTCCAAGGTGACCTAATTGTGGCCTTCCAGTATCTGAAGGGGGCCTACAGGAAGGCTGGGGAGGGATTTCTCAGGATATCAGGTAGTGATAGGACTAGGGGGAATGGAATGAAGCTGGAGGTGGGGAGATTCAGGCTGGACATGAGAAGGAAGTTCTTCCCCATGAGAGTGGTGAAGCCCTGGAATGGGTTATCCAGGGAGGTGGTTGAGGCCCTGTCCCTGGAGGTGTTTAAGACCAGGCTGGATGAGGCTCTGGCCAGCCTGATCTAGTGTGGGGTATCCCTGCCCGTGGCAGGGGGTTTGGAACTAGATAATCCTTGTGATCCCTTCCAACCCTGACTGATACTATGATACTATGATCTAAGTATATAGCCTATTAAGAATTAATAAGAATTGTAGTAAATCACAGCAAGGCAATATATCCAGCCTCACACTAAAGGAGTGGCTTAGAGAGAACTGTGCCATTCCTTCCTGACAGAATAGGATACAGACCACATTTTGGGATCACCGACAAGTAAAATTAATGGAATGACTGAGAAGTCAAACCCTATAAGACTAGTTTACTGCATGTCTTTGTTCACATGTCAAAATCCTGGTGTCACAATAAACAAAAATTTTTAAATAATCATAACAAAAAAGTTCTGTTCATGAAGTTTAGCTCAGAAACAGAAACACCTAGAAAAGGAATAATTAAATGAATACAGTACTTGACTCAGCAAGTCTGCTCAATTTCTATTGGAAAACATTTATGCAACCAAATGTTTCCAAAATAAAAAATATCAACCTTGTGCAACTCTGCCACTTGGATTGCATATGGCTGAACTCTCATTTCTGACCTAATCCTGATGACAGTGACCAGATATTTCATTTTGGATAATATTCCATTATAGTTGTAGCCAGCTGGGGGCTGGTCTCTTTTCCCAGGCAGCCAGCACCAGAACAAGAGGACACAGTCTCAAGCTGCACCAGGGCAGGTTTAGGCTGGATGTTAGGAAGAAGTTCTTCACAGAAAGAGTGACTGGCCATTGGAATGGGCTGGCTGTGGAGGTGGTGGAGTCACCATCATTGAAGGTGTTTAGGAAGAGACTGGATGGGGCACTTGTTGCCATGGTTTAATTGATTACATTGATTAGTATTGGATGATAGGTTGGACTCGATGATCTCAAAGGTCTCTTCCAGTCTGGTTAATTATATTCTATTCTATTCTATTTTCAGACTGGCAATCATTTCAGCACTTCTCAATAAAGAAGGCAGCAGAGATACTTTAGAGTACTTGCAGAAGTCATAGAGTGCAAAATCTTTCCCTTTCAGTATAGAATCATAGAATCACCTGGTTGGAAAAGACCTAAAGATCATAAAACCCAACCATACCTTAACATCTCCCTGTACACAACTATTTGACCATGTCCCTAAGCTCCTCTTCCAAATATCATCTGAACACTTCCTGGGACAGCGACTCCTCCACTTCCCTGAGCAGCCTGTTCCAGGGCCCAATGACCCTTTCAGTGAAGAAATTTTTCATAATATCTAATCTAAACCTCCCCTGGTGCAGTTTAAGGCCATTTCCTCTTGTCCTATCATGTGTTACCTGGGAGAAGAGGCCATCTCTCAGCTTGCTACAACCTCCTTTCAGGTGGTTGTAAGAGAACAATGATGTTTTCCCTTAGCCTCTTCTTCTCCAGGCTGAAAAATCCCAGCTCCCTCAGACCTCTCACCCTAATTACCAAGAATAGAATAGAATAGAATAGAATAGAATAGAATAGAATAGAATAGAATAGAAATAGCATAGAATAGAAATAGCATAGAATAGAATAAACCAGGTTGGAAGAGACCTTCGAGATCATAGCATCCAACCTATCACCCAGCACCACCTAATCAACTAAACCATGCAACCAAGCACCCTATCAAGTCTCCTCCTAAACACCTCCAATAATGGTGACTCCACCATCTCTAAGAATCTCTAATGAGAAGCAAAACACAGACAACAGGCAAGTTAATATAGTTGGAGACTTGGGAAGACACATTAAGAAGTGTTACAAGAAACTTTGGGACTACTTTTAACCTTGAGAACTGAACACAAACCGCCCACTTCCCAATTGGGTTGATAGGGTCCTCTCAGGAGACTTACAGACAAGCACATATTGGCACATGGGTGCATGGATTCTAAATAACTATCTAAAACCTGGCCTCAGCGTCATTAGTCATCTGAGAGCTGCATTCAGAAAACCTCTTGAGGATTTTGACAAGCTATTGGGCAAGAGAGGCAGATAAAAAATTGCTGATGCTTCTAACTCTGGAGAGTCCAGTAAGTTTGAGGAAAAAAAAATATTATTAGGGGGAAGAGCTATCCTTCACATCACTCCCCTAAGCTAGGCTGATACAGTGAAAAAAAAAATCACACAGATGAGCAAAAATGTGGATATTATGGAAGTCTGAAACTCTCAGGCCAGCTATTTGGTTGAGAAATTGAAACAGAATTATGGGAAAGGAAATAACGGAGCCCCCGGTTAAGTATCTAAAGTATTGGTATGTAAATGCCACCAAAATGAAAAACAGCTGCAAGAAGCTGAAGTTTTAGCACACAGTCAAAAACACAAGCACCACTCTAGCATTAATGGGATGTGTTGCAGAATTGGGATTTCGCTGTAAAACGGTAATAAATTGTTCAAGAAGAGCAGAAAGAGAGAAGAAAGGTGGCCTTGCCCCTGCATCAATAACACACATCCTGGCTCTGAAGTCTGCAGTTCAACAAGTCAGAAGAAATTACTGTCTTCTTGAATGACTCTGTGTAAGCATAAAAGAGCCCACAAATAAGGGTGCTATTCTGTAGGGAGTCATTGTTTCCCTATTTAACCTTGAAAGTCAAGCACAAGCCTTAGGCTTCACAAATATCCTGCGATTCATGTCTTTGTACTGAAGGGAGTAATATGCAGAGACATCCTGGGGAAGGATCAGGCAGCAAAGAGGATTTATATTATACAAATGTCTGATGGAAAAGCAATACAGTTGACGTATCAAGATGACATGTCAGCTTTCTGAATATACCTGGGGAAGTATTTTATTTTCCAAAAGAAAGGAGAAACCATCCGGGAAATAGAAGTAATGTTAAAAAAAAAAAAAAAGTAAAAATGTTTAAGGATCTAAAGTTTGAAAGTTATTCCAACATAGCTTTTTCAAAAGCCTCTAATGGGGCAAGACAATCATTTCCAGTACACGAACCTCTGGAATGGTTCAGGACTGTATTTCTAATGATATAGAATCATTACCAACCAGATGTTTACTGACCAGGTACTCTCAGTGGTGATTTACAGGCACTTTAGGAACAGACATGAGGAGTTCCTTCAAACCCTCAGTTTCCATGATTACAGTATCACAGTATTACCAAGTTTGGAAGAGACCTCGAAGATCATCGAGTCCAACCTATAACCACAAACCTCACAACTAGACCATGGCACCAAATGCCACATCCAGTCCCCTCTTGAACGCCTCCAGGGACGGCGACTCAACCACCTCCCCGGGCAGCCCATTCCAATGACAAATGACTTGGTGAAGAACTTTCTCCTCACCTCCAGCCTAAACTTCCCCTGTTGCAGCTTGAGACTGTGTCCCAGTATGATTCCCAGTATCCCCTGCCCTCTGGCACTCCTCTCTGCATGGTAGCTGAATACGATTCTGAATGAACCTTTCATCCATCCATAGACTGCTGTATAAATAAATCCAATGACACTTTACTAAATACCTGAAATTAAGCACATGCTTAAGTGCTTTGCTCAACAGCAATATACTTTAAGCACATACTTTAAAACTCTGCAAACTGTGTCTTTATAGCTTTCCAAAGTCATTACAATGGTGACATGGGTCTAAATTATTGCTACACAGGAATGTAATTACCTGCTATGAGCAAGAGACCTAGAAAGGGGAAGAAGAATGCCAAAGACCACTAATCTTCACTTTGTACATGCAGAGTATTTTCAGAGCACACTGATGCAAATGATAGTCTTCTGGATGGTCCTGTTCCTGGAGAAGTATTTTTCTGAAATCAATTGCCATGCAGATTTGAGGCTGAATAACATTCACTTAACATATAGGTGACTTCAGGCTTAGCACTCCAGTACAAAGACATGAATTTAACAAGCTGTGCACACCTCATCAAACCAGTGTTATGCAGTAAACTCAAAGATAATTTTAAAGCAGAAGGAATGGGAAGGTTCTCTGATTTGAGGATTTTCAAGCAAAAAAAAAAACAAACCCCAAACCTAGATGGCTGCCTTAATGCTAACACACAGGACCGGTCTCATAATGACTTTTTTTTGGGTGGAAAACCTCCAAAACTATGACAATGGACATACTGTTCATCTTTCTTTTTTTTTTTGCTTTGCTTTGCTTTGTTTGTTTTTTTTCTGGCTCACTCTTTCACGCCTTCTAAACATACATTTATCCTGACCCTTGGGTTTGAACATTGGCATCCACTTCAGCTTAGTCAATATTTAGCTGTCTGATCAAAAGCCCTTCACCAAAAGTCAGAATTTGTATTTTCTTATAGGGTAGCAAGCAAAACAAACTGCAGGACTGTAATACCCAACCTGCTCTGCTCTGCTCTAATTCCTTCTTCTGCTCTATTCCATTCCATTCCATTCCATTCCATTCCATTCCATGCCACTATATTATCTTCCAGGGTGCATGAACTTTTCTTTTTTTCTTTTTGTTTTTAATTGCATCTTTTATGGCATGCTTAAACTGTATTTAATTACTTGCTGCAGAATGAAATCCTTACAAAAGTATTCTGCATTTCATCTTTCAACCTGACTTTTATTTAAAGAGCAATATAGAATAGAATAGAATAGAATAGAATAGAATAGAATAGAATAGAATAGAATAGAATAGAATAGAATAGAATAGAAATAGAATAGAATAGAATAGAATAGAATAGAATAGAATAGAATAGAATAGAATAGAATAGAATAGACCAGGTTGGAAGAGACCTTCAAGATCATCACGTCCAACCCATCAACCAATCCAACCCACCTAAACAACTAAACCATGGCACCAAGCACCCCATCAAGTATCTCCCTAATCCTGAAGAACAGTCTACTACATAAAGAAAATAGTATTTAAAACCAAATATCTCAATGCTAGTTCTCAGAAAATCTGTCATCACTGGACAACAGGACAAGAAAATCTTGATGTAAGAAACAGACCATCAGAAAATTATTATCAATTCTTAGTGTTCACACAGTCACTGTTGAAAGTAACATTATCAGCGACATGTCATCAAGAAAAAGAACTGCAAAGCCACAAAGAAGACAAAGTAATTTGCAAAAATACACTAGGCCATCAGAATGATGCCAGGATAGCTTCAGGTGATAGAAATTCTGCATATGCTCATGTATTAAACACTCTGAAATGTTACTTAACCACTGGGTTCAGGTCATAATTAGACATATTTTTGAATACATTAATGACATTTAGTGATTCAAAATAGGTGTTTGGTAACACATCCAAAATTATTTCTTCCCCACTGAGGACCTGTCCTTGTTCATCAGTTCTTAGCTTTTAATTAAAAAGAAATCACAACTCTAACTGAAGGAAACAAAGTAACTATCCACTGCTTCATTAAAAAAATAACAGCTTGAATGCACATTTTGAAGGTGGTTAATGAGTTTCATTATCCAGTAGCCCCAGTGTTCTGTGACATTCACCTCTTAACAGTGGAAGAAAATTGCGAAAACTTTGACATTCAGCAATAACTTCATTCTTAGTGTCTGCTCTGGACAACATTCACCCAAGTTAAAGCTTTTTCCAGACTCCTGCATTTCTTCAGTTAGCTGCAGCTTCAAACACTGTAAGTCTGAAAGCAACAGGTAGATATTCAGACACTGCCACCCAGTCAGTGCTCTAAATGGGTACCTTACTACATTGGTGCTGATCTTAGCTTCCAAACACAGAATTGGGTATCTCATTTTGACAGAAATTTTATGACTATGAATGTTAATTGACCAAAACTTTTCAGATTAATGAGACCTCTAGCTCCCCACTAGCTTGGTTGAACAGTTCAGTATTCCAAAGTACATGACTGAAAAGTTAACTCACAGTGCTTGACTGGAGACCATTTGACATGAAGTACATGGTAAATGTGCAATACATGGAATGTTTAAAACACAAAATAGGACCTTAAGCTCAGCATTCCAGTGAGGCTCAGTAGTCACTAAATATGGGAACCAGCTTCATGCCCTCTTGCAGCACTGGCATCTCTGGGACACTGACAGGATTCCACAGATATAACACACTTTTACTCTTGCAAAACTGCTGCATACCAACCACCTCTTTGCATTTAATCTTTGTTTTTTTCTGTCCAAGGACAGAATAGGTGCAAAGCTGCTTTGTCTTCTTAACCTTAAAATAAAACAATCTACCCTCTATAAAAAGAGGATTACAAATAGTATAAAAATAATAAGAAAGAAAGAAAGAAAGAAAGAAAGAAAGAAAGAAAGAAAGAAAGAAAGAAAGAAAGAAAGAAAGAAAGAAAGAAAGAAAGAAAGAGAAAGAAAGAAAGAAAGAAAGAAAGAAAGAAAGAAAGAAAGAAAGAAAGAAAGAAAGAAAGAAAGAAAGAAAGAAAGAAAGAGAAAGAAAGAAAGAAAGAAAGAAAGAAACAAACAAACAAACAAACAAACAAACAAACAAACATTCTGAATTTGTTTCCCCCTGCTAGCATGTTCCTGAAAGCACAAACATCTCAAGCCCTTCTTAAGAGACTGGCAGCTAGAGCAATAATCAAATTAGAAAATGAGATTGCACATTTCAGGAGCAACTGCTCAAGTTTAGTTCTGCTCTAACCTGACAAATTGTCTGCTGGGTTTGCCTCTGTGGAAGAAGAAAGTAGCCCACTTCTGCTAAAACTCAATTATTTCTCATTTCCACAGAATAAAGAAAACAAGTTATGTTAACTCTTCAAGCTATCTTTCCACTGAATATCCCAGTGAACTAATACTTCTATTCATTCTGGAGCATTACAAATGCCAAATATTGAACCTACTCTGCTGTTCTTCTGTATTTTATTTTGCAATAATTTACATCTCTGTAAACCCAGTAATGTATGCATTTATGGTAGCTCTTTCAGAAAACCACAAAGGGTGAAAACCAGTGGATAATCAAAACCACCACTTACACTTATTATTCTTTCCAAATTGCTCTCTTAAGTCCTCACTTTTTTCTATCCTTGAAAATTATTGTTTGCTGGTAGAGAATGTCATTTTGAAATTGAAAAAGGAGTGCTAAAGAGAAGCAGGCCATTCTTTTTGTAGCATGTCAAAAAAAGCTCAAGCACCTCCCAGGGAGGTGGTGGAGTCACCATCCCTGGAAGTGTTCAAGAGGGGATTGGATGTGGCGCTTGGTGCCATGGTTTAGTCATGAGATCTGCGGTGACAGGTTGGACTCAATGGTCTTTGAGGTCTCTTCCAACCTTGGTGATTCTGTGATATTTCCATAAAAAGAACTGATTAACATAGCTTATGCTTTTTGAAAGCATGCTTCCCTTGAAGAAATCAGTATCTACTGCAAGAAGAATAGCAAATGCCAATAGTGAGTGCAGCTAATAACTTGGATACAGGATGCATTATAGGTTGCACCAAAAGGAACATTTATTTTCTAAGCAATAGCCAAGACAAAGGGCAAGAAAAAAGCAGCACCAGCTGGATGAAGCTCTTCAGCATCACTTTAAAAAAATACCTTTCATCTACTGATTTGAAACAGTTTCAGTATAGCCATACAGCAATAATAGAATAGAATGGAATTAACCAGGTTGGAAAAGACCTTCAAGATCATCAAGTCCAATCTATCACCCAACACCACCTAATCAACTAAACCATGGCACCAAGTGCTCCATCCAGTCTCCTCTTAAACACCTCCAGTGATGGTGACTCCACCACCTCCACGGGCAGCCCATTCCAATGTCCAATCACTCTTTCTGTGTAGAACTTCTTCCTAACATCCAGCCTAAACCTCCCCTGGAGACTGTGTCCTCTTGTTCTGGTGCTGGTTGCCTGGGAGAAGAGACCAACCCCCACCTGGCTACAACCTCCCTTCAGGCAGTTGTAGACAGCAAGAAGGTCTGCCCTGAGCCTCCTCTTCTCCAGGCTAAGCAACCCTAGCTTCCTCAGCCTCTACTCATGGGGCTTGTGCTCCAAACCAAATGATATGATCTAGGTAAATTTGGAAGGGTCACCCATGACAGATGCATGATATGGATTCTTACCTACTGAAAAAGCAACATGGCAAACCTCCTCCAGAGTCATCTGAGTTCCTTTAAAAAACTGTTCTTTCTCCCTACTCTCAAAGCTGCCATTCCAAAATACACAAACACAGGAAACAAAATACCCTTTCTCCCACTAGAGTAATTCTAAATTAATTTTCCTACATATCCTTTAATAAGAAAAACCTCTCCCAAGTTGCAACTATAATACCAGAAATAATGTTTACCCTCTGAAATGAAAATCTGTGCATTTCAGTGAGCACTAATAACACCTTGTTATAGCAATAACCACCAGCCAGTAACTAATCACTTAAATCAAGTGAAACTAAGTGGACTATGGGACAAACCCAAAATACTTATGTTCAGAAAAATATCCTTGAAGTGGCTGAGTCTTCAAAGAACATGAATTTTTTTGTATATACCTTGACAGTCTCAAGCTGCACCAGGGGAGGTTTAGGCTGGATGTTAGGAAGAAGTTCTTCACAGAAAGAATGATTTGCCATTGGAATGGGCTGCCCAAGGAGGTGGTGGAGTCACCATCACTGGGGGTGTTTAGGAAGAGATTGGATGGGGTGCTTGGTGCCATGGTTTGGTTGATGAGATAGTGTTGGATGATAGGTTGGACTTGATGATCTCAAAGGTCTTTTCCAACCTGGTTAATTCTATTCTATTCTACACTATAGATCTAAATACCTAATAGATTTGGATGCTAGACAAACTTGCTTTCAAAAGAGAAATCATGAAACAGTCACATGCCTTTACTCCTGTACACAAACCTGTGTTTGAGAAAATAACAAACAATCTCATTGTATTTTTAGACAAAATTAAAATAGTCTAACACTAGTCATGGATGCAGAAGCTCTTCTGAAGGCCTGGCATGAAATCAAGTTTTGCTCTCTTTAACAATTCAATACTTGCCATGTTACTAGAGAAACCCCTCCTCTGAAGAAGTAAAATATGGTACTTGTTAATATTAGGTAACAAGGTACAAAAAATTTGACTATACTACAGGGACTTTCCCATTCTACCACTTTAATCAATTCAGTTATCTGCTTCATTTTTGTCATTAACACTAATAACCTACTCCATGCCTTTTCATATATTTTGCTCTTATTTTAGACCTGCTTTTCACTGCTCAGAAGCCTGATAGAAGTCTGCACCTCTAACTTTAGCCTGGGGCTTTGCAGCATAGTTGTGTTTGCAGCACAGAGCAGCACTCACACTGACCTGTTATCCTAGTGAAAATAGGAGAGCTGGAGTAAACTTGCATTGTTGCATTTGCCTGCTAATGATTTTAACAATGGCAAGTCTCATCTTTAATGGGTGAGCTTCACACATCTGTTCCCTAACCACGCTAGCCCACCCCAGCACTCAGAGCCAATCAACTCAAGGCTTTTCCTTGGCTCCAGGACAGATGCAGGTGTCTGCCACCTGCAGCTGGCACATGGGATGCTGAAGCACAAGAAAAGCTGGTCCAAAGAGCTGCAAAAAAGTGTGTGATCCTCTTCACAAGTTCAAAACCATGCTGTGATGGTCCTGTGGCAAAGCATTTGGTTTCTCCCGTCCTCTGGCACAGGATCTACACTGAGGGGTTGCTATGACCCCTTAACTTTGAGCCTTATATACTGAATAAAATGGCACACAGGTCTGAAGCAGTGCTCCATAGCCTGTGCTGCCACTGCTCCGTGCTCATACATAAGCACAGTGTGTTTTCTAAAGGCCCTGAGTTTTGTTTTTGTTTTTTCTTTATCAGCTAATTTGACCAATAATTATTTCCTAAAAATCATAGCAGCAGAGGAACTGATCCCTCCAAAATTGGGTACAACCAAACTGAAGGCATAAACCTCTAAAGACCCTGAACATCTGCAAAACATCGGCAGAGATAAAGCATAGAAACAATGAGTCAGTATGAGTCACTCATTACAACAGAACATTATGCCATTAAATCCTAAAAAAGAATGACAGCACCAAAATACTTAATTTGAAAGCAATTCTAACTTCCTAGAGAAAATTTAATAAACAAGCATTTGACAATTAGATGAAATGAGTACTAAGAACTGTAACCTTTAAATAAACCTGCCAGACAAGCACAAGTTTCTAGAATCACAGTATGAAGAAATGTCATTAGGGATGTGTATGGTGAGCAATATTTTTTCCTTGATTTTAATGGAAACAGCACTCTCTGTGGACATCATTACAGATAAAGATGTGCTACACATCTGGCCCCAAAATGGTGTGGGTTTTAACCTTCCTTTCGGTTCTGAAAAAAAGGTTAATATTCTCATATTTTCATGCCAAGTCTCAACAGACTGGGGAGGGGGCGAAAAAAAAAGAGAAAAGGAATTGAAAGGTAAACCACTAGGTAAAACAATGTATCAGATGAGACATCATTTCATTTAAAAGTACTGACAGTAGTGGACAACTGGATCAATGAACATACTGCAGGAAATCAGCTCATAACTGCCACTGTTGGCACCAAAAACCTAACAGAGCTTGTCTACAGGCAAAATAAAATAACTCTGCTTTTAGTGCTAGAGATTCTTTAGTTAATTATGGGCTAATTATCAAATCATGGGAAAAGAAATAAAAAGTTGCCTTTAGTCTTCTTGTTCTAAGCACTGAAGTTGTGGCATATACTGTTGGATATACGCGTGATGTCCATCATCACAGTATCACCAAGGTTGGAAGAGACCTCAAAGATCATCGAGTCCAACCTGTCACCACAGACCTCATGACTAGACCATGGCACCAAATGCCACATCCAATCCCTTCTTGAACACCTCCAGGGATGGTGACTCCACCACCTCTCTGGGCAGCCCATTCCAATAGCAAATGACTCTCTCTGTGAAGAACTTTCTCCTCACCTCGAGCCTAAATTTCCCCTGGCACAGCTTGAGACTGTGTCCCCTTGTTCTGGTGCTGGTTGCTAGAGAGAAGAGGCCAACCCCTTCCTGGCGACAACCAGCTTTCAGGTAGTTGTAGAGAGCAATGAGGTCACCCCTGAGCCTCCTCTTCTCCAGGCTAAACAATCCCTGCTCCCTCAGCCTTTCCTCACAGGGCTTGTGCTCAAAGACTCATATAGACTTGCAAATAGATTTTCCTTTTATAAAAGAAACTACTGTGATTTATATGGCTAAACTAACAGACACATTCCAAGGCTGTATAGAATAGAATAGAATAGAATTACCAAGGTTGGAAGAGACCTTGAAGATCATCGAGTCCAACCTGTAACCACAACCTCACAACTAGACCATGGCACCAAGTGCCACATCCAGTCCCCTCCTGGGGTCATAGCAATGACTAAAAATCACCATTCATAGAACTACTGACACCAGGAATAATTTCTTAGCATTTTTTAGACCAAGGGGGAAAAAAAAAAAATCACAAGACATTGCATTTCTTCAGATACAACCATCTGTACTAAATCATCTTCTCAGCAAAATGTCACGTTCATATGCAAGACTGATCACAGATGGCAAACATCATTCCCCTCAGAAGAAACCTCAGGAAATCATATTGGAAAAGCCCACGCCTTAAAAAAAGAACAGCTTTGTCGGTGATGCAAGCAATGAAAGAGCCTGAGTATAGTAGTGCACTCTCAGTGGGAGTTGCATGTAGTTACAACTCCAGAGACCTTTGCTTTCTTGCTTCCTCTAAATTACCCCAGAACTCATGGCACTGGCTATTACTACATGCAGGTCCATTTACTAAAGAGAAAAAGAAAGCAACTATTGTACCCCAAATTATCACTATATAGGGTGGTCATAAACACACTGCAATTCTTTTTCAATATAATTTAAAGTATCTATTCAAGTTACAGGAAATGGCTAATAGTGTGTATGATACTTTTAGTTTTGTTTCATCAAATAGTGTTCTCTATTTATATCCAGATGGATTAGGTAAGTGTAGAAATAAACTGCAGTAATTTACATCATTCCATGCCATTGGAATGGACTGCCCAGGGAGGTGGTGGAGTCACTGTCCCTGGAGGTGTTCGAGAGGGGATTGGAAGTGGCACTTGGTGCCATGGTTTAGTAGTCATGAGATCTTGGGTGGCAGGTTGGACTTGATGATCTTTGATGTCTTTTCCAACCTTATTGATTCTATGATTCTATGATTCCAATGTGAAAACAAAGAAGATATCAGAGATAATTTAATAACAGGTAAAACAGACCAACCTCATGAATTCAGCATCACAAATAAAGCTACTTTTGAATTATATTTAAATCAGATACATTTCTGACGTCATATAAGTATAACCAAGAAGGCAAAGGATCTCAAGTCCAACCCATCCCAACAGAACAACTAGACCATGAAACACTCAATTCACAAAGTAATTTTGAATTTACTATTAAAATTGTATTTATTCCTCAATTCTTCAAAAATGAAACAATATGGCTCTCTACAACTACCTGAAAGGTGGTTGTAGTCAGGAAGGGGTTGGCCTCTTCTCCCTAGCAACCAGCACCAGAACAAGGGGACACAGTCTCAAGCTGCAACAGGGGAAGTTTAGGCTGGAGGTGAGGAGAAAGTTCTTCACCGAGAGAGTCATTTGTCATTGGAATGGGCTGCCTGGGGAGGTGGTTGAGTCTCCGTCCCTGGAGGCATTCAAGAGGGACTGGATGTGGCACTTGGTGCCATGGACTAGTCGTGAGGTTTGTGGTTACAGGTTGGACTCGATGATCTTCGAGGTCTCTTCCAAACTTGGTAATACTGTGATACTGTGTAATACCAATCAGCTGATTAAACTTTCTTAGTTCAGAATAGAATATTTTCTCTGAGGTGATACTATAAAACAACTATCTCAGTATGTTTACATTTCAAGGAAAATATGTAAAGTAAAGGTCAGCATAACAAATCAAAGAAGCCAAAATCTAGTTCTTGAAAAACAGTTATGGCACCAAAAGGGATGTAATAGCCCTGAAGCTACACAGAGAGCCTTCAGAAACTAGATCCTGATTTGCACCAGTGTTTCTTTCCAGTTATCTCTCTTCTTCATTCTCCCTCATATGATATAGCACAAGTCATCAATCTAACCCATTTTTCTATAGGGAAGGAGGATTTTCAAAAGCAAGGGTTTAATAACTGTTAGAACCTGAAAACACAGATCTAACATTTTAAGAAACAGGATAACATATGGTAATAGAGATGGGTGTAAAGCTCACCATCCCAGCTGCATCTTGGACACTGAGAGTCTTTCAATCATATTTGCTGTAATGGGTTTCAAAATTCATTTAAAAATTCACCACAAGCTCCTTCATTTTTTTCAAGTAAATTTGCCATGCAGATTTCTTCCTAGAAACATGTTGATCTCCAGTAAATTTTTTTGTTAGACAAATGGGAAAGTGATGGAGTTCTGTCATTAAACACTTATTAAAAGACCAACAAAATGCAATCTCGCTCTGAGGTTTTGTAGTAAAAAGTGTAACTGCACTCTGGAAGTGTCAAGTCAAAAGAGATGAAGCTCAGAAGTGAAATCATAAACAATATCTTTATCAGGTTTTGGGTTTTTTTTCCCTGAAATGAAACAAATAAATTAGAAAAAAACAAGAAAGGCCATTTCCTGTAGAATTTTTATCAAAATAGACAGATTCCCATTGAAATTATTCCATTCCCATAAAAGTGCCATTTTTCTGATTAAAAACTCTCACCTAGAAACATTTCAATCAGTCATCCCTAATTCAAAACGAGAAGCTTCTAATTCTCTGCATGTTGAGTCTACTTATTGAGTTAAAGCACTATTTCATTGAACAAATTTTATCTGGGAATACTCCAAAGCAACAAAATGAGGAATTAATTTATCATGCCTATGATAATGGCATAGTGGTGGTACCCATGCCAACATCACCTGTATATTTTTCTATGTCTAGTAGCTCAGCAATAGCTAAAAGATATGGAAAATATGCCATTGATCAATCTCAGACTTCTTCCATTAGTATATACTTTTTATTCTCTGATATAAAATGCTTTAAAGAATTACATTTGGCAAAAGCAATTGCCTACTTAAACTATTCCTCAAAGTTATTCAATATCTCTTAATATTAGGAACTCATTAAGGAAACTATTCAACAAAGTTTAAAATTCCTTTAAGGTTTAATTGCATCCCTGGTCATTAATTACGTCTGCAGATAGACATAACGTTTTAAATCTTAATTTTCTCATTTAAGTTTGAAATAGAGTTCGTTGCCCAATAAATTTTATTTTAGTGCCAAGGCAAGGTCCGTGTATTGATGAACCTTTTAAAAGGAACTTACAGCTCAATCAGAATAAAATTCTATTTATCTACCATATCATAATATGAGAATGAAAAGGTCAACTTGGCAGCTGAAATCTGAGTTCCATGGAAACAGCCTTTAAGATTTATTATTTATGCATTTTATATTATAAGCTAAGTCATGGAGGGGGTTTTGGTGTTTTGGGTTTTTTTTGGTGTGTGTGGTTTTTTTTGGTTGTGTGGGGATTTTTGTTTTGCTTAATTTATAAATATTTACTGCAAAAGTAAAGCCCCCAAACTCATCAGTGAGGTGACAGAATCACAGAAACCATCCAGTTGGAAAAGACCTCAAAGGTCATCCAGTCCAACTTTCCTCCCAGTTTAGGGTCAATCCTAAACCATGTCCCTAAGTGCCAGGTCTACACATTGCTTAAACACCTCCAAGGATGGCAACTCCACCACTGCCTGGGGCAGACCATTCCAATACCTGATAACCCTCTCTGTGAAGAAATATTTCCTAGCATCCAGCCTGAACCTCCCCTGGGGCAGTTTGGAACCATTTAATCCAGTCGTGTTGCTTGACACCAAGGCGAAGAGGCTGCCCCCTCCTGGCTCCAACCTCCCTTCGAGTAGTTGCAGAGAGTTTTGAGGTCTCCCTCTCCTCAGCCTTCTCTTCTCCAGACTGAACAATCCCAGATCCCTCAGACTCTCCTTGTAGGCCATGTGTTCCAGGCCCTTCACCAGCCTCTTCACCCTTCTCTGGACATGTTCAGAGCCTCAATGTCCTTCTTGTAGTGAGGGGCCCAGAAATGAATGCAGTACTTGAGGTGCAGTCTCACCAGTGCTAAGTACAGGCGCATGATCACCTCCCTGTTTCTGCTGGCCTCATGTTTCTAATAAAAGCCAGTTCTTGTTCTCCTTGTCCGCTAGAGATAACAAACAGTAAGGAGTCTGAAGCAAACATCTACTAAGCTAAAGGTTTATCCAAGCCAGTTTATCCAGCCCAGGTTCTGTGAGATAAGTGCTCCTTTCCAGATCTGGTGTAGGTGAAGATTTATGTGTCACATTATCTAATGGTAAAACACTGGCATTCTATGTCTTTCTACACTGAAATAAACACACTTCCCTTCTGGCTTAAATTATGTCTGCTGTGCCTTCACAGACAGACTGCAGCTGAAGAAAAAATGATCCTGACGTTATTAGGTCTAGGAAGGGTGAAAAACTGACTGATCTGACTGAGCAGTGGAACAAGCTCATGAACTCCCCGATTATGAATATATAACTCATTCTGCAATGGATTTTTCAAAGCAGAACATGGGAATGTATCTGAGGTAACAAACAGCATTTTGTTCAATTCAGTGACATGAGGAACAAACAATACTTTTTTTTTTGCAAATATTTACTACAGACTTTTTTACCAGCATCACTCATAAGAAACTTTCCTGCTTCACTTTCTTTTCCTTCTTTGCCTCTCTTCCAGCACAAGTAATTTGAATTTTCCTATCTGCTACTTCATTATTTTGTGTTCCTTTACTTCCAGAATATTATTTTCCAGAATGCTCTATTTAGGACATTCACTCTTATAAATAACAGACATTAAAATATTAGAAGTTGCACACCTGTACTTATTATCTTTTAAGAAAATACTATTAGAAAATGCTATTTATGACACACAAATGATATTTTTTTAATCTATTTAACTTAGCTGTATGCAGGAAAAGTTCAGGTGCAAGACATTTATCTGAAGGAGAAAAGAAAAGGGAGACCAAGTTGCATGTGATGTCTCTAGAGATGGAGCCGAAAAGGCAACCAGTTGTACACAACCCACTGCTGTCTAGACTTTGAAAGTTATATTTATGATACAGGAGTTTGGTTAAAGACTGACCTATTTGCATCACACATCCCCAAGGAAGTGCATCACTGGGTGGTGTATTAACATAGCATAACAATAATGAGGGATGCTCAGGTTAGATAGGTCCTGCTTTTTCTGCTTGTTTTCTGTGTGCCTATTTAGGTGGCAAAAAAATTGATATAGTGTTTAAAGATTTGCATTGCATTTATAGTTACACTTTGGAGATTTGTATAAATTTTTAAAAATTATTTTTATTCCTGACATGCTTTAGTAATATTCTCAGTATTCCTACTACAGTTAGGCTGGCAAGGTATCAGGAAGACTTTGGAATAACGAAAGCACCCTTCACTAAATATTCCCCTGGCTGCATAGCCAGCTCCAAGGGACTCCGATTCCTTTTCATTTATAAATCTAAAAGTATTTTGTTCATTTTTTAACCAAAACTTATTTATGAAAGCAGCTTCATCCAGTCAGGCAGACAGAACTAACATTTCAGTTTGACGTGAATCGCTCTGAAAACACAGACACGTTTTTTTAGACCACAACTTGATTAAAAACCAAAACAGAACAAAAAGCCACCAAAACCAAAACAAACAAAAAACCACCAGGGTTAGATAAAAATAAGATAAACAGAGCAGGCTCTTTAAGCTGTGTTCCTTCAAGATTATTTCTTTGACAGATGTATTATTCCTTATTCTCTGTGCAAAGAGCTCCATGGCTGATAAGGAAAGTGAAGGAGGCCATGAACAGCTCAGTCACAGGTTTCTTCCTCCTGCAAGGAGCACCTTTAGGAATTTTCCCAATAAAAAGGTTTTAGGCAATTTCACATATTTGGGCAAGTCTGCAATTTCCAGATACTTATTTTTTTTTAACTTCAGAGCTCACACAAACTCAAGGTCACTGCATTTTAACAACAGTAAATGGATCACAGGAAAACACAAAAATCTTTACTGATTTGTTTTTATTGTTAAGTCCCTGTTGCTCTTGAAGATCTTAACTGCTCGAGTCAAAGCTCATCACTGCCCTTCCCTCATTCTCTTGCTCCATATAACTGAAGACTCCACAGCATGCAGGCTGTGATTTATGCACCCAGTTCTCCTCTGTACTCTAATTTCACTCCTTTTATGAATCCCATGTGTCTTTTTTTTCCCTTGACCTCACTTTTCAAATGAGGAAGATCGCTTATCAACAACTTCCAAACTGCTGATGTGCCTGTCTCTGATAAAAGGCCTTATACCACTCATATCATTTATCTGCAGGCATTAAACCATACAGTTTCCAGCTGGTGCAGCAGTGCTTTGTCCTGGAGAAATAAAACAGTCTGTTTTCAAACCCAGCAAAGAGCAGAACCTGCTTTGACTAACAAATAGCATTTCTTTCAAGGTGGCATCTGACAGCTGAACAGTACTAGTTTCTGAAAATCTTTCTTGTTTCATTAAGGAGTATTAAGAGATTAACATTTAATCCATTCTGGTACATAAATGATGAGGGTGTGGATAAAATATTGAGTCTCATTCCTCTGGGTTCAATTCTCTTTCAATACTTGGGGGGAATAAACTGCTGGCAAAAGTGATAGGTTACTGGTACGCCTGTAACATTTTTGTCCATCATTGTTTGTTCTTAAAAATGAAAAAAAATAGTATCAGACTCATCTGAGCAAGTAATCTGCAGTTTATGAACAGATAAAATCTCAGAAGTTCCTGATCTTTCTCACAAAACCACAACATTTATTGCAATTTTGAATCTTCAGACTATCCTTTTGCACTTACTTTACTGTATCCTACCCCTAGTATAACTAATGATTTGGCTATTCAAAACCATATTTCCTTGGGTTTGAGGTTTAACATGACGTGTTAGGTATTAGAATGTACCATGGTGGATAGACATTGCTCTTTACCTTATGAAAGTAAAAAGAAATGCTCATGCCCTCTATGCATACTGTTTCCAAAGCAAGAGTGTAAAAGGAGAATAATGTGAGTTGGATTCTTTCTGATGGTCTTGTTCAGCCTTTTGGCACACAGGTAATACATTAAAGAGAGCAGACAGTGGCAATAATTTAGTTTGTTCAGGATTCTTAATGTTATTTGAAAGCATGATTCCTGTGATTGTACATACACTCTGACCACAGAATCGTAGAATCAATAAGGTTGGAAAAGACCTCAAAGATCATCAAATCCAACCTGTCACTCAAGACCTCATGACTACAAAACCCTGGCACCAAGTGCCACATACAATCCCTTTTTGAACACCTCCAGGGACAGTGACTCCACCGCCTCCCTGGGCAGCCCATTCCAATGGCCAACAACTCTCTGTGAAGAACTTTCTCCTCACCTCAAGCCTAAGCTTCCCCTGGCACAGTTTGAGACTGTGTCCCCTTGTTCTGGTGCTGGTTGCCTGGGAGAAGAGACCAATCCCCACCTGGCTACAACTTCCCTTCAGGCAGTTGTAGAGAGCAATAAAGGTCTCCACTGACCCTCCTCTTCTCCAGGCTAAACACTCCCAGCTCCCTCAGCCTCTGCTCATAGGGCTTATGCTCGAGGCCGCTCACCAGCCTTGTTGCCCTTCTCTGGACACATTCAAGAGTCTCAATATCCTTCTTAAATCGAGGGCCCCAGAACTAGACACAGTACTCAATGTGTGGCCTAACCACTGCTGAGTACAGGGGCACAATGACCTCCCTGCTCCTGCTGGTCACACTATTCCTAATGCAGGCCAGGATGACATTGGCCTTCTTGGCCACCTGGGCACACTGCAGGCTCATGTTCAGCCAGCTGTCAGTATCCCCAGGTCCCTTTCTGTCTGGCTGCTCTCCAGCCACTCTGACCCCAGCCTGTAGTGCTGTATGGGTTTGTTGTGACCAAAGTGCTCTGTGCTCACACCCAGCACTTCTGTGGTTATGCTCTGGTTTAATACACTTTTCCAAAGCTGTTCCACATTCTTTCCTTCTTATCCTCCTTATTTTAAATAGCCCACAATGCTAGAGGAATCGAACCCCAAATGACCATAACAAAACTCAGATAGATACTAAATAGACAACTTCCTTGTATAAATAGAAATATAAATGCAGTTGTATCCCCTGTATCAAGACAGTTTTGATATAGATAGTGCAAGAATCAATGACTGTGAAGACCTTCTGCATAGATTGCTAGTCCATGTAGAAATACAGAAGTTCCAGCCACCTACACAAACAGAGCTGAAATCTATACCATCACTTCTTCATTACTGGTATCCTTCTAAACAGGTTAAAACCCCAGCAGTGAGATGCTTTTCACTGCTACAGCCTCTCAGTGCTCATTTGTGTAAGTGAACATACTCCTGGACTGCTTCTCATGGGAAATGCTCTCAGAAGTTAAGGAATCCCAGCTCTTCTCATTGACAATAAAATGGTATTTGGCCCTCCCCTCAGGGTAAGAATAATTTACAGAGTCCTTAGGGAACTTTTCATTCTTTTCTACAGTAGTTTCCATTTTATCTTCACCTACTTTGAATTTTGTGTCCTTCATTCTCAGTTTTAAAAAACAACAAAGGCATACATTAGAATTATATTTGTTTCTAGTAAAACCAGCTTGAAGTTTCTGTTTATTGCTCTGGTGCTTCGTACCTTTCTTTGTTTGTTTGTTTCTTCCAGACTAGTTTTTAGTTTATTTGTTCCATCTTATAATTCAATTAATTTTTGTATACAATAATTTAATGTGTTTATGCTAACTGTTCAAAACAATTTGTAACTGTAACAAATTCAGAATAGTTTGTTTTCCCTCAGGAAAAAAAAAAGATAAGTGAACTATGATAATCTGGGTAAATTCAATTATTATTGTAATCACTGCTTTTAATTCACTTTAAATATTTCAGCATGAGTCAGTTCAATTAAATATTGAAGTTACATTTCCATGAAATAATCAGACCATAGCTGGAATTATAGCTTCAGTCAAGAGCTACTTGCTTTGTTGTATTTGCTAATAGCACAGTGTTAACTGGAAATTGCAAGGAGGCTTGAAACTGGAGTTAAAACTAAGAATAAATAAATCTGTACTTCCTGTGTGATTTCATTATTTAAAATCTCCATGACAGCGAATGTCTCCCAGCTTCATTATGTTAGCAGCACTATTTGATTATAATCTGGACATGTTTTCAGGGGTCCAGCCCACAGATGACACAATGCAGATCTCTGCAGTAATGAAGGGTTTTTTTTCAAATAGGTGTCTCTCTATATGCACACATCTTTCATTCAGTGTAATGTTTGCCAGCCCTGTTACCTTCCACTGACAAAAAAAGAGGGAGAAAGAGAGCTATTTCATGGGGACTCTATACCATTAGTGTTTGTACAGTTTGCAGCCAGAGTCTTCCAGTTGGAAACGCATTCATCCTATCAGGAAGAACTGTTAAGCCCAGAATGAGTACATTCAGAATCCAATTTCTTGTTCTGTAGGGTTGGTTTTGCATTTTTATTAAAATAATTCTCTTTTCCTGAAGTCCTGGCCACCAGTAAAGATGGGTTTCAACCACAAATTTTAACAGGCTAATGTGTTCAATTCCTGAAAACTGGTAACCCATTTTAAGCTCAGTGTAGGCACATAGTGAGTGGGGAACCGCAATCCAACTACTTTGGACACAAACCAATTCAATACAATTTTATGTTGCTCATAACCTTCAGATTTTGGAAGATTTTTAGTATTCTTTAATGGTTTAATACATAATTTATTTTTTTTTAATCCACAACATGAAACCCAGTAGAAAAGACAGATCAGCAGAAACCTAAGAAAAAGAATGGGAATGCTTCCTTTAAAATTTAGAAGCAGAGTAGCTGTTTCTGCTCTCCTCCTTTACTGAAATGCCCTGATACCACTTCCCTAATCTCCTAGCCCCTGCCAGGAAGCATCCATATCTCCCAAGGTCTAACAGCTGCACACAAATGTACTGAAAAAATGGCAGAAAAATTATTTATGCATCAAACCTAATGCCACATTATTTTTTTCCCCTAGTATAATCTGCATTTTCAGTAAGCCAATCAGGCAATTTCCATTGTCTGATATAAAGAACATCAAATAATAAAAATGCCCAGTTGCTCCATTTTGTCAAGAAATACAAGAAGGCATTTGAAAGACAGAGTCAGAAGAATACTGAATAGAACACCTTCACACAAACATGCCATTTGAGCTGCTGTATTTCAATAGGGAAGGAAAATTAGAGGGTAGATATATTAGGTATTAGATATAGTAGGGTAGGTAATATTAGAGGAATATTAGAGGGTAGAGGGCCCTGCAGAGGGACCTCGACCGACTGGACAGATGGGCAGAGTCCAACAAGACGACATTTAACAAATCCAAGTGCCGGGTGCTGCACTTTGGCCACAACAACCCCATGCAGAACTACAGCTGGGATCGGAGTGGCTGGACAGCTGCCAAACAGAGAGGGACCTGGGGGTGCTGATCAACAGCTGCCTAAACATGAGCCACCAGTGTGCCCAGGTGCCCAAGACGCCAATAGCATCCTGGCCTGCATCAAGAATAGTGTGGCTAGCAGGAGCAGGGAAGTCATTCTGCCCCTCTACTCAGCACTGGTTAGGCCACACTTTGGGTACTGTGTCCAGTTTTGGGACCCTCAGTTTAAGAAGGACATTGAGACACTTGAACATGTCCAGAGAAGGGGAATGAGGCTGGTGAGAGGCCTCGAGCACAAGCCCTATGAAGAGAGGCTGAGGGCACTAGGATTGTTTAGCCTGGAGAAGAGGAGGCTCAGGGGAGACCATATTGCTTTCAACAACTGCCTGAAGGGTGGTTGTAGCCAGGAGGGAGTTGGCCTCTTCTCTCAAGCAAGCAGCACCAGAACAAGAGGATGCAGTCTCAAACTGCACCAGTAGAAGTTTAGGCTCGAGGTGAGGAGAAAGTTCTTCACTGAGAGAGTTGTTCACCATTGGAATGTGCTGCCCAGGGAGGTGGTGGAGTCCTCATCCCTGGAGGTGTTCAAGAGGGGATTGGATGTGGTACTTGGTTCCATGGTTTAGTCATGAGGTCTGTGGTGACAGGGCGGACTTGATGATCTTTGAGGTCTCTTCCAACCTTCATGATTCTGTGATTATCCCTCTTCAACTGTTAGATAAGGTGTAGGAGTAGGAGAAGGAAAGAGACCTGTGGTGGAGTAGGAAGGTTCCCCCACACACAGAAGAATTCCACAGCTAACTCAGCCGGAGAAGCAGATGAAAGCTGTATTTTACAAGCAGATATGGAATGCAATGAATATGTACAAAAATATACAATATTTACAATATATACAGAAATATACAGCAATGTATGTAATACAGGAAACCTTTCCCCAACCCCCCCCTGCGGCCAGGGGGTTTGGCCTTTCCCTCCCTTCTCCCTCCCTACCTCCCCTTTTTCCCAAAAGGGTTAGAAAGAGAGAGAGAAAGGAAGGTAATTAAAAGGGGAAAACTTTGTTAAAGCTCAAAGCGAATGCAAAAAGTTAGTTTTCTTATCTGGTTAGAGAGGAATCGTAGAGAGAAACGAGCCAGCTCACAGCACAGGGAAGAAGAAGAAAGACGACTGCCCAACTGACTCCCTGACTGAAAGACTAAACAAAAAAACTGCAACTGGGTCCCGCCAATGAAATTGAATTAGCATATCAATGTTTTCATTCTAATATCAAAACATTCGCCCAGAGTGTTCAGAAAGTGTCTCTTTCTTAAAGGCACAGCCTAAACCGGTCACAAGACCTTACAAATGTGAACATTCTTAGAGAGTCACCACGATTCATAAGAGGCAGAGTAAATCCTACTCCTTTTCAAAGACTTCAGAAAGGCATTTTAGGTATTCTGGGTCCATTTATCTGCTTGTAGAATCCAGAGACAGGTGAGAAGTGTCAAGGAAAAAAAAATAATGGTGGATTTTCCTACCACCCATTCCTGTACAGCTCACAGTATTTAAAACAGACTTTGCTACATGTTCTTCCTATTTATTTTGCCAGTGTCAGCTAATAAACTTCAGTCATCTTCCTAGCTGACTACCTAGCAAGACAGAGAACAGTAAAAGCCTACACAGGCACTGACAGATTCTGACAGAAGAGGTGGGAAAATGGTAATGTTTTTAACACAGTTGAATTTAAGCTTCTAGCAAATGTGAAACCTCAGGTGAAATGTTGGGATCATTTTCTGAAGTCCTTTTTCTCCTACACCCACATCCCAATCAGCTGTACTGCATAGATAATAAATTCCCTGTCAGTCTGCACCAGCCCCAGTAGAACTGTAGCAGTTCTGCACATCCACGCATAGCGCTCTCGCGCAAGGCTAGACAGGAAAACAATTTGGTAGTCCCACACTTTCACAGGCCTATTAATTACCTGATTTCTCTCCAGCTTTGCTCTCACCAGCTAAGGACTGCATCTTCCTCAAATAACTTATCTGCCATTTTGGTGGAATGTGGTGGTTCAGGCTGGGTGCCCACCACAGGGAATTTTAGGTGACCTAATCAGGTTGGGGAAATGCAAATCAGGTATTAGAAAATAAGCAATGAAACTCCATCTAGCTGAAAGAGATTTTGTTTTGAATTATCTGCTCAGAGATACACCCTCAGTAAGCCCAAATTCAGCCTCTACCTTGGAATTTATTATGCTTGTTACTAACATGTATGAACTCCATACTGCCTGAAATTCAAGTCTGGGAACCTGAAGCTTTTCTCTGAGACTTTCTGAAGCTCCTTTTAGATGGAAGACACCAACATCCTTTATATTTTAGACATATACATTAGATATCTTAAATCTTTCCACAGGGAGAGGGATTTTGCCACAAAAAAAACAGTGGTTGGTGCAAAGGCCAATGCACACTAATCATACAAACTCATGAGCAGATCATAATAGCAACTCTTACCAACAATAAAGCAGGCAAAGAAGGAATTATCTCCTGCATAAGTAGTGCATGAAAAATAACACAGTTCAAGAGAGATTGTTCCAAATCATAAGATGCTGAAATTTAAGGTAAACTACCAATAGGGTTGTGCTTTATTAAGGTGCATAATTATAGTTTCACTACACCTGTCCTATGTGACACACCTTACAGTAAGTTGTTAGCAAAGAAAGACTATTATCTTATAATGATACACAAGCAGCATATTGCCATTGTAGAAGGCTTCCTGAACAAGACAGAGTGTTAATTGAATACTAAATTTCTGGATTTGACACTTGGAGGCTTTGACAGGATTGGAATGAATGGTAGCCCACTGGGAAGCAGGAAAATAATAGCTATCATAATGCTGCTAAGAGCACTGCAGACTTCTGATTCAAGGACATATGCAGCAGTCAGGTGGATTTAAAGCCGCTATATTCGCATCTGTACGCAGTAGGAATCATGCAAGGCAATGGCACAGGGAATGTCTCTACGGATAACATACAACATAAGGCTTTTCCTTAAAGAAGGGAACTGTCTGTGCTGTGGCCTGAAATACCCAGTGCTGATTAGGGATGTTTAACATATACTGTCTGACTGAAGTGTACCTTGTTTCAAGCAGCAGATCCCCTCCTGGAAGCAGACTGGCAAGGTGTGCATGTGAAAGACAAATCCCAGCCCAAATTTGTACATGGATTTCCAGCACTCTGTAGCTTCACTGAAGCTAGTCACACTGTCCTGTGTTATGCCATCCCACTAGTTTACCCCAAGAGTATATGTCAGTGTTTGCAGTGATCTTTTATTTGTGGAAGAACTGAAGAAGAGCACTTAGATCTGGTTTGTGCTCTGGGACAAACAGAAAGCTATGCACTTGTAAAACTGGCTTTCAATGGCACAGTGGAGTTGGATGTGGCAGAGCCCTGGGAATGGCCATACAGCAGCAGTAGCACAGGTAGGTGTGCAGTCAGCACTGGTGAAAAAGTCCTTATGAATTCTGATGAGAATACAAACATGCAGTGGCATTGATATGTAAGTGAATTGGGCTGTCACACAAGAAGAATGGCGTGACTGAAAATGGAAGCAATGAGTGCAGGAGGTAATACAATAGCACTGAGCACAAGGCCATGAATTTAGTGACTAGCATGAATTGCAGTTAAACTGAGCATACTGAAGAAACTGCACAGGAGGTAAGGGATCAAGCACCGGTCAGCTGTGGAGGAAGTAGTGAAAAGGAAAAAGAAGTAATGTCTTGTGCATGCAGAGAAACATTGCCCAGAAGACACGGCCAGTTAGGAGCAGAACTGTATGATGCACTAGCCTTGTCTCAAAGGCTCTGAACGATTCTGTTTATCTGTGTTGAAATATAAAGAAGAATTAAAACCTGAAGAGAGCAAAGAGGCATCATAATCAAGGGAGAGTCTTCCATCCTGGCTTGTTTAGCCTAACTAAACAAGGCCTTGGGAAAAGTGCTCTTAGAAAGCACTTTAGGGACACAACAGGAAGGGAAAAGACATTTTTTAATCTAAAGTATAATACTGGCACAGGAACAAATGGGTATAAATTGCCTTGAATATATTTAAGCAGAACACTAAAAGATGATTTCGATCTGAAGAGAGTGGTCCTAAAACAGCCTCCAAGGGAGAGTAGCTGGGGGAGGGAAAAAAACCCAACCAAACAACAACAAACCCCAAAACAAACAGAACATTTCACCAATGGGGTTTATTTAGTTTATTTAAAGGATTAGGTGATACATTCACACATCACATCAGAATACTGCTTTCGGTGACCCAGAAGCTCTGGGAATCCTGCCTCCCTTGTATTTTGGCACCTCTATTTGACATCAGGACAAATTCAAGCAAGGTCTATATCATCTTAAGGAAATTAATGTCTGATTCTCTTCCAGACCATGCTATCTGGCTATGCCAATTGTAATTTATATGTGCTACTTCTGAAAAATACTACTGAAAGCTACCCTTGAATGCATTGTCTTGCTGCACCTCACTAAATGAAAGATGCTAATATTCAATCTTCCTCACACCACTCTATAGTTACCTTAAGTCTCAGATATATTTGTGCTATTGATAGAATAAATGTGAGCAGACAATAATTTTAGAAATTATGAACTAGCTGTATGACACCTTCTTATTATAATTTGAAACATTTTCTATAGCTTAGCAAGCATTAAATAATCAATTTTCACCTCAAGAAGTACATTGGAAATAAGGATTCATATTTTCCTTTTATTCTGAGCGTTGATCAAAGAGAAGAGTGGAGTCTAGCTCTTCCATATTGTCATGAAGAAATGCTAAACCATGGCACTGAAGCTCATTTCTTTATGCTGACTGAGGAGCAGACATTTGCAAAAGTTCCTAATATTTGCACAGCCAATGCAAAGACATGTAATGTCAAATTTGCATGAGATATTATCTTTTGATAAACAGCTAATGTCTCTCTCATTATCCCCTTTATGAGCCTGTTGTTGAGGGGGCTTTTAAGAGCCTCATAATTTTCATTTGCTAGGATATAAAAATAACAACTTGATTTGGATATTATCTAAAAATGTTAATCACATTTCAGAGTGCAGAGGACATAAATCAATGCTGTCAGAACGTAAACTACCACACACTACAGTAAGGTGTATCCTATTTTAAGGCATTCATGACATCAGCCATACAAGCATGAAGAAGTTTGATCTGAAATTAGAAATGCTAGGATGAGTAGATGCAACTAAGTCTGCTTAAACCACAAAGATTTTATCTGTGCTGTAGGGTAACTTTTGGATACCTACTCATGCTCAGGAGGACTAGCAGGTGTCTAACATTGCATTGTCTTTACCTATACACTGCAAAGTGTGGCTGAAAACCACTCTGAAAAATTTTACTTCTAATGAGTACTTCTGGTATTTGCTCTTTGCCATTCATATTTCTATTCAACAGAATTATTTGCCTGTGATTAGTGCTAATTAATGGTATACTCCAGCTTATTTTTTCCTGTGTAGCAGTGATCAGTCATGTTATTACTTGAATTCTGAGGCTTGTGCTCATTGGAGTTTTATTTCATCTCGTACTGCAAACAGAAACTGGCAGTTTTCACTTCATACAGATCTGCAGACTCACAGTGAACAGTACATTTTTCTTCCTCTGTTTGAAAACAGAGCAAAATACTTGCTCACATTCATAAAGTGTGAGTGAACAGAGAGGGCTCTATTCTGTCCCTCCTCACCAGGTTCAGGCTGGTATAACTTGGCACTAGTACAGTAACTTCTAACTTACCCTTTTGTACTGGATGTAGGGTACCAAGTTCTGGGATTTTTCTCAGCTGAAGCTGGATGAAGTCTACACAAAACAGTTTGATATGTAATGAATGGTTTCAGCAGTCAGCCTTCATTATTGCCTGGAAGACTAAAGGAGCCCACTACAGTTCTTTACTGTATTTCAGATATCTCCTATAGTAAGTACAGAAGTTCAGACAGTGTTTGTACTGATCTAACATTGTTTATACATGTTGATATAGGCAGCTGCACTATATAGGCATGCACTAAACTGATGCACATTTGGAGTAACAAGCTGCAATAAGAGATAGATTGTGTATTATTATGTATTAGAGTTAATTCTGAATCGATTTGAAGCTTAAACAATGCTTTGTTTCTAAGAAACATATTTCTGTTTTACCACTGGTTGCACACTGATGTAATTAAAATTATTTTAGTCCAGTCTTCCCTGGAATAACTATGAGACAGCAGACTCTGATGCAGAAAATGAACATGCAAAATTCAAAAGGCTACATTTTTCTTAGGCTTTCCAGTTGAAATTCCAACCCCACAGGCTCACCAAGGCAAGTTTGCTATTTTAGCACTGATCTGTCAGCTTTAGGGTATTTGGAAGCATGACTGCTCACGGGCAAATTGGCTCAACACCAAGTTTATACCCCAGTCTATCACACCTTAGATGCTTCAGACAGAGAACTGGCATGGTCCAGCTACAGAGCAGTGGCAGAATGAGCTCTGTAGTTTGCAGGCACAGTGGTTATGGATGACTGAAGTTTGCACAGAGGCACATGCATCATTTTATGCCATTCATATGACAGAGCCCCTTAGTGCAAACTCCTCTTTAGAGTAGTACTGATACTTTATGCTTTCTCTCTAACCAGCTATGAACTTTGCTTTTGACTGAACCATATAAATATCCATTCATACATTACTTCAATAAAAGATTATTACCAATAGCTATCAGGAAGTTGGAATTCAGTAAACTAGTTTTATCCTTTCATTTTCAAACTCCAGACAAACAGTTGGAAAGAAGAAACTGGTAGATTCTTTTGAGCCAATGCAGCATTCTGCCCCTGGTTTCTATTTCAGTCATTTTACCTCACTATTGATGCCTGAGGTGCACAGATCATTCAGGTACCAAATGATCATAGCAGAGACTAAAACAAATGTTACGCTGCCTGCTAGGAAGCCCTCAAGGAAGTCACAGGGGTTAAATGACTGCTTTCATTCAGCTTAGTGCTTTGATCTGCTGGGGTTCTTTTCCAGGGCTCTGGCAGCAGATGCTGCATATCCCAAGAAGCAGCCTGCCTACTTCACTGGAGAGAACCAACATTTCACCCTGTCTCTGAAAGTTTAACTTAGAACCAACATTTCACCCTGTCTCTGAAAGTTTAACTTAGAAGGACAGACAGAAACTGAATAATAATAATGGTAGAAGAGGGGAAGAAATAACTCCACATCCCCATCAGATGAGCCCTTCTAACTGTTGGCCCCAAACTTGGGATTTAGAGCAATTTGGGATTCGTGAGCTGCTGTGACTGCTGCACAAACAGGAATCCTTTCTCTGCAGAAGTGCTGTTTCCCTGCTTCCCAGAACACATATTGGTATAGCTCACTAGACAAGGAGGATAAAAAAATAAATTTGTAATTTGGCAGTCAGCACAGGTATTTTCTGTACAAAGAGGCCTGCTGGAGTTGGAGGCAGCTTAAAGAAAGACTTCACTGAAGCTGGAAGTAAAGGGCAGAGGCTTTTGACATCTGGTGCACCAGGAGGAGTTGACACCTTTTCACCTTAGCCCTCCCCTACACATTCCCCAGAGACCTTTCTGCCAAGCATGTGAGTTATTGTACAGCAACAGGTTACACAAGAGAAAAAAGCAGATGTACAGCAACAGCAAAAGGCAGAATGACTAGCAAGAGACTCTTGACTCAGGCTGCACAATTTACTGTCAAATGAAATTGCTAAGTAAAGTGATAGGTTTGCCCCATCACACATTCCTGTTTTCTCTGTTCATGTGAAAACTGACATGAACCACAGTCAGCCTGATTGCCTGAGGCTGAAGGACACAGCACCCTCTTCGCTCATGGCTTTTTTCAGAGGACAGAGAAGTCAGATCTCTCTGTAGAGGGCAGACCTTTTCAGTGGGCCGAATGACTAGCTGATGCCATGACGAGAATGGCTGGTACAGTACATGTTCTCAAAGAATACAGGTGGGACGTGGCCGGGCAGAGCCTGCAGAGCTGACCCACAAGGCACGTCATGCCATTATTGAGGGAGTATCTGGAGATGAAGGTCAAACTCCCCAGGTTTACTTCCTCCCCCACTTCCTCTGAGTTCTAGAGAAAAAAGGTGCATGATTTAGGTCCACATTTGCAAACAACTCAAAAAACTGAAACCAATAACACTTATTATATACAGTCATGGTGCATTTTACCTTCTGCTGGAACCAGATCATGGAATGCTAATTTTGAGAGCTATCTCCCTACAGTGAAAATGGGATAATCAGCAAAAAATTATATCAAAACAGATGTGAAATACACAACCAGACAGGAATGGCTTGTACATTCCAACCATTTGGCAGATCTGCTTTTATTCTGAGTAAATTATATATGTGATGAGTGTATTTCAAGCAAACTGAGGAAAGGAAGAGAACATCAAAATTTATTTTGACTCTAAGTATTCCTAGCTACTAAAGTTCCTACCGTGGCTGTGGATCACGTCATTCAAATCTTATTGATGTGAACTTACATTTATAAATCTACTTTACCTACGACCAGTTACACCTTGAAGGCACCATTAAGGTGGAACGATACAGAAAGGAGCCAATTAATTGATGGAGTCACTGTGGAAAGCAATCTCTGCAAGGTGAGCATGATTTTTAACCACAGGAAGTAAAAGTGAAGGTTAAAAAACAGTTTGCAAATACTGACTAGAAATTATCAGCTTCATCCTTCAGACAGACACACACCTAACTTTGTCCTTCAGAGACACAAACACACAACTAACTTCAGCTGCCTGCAGCTCAGTGTGTCTCCTCACATCCCAACATCTTGCATACTGCACTTGTCATCTTCTGGTGGGCGGGTTGGATTGGTTGATGGGTTGGACGCGATGATCTTGAAGGTCTCTTCCAACCTGGTGTATTGTATTGTATTGTATTGTATTGTACTGCTTTGAAAATATAAACCTCACCTCTGTAAATGTGCTCTGATCTGTATTCCAGAGAAGTTCCTGCTGAAAATTCACACTGAGGTTCTCCAAAATAAGCTAAATTGTTATTCATGCTTACATCACAGCAGCACATTGTCTTTTACATAGGAGATTCTTTTTCTACCAACTTCAACAGAAGCAAGGCTGTCCCAAATGCCTGTAATGATTGCTCTTGTAACTAGCCTCACTGAACATGAAGTTGTTCACATGAGGAAGCAAATAATTGTTGGCATTCTGTTTGGAATCTTTCCTTTTTTATTGCAAAGTTTTAAAAGGTATTTATTAGCTTTTAAAAAGTATAAAGAAGAAAAAAAGAAGAAGAAGGAAAACATAGATTGGCAAGACAGCACAATTACATTACTGCCAAGTTCACAATAAGCTGTTGTCAGCATTTCCAGTGCGTGCAAACTAGAAGAGGGTTTTACAACCTGTCACCATCTCCTGACAGGCAGGTAAGTCACTGCTAATAATCACAAGAAGGCTCCTGTCTGGGGTCAGACTTCCTCTAGGGATGCTCTGCAATATGACAATCTTCAGTTAGTTCACAACTAGAATATATTTTCTCTCCCAGCATGAAAACTGTGCTTCTTCCCAGGAACAACCAGAGAGCTGAGCTCACTCATTTGAACTCATCTTTCCAACTCCAGCAGCTAATGTAGGGGCATCTCAGCCCTGTCTGATATGGCAAAGGTTTGCACCACTCATCCCTCAGGGATTTTTAGTAACAGTTGTTACAGGGAGCAAACCCTGCATGTGTGTCTCAGTTTTAGAGCAGACAGAAAGCTATTTTACCCCTCACCAAAGGAGTAAAACAAAAATTCTCCACACAGAATTGGAAATGTAAATGGAAATACTATTTACAAATACTGTTTACACAAGTGCAAAACAACCCAATTCACATTTCAGCTTACAACAGCCTCATTAAGCCAAAACCCTTCCACCAAAGCAGGCTTCAATGCCCTGCCAGGCCTCCCACCATTCCTCCCCACCCCTCCAGGCTAAGCCTCATGGCGCCACTACCAAACTAGTTTTGCCAAGACTGAGCCAGGCCGCAAACCTCCACCACATTGCAAGAGATGAGATGCATGTTGGGAGGGGAGAGGCAGAAAAGGGACCAACTGACTCTGAAACCTATTTATATAGCAGATGCAGGGCTTATGGAATAAAATAACAACAGATTACAATTTTCTGCCCCTATCTAGTCCCTTGGAAGACTTTTCAGCTCTATGGTTAAGACACCCAGTCTTAAACCCACAATGATGCCTTATGAGAAGCACCCACTAGATAACCTAAAGGGGTCCTCTTTATGCTTCCTATTTGAGAAACATCTCTAAAGCAGTAACAGAAATTTTGGAAATGGCACATTTCTTTACCCACAGATTCCTATTCCAGGAATAGCCAAGTGGTCAGAAACATGACACAAAGATGGGTGTAGGAGATGTTTGCCTCTACTTTGGCAGACACATTTAAACTGCTTGTAAACAACAGGTGAAAACAACAGACCACCTAACTACAGTCCTGAGGTGGCTAAATGAGGCAGATTGAAAGTGAGGGCTTCAAACATGTTTAATGAGTGAATGTTGATGCTTCCAGACCTACAGGCCAGATGGTTTTATTTCTACAAAGCCCAAGGATGGAAAAAAGTAAGAGCCTCCAGGTGTCTACTGTATATTTCAATCTGTGATAATATTCAAGAAATGGCAAGTCTGATAAATTAAACCCCCAGGAGGCAAAGCCAGAAACAAAGGTAATTTCTAGAAAAGATACAATATATGCAGTGACTTATGGAAACAAAATAGAAACTAAAGCAGCTTCCTCCAAAAGAATTGCAGTCCTTCTATTTAATCCAAAGAATGTAATGAGGTTTTTTGTATCTTGTAATCTAGAAGAAACTATTATTCGTCAGCCTTCACCACTACTAAAGTTTTCTGTCTCCTTTGGACATACACCACCTGGCTTGTCCAGTTCCCCCATAATGCCCATTATGATGCATGCTAATGTATTATTTCAGTTTGCACTAACATTATGTATGGCCTTGCTGCTACAGTAAATCTCAAGCAGATGGATCCTGTGCTTCCAGAGAACCTTGTCACAAAAGGGGCATTGCCTGCATGCCAGGCTGAGTCGGAAGAAAAACCCTCAAACCCTCTTGCAGAATGGTGATCAGAGTGAATCACAATTCAGGCAAATAGCATTTTAAACACCACTTTAGACAGGTGTGATTTGCTGATTACAGTTTCCATCAGGAATGCTTTCACATTAGTTATTTTGGTTTGGGTTGGGTTTTTTAATTTAGAAGAAAAAAAAAAAAAGGCTGTTGCTTCCTTGATTGAAGAGAACATTGCTTGAACTATCACATACCTCATTCCAAGTAATGTAAGAAAAGTACTCTGAAATCAAGAGAGTTATTTCATCAAACAGGCAAGGAAACACACTACTGAGCATTTTAAAAGTACCCATGTGGATAATCTTATTCCAGCCTTAGAGCTCTCTAGTTTCAATACGGCAAGGTTTTACAACATATCACTTTTGTCTTTCATTAAAATTCCCTGTTCTTAGAAAACAGGAGGTTCATTATTTTTCAAATTTACCTATATTTCCATATGCTGAAATCATTTATCACCAGGAAGCAGAAGTGTTGCCATACAAAATAAGTACGGCATCTTACCTGATCCAGGTAAGGCACCTGACGAAAGCTCACTGAATTTGGCCAATGCTATTGCAAAATCAACATGAAGCACAAAAACTCCTGATGCTCACTCAGCAGTTGTGAATTCAGAAGATTTGTGATATTCTAGAGATGAATTTGAAAGTTACTCACCAAGCATGCTCTCAGGGAGAAAATGGATTTCTTTTATAAATGACACAAAGAGCCAAATTATAGAAAAAGAAGGTAAAAGAGTCAGACTATAATAAACAGGGCCTTTTTCTGAGGAACAATCTCCAAAGGAAAAGAATAAGACATTTTTTGGCACCCAGTGGTATAGAAACATGGTGGAACGAGATTGTATGGATTCAGGAGACAACAGCGAAAGGAAAGAGATTAGCTAACAATGGACAACAACCTACATCCTTCCCCAAGATCATTTACGCCATTACCTGATCCAAGTCATGGCCCCTAGGAGTGACATCACACCAAAAACTGCAACCAGTTCTGGAGACAGTGCCATGTATGAGGAGCAGCATGGGAGATCTGACACTGCCTCTTAAACCTGTAGCTTCTTGACTACAAAATGCAATGAAAAATCTGAATGCTCAAAGGGACTGGATAAGCTAATAGCTCTTCTATTGTTTTGTTTGACAAGGCTTCTTCTGCCTTTTTTTAGTGCTTCTACAGCATAGTGATTGAACAGACTCTCCATTCCCACTGCTAAAGAGACACTCATTCCAGAATGAGTTCAAGGAAGAGCATGTGACAAAGTACACTCCGCGTCGCACAAATTAGCCTTGACGAGCACACTCAGCTCATTGATGTCAACCAGGGAAACACAGCAGCTCCCCAAATACCCACATCTCCTTCCTCTACATCAAGCAGAACATAGCAACAGAGGAAAATAGAGCCATTCAAGTATCAATGTTATGTTATACATGGTGTTACTTTTCTTTGGCTTCCTTCCCACTGCTTTTCATCATCATGCTGCAACAAATGGAAGGTCCTGTGACAATTAACTTGGAAAAACACATGCAAGGAAGGAAATAATCATATTTTTAAAAACTGATGGAATTTTTTTTTTACCCTATCAGGAAAATGTGATAGTTTGGAGCGAAGCACAGTCTCACAGCACGTTCCTGAAAATTATGAAATTTGCATATTCTATCTGGAGGTGAGTTATAAAAGAAGCATGTACTGATTCTATAATGAAGTTCAGTGAAACTAGATATTACTGCAGAGAGCTCATACATTAAAGGAACCTTGTAAACCAGGACTGGCATAGTAGAGGCATGGAGTACTATTTCCACAGCTGTCTCTTATAGCTCTTTGGTTTTCTTCATTTTGCCAGCCAGAGATGTGTTTTATTTAGCCGCTACTACTGCGTTCCAGTTCACTAGGTCCGTATGTGCAATCCCTTACACATCTTCCCTCCAGATTTAAAGTCTCTGATTAAGGACAAAGGAAGAAGCTGTTCTGTCCCAGAGCTGATCTTTATAGAAGATGCAGTTACTTTCATTTTTCATCTTTTCCTGCAATGCTGCTCTAATGAGACCTGGTTTGGGGTCGGTTTGGGGTCTTATTAGTGGTTGTCACTATCTTCCTTTTATTTATCCTTTTATACATTGGTTTCCAGTTGCATTCCTCCTTTCCAGACCATATTTTTTGTACTCTATGAGGTGCTTTGATGACTGAATCTGCAGGGAGCTGCTTGGTCAGAAAATGCTGGCAGTGCTGACAGACGCCTTAAAATTCGACCAGTACCCTTCTTGGAATGATTTATTGTCTTTGCATTCCAAAGGCTTAAAAATACACACCAAGATTCATCATCTAGTTAAATAAATATTAGAAGAAGTTGATTAGAGGAAATTATTACAGGGTAATAATTTTATTTATAAACCCATGAACAACCTGATAACAAAATAAATCATAGATAAAAATAGAAAACACTGGCCTAGGACAAACTTTGGAGTTGTAGCATGATCAACTATATGTCCATAATTCCTGCCTAATCTGCTTTTGAAGATATCCAGTGAGGAATACTCCAGAGCCTCTTAAAGCAATCTCTTCCGGTGCTTCACCACACATTTACACCTTCACACCTTTATACAGTGCTACACAATGGCATTAACAGCCCCATAACCACAAAATCAGCATGACAATAGTTTGAAGGAACATATAAAAGCCTTGTAATGGTCCCTATGCTGCTTCATGCATAGCAACGGGGAGGGGGGAAACAGCCATAAGAAAAAATGCAGGACTATGCCTTTGTTTTGCCAAGCTGTGAAATCAGCCCAGTGAAAGTGGTTTTACATGAGATCTGGGTAGTATGAAGATTGTGATACCCGTTGCTCAAAATCAAAACCCAGGAGCTGGCTTTGCTGCTGCCTCAGCTGCAGCATAAGATCTGGGTCACTGTTTTTTCACAAATCCTGAAGAATTTGTAGATTGATTCAGAAGAGGAGAAATACCTATGAGCTGTGAGAAAGGTCTGTCTTGGAAAAAACGTGGAATAACCAGAAAGATGCGGTTTAAAAATAACATACTGTTGTACATCTTTCCTCAGATCATAAATGATATTTCATAGAATCAGTCAGGGTTGGAAGGGACCACAAGGATCATCTAGTTCCAACCCCCATGCCATGGGCAGGGATACCCCACACCAGATCAAGCTGGCCAGAGCCCCATCCAGCCTGGTCTTAAACACCTCCAGGGACAGGGTCTCAACCACCTCCCTGGACAACCCATTCCAGGGCTTCACCACTCTCATGGGAAAGAACTTCCTCCTCACGTCCAGCCTGAATCTCCCCACCTCCAGCTTCATTCCATTCCCCCTAGTCCTATCACTGCCTGATATCCTGAGAAGTCCCTCCCCAGCCTTCTTGTATTTAACGTAGTTTATCCCAGAATTCACTTATTCATTTCAGAATTCTGGGCCTTGTTTTGTTTGATGTCAAGAAGTAAAATCAGAAAAACCACTGATTTTCAAGAACTATGAGTTTGAGTTTGGTTTTGGCTTGTTTTTTCCTAACTAAAAATGTTAACACAATTCTATGTCTGTATTCTTGGAAAGTGACATTGCTTGGCTACATAGAATGGAATGGTATGGAATGGAATGGAATGGAATGGAATGGAATGGAATGGAATGGGATGGAATGGAATGGACCAGGTTGGAAGAGACCTTCAAGATCATCACATCCAACCTATTATCCAACCCACCTAATGAACTTTACCATGCAACCAAACACCCTACCAAGTCTCTCCTAAACACCTCCAATGATGGTGACTCCACCACTTCCACGGGCAGCCCATTCCAATGGGCAACCACTCTCTCTGTATAGAACTTCTTCCTAACATCCAGCCTAAACCTCCCCTGGTGCACCCTGAGACTGTGTCCTGTTGTTCTGGTACTGGCTGCCTGGGAGAAGAGCCCAACATCCACCTGTCTACAACCTCCCTTCAGGTAGTTGTAGACAGCAAGAAGGTCAGCCCTGAGCCTCTTCTTCTCCTGGCTAAGCAACCCCAGCTCCCTCAGCCTCTCCTCACAGGGCTCGTGTTCCAAACCCCTCACAAACTTTGTTGCCCTTCTCTGGACATGTTCCAGCAAGTCAACATCTTTCCTAAACTGAGGGGCTCAGAACTGGACACAGGACTCAAGGTGTGGCCTAACCAGTGCAGTGTACAGGGGCAGAATGACCTCTCCGCTCCTGCTGGCCACACTGTTCTTGATACAGGCCAGGGCACCCATTCCCTTATCTCTGCTGAAAAACACTTTATTTTGCAATTTACCTCACAGTTGCCAGATTACTGATCCTATTCACTAGCTCACTTGCCTTCCTGAAACTAAACTTAAACAAAAAACTGCACCATAAAAAGCATTTTTTTTTTTCATTTTTTTTTAGACCAAACATCCAAGGTGTCAGTGAGAAGCAGGTGATGGTGTGTATTTTGTAGCAATTATGCAGACTGCAGATTTTCCACTGATGCAAATGCTATATAATCCATCTCCTTGATGGATCTGCAATCTTTATAGACCAATAAGCCACGGAAGCTCTATATTGGCATTTCCTAATGAGCAGAAGCATCTGTCTGAGAAGCCTGTAAACAAGCTTCTCCAATTCTTTCTAAAAATCTTAGTTTTCACTGCACTACTGCTACTAATTTTTTTTATATATATATATACATATATATATAAAAAAATTTTTTAAGTTAGAACTCTGCTAGATTTGTCCTGGAAACTTTCCAACCTGAGGAGTGTAATCCCTGAAGATGCATCTACATGCATTTGCTGAAAAATTGACATTGAAGTTGATGTGACCTTTCAGCAGCAGCTATATCCCATATCTCTGATGATTCTTTAAACAAAAGCAGCATCAGATACAATAATCCATTGCACATGAAAGCATAAAGACATAAATAACTTCCTGTAGTGATTAATCTAGCAGTCTGCTCACAGCCAAATAAAACAAATAAAAAAGAAGTTCAAACAATGAGCAAACCTTGTCACAAGCTGCATTCTAAACTGGCAAGTTATGGTGGGCTGAAATTTCCCCCCAACATTAACTAAAACTACCACACAAGTGAGGCATCCGAGAGCTTCTAGGAGTGCCCCAAAGGATTTTGCAAGTTGTCCACTGATTGTAATTTACCATAGATGCATGTACATAATGATCTGACATAGTCCATAAGTTTGATCTCCCATTAATCAATGAAAGGTGAAGTACAGCTTTGAATATACATCTTCTGTGTTCTAATTGCTCATCTTGCAATTGAGTCAGGTAAGGAAATATCCTTTGTGGGTCCCAGGCACCTGTAATATGCACAGGGAATTACTGACTAAGAAAAAAAGATAACATCCGGGCCACAGGTGGCCAGGGAAGCTTTCACAGATCATGGCATCCACCAAATACCTGCAATAAGCTCATCATGTCCAAATGGGAGCTAATATATCACTACAGCAGTCCCACTGTTATTCCAAACTTGACTGTTTCAGAAGAACAAATCCAGAGGTCCCTGACACAGGAGCTCCCAGGCAGGAGAATCTTAACTTTACATACACGTTGAAGGAACTAAATACTTAGCATATAAAAACACATTTTATGAGCAGAACTTCAATATCCTTAGTAAAGGCATGTAATTAACATTAGACAGTCAGAAGTTAAGCTACTTGCTAAGAATAGAGCAAACTGGTGATGGTATTGTGAACTAAAACTGTCTCCACTAGCCAAGAGAATAGAAAAGGGAGAATGGGGCTTGGCAACCCTCAACAATGAATTATTTGGCTATACAGCAATAAACTTAACACTTAGGTTGTAAAAGGAACCATAAATGGAACCACAAGCCCCTGATTTATGTACTAGATAGATCCTGGTTTGAGATCTAGATTAATTCTTTAATAAAGATGCTATCCATCACTGCAAAAGACCTGCCTGGGTTGTTTATTTCCCTATCATGAGCAAAGAGTGTTAATTATGTTGTTTCAAATATAGTAGGACTTCCCTAATACTTACAGTCCGCCACACTGCAATATGTCTTATGCAGGAATGCATTATATTTGCAATTGAAAACGACTTACCAGATTGAAAACATAATTTTCTGTCATTGTAAGCCACATACTATATTACAGCTTGCACTGCTACAAGATAGCAATAGGAAGAAAAAGTAATCAAATATGCCTATTTTAACTGTAAAAAATAAAGTTGTGCGTTATTTCGGTTATCAGTAAAAGGATGAAATAAAGCAAAGGATTCGTTTCAGGAATGCCAAAGTGCCAGCAACTGTTCTGAAAACATTTGTGCATATAGTAGTATAAATCTTACAAGTTCAGGCATTCTGGTCAGTTTGCTATCACCAGGAAGAGAACTGTCATCAGGACAGCAGTTCTTACACCATCCCATCTTGTATATATTTCGGTTATAGGTCCTCTTCTAGGGTAAACCCAAAACCCAGCAAAATTAGATTGAGAAAAAAAAGGATTCATCTGACAAGACAGACAATATGGAAGGTGAGCAGATACATGGCTGGTCCCAGCTTGCTTTCAGACTTTCACTTTGCCCACATTGCAGCTGAACACTACAAAATGAAAACTTACCCAAACCTAATGCATCTAGGCCACACTGAGACAGCTATAACAAAGCCTTCACTAGCAACCTGAATCTAGGATGCAACTTCAAATATGTATTTTTCTCAGTATTACCTGTGGCACAATCCATTTAGATCTATTAAGATTATGAAATTGCAAATGTGGGTTAAAAAAATATCATTACAATTACTTTCATGGATGGTTTGAATACCCAACTTGCATATACATTTGATTAGAAATACAAAACATACCCAAATACCACCTGCTACAATGGCATTCAGAACTAGAACAATAGGGTTTGATCCTAAAAATAACTGTTCCTGATTTCAAATGATGATTAAGCCTAATGCAAAGGCATAATATATTTCTTTTAACACTTTGTTTTACATCTGGCTTGTTCCAACAAGTAAGTATAAGTCATTATTTTTGGGTTGAACAGCAGTGTGGAGTCTAATTATGTAACATCACCTCAAGCCCACATCGAGCCTTATACAAACATCTCTGAAACCAATGAATATCTTCCATTGATTTCAGAAAGTTCTGCATTAGATCCATACTCATTTCCTTCTAACCAATAAAGTCTTGGCATTTTCTCAGTATCTTTTTGCAGGCTTCCTTCTTTGCTTCCCCTGTGACTGTTTCCATCTCTAAAAAAAGATAATGGATTTTACTTTATTCTTTAATTGAAAACAAAGGACAGAAAGCAATACTTCTGCAGTATCCTTCTATATCCTTTAATTCAAGCTCTAACAATTATCTACATGGCCACTTTATCCTTGTTTTGGAATTAAAGTTGTTAAGATTTCTTTATCTCAAGTGTCTGGATTTAAAAACCTTGTGATGAAAAAACCAGATTTTTACAGTGGTTCTCAAGTTGAAGAAAGTAATATTTGGAACATTTTCTTCCATTCTATCTATAATCACAAAATGCAACCACTTGGTCTTAATAAGAATCATGTATCAGAACCTGAAGTTTCCTGAGTCTCAACAGTTCAGCTTTGGCTTGAAGTTCAGATAAGGTGGGGTTTTTCTTTCCTAATTTTGCCTTGTAATCTTGAGAGTTACATTCCTCTAACACTCCACTGCTGATTTCATATGAAAAGTTTTATTCCTCTTCCTTCCCAGGAGATCAAGACTATGTCCTAATTTACTTTTTTCATTCTTTTGTTTTCAAGCCTATAGTACAAACTTGTGCATATTTTTTTGGTAAGCCATGAAAGCAAGACCTAGAAATGTTAATAAATCCTGCTTCATTAAAAAATAATGATATTTCTTTTATTTACAGTTTTATAGACATAAAAGTTGGTGCTTCTTTTGGTGGTGGGGGGTTTTTTGGTGTGTGAGGGGGTGGGGGTGGTGTTTGGTTCATTGCGTTTTGGGTTTTTTTCTGAATGCATCAGAATCTTCATTATCACAGTATCACAGTATCACTAAGGTTGGAAGAGACCTCGAAGATTGAGTCCAACCTGTCACCACAGACCTCATGACTAGACCATGGCACCAAGTGCCACGTCCAACCCCCTCATGAACACCTCCAGGGACGGTGACTCCACCACCTCCACGGGCAGCCCATTCCAATGACAAACAACTCTCTCGGTGAAGAACTTTCTCCTCACCTCGAGCCTAAACTTCCCTGGCGCAGATTGAGACTGTGTCCCCTCGTTCTGGTGCTGGTTGCTAGAGAGAAGAGTCAACCCCTTCCGGGCTACAACCACCCTTCAGGTAGTTGTAGAGAGCAAGGAGGTCGCCCCTGAGCCTCCTCTTCTCCAGGCTAAACAGCCCCAGCTCCCTCAGCCTCTCTTCATAGGGCTTGTGTTCAAGGCCTCTCACCAGCCTTGTTGCCCTTCTCTGGACACGTTCAAGTGTCTCAATGTCCTTCTCAAACGGAGGGGCCCAGAACTGGATGCAGTACTCAAGGTGTGGCCTAACCAATGCAGAGTACAGGGGCACAATGACTTGTTTTCCTCAAGAACTTCCATTATGCTTAAGAGTTCCTCTCTTTTTCTGAAAGAAATTCTGTGCAGTGGCCATGTAGTCCTGATTGGAGCATGCACCAGTCTGACCTTTTAATTTTGTTTTCATTTACTTTAGAGATAAAAAAAAAGACTGATGTTAATGTTTTGTAGCTGGGACATCTGTATCTTGTCAAATTTCCTTTAATACATGGTGGTCGAAAGTGCTTATCTGATGCTCAACGTGTACTCACGTTATCCAAAATGTTTTTTCCTCCTGATTTACATGATTAACTTATTTAATGAGGCAGAAAGAAGGTCTCATCCATTGCAGTTAGTCACAAGCAATGCAGTACTGAATAAACAGTAACAGCACATTAATCTCTCTGACTTTTCATTATTATCCACTAACAGGAATACATTTGTACCTGCATTCATGGTTAAATGCACTTGTTTTCCAGTTTTAAGAAGGAAAGAAATAAGCAACCCCCAAATTATGACACAGCATATTAAGAAATGCATTTTAGATACCAAAGAATGTGCATTAGAGCCCAAGAGGCACGGTTTGAGCACAGCCATCTGTTGGAGGTCATGCAGACATCTGACAACATTAGAGAAGTTTAGGAAAGGAAAGTATATGAAATAACTCACCCACAGGGAAGGGAGCAAGTGCATCAAGGCTTGCTCTCTTTTTCCAGCAGGAGTAAAATAATCAGAGATGAATAAAAGATCCTGGTCTTCCGTGTGTGGACATGTCATATGCACAAATGCACAAGGTCTTTCTGACCCCTCCAGCTGTTGTCACATGCATGTGTTCTCCTACATAGAACCAGTTTCTTCAGAGGTGGAAAACATAATTATCTATCGTATATTGCATTCTCTTACCATTTTTTCCCCAAAGAGGTAAGGAAAAAACCAGCCATAGATATTCATGCTTATAAGCTGTTAGAAACAGATGCTTCCAGCCATGACCATAGCTGCTGTATAAAATAACCTACATGGACAGGCTGGAAAGTGTCCAGAGAAGGACCACAAGAATGATTAAAAGACTAGAACACCTGCCATGTGAGAAGGCGGCAACCAGCACCAGAACAAGAGGACACAGTCTCAAGCTGTGCCAGGGGAGGTTTAGCCTGGATGTTAGGAAGAAATTCTTCATAGAAAGAGTGATTGGCCATTGGAATGGGCTGCCCAGGGAGGTGGTGGAGTCACCATCACTGGAGGTGTTTAGGAAGAGACTGGGTGGGGCGCTTGGTGCCATGGTTTAGTTGATTAGATGGTGTTGGATGAGGGGTTGGACACGATGATCTCAAAGGTCTCTTCCAACCTGGTCTGGTCCATTCCATTCCATTCCATTCCATGACTTCAAGGTGACCTTACTACCACATACCAGTAAATAAAGGGTGGCTAAAAGGACAATGGAGACTCCCTTTTTACAAGGAGTCACATGGAAAATATAAGGACTAATGGGTACAAGTTACTCCTGGGGAGATTCCAATTGGAATCCAGAAGAAAAATTTTCACCATGAGAACAGGTAGACATTGGAGTTCTCTCCCAAGGGAAGTAGTGGATTCCCCTACATGTGTCAGTTTTAAGACTCAACTTGATAGGGTACAGGGCCATCATTTAAACTACACTATCACCTAGAAATGTTGGACCAGGTGATCCTTGGGGTCCCTCCCAACCTGGCATTCTGTGTTTCTAGGATTCTCTTTCTTTCAACAGTTTGTCATAGCTGCCTCAGATCCACCTCAGCAGTCTTTCATTTGATATTTTGGAGGTCTTGAAATAAAAATAAGTTTCTTAAAATATTTCTAAAGTCCATCAAATAACAGAAACAAAACCACAACAAACTTGCTGTCACTTGTTGGAGGTGTAATATTGCACTTCTTCACAATTACTCTAGCATTCAAGCAAAGGACAAGAAATATAGAAGAAAAAAAATCAAAACTCATTCCAGCACTGCATTAGATACAGAGTACCCAGACATGATACAGCTATTACGTGCAACCATTTCAATTACAAAGACTGCTAAAGCATGTAATTTGACAGCCACTTCATGCAGTATCTCTTCAGCTGATCTGACAATAAGGATCAGGGCTTGCAGACTGTCAGCTTCCCAATCACCTGCAAGTGCCACCAGTTACTTAAAAATCTATTTTCTCATTTTAATTGCATTGTGTCCCCTTGCTAAATCTGAGGTGCTTTTGGTGACAAGCATCATAACTCAAACATACAGTTTGTAAAAGAGTTGGGTTATTTAAAATACACTCTGGCTGCAATGTGTTTAAAGACTGGTTTTATGTTCTTACCACAGCAGATCATCTTTTTATGTTGCAACATGTTGTATATTGCTTAAAAATTAATGAATATTATGGCAACACAAGTGTTATCATGAGAATTGTTTGCTCTTTGGAATTTTAAAGAGTATTAAACTGCCTGGTTAGTGTTAGGTTTTATTAAATTAATTTTGCAATCTAATAATAACCATCAAGGTCTGTGGCAGAAGAGCTTTCATGACGTGGCATCTAATTTTAATACAGTCTTAACTATCAAGCATACAAAGACTGTGACAGAGATCCTAACCAATGCATCTAATTAAATGCCTCTAAAGGGAAAAAATGGAATCACTTAGTAGGTTGTCATGGGTTGAATTGACTCTGCTGCTGATAGGCAATCCCATGCTGCTGCCATGCCAGCTTCAAAACAAAAGTGCTGGCTGGAGCAAAGTATAGAATAGAATAGAATAGAATAGAATAGAATAGAATAGAATAGAATAGAATAGAATAGAATAGAAGGAGAGGAGGAAGAGGAATTGGAGAGGAGAGGAGAGGTTCGGAGAGGAGAGGGAGAGGAGAGGTTCGGAGAGGAGAGGAGAGGTTCGGAGAGGAGAGGTTCGGAGAGGTTCGGAGAAGGTAGAATAGAATAGAATAGAATAGAATAGACCAGACCAGACCAGAACAGAACTAGACCAGACCAGACCAGACCAGGTTGGAAGAGACCTTTGAGATCATCACATCCAACACCATCTAATCAAATAAACTGTGGCACCAAGCACCCCATCCAGTCTCCTCCTAAACACCTCCAGGGATGGTGACTCTGCCACTGCCCTGGGCAGCACATTCCAATGGCCAATCACTCTCTCTATGAAGAATTTCTTCCTAACATCCAGCCTAAACCTCCCCCGGTACAGCTTGAGACTGTGTCCTCTTGTTCTGGTGCTGGTTGCCTGGGAGAAGAGACCAGCCCCCACCTGGCTACAACCTCCCTTCAGGTAGTTGTAGAGAGCAAGAAGGTCAGCCCTGAGTCTCCTCTTCTCCAGGCTAAGCAACCCCAGCTCCCTCAGCCTCTGCTCCTAGGGCTTGTGCTCCAAACCCCTCACCAGCTTTGTTGCCATTCATGTCCCCTATCATGGGGCTTGAAGTTCAGATTGTTACATGAGAGGTTTCCTCTTCTGGTTGCTGGTTCCAGTTTCTGGGTTTAGGGCATTGGTATTTTCTGCTGGACTGGCTGTGGGTTGGGGCATGGGGGAAGGTTCCACTGCTGCTTCCTGGTTTGATGTGCTTTTCTGCAGATAGGTTAAGGTCATCGTGTATTGTATCAATTCCAGTAGAACTCTGTATCTCAACCCTGAGTTTTGGGGTGTGGGAGTGTGTGTGTTTGTGTTACTTTCCCTCCCATCTGTGTGGGGAGTGGGGGGCTTCTGAGAGCAGGCTTTGTTGACACAGGTTTAAATTTCTACCATTCAAACAAACAAAAAACAATTCCTTTTTTTTTTCAGCAGACTTTCCCAAACATTTGTTGCTTTGAGTCATATGTAGTATCTCAGATGATCAAGGGCAGTAGCAGCCTGAAATATCAGTACATTGTTCATAGAAATCATATTCCCTTCAGGAAATCGTACAGTGCAACATTTAATTTTCCAAAATGCTTTTGAGTTTTGTTTTGTTTTGTTTTCAAAAGACTTCACAGGACTTTCATCACTAAACTTTCATTTAATCAGTGTCTCAACAGCAGATATTTTTCTCCTTAAATTCTCTGGAAAAAGTACAGCTGTCTATATTTGTTATAACCAAGGTAACACTTAACAATCAATGCCATATTTCTTGGCACAAGCAAGTCAAATTGTTGTAGAATAAAACATAGAATCATAGAATCATAGAATCAGTCAGGGTTGGAAGGGACCACAAGGATCATCTAGTTCCAACCCCCTGCCATGGGCAGGGACACCCTACACTAGATCAGGCTGGCCAGAGCCTCGCCCAGCCTGGGCTTAAACACCTCCAGGGACGGGGCCTCAACCACCTCCCTGGATAACCCATTCCAGGCCTTCACCACTCTCATGGGTGAAGAACTTCTTCCTCACATCTAGCCTGAATCTCCCCATTTCCAGCTTCATTCCGTTCCCCCTAGTCCTATCACTACCTGAGATCCTGAGAAGTCCTTCCCCAGCCTTCCTGTAGGCCCCCTTCAGATACTGGAAGGCCACAATGAGGTCACCTCGGAGCCTTCTCTTCTCCAGACTGAACAGCCCCAACTCCTTCAGTCTGTCCTCATAGGAGAGGTGCTCCAGCCCTCTGATCATCCTCGTGGCCCTTCTCTGGACATGCTCCAGCACGTCCACATCCCTCCTGTAATAGGGGCTCCAGAACTGGACGCATCTGTTCACCTGTCAGCCACCAGTATTTACCTACATCTATTGACCTTCGATTCTACTGCTGAAACTAAAGGGAGGACCAGCATGTTTTTATTCCATTTTTATTTTGCTGATTTTACAAAACAGTAAGGAAGCATTTACCAGATGAATCACTATGTGGACAAAATATCAAGATGCAAATTAAGCTCCATGTTTGCGTAATTATGACTATGAAATTCTTCCTGCATTAGTAACTGATGGGAATATAAACATCAATTTAGTGAAATAAATAGCTGGATCCTAGAACACATAATTCAACCAGATGTAAGGTCTGCTCCTTTCCTATGATTTCTTGAAAGACGTGTTTGATGCCTAGAGACCCTCAGTGAGACAAGTGAGGAACTTTGTATTAAGCAAGTGCTGATAATTTACTATAAGCTATGCAATCATGCTAGAAATTGTAGAATCACAGAGCCATTAAGGCTGAAAAAGGTGTTTAAGATCATCAAGTCAAACAGTAACCCAACTACACCACTAAACTATGTCCTGAAGTGCTGTATCTACACACTTCTTGAACACCTCCAGAGATGGCAACTCTACCACCTCCCTGGGCAGCCTCTTCCAATGCCTCACTGCTCTCTCAGTAAAGTTTTTCCTAACATCCAATCTAAATCTCCCCTGGCACAACTTAAAACCATTTCCTTTCATCCTTTCACTGGTTACTTGGGAGAAAAGACCAAAACCAGCATCACTATAACCTCTTTTTCAGGTAGTTGTAGACAGCAATAAGATCTCCTCTTAGCCTTCTCTTCTCCAGACTAAACAACCCAGACTCCCTCATCACTCCTCCTATGACATGCCCTCCAAACCACTCACCAGCCTTGTTGCTCTTCTTCTGGAAGCACACCAGAATCTCAATGTCTTTCCTATACTGTGGTAGCTAGAATTGAACACAGTACTTGAGTTGTGGCCTCACCAGGGCCAAGTACAAGGGCATGATCACTCCCCTACTCCTGCTGGACACATTGTTTTTACAGAATCAACCAGGTTGGAAAAGACCTCAGAGATCATCAAGTCCAACCTATCACCTAGCACCACCTGACAACAAAACCATGGCCCCAAGTGCCACATCCAGTCTTTTTTGAACACCTCCAGGGACAGTGACTCCCTGGGCAGCCCATTCCACTGGCCAGTTACGCTTTCTGTGAAGAACTTTTGCCTTGCCTTGAACCTAAACTTCCGCTGGTGCAGCTTGAGACTGCATCCTCTTGTTCTGCTACTGGTTGCCTGGGAGATCACTTGCCATGAGATCTTCTTATATCTACAGTTTACTGCTGGAGTAAGGACACTAGATGTAGTAACTTGCCACTAACCATGCCAGTAAAGATGTTGTGACATCTGTTGGTTTTGTTGGGGCTTTTTAACCTCTTTATTAAACTGACATTCACTTGTTATACTTTCAAGCTCCACATATTTCATTTGGTCGACTTGATAAAACCAAGGGGCCATTTTTCCCCAAAACCTCCTCAAAACAATCCCCATCCTCAGTAAAACCTTAGTTGCAATCACTATTGCGATGTTTATTGTCTTTTCTAAATACTTTAAAAATCAGAATAATGTCTGTTGGTACTTCATTGTTTCAGATCCAGCATGATTGCCTAAAATGTCTTCTCTCCCAGCCTCCTCTTGGAATAAGCAATACTGTTTGGCTATTATATCACTACTAAACCCATTATTCATTCTAGCAAAGTACTTTGAAACTAATAGCTCCAGACTTTGCCACATTTATAACTCCCTTCATAAACAGAAGAATATAAGCTAATTTTACATGGTACCTTCTTCCTTGTCCTTAACATCTCAACTAATATTGGACCTGATTCCTCACTTGCAACTGTTTTATTCTCTTAAAGAAAGGACAGCTATAAATATTGCTTCTATCTCATTTAATGCAAAATCAGAAAATTATATAGACAGCTGACCTAACTTCTCCAGTAAACACATTTCTTCAGTAAATATACACCTTGCCTTACAACTACATGCAGACCACTACTTGATGTAACAGATATTTAATTTCTCCCTGAATAGAACCATAAAGCTGTAGCTTAAAACACAGATAAATAGAGTATTTCTGTTTTTATCTGACTCTAACCAACTTTATTATATGCATTGAACCTAGCAGAATTTGTGAGTCAAGAAGAGAACATCTCCTATCAGCCTGTTTTTGCCTCTGCTTCCATGAACACCATTAAATGTTTAATGGAGCTTGCTTCCCATGGAAGCAAAGCAGGGAGTGAGTAGTTAATGAGACTGAGCACTGCATAATTTACTTGGAAATAGTGAACTCTGTATGTTTGAGAATAAGTGCATAAAAAGAGATGCTGCTTTGCTTCTACATAGCATTAGCCCTAGGAAACAGCAAGCAGCTATGCATTAGGTAGAGATAAACACCATCTTGGTGGTCTCTGTGCATACTTCCGTACAAAAATACTTCCCTGGTTGGCAGGCCCCCAGAAAGACCAAGGATGTAGCAAGAAAAATGTGAGCTTCTTTACGAGGAGATGGGGTTCATCACAATGGGAGCACATGGAAACTCACCTCACCATCATTTGTGGGGCAGATCCAGTGTAAAGAAGCTTGCATTTCACAAAGCCAGAAACATTACTGAATTTCAATTAAAGTATTTAACTACAAAAAGGCAGCTTGAACATTTGCATTCCTTCTAAACAATACAGGCTCTTTTTAAAAGAGAAATCAGTTCAACAGTAGTAATTTGCTGTCAGTCATATCACCTTCTGCAAAGCAGAAGCTCCTAGACACAACAACATCCAAAATACCTGCCAAGGGGATTACTTAACTTCAATGCCTTTTGGTCTATGATAAATTGGTCTACTGGAAACTTGAGACTACACTTTCTAACACTGGTCCTAGGCACACTCCTGTTCTTTCAAAGGTGTTTATAAACCTTTACTATCACTTTTAAATAATTGACAATGATGTATTTATTCCTTAGATATTACTAGAGTACTGTGGACATGTTTCCAGGAGCTCAGACTAGTCCATACATGCAGCAACCAAATACATCATCTGTATTATGCATTTCAAATCTTTTAAAATGTAGTCCAGCCGAGAAAGATAAAAAGATCCAAATGTCTTCACTACAGATATCCTCTTCAGATGCAAAGAAGAAAATCCCCACAAGCTGTACAGATACTAAACATTACTTTTGTAGCTTCTCCTGGCTCTCAATTTCTTTGGATGAGGGTTAGACAGAAAGGAAAGGTAGAAAAAATAACCAAAACTGCATATTCAAGTGAAACTTATTCAGTTCAAAGGTAATAAGTAATCCAATACAAAATTCCTATGTTTAAACATCTTCTGAACAAGGTCAGTATTCTTCCAGTAATTATCGCCTGAAGTCTAATCCCATCTGAACATTTTCAATAAATCAAGCCTTAGATGAAAAATGAAGTGTGGTTATCAGCACTGTTTCTGAGGAAAAGACAAGAAGCAGTTGTGGCAGTTAGCTGTATTACTCAGGTAGCAATTCCAATACATTATATTCATTTCCCCAATCCCCAGCTATAGACCAGCACTCATCAGCATGCAGTCCCACAGCAGAGTTATCCCATGTGTTCTGCCTGCTCTTCACGTGCTGCATTGCTGGAGTACACACCACCTCTGTTAGTTACAGTAGAATAAAATTATGATATTTTACTTCCCTGGAAGCAAAACATATTTCCAAAGTCCTCCATCTTTGTAGGTTACACTGTGATAAAATGCAACAGCACTAGGGTACAGATGACTCCTTCACGTGGGGATGTACATTCTCAATTGATTTAAAGAGTAAGAAATGAAGAAACAAGAACATAAATAATAAATATCAGTACAATCCATCTATAGTTTCATTTTCTATCTCTTCTTTCTACTTTTAGATATTGCAGTATCTATCAAATACCAACCATACCGTTAATCTCTTCACAAACTGACTGATATTGTAAAATGAATACTTACTACACAGTTACATCTTTTACCTCCTCACTTGCATTTTAGATTCAGTGCAAAAAAAACCAAACCAAACCAAAAAAAACAACAGGGGGAAAAAAAAAAGGGGGGGGGGCAAATAAAATCTCAAGTGGTTGCCAATCTTACCAGGGTACTGCAAGGTACAAGGCATTCACATTTATATTCATCTGTGCAAATGGAAGGTATAATACTGGGACACAGTGGCTTTTCTTTCCAGATAATTATGTTTTGGAATTGCAATGAAGTAAACAGACTTTCTTCTCTGCAGTGCAGAAGTTTTTACATCTCAAGATACTACATCTTACTGGCGTGAGCAGATACCATAGTTGAGGGGTTAGAAAAGCTGCTTGCACTGTGAAAACCAACATTTGAGCTTTCCTCAGGGCTATTTCCTATGCATGAAATGATCATATTGAAGTGATCCATAATGCTGACCTTGAGATTATCTCCAAAAATATGGCTTCCTTTCAAGACTCACTATCCTGTTCCCTACAAAACCAAAACCAACCAACACACCACCAACAATAACAACAAGCCATCCAGGAGGGCATACATATTGAAGGCAAGGGGTTGGTTAAAACAGTCTCTGGCTGTTGTAAAATTCCTGACTGGATTTTCATGTGAGAGGGCAATGCTCATCAGAGTCCATCCTGCAACTCTTGCCCTATTTGTCTACTAGAAACATCTCTCAAGTGTTTGTATCTCAGATATAGATACAGCCTCAAAATACTTCATGAGCAGTAGGGAGGAATGTGCCCTGCTCACTGCTTCTTCCAACACACAGGCAAGGGGAAGACTATAAACAACTAAAAGGAAGTTTTGTCCTTCACACAAAGTAGTCAGGCTGAGGACGTCCTTGCCACAGGATACTGTACATGCTGATATTTTATAGCAGTTCACAGAGAAGGTGGCCAGGTCAGAGAAAAGAAATCCTCTGAGGTTTCTAAAGACACAAGAGCAACCACTGCCTGAGGAAGCCACCAGCTTTAGAGGCTGGGAGATCTAGAAAGAAGCATTGGTATTGTATATTTTGAGGGTTTAAACACATTTTCTCCAGGCTACTTGTCAAAATACAAATTATTAAAAAAGCATAGGAGTGGAAAAAAAAGTTTAGTCTTTCCAGCAATGACTGTCCTGGTTCTTCACCTTGTACAGACATTGGTTTTCAGTTGATAGGTACTAAAAAAGTATTTCACATCCCTGCCTCCAAAATAGTGTTGGCTTGATACAAAAGCAACTACACACAAATCTGTGAATAGAATAGAATAGAATAGAATAGAATAGAATAGAATAGAATAGAATAGAATAGACCAGACCAGACCAGACCAGACCAGGTTGAAAGAGACCTTTGAGATCATCGAGTCCAACCTATCACCCAACACTATCTAATCAACTAAACCATGGCACCAAGCACCCCACCCAGTCTCTTCCTAAACACTTCCAGTGATGGTGACTCCACCACCTTCCTGGGCAGCCCATTCCAATGGCCAATCACTCTCTCTATGAAGAACATCTTCCTCACATCCAGCCTAAACCTCCCCTGGTGCAGCTTGAGAATGTGTCGTCTTGTTCTGTTGGTGGTTGCCTGGGAGAAGAGACCAGCCCCCACCTGGCTACCACCTCCCTTCAGGTAGTTGTAGACAGATGTTCTTCCAGTTCAAATTAACATTAAAGATGTATTGCTTTATACAAACCCCAAAAGCAGTATCTATGTGGATTGAAATAATTTATAGAACCAACAGATTTTAATTGTTAAGATAATTTTATCTATTAGATATTCAAGCAGGAAATTAAGAAAGTGAAATACAAGTAAGAATAGAATAGAATAGAATAGAATAGAATAGAATAGAATAGAATAGAATAGAATAGAATAGAATAGAATAGAATAGATTAGAATAGAATAGAATAGAATAGAATAGACCAGACCAGGTTGGAAAGTGGGTATTCAGCTAGCAGGCTTCCTCCTACCTCAACTTCACAGATCAAACACTTTATGTTCTTAAAAGTCAAAAGAAAGTATCAAGTTTCTTCATTCAGTATGAGTTCAGGCAAAAGCACTGGTGCAAAAGAGTGGAAAGGTAGAAAGCACCAGCTTGTCTATTTTTAAGAAGAATGTTGCAAAAAAATATGAAAAGGGACATGTAGTTGTGGACTGCATCAGAATAATAAAGGACATAGGAAATGCTGATCAGAAGTGTGTAAAGTAATGGAAAAAAGTACTAAGATTAGCTAAAAATAAGAATTCTATGCATGGGAGAGAAATTGCACAAGCAGACCCAGGCTGACAGGGCACTGCCATATATCCTGCACATACCCCTCCAGTATGATAAAAATCTGGAAGTATGACAGAAAGCACAGGGCATAGACAGTGATTTGTATTAAGAATTATTCCACAAGAAAATACAAAGCTAGGAGTTTATTTTCAATAAATACTTCTTTTTCTCTGACCAAAAGAGCAGGCTTTCAATGGCTGCATCTGCTTCCCAGAAAATATTGTAATCATAGAGTAATCAGGACAAGATTTTACTCAGAAAACACTTTTGTTTGGTATATTAAATTTTCAGGTCTTTCACTTCAAAAATGCCCTTTGGGCCCTGAGATGATGAAGATGATAAGAAACTATCTTTAGCTATTTGGGGTAAAATAAAATGGGGGGGCTTGATACTCGTCTTTGTAGCCTTTCACTTTTGTGAGACCAAGATTCTGTTTGTCTAACAAACATTCTCAATGTTTCATGTCAAGTCTCTTGGTCCAATTTTAATGGAAAAAAACCACCTAAAATGTACATATATAAGATACAGAGACTTGGACAGCACTCCAGACTCTACATTTGCTGTAGTGTTAGAAAATAATCATGAAGAGTAAAATCACATTTAACCTTCTCCAAACCTGAAAACGCAGGGTCTTATGAATTTTTATTTTAAAATAGAAGAGAAATAAAATTCCCAAGTGTGCCCTGAAGAACAGTTTAGCTTTCAGTTCATTTCTTTACAGAAAAACACTACTGACTTTGTTTATTACCAGCAGTCTGTGCTTTGAGTTGCATCTTGAGGGCATTTTGCAAGATTTGCCTGTATGTGCGGTACAGTAATTACTTTTTTTGAAGTGCACTGGAAAAAAGGAAATTAAGTCAGCAGGTTTATGATCTCAGAGCTTTTTTGATTTAATTAAAAGTCATTAACAGCAACCCTCAACATTCAGTTGCTGAAAATGCCCAAATAGAACTCCTAAACCAGCAGCCATAAGCTGCAGGCTTTGCAGATAGCTCAGGCTGAATATATGGCAAAATCCAAGGTTTTACCTGTGCTAAAGAGTGACAGCAAACATGACAACTAATGTGGATTATTTAAAAATCAAATGTTGAGTGTAATGTGATTAAAGGTTAAACATAGTGGAAGTAAAGCACAATAATTTACATTATATTCCCTTCATGAATGCGTTGTTTATTAAGTCTTTTCTTGATTTATGGCATTAGAAACTTTTTAAGTCACACATTTTAACACACACACTCAGTCACAGCTGAATCGCTCACTAATGTGCTACATTCCCTGATGAGCTGGCCAATTTAATATCCAGGCTGATGCCAGAATCTCAACACAATGAAAGCCCCTTCATTGACATTCTGGTGCAATATCTAATAACAATTAGATTCCTTTTCCTTGGTATTGTGTCTTGCTATTGTCATTCTAACAACAGATGCTTTTCTTATAAACCACTGAATTTACTCAAATTTAAATGTCAGGCAGTCCAAGTGAATGCACAGTCCATGAACCTGCACTAGGGAAAATGAGTTCACATCTGTCTCATTATAATCTATTGTATTTCCATTTCATTTACTTTCAATTCTTAGCAGAGTTTCAAGCAATTTTTCAATTTCCAAACCAAGTCACATCTTAGAGAAAAGTTAGTTCCTTTTTCCCCCCTCTCTATGTTAGAATATATAAGTACTGTTTGTTGGTATATTTTTATGGTGTCACATGAGATCCCAGCACAACGCTGCTCTCACAAGCACATTGTTTAATCATGCAGTGAAACAACATGAGCAACCACTATGCAGAAGTCACCAATCCAGAAATTCTACAGACAGGTTTCCTGATGAACACTGCTGCATAATTCCAGGTACCATGTACATGAGTATAAATTTTATACACTGCATAATTAATTCAATGGGACTTCACGGGAGAAAGTAAGAGCACATCTAGGCTCTGGCAATCTATAGCTTATATGTATTGTAGTGATGGAGTTTTACAGGTGTTTAGTGATGCAGATAGTGTCTCAAGGAGTTTCTAAAGTCCTTTAGTATTTAGGGAATTAGGTCTTCAGATGTTTTCTAATACATCTCATTAGTTGCAACTCTAAGTACATCAGTACATAGAAAAAATGTTGGTACTGAATTCAGTATCTGCAGATTAAAATAATAACTGTAGGTGGATACCATGTTTCCAGATCAGGCTCCATATAAATAATTTAATGCAAGCAATATTGTATTTTAAGAGCATGACAAACAATTGCTTTGTCTGATATTCTTAAAGGCACAGAGAAAAAGATCCCAGCAAATTGGCAAAGTCTAAAGCTATGCTAACAAAGCTGCAAAGAACAGCTGCATTTGCTCTAAAATAGAATAGAATAGAATTATCCAGGTTGGAAAAGACCTTCGAGATCATCGAATCCAACCTATCACCCAACACTATCTAATCAACTAAACCATGGCACCAAGCACTCCATCCAGTCTCTTCTTAAACACCTCCAGTGATGGTGACTGCACCACCTCTCTGGGCAGCCCATTCCAATGGCCAATCACTCTTTCTGTGAAGAACTTCTTCCTAACATCCAGCCTAAACCTTCCTGCGTGCAGCTTGAGACTCTTGTTCTGGTGCTGGTTGCCTGGGAGAAGACACCAACCCCCACCTGGCCACAACCTCCCTTCAGGTAGTTGTAAATATAGGGCAATCTCAGAAGCTAGAGTTTTGTGATTATTTCAAAGGGGGGCCATTTTCTTGTAAACTTGCAAATATTCAATGTTCAGACTGCTTAATCCAAGATTGGTCTGTGGGGTATTTTCCCATTCTTTCAATATTTTCTTATTTTCAGGAATTTTAAATGAACATTTTATTGTTGAGTTCCCTGGCAGTTGTCCATGTGAGCTGGGGCTGTAGTTAGAATACAAATGAGAAAATTAATTAGCTGGTGACAGTTCAGAGTATTAGTTTTCAGCTGCTGGGTTTTATTAGGTCTCCCTTTTTCTGGAGGTGCATGAAGTGATTGACAGCATATGGAAGAAATACATAGGATGATTCAAAAATTTCATACTGAGGAACAATATGAAAAACAATCCAAAATGAGTACATGGGACAGAAATGCAGGAGTTCATACTTTGATATGCCAGAGTCCATAAGTAATGCCACCTAACACACTCTGTGAAGTTTTTGAGGCTACAAAATATTAGATTTATTGGGTTTTTTCTCAAAAGGTCAGTTGCTATATAGCACTGGATTATCAGGAAGAAGTTCTTCACTGTGAGGGTGGTAGAACACTGGAACAGGTTGCTCAGGGAGGTGGTTGAGGCCCCGTCCATGGAGATATTCAAGGTGGGACTCGACAAGGCCCTGGGCAACATGATCTAGTTAGGAATGTCCTTGCTGACTGTGGGGAGGTCAGACTGGATGGTCTTTGGAGGTCCTTTCCAACCTGGACCATTCTATGATTACCATTCAAATGCTGGCCTACAGATGTAGTTTATATCCCAGCAGCATTGCTAAAACTCAGTGGCTCTGTGAATAATTTTTAAGTTTGCATTAAAAGTGGAGTTAATTCCTCAGGAATAAGAACTTTACAAAAAGAAGGGGGGAAAAAGTTAATTACTTTGAGGAATACAGTTAGCGTAAAAATAGTTTCTTGAATAACATGTTTAATCAATTTACTATTACATCTGAACAAAATTAACATTTTAGCCTTGTGGAGCTTTACCCAGGTCAATGTGAGGTAAATATGATCCCGTGATGACTTTCTCAACACTTACAATTTTTCATTACTTGACACTGGCATTGTAATTTCTTTTTGATCTCATTTGTATTCTCCTGACACACCAAAATCAGGCTTTAGGTCTTGATAAAACATTTGTGGCTCTACTATATTATTGTGCAAATATGAACATGCAGATATCTTATTAAAATGTCACCGTTTCAGAGATGCCTTTGGTAAAAATGTTGTTATTTAGATGAAAACTGATTATCACAACAGCAACAGCTCATGTTCTGTAAAATTTCATTTTAGTCCAGCCTGGTTTAGAAGTCTACAACTGTCAAACCTTGCATCTTTCTCTCTGATCCCTCAAGCAGATGCACATCTTTTGTTCATATAATGAAACATATGTCTGTCCTTCAGCTGATTAGTGTTATCAATGAGAACAGAACAAGATATTCACTGTTTCCAAAGGTCTGCGCATCAAAGACAGCCTTAAGTAGCTTTCTGAAATGAACTGTATTTGTCAAAACTCTAAAACTGCAGAAGGATGGAGCTGGAGGAGGTCACCAGTGCCTTGCATCTTGCACAGCTGGTGTATGCAAGTGGTTCAGATACACACAGTTGTCTACGAAATTCTGGTGGTCTGCCTCTTGCTTTCTAAATAATATTCATTATCTTAACTAAGCAACAGTTCTTAAACATACACAGACATTTCAAAATGTTATACTTGAATTTAAACATCCACAAATCTTTGCAGTAACTATGGAATGATAAAGGGCACGAAGTCAACCTGCACAGTAGCAGCTCTTCACCACATAGATCTTTTCATGGATCACAGCTGTGCAGCACAGCACCCTGCTGTGCTTATGCCAGAGATTCCTCTCTGAAATTACTGCTCAGAAAAGTCACCACCACACTGCGCTGGGTTAGGCATTCCTGGGAACACTGAGAAACCCACACATTTTTAAGAAGTGCCCTTATTCTGCTTAGACTGTTTGAATACCTACATTTATCTACACTGCAAGAGAAGCATTGCTACTTGACCCTGAAAAAAAGGAACTAAATTTCAGGCTAGCGTTTTGTTTTAGCTTACAGAACTGATTCTGAATCCGTGTATTGTATTTTTGTAGTTTGTTGGGGTTTTTAATGTTTTCATAAAAAACATATAACAGATACTCTAAATGTTCATTACAGTGAAATGATCAATTTTATCTCTATTGGGTTAAAATGATGCATGTAACAGCTGCAATAACTTGGCAACGTTTGTGGAAAGCTTGCATGCCACCTTCTTGTCTCTCATAAGTGTCAAAAGGAAATTATTGTGGTCTTTTTTTTTCTCATTTAAAACAAATCCTACAAAACACTTACAACACTGTCTGCTGCAAGAGGGGTCCAGTTAGTAAACTATACTCCATTCACTCAGTAGGGGAAATAAGGACTTCAAAGTGGCCTGCAACTGAGAGCTATCTCTCCCTGTACAGAGCTACATTTCCAAACTTCCCAGTCACCTGGGTTTCTTCAGAAAAAGTGCAGCCATTCAATCCAGTGCCAGGAAGGGATGAAGACAACAGCTGCAGACATTCACACATAATCTGCAGCACAAAAAGCAGCCCAGAGTGAACAAGCAGTGATCTCTGTAGGCATATCTCCCTAGTGAATTAGCAGCCTTACCTCCATCCCCAGCAATACAATCCACTGTATACCCACGAAATGTAAGGTGATAGTCAAGGTAAAAGAAGAGAGATATACTCCTTTTCCCTGGTATCTCGATTTCTTTATTCAGACTGTGTATGTAGATGTTCATGAGTGTAAAAATCAGTATAACACACCTTTTACATTCTTTATCTACTTCCTATAGCGTGGAAGCAAAGATATTGGAACAGCAGCAGGCTCCTGCCATCAATGAAAGAAAGCAGGCTGGATTTAAACAGTTCTTTGAAAGGATCAGTGCAAGCAGTCATGGAAAGGTCTGGAACTACAAGCAGCAAAATCAAAGGAGCAGGCCAAACTGAGATGAGAAAACATGTACACAAAAACACACAATAGCATCTTCACTAACAACCACTCAGCCCATAATCTTCTAATACACTAGAAGCCCAACAGGTCCTCATGGAACCTCCTTGCTGAGAAAACAAGGAGAGTTTGCTACTAAAAATAACCAGGAATAACAAAATGTAGATCTATGTCTGTGCCTATATATATATATATGAAAATGTAACACACACATGAAAATTGGCAACAGTCTGACACGTTAAGTTGGTCCTCACAAAGATCCCCTAAAATATCAGTGCTGTTTTATCCAGGCAGCTGTATGATTGCTGAACCACAGTAGAGACGTACAGCCTGCTAAATGTACACTCTGAACTCACTGTAGGGAACAGAGGGCTTATGTTAAAAGGTCAATGGTGTTAATTCTCTGTAAATGTCTTTTGCTCAAACATGAATCCTTAATCAATTCACATTTCATAACCACCTCCTCGTTTTCCTAAAATTCTTGTTCTGCTTTTAAGGTGGAATAAAAGCATTGTCACAGAATCAGAGAATAATTTGGTTGGCATAAACCTCTGAAGGTTGCTCAGGGGCTTGTTAGGCTGACAAGCCAATACAGTCAACATAGTCACAGGAGAATTAGATACCACAAACAATGCTCTAGTATAAACTCGGGTTTACATATCTTGTCTCTGCATGTCCAAAACCACACTGCAGCCAGCTGCTTCTCTATATCAAAGCACTGAGTAAGGCATCATCTAAGGGATTTACAAAGCCTCAGTTAGTGAACTAAGCTTTTAAATAACAAGTGCCATCTGCATGGGATTTACATTCTTTTGCAGGATGGTTAATTTGAAACTTTGAAAGAATACTTGCATTCCTTTAAGATTTTCTTCTCTTCCTTATCTGTATTCTGCTGCATCACAGCACTGACCCCAAAGGGGAAAGTACTAACAGTTTTCGCTGGAGCAGTAATTCAACTTTAAATCAACTGCTAGGGAGTGAATGGGAGTACTGCCTCTCTACCCAGCTAGAGGAAAGCATGACCTCCACAAATCTCTGATTTACACTGAACTGACATGTGTTTAACCATTTTAGTATTAAATCTGTTATGTATTCCAACGGTCCCTGCTCCTTCAAGACCTCACTGTCTGATCAGACAAATTAGAAATGCAAACTCTGCATTCTGATTAATGAGTCATGAACATCACAAGGAGGCAGCAAGTGACCTTTTTTCTTCACTTTTGCAAGCCTTCCTGTAATCAGCATCACAAATATTTTGGCAGAGTTTGTTTATCGGATCTGCACTGGAGCGAAGTCTATTTCAGAAGGTTGTTTTCTTCCTATTTTGGCTCCTCTACAGGAAATGCAATGGTGTAAAGGAGTCTAGACTCTAATACCTGTGTGCTCTGACTCAACGGGTGTACACCCCAGCCATCCAACCCAAGCTAGTCCATCTAATCAGACTGGGGAAAGGACTGCAGAAAGAATAAACCAAGATTTAAGAAATAGAGCGTAAAATACAGGGGAGAAATCCATAAGACATCAAAACCAAAATACAAGGGACAATTAAAGAACTTCTATATAGGAGTAATTTAATGTAGAATTTTTGCAGGTAGCTCTGTCAAAAAAAAATCATCTCTAGAATAGAAGTAAAAAAGATGATGCAACAGACACAAAAACCATCACAAGCCTATTTATCCAGCTTTCCATATTGTACTGTGGCTAACAAAGCAAGGAAGTCCTCAAAGGAGGATCCTCTTCAAGGTGTTAAATACATCCTGCTTAGTCATATTGCTTACGGATTCATATCTGCTTTTGGAATAACATCAAAGCACAAAACAATTCAAGGTCTCTACATCTAAGGTTGAACCTGTGATTTTGTTATTGGGGAGCTTGAGCAACTAGACACAAGCCTTGTAATGTCATCTCTAAATACAGGGTGCATTAGACAGTGTAAGTAAACTGGTAGTGTGAAGGGTAAGAAGGTGTATTTTAAGACTAGAAACAGGTAACTAATTCTAGCACCTCAAATCTTGGTGCTGGATCAGAGATGTGCAGAGGTACAAAGTGGTACTTAGCAGGCAAATAGTGCCTTCCACTTCCCTCACAGCAGCAGGTATCAGGGAATATTATCAGTACCAAAAGGACAAACATATTCATTAACTTGAGGAAACTATCGAGAAGGTATCAGGAGGATGTCAGAGCCACTCTTCCGCATCCCCTCCATAGGTGAGCACTTGAGGCATGGTGGGCACCCTAGAAGTTGCTGGAGAAGAAGTTGCTGCCTATAGCAGCAAGAAGCTTAAGAAGACTGCTGTCATAAATTTTCAGATACTCCACAGAAATCATCATCACAGTTCTGAGAATGAAAGAAACAGGGCTGAACTTCAAAGCTAACAATGTCCTGAGGGATGATACGTGGAAACAAGTATCCTGACCTTCCCAGAATCTAGAGGACAGGTTGCCTCAAAGAACTTTAATAGATTTTGATCTCAAGGAGGTCAAAATAAATCTGAGACTGTTGAGGACACATTGGATACGTACTTCTATAAACAAAAACCGACTGTGACCTATTTTTTCTGGAAAACAAGTCAAGCATAGCTGAGTGGGAAGCTCATGAAGCTTTATTTTAACTATCCTCTTAAGAGATTTTGCAGGCTCTTTTAGCTGGTGATGAGGAGATTTTACAGTATTTACAACAACCATTTAGCTATGTATCTTTTGTACAAAAAAAATAAGGTTGATGTAGGAGAGACAAGATTAATTAAGCAAATATGGTAGAGTATATCAATCATGGAAAACTCTGTCATAGAAGATAGAGGCATGGTTGAGAATCATAGAATCAGTCAGGGTTGGAAGGGACCACAAGGATCATCTAGTTCCAACCCCCTGCCATGGGCAGGGACACCTCACACTAGATCAGGCTGGCCAGAGCCTCGCCCAGCCTGGGCTTAAACACCTCCAGGGACGGGGCCTCAACCACCTCCCTGGATAACCCATTCCAGGGCTTCACCACTCTCATGGAGAAGAACTTCTTCCTCACATCTAGCCTGAATCTCCCTATTTCCAGCTTTATTCCGTTCCCCCTAGTCCTATCACTACCTGAGATCCTGAGAAGTCCCTCCCCAGCCTTTCTGTAGGCCCCCTTCAGATACTGGAAGGCCACAATAAGGTCACCTCGGAGCCTTCTCTTCTCCAGACTGAACAGCCCCAACTCCTTCAGTCTGTCCTCATAGGAGAGGTGCTCCAGCCCTCTGATCATCCTCGTGGCCCTTCTCTGGACATGCTCCAGCACGTCCACATCCCTCCTGTAATAGGGGCTCCAGAACTGAACGCAGTACTCCAGGTGGGGTCTCACCAGAGCTGAGTAGAGGGGAAGAAGCACCTCCCTTGACCTGCTGGTCACACACTGGATGTTAGGAAGAAGTTCTACATGGAGAGAGTGATTGCCCATTGGAATCGGCTACCCGTGGAGGTGGTGGAGTCACCTTCATTGGAGGTGTTCAGGAGACTTGATGGGGTGCTTGGCTGTATGGTCTAGTTGTTGGGTGGGTTGGATTGGTTGATGGGTTGGACGCGATGATCTTGAAGGTCTCTTCCACCCTGGTGTATTGTATTGTATTATTGTATTCTCCTGGTTAAAATGAAAAGACTCAAGTACTAGTTGTTTCTAAAGCAAAGAGCATTGCAAAATGTTATTTTTATGCTAATTCAGAGCATGTGATCTTTATTCATTTATTCTCTATTAAAACAAGATAATGTCTGGAAGTCTGTTTCCATCACTAGCTGATATATGAATGAACTGGCTTTTTGCCTCAGCTGATACTTTTCTGAATGAATAAGAGCATTAGCTCTAAGCAAGACACATTGCAGCAGCATGCTGTACAAGGCTTTTCTAAACAGTCTTCTGTGCCAGCAGAGAAAATCCATTTCCTGACTTTGCCATCCCAATTCTTTTCTTAGGGATCTGTAATGCTTGTAACGTCTTGGCAATGTTAAAGACAATTGTGTGTTGGATAGGAGCAGTTGTGACTATCATCATCACTTGTGCAAGGAAGACATTATGGGAAGAGGGAGCACTATAATGGTTCCCTCTCCATCTTCACATGATGTCACAGATCCCCTTCTCAGCTTTGCTCTCTGCTATCCACCCTGCCCTGGCTGGAATAGGTCACCAAGTCACAGTCAAGTAGGAAATCTCTCAATGGCAGAGGTAGTTCCCAGAAAAGGAGTGTCACTGTCAAATGAATCAGTCGCGCTGGCACCCTTCCCCAGATCTGCAGAGTTAATTTGCTCTCTCTCATTCAGTATTTGATGTAAACTCTCTAGAGCTTAACAAAGCTTGCTGGTACAGGAATGAGGAGGCTGCATTCATTCTGAACTCAGAGAGATTACTGCCCACAATGCCCAGATTCTTTGAGCAAAATGTAACTTCAACCACCAGTGATCTTAAGACAGCTTCTCTGTTGAACATACCTGCAATGGTCACGTTTTACAAACTAGATGCCATGTATGCTTCCAGAAGCAGTTCTAAGTAGAGTTGCCATGTCTCCCAAGTTGAAGTCATAATCAGGTCAGCATGACATTGTTACTACAGTAATTTCATAAAAAAGTGCAAGCTTCTATCCTCATGAGATTCATATACACAGAGATACCTTTGCATTGGTGCATGCTCCCATAGTTTTCAGAGCCATGTTGCATATTAAAACAGAAAGGCTCTGTCCATTGCATAGAACTTTTCTTCACTCCTGTACGTGGGCACTTAGAAATCAGGAAGTCCTCAGATTTAACAGATATACCAAGATGTCAGTGAATAATATTTCTCTGTAAGAGGGCTTCAGAATTACCTGAGACAGCAAACAATGACTCAAAGGTTTGTTCCATCTAGCTGGAAAGGCAATAGGCCGACACTGTCATCCATTCTATGTCTAGATATGGAACAGACCCCTCTGCCTCAGTGACATTGCCTTGTCAAATGCAGGACTGGTGCAAGGAAGGACAAGTGACTATCAGGGAAATGCAGGCAGTACAGTGAGTAGTATAGCATAACTACAAGCCACAGACCAGAGTGGAGGGAGAAAGGAGGAAGATGGTTGAAAATATATACCATGGAGTCATAATTACTGCATTCCCCAAGGAGAAAATTGTGAAACAATGCTCATTTTCAGAAACACAGATTGAAACACTTCTTTTTAAAAAGCAATACTAATGAGCAAGCAAACTGGTTGAGAGTCTAGTATCACCTTCCCAAGTATCAAATGGGAGACATTTTCAGTTACTTTGTGTATTGAATACAAAGCAAAATCTAGAGATTAAATGTCAACAAATGAAGGCAAAGCATTAATCTATTGTGCCATATCACCTCACTCCTAAATCACTAACAAGCTACCATCTATCTTATCTCTGCTTCACTTATTGACAATCTCCATTTGTTTCATCAAGAAAAGGGACAATCCATTCAGGACTCAGCATACATCCCCTAAGGAGAAAGAAATACTTTGCAATAAATGGCAGCAAAATGGCAGACTTTGTGCACTGTAAGCAGACTGTACCTTGCTTTGGCACAAAAGCACTCAGTAAAGAATAAAAGGCATTATTTTCTTCCCTTTGTATAGACATGTCTCTCAAAGGTGCACACTCAACTTATTCTCTTTGGAGAACCGCAGGAACTGTATCATTTTCATACCTCTAGAGAAGAGAATCAAGTCTGAAATCACTCTTTTACAGTTCACACCAACACACTTGACTGCTCACATCAGCTGCTGGGGGGAGCAGGCTCCATTCTCTGTAATTCTGGGTAAAATCATGCAACCTCTAGAAGAGCTGTCCTGGCACACTGTGGCTTGCAACCAGGTCTTATTTAATGGGACATGCCTTCTGGGGAGAGCAAGCTCTCAACCAGACAGCAATGTCATATAGAGCTAACAAGCTGTATTTAAGAGCTTCTCAAGGACTAAATTATATTGGGGAACCCAATACCTACATGAAGCGATGGATAACAGACCATTAGTCTGTTCCAATGTACCTGTACTCAGAGTCAGCAGGGAAGAAGCAGGCAGTAAAAGAAACAGACTACAGACTAGAAAGGAAAGGAGAAACATGATGTAGGGAAATCAGCTAAAAAGAGAAGCTTCTTGGAGAGTTTCCCATTAACATTTTACCTCAGCATTACCTCAGAAACATCTAATGCTTTGCCAGGCTAACTACTTTGCAAACAAATATCACAGTATCACTAAGGTTGGAAGAGACCTCAAAGATCATCGAGTCCAACCTGTCACCACAGACCTCATGACTAGACCATGGCACCAAGTGCCATGTCCAATCCCCTCTTAAACACCTCCAGGGATGGTGACTCCACCACCTCCCTGGGCAGCCCATTCCAATGACAAATGACTCTCTCAGTGAAGAACTTTCTCCTCACCTCGAGCCTAAACCTCCCCTGGCACAGCTTGAGACTGTGTCCCCTTGTTCTGGTGCCGTTGCTAGAGAGAAGAGACCAAATATATTGCAGTCTTGGCTGAAAAGATGTGAAATCATTGCTATAAACTTGTGTCAATGCTAATATTGGCTCATATTGCTACTGTTGATAGCAGTTAACCTTCACCTCAAAGAAGTCAATAATTTTTGCATCGATAATGAACATTAAGGTCATTGTGGCAATGGCAGTTGAGAACATTTTGTAGAGTTTTTTTATGACATTTGAATAAGCACAACACTTTAAACCAAAACTGGCCAAAATTCTGCCCTGCATCCCTGCACATTTATCAAGTGTCATTTTGGAAACCCATCTATTGCTGTTACTAGAACTGCAGGGTTGCTGAATTTAAAAAGAAAAGCCAGAGAACAGGTTGCCAGAAAGTTGACTAACAGTAAAGTCCTGATAAAAGCATTAGTCAAAACAGAATAATCAGATAAAATCAGAGGGTGAATAAGTTCACCAGTAAATCTAGGAAACATAACATTCCTGATGCTGAAGGAACAGCATAAATTGTTTGCTAATGCAATACAGTATCCACACTCTAATGCACGACTGTACTTTCTAATATAAATGCAGTATAATTAGTTAAAATACTAAAGTGACAAATGTTATGTGTTTATCAGAAAAAAAAGGGTAAAGCAAGCAGATAAAAGTGCTTTTACCTGGTAATACTGTGATTGTTCCAGTGTGTGTCAGACACCCACAACAGTTTGCATTCATGGAAAAGGGATGGACTGTGTTGATAAGCACAAAATTGGAATGATAGGAGCCTCAGCTTAGTCCTTAATGCTAAACTCTCTGTAAATGTGAAAGCTGGGTCCTGGAGATAGCAGACAAATGTCATGTTTGAACAAACGATATTGGGAAAAACTAACTGGAGGTCCCAGAAATAGAACTACAGTGCAGGTACAAAACCACAAATGTAGTTACTTCTCAGGTAGTATCTGTACTTCAGTCAGGACAAGATGGAGGAACACAGGTTAGAGATATATCTACATATTATACAGTCACAGAGACAAAAACACTTTAAATGGAATTATAAAAGTCCAAGATACAATGGAATGGCATGGCATGGCATGGCATGGCATGGCATGGCATGGCATGGCATGGCATGGCATGGCATGGCATGGCATGGCATGGCATGGCATGGCATGGCATGGCATGGACCAGACCAGACCAGGTTGGAGGAGACCTTCAAGATCATCAAGTCCAACCCATCATCCAACACCATCTAATCAGCGAAACCATGGCACCAAGCACCCCATCCAGTCTCCTCCTAAACACCTCCAGGGATGGTGACTCCACCACCTCCCTGGGCAGCCCATTCCAATGGGCAATCACTCTCTCTATGAAGAATTTCTTCCTAACATCCAGCCTAAACCTCCCCTGGCACAGCTTGAGAATGTGTCCTCTTGTTCTGGGGCTGGTTGCCTGGGAGAACAGACCAACCTCTGCCTGGCTACAACCTCCCTTCAGGTAGTTGTAGAGAGCAAGAAGGTCACCCCTCAGTCTCCTCTTCTCCAGGCTAAGCAACCCCAGCTCCCTCAGCCTCTCCTCCTAGGGCTTGTGCTCCAAACCCCTCCCCAGCTTTGTTGCCCTTCTCTGGACACCTTCCAGCAAGTCAACATCTTTCCTAAACTGAGGAGCCCAGAACTGGACACAGTACTCGAGGTGCGGCCTAACCAGTGCTGAGTACAGTGGGAGAATGACCGCCCTGCTCTTGCTGGCCACACTGTTCCTGATACAGACCAGGATGCCATAGGCATATTTAGGTCTCCTAGGCTAGACTCTGTCACTTCAGGAACTGAACTATGCCCTGTCACAAGTACTCAGATTAGTTTTTAACCACTGGAGGAGGCTGAGAACATGTAAGACAGCAACAAAAGTATTCATTTCACTGGGTTACATGAAAAAATATCAGTATAGCCAGGAACAGCTGTACAAGATAGCTGTTGAGTATGGCCAGTACTATATTAGGCTTAATGGGACATGAGAGCTCAAATCACTGTATTCAAAATGCTTGTTCCTCTTAGGTATACTTTTTTCCTGCATTAATACAGGCCTTATTTTCCAACATGCATTTTGCTATTCTAATACTTAACACAGGATCTTACTAAGTAAGAACTTGCTAGCTAGTTCCACCTTTTTTTTTTTTTTTTTTGTCCTTTTAATCAAATATAGAGGCACTTAAATACCTCCCAGTTATAGAAACAGGCTCAGAAAGAAAACTGACAGCTTAACCAGATAATTTCCTGCTGGACTCTACAACTGATACACTCTCATCATTGTTGCTGGTGTATTTACATGCAAATGTAAACATTTCAGTATCCCGGTTTTCCCAGCATTACCAAGGTTCTCCAGAATCACCAATGCCTCTTTCCTGCATTTTTTGAACCATTTATTCATGCAGCCATTTGCAAGCCATGTTAGTCCCCTTTTTCTTCATTTATTAAATAAGTCTGCTTCCCTGTGAGCAGTGTTTGATTTTCAGTAATAGTGACAAATGTAGTCGAAAGTTTTATATACACACACACATCCACCAAGCATTCATCTGTCTTCCTCTGCAGTTAAAATGTCAGCTAGATTTGAATTCACTTGTTTTGGTATTTTGCTTCTCTAACCTTTCCTTTTTGAGTCTTAGCTAAGGTCCTATTTAATTTTGATTAATCCTTTTTTCTTCTCTTATGAAAAGATTAATTTTAAGGGACCATCATCAAATATTGTGAAGATGAAGTCTTAAAAAGCCCACAAGTTAAACAGAAGCCAATCAGGGCTTTTGTGGGAAACAGCAACAGCCAGAACACCTTTTCTCTACAAATATTTCCCAATAAACACTGAAAGTTCAAATCAGCCCTAGACAGTGATCACACCTTCCTCACAAAATAATTCTGGGAAACACCATGAATCCTGCACTGTTTGGAAAAGCCCAGCAATAAGATTAGAAAACAAGACAAACCAGAAAGCCAAACAACCACGCACACAAGAAAACAACAACAGCAGCAAAAAGTAAAGAAAAAAAATAAACAAGGGATGAAAAAAGAAAGGGGGAGGGAAAGGGGAAAAGGGAATTAAGAGTAAGTAAACTTGGGAGCGACTGGCAATAGCAAGACTTAACAGAAAACTCAGGAGACAAAATAATGCTAACTCTTCCCCCAAATGTTTAATATACTGTGAGGAGTAAGTAGGTTCTGGTCCTTGTTAGAGGTCAGTTTCAAAACAAAAGCAGCTCAGTAACTGGTAGACTAGACAGATGTTGCTGAAGTCAGCCTACAGAAATGGTACAACACAGAATCTCAGAGAACTGAGATGAATGAACTAAATTTAGAAAGGAAAAAAACAAGGAAAACCCACAACAAAACAAAAAAAGAAGGTATTTTCAAGCTCAGAGCTAGCTGTATTTCTAGTTCTAGGAAAAGCAGCACTGATATAATAGGAAAGTAATATCTGATTATTGGTTCAGAAAACTATGCTATGTCATTTATTAGAGCAATTTGTGGTGTGTCCACTTTGGTCAGGACAGAGCCCTGAGCCCTTGGCAGCAGCATAGACAAGCATATGGAGCTTTGCCTTTCTTACCCATCCAAGCATGCAAGCCCAGCACGAGCCCTGCACACCCTCCAGGACACCCCAAGAGAACTGACGAGGTGCCCAGGAGGTCTGGCAACTGCTGAAGAGAGAACTTTTAAAGAAGCAAAAATATCTGAAGATTCAAAGAAAAACATTCAGCAATATTCAGCACTGCTGCTTTAGAACAAATGAGGTCTCAGTTACATTTTTAGCAGAAGACATACAACGTGCAGTTTCCAAATCTTGATCCAAAAGAAGAGACTCTGTTATCTCCTACACCAGTGGAAAGTCTTTTCTTACATAGCAACCAGTCCTGAGAGCTGCTGTATCTCTGTAACTGAACATGGGCTCTCATTTATTTCATACTTCCAAGTCATACTCATGTACAGCATTTGAATATCAGAGATACAGGTTTCCTGTGCAGTCTGTGCACTAACCTCCAGAGAACTCAGATACGGGGAAAGCACCACTTGTGTCTATGAGTAATGAACTGGGAAGCACTGTAAAATGTGACAAGGCAGTTTGTGTGGGACCACTGGCAAGCTCTGATATGTGGAGGATGTTACAGAAAAACTGCTGCTTCACAAAGTCTGGTGCTTTGCTACAATTTAGGAAGAAATGTCTGAAAAATAAGCTGGTGCTAAAGTGAAATAATTTAACTTAAAGGAGTAAAGCTTTTTCACACAACAGCCTCCCTCAGTTCATTTTAATTCAAATCCTTCCTCCCTTTCTTTTCCATACCTTTCTAAAGACAGTCCCTACATAAGGTAATCTCTTCACATTCACTCTTTCAGAAAGCTGCTTATAACAGTTTCTTATATTTAATTGCTCTACTAAGCCCTGTAATATCTTTTTTAGCCCAGGACATGGGGCGTTCTACAGTGGTGAACAGCTGAGCAGAGAGCATACAATACCATTTATACATACTGCAGTATGTCAAGGTTGGGTTTTGTTAACGTCACATCACTGTGTCTGCTTCCCATTACACCTGTTTTATTTGACTGTTTAAATATTTGTAATAGAAGTGGAACTGCAGTCCCCATGAAAAATTGATATAAAGGACAAAAGCAGTTCTAAATACCACCTCACTATGCACCCTTAAATATACACAGTTGCAAATCTGCAGCTATTTCTTTAGTAACAAATATCAATGTCAAGAGTTTGTTTTCCCATTTGCTGTAACTATCATTAAATATTAAGGAGACAAAAGTCTTGAGCCCACAGAAGGCTAAGATTCCAGAGGGAAAACACAAGAGAAATGGAGTGTCTGGGAAATTTGTGCATTCTGTTGGAAGGCCATGAGATCTTTAGGCTGCACAATCAGCTGCTAATAACATCACATCAGACTGCGGTGACAACTGCAGAACCAAAAGCAAGAATGTGTTGTAATTGCTTTTCACCAGGCAAGGATGCAATCAGGACATCCTACAGTGCTGCATTTTAAAGACAAAATTCCTAAAAATCACTGTTTTCCAAAGTAAAAGATGTTGGTCTTTAAAGTTAGTAAACCAAAGTTTTAGCTTGTATGGCAGATTTTCAGAAATGGAAATAGCTGCACTGATCATGATGACCTTTGACAGTGACAAGTAAGATTTAGAAAACCTTTCTCCTCTCATTCACACTCCCAGCATTGCACATTGGTTTGCACTGCTGCAGATGTTTGAAGTAACAGCAAAACTTTATGTGGAACGACACCAGGAGCAGCTGAGATGGCATCTCAGAAGCAGCATTGTTAAGGCCTGCATGCAAGATCAAAGCCAGACCAAGCTAGACGGAAGACTTTTCTGGCAACAGGCAGGCAGGGTTTGAGTGCACAGCCCCACACATGAACCATCAGTTAAGGCTATGAGACCTGACATGGCACCATGGGGAAGTTGCTCTTACCCAATGTGAGCTATTTAAACGTCCCCAAAGAGTACGAGCAACCCAGAGCACCAGGGCCAACAAACTTGGCACAGCAGAAAGGGCAGGGTGCAGCTGTTGCCTCAGCAGTTCACACAGGCAGGGCAAAATCTCTCTCCCAGACCAAAGGTAAACCAGCAAGTTCAATAGGACTGGGGAAGCTTAACTGTGCTGTCCACTTGGGGAAAGGGCATGTCCATGGAGATGTTTACACCTTGGCTGCAGTGGCTTCAGGTCTGGAAGTGGTGAAGCCATCTTGCATCTAGGCAACTTTTAAAGATTTATAGATGTGGTGCTGAGGGACATGGTTTATCCCTAGACTTGGTATATTTAGAGAATGGTTGGACATGATGATCTTAAAGGTCTTTTCCAACAAAAATGATTCTGTGATAAGGATTCTATTATAAACATATATATATGTATGTATACCTTAAAGCTGACAGCTCAGCTCAGTGGAAACAGAACAGAGCTCTGAGGTTTTGGAGCTCAGGTGAAATGGTCTTTTCCATTTATAAGTAAGCAGGATTACTTTCAAATGCAGCCCATAACCAAGGAGGTTGTTAGACCTGGTAATTATAAATATGCTGAGTTTTTGCATAACCATAAACTATTTCTAAATTTTCAACTGAGGAAAATTATTCTCTGGTCACAGTTTTTAAAGTTCTATTTACCACAATTAGTAGACATAGTACAAAAAAGGTGTGAGCAACCAATTATATGTACACTTTACCAATGGAGCAACATCAGCCTATTACACACTTAGTTTTCATTTTTCATCAAAGACACTAGGGTAGGGAACATTAAAGCAAACAGTCTTCAAAAAAAGGCAAGAATGAGGACCCAGACAACTACAGACCAGTTGGCCTCACCTCTATCCCTGGGAAGATGATGGAGCAGCTCATCCTGGAGATCATCTCTAACCACATGGAAGACAAGAAGGTTATCAGGAGTAGCCAACATGTATTTACCAAGGGGAGATCCTGTCTGACTAATGTGATAGGCTTCTATGCAATTAGCCATCCAGCAAGATCTGGACAGGCTGGAGAGCTGGGTGCAGGCAAACCCCATGAAGTTCAATAAGCACATGTGCAGGGTCCTGCATCTGGGGAGGAGTAACAACATGCACCAGTACAGGTTAGGGGCTGCCCTGCTGGAAAGCAGCACCATGGAGAAAGACCTCAGAGTCCTAGTGGACAGCAAGTTCTCCATGGAAATACAGTGTGCCCTTGTGACCAAGAGAGCGAGTCCTGGGGTGCATCAAGAAGGGTGTGTCCAGCAGGTCTAGAGATGTTCTTCTACCTCTCTACTCTGCCCTGGTGAGACCACACCTGGAATACTGTGTCCAGTTTCAGGCTCACCAGCTCAAGAAAGACAGAGAGCTGCTGGAGAGAATCCAACTGAGAGCCATGAGGATGATTAGGGGACTTGAGCATCTCCCCTATGAAGAGAGACTGAGATCCCTGGGGCTATTTAGTCTTGAGAAGACTGAGAGGGGATCTCATCACTGTGCATAAATATCTAAGGGGTGGGTGCCAAGAATATGGGGCCAAGCTCTTTTCGGTGGTGCACAGTAATAAGACAAGGAACAACAGGTTCAGACTTGAACATGGAAGATTTTACCTCAACATGAGGAGAAATTTCTTTACAGTGAGGGTGATGGAGCACTAGAACAGGCTGCCCAGGGAGGTTGTGGAATCTCCTTCTCTGAAGACTTTCAAAACCCACCTGGATGCATTCCGGTACTGACTACCCTAATTGATCCTGCTTTGGCAGGGGGTTAGACCTGATGATCTCTGGAGATCTGTTCCAACCTCTAATATACTTTGATACAGTGATTTTGCAACCAGCTTAGTTTGTTGGGAGGGGTTTGGTTTTGTGTTTTGCTTTTGTTGTTGTTATTATTGCTTTTTGAGTTTGTTTGATTTGGTTTTTTTCATGTAATTAATGAAGATTTAGAAAGATAAGTATATTAAGAATATATGAAGAAAAAAACCTAAATAAATCCAGGCAAGATCCAAATTAACATAGAGAAATATAACTTGTTCCCCAAGCTGGGAGCACAGACCCAGGAAAACAAAAATGTGGAAGGTGAAGTTCAGGTATGAAAAGGCACAAGGGAGAAGTGCATAAAGCCTCTCACTGAGGGCCTTCTACTGTAGGCAAAGGCTTTAGAGGAGCTCAGTTTTCACCTAATAACAAAATGTTCTAAAAGAATAACAGAAATAAAGATAGAATCCACATTTGATTTTAAACATATGAAGTATGAACCACATTACTGGATTTTTGGTTTCTTTTCCATGCTTCCTCTCAGAGCAAAACCATATAAAAATGTAACTTTAAAATCCAGGGGGCTGCATTTCTTGAGGAATTAATTTATCAACAGCAAACAATAAACCAGCAGCATTTACCACTTCAGTAAAAAAAATTACCATTTGCTTTGTTTTGTTGTTTCCAAGATGCTTGTTTTCTTCTAAAGAAGCATTTGCATTAATCTTATCCAGCAGTCCATTGTTTTTATCCTGCAGTTAGCTAAACTTCTCTTGGGCTTGATAGTGTTGCTGAAATTATATATGACAGTGCTGATACAGCTATTCACTTGCGTGTTCAAGCCTGCATCAATAATGAATAGTTCTTAAGCTGCTCTGAAGCTTTGGTTATGAAAATAGAATGAAAATGTGATTACTGTCACAGTAATACTGCCAGATTTTTTAATGAGACAATATTCTTCATTTTGTCTCAGACAAAATTTTACAACTAATACAAAAACATGATTAACTCTGTTAACTCTTAGATTAGGCTTTGCTGTGTTCCATTATAGATTAAATTTATGCAGATGCATTCTTTTCCCTCATCCTTTGGAGAGGAAAAAAAAAAAGAGAGAGAGAAAAAAAAAGATATTATCATTTTGTTAATCTAGGTACAGATTGTGAAAATAAAACAAGTTAAAACCAGACCAATACTAATGATTCCCTGCTTGACAACATAGATTTTTCTCTCTCTCCATCTCTAATCTTTCATTAAGCATCCCCTCGGGGCTTCTCCCTCATTCTTTCTCCAGACCTTCATGTAGCATCACAAGCATAAAGAAGCCCAAACTGAAACACAGGACCTGAACATCCATGATGTTTTGGCAAATTCCTAACAGGATTTAATTAATGTATTAATGCAATGCAGAATAAAATAAGAGACATTTGTATCATTCAGAAAGACTCAGATTGCAATAACAACTGTGGCACGGGTCATGCCTGTGGGACACCACTGAAAATCCAGTGTGTGGAGCAGACTGTTTCTGCTGCACCATGTTAAGATCCTACAACTCTCAATATCACAAGAGCTAATTTCTCTCCCAGTGTTCTTTTAAATGATACCATAATATTCCAGAGGTTCCAAGGGTTCTCTAAATCTCACATTTTAAGAGATAGAAAGCAGAGCACACTGGCCCCCAAAACTTTGTTTCAGCAATTCTGAGTTTCATATATCTGTGAGATAATCCTTAGAAATAGAATAATATTGTGTTGACATAAAATAATGTCAGACCTACCAGGTATTCTCTATCACTGGAACACCTTTATTTCACACAAAAAAAATATAATAGTGAGGTATGGGCCCAAGATTTTGTGTGTTTTTGCATAAATATATAAAGACAAGTCTATTCGCTAAAGAGGAGTATATCAATAGAATAGACTAGAATAAACCAGGTTGGAAGCGACCTTCAAGATCATTGTATCCAACCTATCAACCAATCCAACCCACCTAAACAACTAAACCATGGCACCAAGCACCCCATCAAGTTTCCTCCTGAACACCTCCAATGATGGTGACTCCACCACCTCCACAGGCAGCCCATTCCAATGGGCAATCACTCTCTCCGTGTAGAACTTCTTCCTAACATCCAGCCTAAACCTGCCCTGGCACAACCTGAGACTGTGTCCTCTTGTTCTGGTGCTGACTGCCTGGGAGAAGAGACCAACATCTGCCTGTCTACAAGCTCCCTTCAGGTAGTTGTAGAGAGCAAGAAGGTCACCCCTGAGTCTCCTCTTCTCCAGGCTAAGCAACCCCAGCTCCCTCAGCCTCTCTTCATAGGGCTTGTGTTCCAAACCCCTCACCACCTTCGTTGCCCTTCTCTGGACACACTCCACCAGCAAGTCAGCATCCTTCCTAAACTGAAGGGCCCAGAACTGGACACAGGACTCAAGGTGTGGCCTAACCAGTGCAGTGTACAGGGGAGAATGACCTCTCTGCTCCTGCTGGTCATACTGTTCCTGATGCAGACCAGGACGCCATTGACCCTCTTGGCTGACTGGCTACACTGCAGGTTCATGTTCAGCCTTACCATCCACCAGTAGCCCCAGGTCCCTCTCTGCCTGGCTGCTGGAGGTGTTCAGGAAGAGACTGGATGGGGTGCTTGGTGCCATGGTTTAGTTCATTAGATAGTGTTGGATGATAGGTTGGATTTGATGATCTCAAAGTTCTTTTCCAACCTGGTTAATTCTATTCTATTCTATTATGGAAAATCCCCTAAAATACAATTTATGTCCAAATATGTGTCATCGTTCTTACTGTATTCATCAGTGTGGTTTCTCCCCCAATCATGTAAACAGATTAACTTTTTTTTCATTTATTTTAATTTTTAAGAAAGAAAAGAAACTATGCATCTTAAATAACTTAATAAGCTAATAAATGCAAAATGCCTCAGAAAAGATGAAGAAGGGAAAAAAGACATTTAAGCCTACCCAGCCACTTTTCCTCATTGAGCTGCTCTGGAAGGGCCAGGGCAGCACTGGAAAAAGTATATGGGCTTGAAAAAATATGCAGGTAGCCTTTTAGTTATGCAATTCATATAAAGCTATTATTTATTAGTAAAATCCATTCACTGAAACTAGGAAGGGGGAAAAAAATCATGAGATACTGAACCATTACTTGAATGCATTTATTTCTTCTTTGTGTAACAATAGCTTTGCATGGCCAAATTAAGCTCTTTGACCCTAATGACAAACCAGCTGCCGTTTTCTGCAAGACTAACTTTCCACATTTAGGGATCTTCAGAAAGCTGGGCTTATGCTTTGCTGAAATAAGCAGAGACAACAAAAGACCATCCTTCCTCAGTCTCTCTTTGTTAAGGGTAATTGCTGGTGCAGAAAGACCAATGACTTGAAGCTCATGGCTTCTGTATCTCAAAAGAGTAGCACTGATCAACAACAAGCTGTACTGATTGTCCACCACCAAACTGGTGAGTACCACCCTGACCACTGGGCCAAGACCATACTACTTGCCAACCACCTTAGATGAGTTTCAGTGAGAGGATGACAGCTCCCGCTCCACTGCTTAAGGCACAGTGGTAAAGAGCTCATTTGAGTTCTGATTAATATTTGCAGGTCCAGCCATTTTTCAGCCTGCAGTACTTGTCACTGCACAGTACACTTAAAATTCTGCTACATTCTGTTCACATGTTTGCAATATGTAAGTAAGAGAAGTAAAAAGTAATAAATTTCTTTGCCACGGTTTTGTGCTATTTGCTTGTCAGGGAACGTGGGAAGATGGAAGACAAGGTGAGCAATGACAAGGACAGCAGAGCAGCCCAGTAATGCAAGCTCGTGTTACAGAGCTTCCATTATTCAGCCTTGTCTCGGCACTAAAGATGATGTGTTTGAGCCTTGGAAGAGCATGGATATGAGATTTAGAAATACAGCCTAATGTGTTCCCTTTTCCAGAAATAAAGTTGTTGGGTTTGAGTTGTTTTCAGCACTCGCTTTGGTTTTATTCCTTGCCAAGTGTTGATGCATGTGCAACTCCTGTAACCTGTGGTTTTTGTGTAGTTTCGTGAATCACTGTGCCATATTTCAACAAGCACAGACAGAATTCAGCTGGGTTATCTGCCTGACCTGTACTAAGAATTTGATTCAAATGATATGGCTTGGATTGCTGTTATTTAACTTGTTTCTTAGACAAGTTACAAACAAACCACTTGAAAATAAAGTAAAATTATTTTCTAAAGCTGTCAGATTTCTGATAGGATAGGTAAAAGATGAGCATTCAAGGTTCCTGTATTTCAGGAGGGGGGGGGGGGGGGGGGCGGAACAAAACAAGCAAGAACAACAACAAAAAAACACCAAAGAAAGAAATAGAGAAGCCCCATTTTCTTCCATTAGCTTCTCAGAAATCAAATCAGAGAGTGTTGGTTCACACAGTTTTCAGATGATGAGGGAGTCATGGCTATGTGGTTACTTACTGGTATTTTTCCTCCACAATAATAATGAGAAGAAGCATTATCACCCCTCATATTCAATCAGACCACTTGATTTACAGCCCCAAATTACAATCAGTAGCTGCTGGCAACTGAGGTTATATAGATGCCATCGGTACACATATCAGGATAAATCACTTCACCTCTCTGCATCCCAATGATACCAGCATAACTTTAAGGCAGATATTCAGTTTCCTACATGGCACTGAAAGACTGACAAAAAGACCCAAGCTAAAATAATGGCAAAGGAACAGTGAAAAACAAAGATCATGGCTTACTGAAAGCTTTACCCAACACCTAGGAAAAATTATCACTACTTTTTTCTCAAAAGATTTGATAATAAATTCTTCTTATTAAACTGCTTGATAGTTACTAGAGGCAAAGGGCTTTTTATGTTAATTGCTGTCATCTCACTTCCACTTTCCACCCCTTGCATCTGCTGTTTTTATCAACCTTTTTTCTCATCTTAAATGTAAATTGTAAGACATTTGAAGAACAACATATGTTTTTTTGTGATGTGTGGAGACTGCAGCTAGAATAGCAAGGTCATGTTTTCTAACTGGCCTGCAGGTACCTCTGCAATACCAACATTAATAAAATCTCAAGAGGAAAAGAAGCAATCTAGCCAATTATGGGAACAAGCTCATCAAAGGAAGAAAGATTTTCCAGGAGAGAAAAGTTGCTGTTACAGCTGCTGTCAGCAATATTAGAAAACTGAGGGCCCAAATGTTAGCTGGGACATTCCAAATGAATCCTGAACTATAAACCAAATGGTAATAAACAAAGCTATTTGTCAGTTGACCCCCCTTGGATGTTGTTAACAGGCTAACAGCATGCCCATAGCCTATGGCAACCTGCAGACTCCCAGTGATAAAACCATGACAGCTAACAGATGAATCCTTTCTGAATTCTATTAAATAAATTAATAATCTTAGCAACATCATTACAGCAAAGCATCCATCTTCTGCAGCAGCTGGTCCTCCATTGCTTCTTGCATTTATTTTCTGTGCCTTTGCCATGCCTTATGCAGTACAGCTTAGTTTGCAGAGACTGAACTTCAGCATATCAATGGCAGACCTATGAAAACTGATTATTTGCATTTTTTTATGCAGTTCCATGGCTTTGTGCAGAACACAAGCTTTGCTTGAGCATAAAAATGTAAAAAGGTAACCAGCAATTAAATGTGGTACTGTTTGATGAGAATCCAATGCAAACTAACAACCAGAAAACTCCATTTAATCTAAAACATTTTTTTCATCTTTCCATTCAGCAGCCAAGATATTAAATCTAATATACTCTTGTTGAGCATTTAGCTGCCTACCTAATGCTAAACAAAACTTGTTGGATGTTAAAGTGTGCTTTAAAATGCACCTACTACTATCAAATTGCTTGTGAGTTTGTTCCAGAGGTATAACCTGCACCTCTGTTACTGCTCTGGGAGATCACCTCCAGAAGAGAGTCAAGGTATGCAATAAACAGCTTAGAAGAGAGACGTGACAAAAAGGGGAAATTTCAAAGTCCACGTTTAGCCCAACAATCACTTCTCCAGTTCACCACCATCATTTGAATTCACAGACCATGATATTGTTACTGTTGGTGACATCTAAGCACTTTTATCTAATTTTGGATCTGGGCAGTTTTGCTTCACCTTACCTACTACATGATCTTTCTAAAACTGCATGGAGAATTTCATTAAACACAAACTTTGATCTCAGATTGAATGGTCATACCCAGGAACCTTAGTAACCTTCCAATCATTAAAACCACGTTTTACTTGTTGGTGACATCTCCTGTGCTATATGCAACTAAAGTAACACATTGCAGAAGTTTCACAAAGGACTAAAACCACACAAACCACAGAACCACAGGTGCCGCTTCTTCTAAGAGCTCTGACAATCTCTTTTGAGGCCACTGTTACAGACAAGTATTTAGCATTAAATAAACATGCTTAGCATCAGACAGTCTCCTCTATTTCATCCTCTGTACGGGAACCAATGATTCTCTTACATGCATTTAATCCTGCAATTAAAGGAGCAAGAGTTATGAGTTTATTTGCTCTGATAGTCCTTCTATGCTGTGATTTCCCATTGATGCAACAAAATTTTTGCAAGTGTCTGGTTTGGGGTTTTTTAAAATCCTGGTTTTTGTGGAAAAGGTTTCTCCTTACGGTCTAAGTGGTGGGGTCTCTTCATGTATGATCTGCCAAAAACTCTTGCTTAGTCTAGATTTCCACTTACACACATTGCAAATATCCATTAGACATTTCATTCCAACTCTGAGCAGAATTTGGTAATGCAATTTTCATGCTATCCTGCCTTTTCCTGAACTGGCCTTGGAATGTGCTTTAACTTGGACTTGGACTAACTTTAAGTGCCATGCACCCTACACAGACATGGCAGTATTTCAGTGGAGCTCAAGGCTTACAGGAAGTTCCTCATTTAGCAGATATTTGTCCTATTTTTAATTAACTTATTTAAACTTTTCCTTCTCTACTACAACACTGCTGATCACTCCACAGTTAAAGCACCTATAAGTTCCAATGCCCTGCCTTGCAGTGATCATCTCAGTGGTACTCTTGCAACACTGATGGTAGAAGCATCTGAGAGCTCTGGAAAAGCTTCAGCAGTGGTATCAAAATGCGGAACCTAAATGAACAAAAATTGTGTTCTGAATCTGGTTCTGCTACTGACTCACTGCCTAAGATTAAGTTTGGCTCCTCTCTCTAGGGCACAGGTCTAAGCTGAGGATAACTGTACTTACCCACCAAGCAGAGAAGATATTCAAAACTGTGGCTGACAACACACTTGCCATGGATTTTACAGTGAGACTACTTTAAATTCAAATGAAATAAGTAATCCTTTACATGTCCTTGAAACATCACACAACAAAATTGCTACATTATCTTTATTTATATTTCCACTGCCTTGTTTGGGTATCTCACAAAGAATGAAAAAGTGCAGAAATAGTCATTTGTGGAAAATGGAACTTTGTCTAGGATGACACTTTTACAAAGCTTACAACCCCAAAAGTCAAGAAAATGCTGGGTTAGTATACTATGAGTAGATTGTTCAATGATGAATACTGTTCTGCTTCTTCTACTATAGTATTAGAATCATAGAATCAATAAGGTTGGAAAAGACCTCAGAGATCATCAAGTCCAATCTGTCACCCAACACCTCATGACTAACTAAGCCATGGCTTCAAGTCCAATCCCCTCTTGAACACCTCCAGGGATGGTGACTCCACCACTTCCCTGGGCAGGACATTCAATGGCAAAAAACTCTTTCTGTGAACACCTCAAGCCTAAACTTCCCCTGGCACAGCTTGAGACTGTGTCCTTGTGTTCTGGTGCTGGTTGCCTTGGAGAAGAGACCAACCCCCACCATATTAGATACGTAACAGACAAAAGGCGGCAAACATTTTTCTCTGAGCATCCTCCAGCAATGTTTAACAGATTTCCCACTTACTGCCTAAATTATAGACCTGAAAGAAAAGATAAAATTTGCTATGCTTAGTCACAAGATACTATGCCTGCATAAGTGCATTGCCATTAAAGAGTTTCAATGATCATACAACAACTTGAAAAAAAATGCAAGTGCTTTACAATGTTGGGAGAGCACAGTTAAGCCTAGCAAGTCCCCATCTGTTCTAATTTATATCTGAGTATCTATTACTCTCTTTTATTTCTGTAATATGATGTTTGTCATATGCAAGAAGGCATTCCCAAGGGCTGCTTCTCCCGCTATTCAGTGCTCCAATATAACATTGGCTCTCAGAAGGACTACTTAACAAAGCATTATCATCTATAGATGATAATTCTAAATCTCCTTCATTGAAGTCTGAAATACTCCTCATCCATTCCTTTGGTTTCCTACCAGTAGCTACTGTGGCATGGGGATTCCATTAGAAAAATATTATCAGTATTTTTTTCTGCTATTCTCCATATCTATTTTACTATGGAATTACCAGGCAAATGCAAAACATGTAAAAGGTGTGAGTGAGACTTGTACAGAAATTACATAGTCATAGATGCAGTATTTTAGTAAATTGTTACTTGCTAAGAGCGAATTTCAAGGCAACAAATACAAATCAAAGGACATTTGGCCTCCTAATCATATAAATTCATAGAATCATAGAATGCACTGGGCTGGAAGACACATGTTAGGATCATCTAGGGCATCAGAGTCCCATTAAGCTTTACCTTGAATTTCTCCACTGATGGGACCTCCACCACCTCCCTGGGAAACCTGTTCCAGTGTTCCACCACCCTTGTGGGCTGCCCAGGGAGGTGGTGGAGTCACCATCACCAGAGGTGTTTAATAAGAGACTGGATGGGGCACTTGGTCCCATGGCTTAGTTAATTAGATGGTGTTGGGTGATAGGTTGGACTTGATGATCTCAAAGGTCTTTTCAACCTGTTCTATCCTATCTTATCCTACCCTACCCTATCCTATCCTATTCATAGAAAAGAGCTTCACCTTTATTTTGCCAAAAGGACATTCAGACCAAAGCTTGGATCAAAAGCTTTTAAGTAACTGTAAAAATTCATGAAGACCACCATCAACTAGAAAAACACTGCTGAGAAGCTGAGTTTAGAGCTATATTTTTAACAGCAACAACAAAAAAGAATACAAACCCAGACAACTGTTCAAAAAAGGAAGTTATAGAAGTACAGTGGGAGGCAGGTGGAATGTTGGCTACATGGCTACATGGCTACAACATCTCTTTAGGTTTCATCCAAATTCCATGATACTTTATTTTTTAGCTTCAACATCCTCATGTGCTCTTCTTAAGTTTTCCCATTTAGTGGTAAAGATACCACATGCTCCAGTGCCTCAGCAGGCGCAAGGAAAGAGGTCTTATTGATATCTAGGAAAGGCAATCCAGTGGCCTCTTCAAAGACACTTGCACATTTTATTTAATGATGATTCAGAGTAAATTATGCATTTTGTGTCAAGTATTTTTTTAAATGGCTATGAGGAACATTTTCATGAGGATGAGCACTTTGTCTTCTTTCTCCAGCTCCACACCAAACCAAGAAAGTCCTGCTTGGGCTTGCTTTCAGAAAGCTGCAAGCTCATTTCAGCAGCCCTTTCCTCCCTGTCCTTCCAGTGTTCATGACCACAGGACCTCACTGAGATGCAAGTGACAGGAAGAGAAGCAGGAGCAAACAGTATCACCAGGGCTGCTCAAACCAGAATTACGTGCTTAGGGAGCCAAACTTCTTTACACAGGGTCATGCAACCCACTTGAGAAGCCAAGGACTGAAGGAGGCGGCATTAGGGCTCATGTCCTTCTTGGATCACAGCCATAGTATTTTATAGCAGAAGACAAAATTTAATTAAGTTTCATAGGTTAAAAACATGTCCTCACTGTTGTTGTCTGTCATAATGCATAATCAAGTCTCTTTTTCCCTATCATCCACTTGTTTATTATTAGATTACTGCTCTTGAGAGCTCGTCTGCAGACACCAATTTTTTCATACTTTTAAGTGACTATTAAGACATTTATTCTGAAGAAGAAATAGACATGTGGCAGAAAATGGGACACAGCCACCCCACCCCCAAAATACATTTAAAAAGTCTGTTGAAAAGGAAGTCACCTCACACAACTGGAAAGATATGATGCAGATATCTATTTACTGGGAAGAAACATCATCATCCCCAATAAATTATCAGCTTTACATTCACTCAGTCCATCAAGAGACTAGCACCTCTGGGCATTCAGGCTCAATCTAAGTCTCTTCTTGGATGGGAATATGGATGCTGGAAATTTGGCTTAAAAGGGGAAAATTTTAAACAATCTCTCCAAAACAGCCCTGAGTTATGAAGGCAAATGGGTTGTTCTTGCTCTGTCCCATTTTAAGATGCAAGGTTGATCAAGAATCAGGAGCCTTATCTGCTACAGAGCCACTGAACCATCACCTCAGCTACAGAGGAGCTCCATAGAACCTGGGGAGACAGTTCTGCAGGTTTACCTCTGCATATTGCTCTGGGCAGCCTGATCTAATTGGATGCCCCCTGCTTACAGCAGAGGGGCTGGACAAGGGTGATCTTTGGAGGTCCCTTCCAATCCAGACCATTCTGTGGTATTAGCAAAGATAACACATTATCTCAAGATATCAGTACAGACTGGGGAACAAAACAGCTGCATATATCCTACACATGACCCTCTTCTCACCAGTGTGGCACCTAATACCTTGCAAAGGCGGTTGTGGTCACCCTCCAAATGCACCTGAGAACATTACAACTGATGGGCCGATGAGAGAGTGAACTGCGAGTTTCATCCTCCAAATACATATAAATGCTCCTTCTAAAGATCCACCACAGCCTTTTATGTGGGGGCAGGTGGGTGGCCTTTTACTGTCTGAGACTTTAAAAGCACCATTGGTTACACAGGTTTGTTGAGTTGTGCCTCTAGTAAGGAACAAAACAAAGATGAATCAAGAAGACCTTAACTAACCTGGGAGCCTTTCATACATTTCAGTCCATTCTTCTGCTCCCTACTGGAAAGTCTCGGCTGCATGTGGAGCAGAGAGCAGAAGCTGGCCTTATTCATCTCCAGCTCCAAGAACAAAAGCTAAGGATTGGCGCACTCCAGTAGCCTTGCCCTCTGCTTTAGAAAGTTTGCTCTCACCTGGTGTGTAGCTGCTCAAAAGGTAGTTTCTGCTGTCCCTCCCCCCATTATTGTTGTAACACGCTACAAAGTTTCCTGAAGTCCTTTCAGTTCTCTGGTCTTTGGACCCAGCTTCTCCTCTTTGGGAGATAAAAGTAGAAGGGTAAACCATTCAGCTGAGAAAGTGAGGCCTAAGTGGCCTAAACAGCAGGAGTTAATTAAATTCAAGATACATCTAGCCCAATTTGAAGTTCTATTCCGGCTGACCTGTCCTGGTGATCAGGTCATGCCGTATGAGAGCCAGTCATTCAGGCTGGAATGGGAAGCAGACATGAAGCCTGACAGCAGTCTAATTGTGACATCCAAATCTCTTACTCAAGAGACCCATTAATTCATCCAATGTTAAAATGAAGAGACTGGGGATGGATCCATGACTGATACCATCTTTGTATCAGTGGGGCTCACTTATCCAATGTCCATATGGTAATATTTAGGAATGAGATTACTATTCATTACAGCATGAAGGGAAGGTGTTCAGCCCAGTTTCACATATCAGATAGAGTACTCTCGGCTGCTTTATTGCATGCTGCTCCACCCAGGGCTGAGGTGACTGAGCCAGGCACAAGATGATCCAGATTGATCTGCACTGGCTCTGGAGTGGCCACTAGCCCAGAGCAGTTTTAAAATTTGGTTCCATGTATCTACACTGGCCAGCTAGGCAGTCTCACCTCAGACCACCACACTGTTCATAAGTTTCATTGTCCCTTGTAGAAGGGGATTTTGAGGTTCATTGTAGCACCTACTGCCCAATATCATTCATATACCATCAAAGACTGAGATGACTTATATGAGACGTTGTCCACATTGCAGACAAACATGCTCTGAGGCAAGCTCTGAAGCAAGCTCTGAAGCACTGGCTTGTTTGATCTGAGGATACTGTTAAGGACCCAGAGTAGATAATTAGCAAATTTGGCTTTGGGTCTGACTTCAAAGACATTGTGCACCATGGGTTAGATGCTCCCACAGCTTGAATCCTTCAACAACAACTAAATCTAAGATGGAAGTAAAAAGATCTATTCAATGTTTCTCATTTTGAAAATTCATACCCAATTTATGGTCTCAGCTGATTGAAAAATATGGAATTAATTTTTTTTTTAAATGACCCATTTTCCATTTTACACTACCATAATTTTGAAGAAAAGTTTTAACTGCAGACCTTAACATTCCTAAAAATAAGAAAACATTGATTTTGGTTTTCTTCTTATACAGAAATCAACTCCAAACATCTATCTATTAATTTTTTAACAGAACCATCTGTAGTACAAGGTACAACAACAGACATGCTGAGGTTACCTTCCTAAAAGCCCTTGACAAGACAATTTGCCTCATGCTTCCACTGCTTTTCCCAGTATCTACCAGTGCTTCCAAGAACATAAAGGAAATAATCTAATTCCTAGTAGGAGCAGCTGTTCCTTAGAAAAACATGGCCTGGAGTGTCTAGTTGTGTTACCTGCCATGAAAAAAAATCAAGTTTCTCAAAAATTCAGTATCCATCACTCCAAATTGCAGAACAGAGACACATTAAGGTTTTCTTTACTGTTGTAATAAGATGATCAAGAAAATAAAAGAGAAAGACTAAAGCCACTGCTTATGCTCACTTGGAAATGAATTATGTTACCTGCTTGTGTTTAAAAAGTTGAAAGTTTCTGTACAGCCAACTGGACTCCATAGGACCAGATCAAAGGGACATTCAGGCTGGATATGAGGAGGAAGTTCTTCACCATGACAGTGGTGAAGGCCTGGAATGGGTTGTCCAGGGAGGTGGTTGAGGCCCAGTCCCTGGAGGTGTTTAAGCCCTGACTGATACTATGATATTATGACATTTTTTCCTACAGCCTTAACTGCTTGCTTGGTACACTCTAGAATGCCTGCAAGTGCAACTGTACTACATTCTCCTGACCAACAGAACTGGAAAAGAGTGGAACTAAAATATAAGACCAAAACCCTATGTGAGTTATACATTTTCAAAAGAGAAAGAGACAGTATTTCAAACCTTAAGACATAAATCATACAAAACAGTAAGTACAAGTCTATATGATTCCTGATTTAAAAGTCATCCTAAATCATCAACCAATACTATGGTTGTTTTTAAAGATGTTTAAGAATTTTACAGCACTTAGGAAAAAATCTCTCAGAGGAAGAGTTAATATCTTCTTCCCAGCTTTGTTGGACTCCAACTGAAAAAATCTCATTGCAGTCCAAGTACAAAATTAGCTTTCTTTGGAAAATATTGAAGGGTCACATATTACTGAGCATTACATTAAAGCTATGTTTTCTTCCTTCTCTGCTTCCTTACTTTTATGTTCATTATCCTGTGACTTTAATCCAGAATGACAAAAAAGAAGATTGTATTTTTCCTTGACAGACCACAAAGGATTAATCAACAGGTTTTAAGGTAAAATTGAGACTCTTTTAGTGATTCTTATTTATGTTATGTCATTTTTCTGACTGCTGATAAACACACTTTCGTGGGTTTGTGCCTATTTTGATCAGGCTTATAGAGCAATCTCCTGCCTTTCCTTCCCTCCCCCCCCCCCACTCAGATGAAAAATTAATAAATGCCATAAGTGTGAGAAATAATCTATCCTTCGGGCAATTCCAGTGCTTAAATTGGCTAACTACACAAAACAATTCACAATTTTTCCAGCTAGAATCAATAACAAACTGTGGAGTCCCTGAAACATAAAGGCATTAATGTAGGTCTCAGCATCTTTCACACACAACCAGAGGTGTGGCCTGAACACATCCAGAGAAATCTCCAAACCATTCAAAACACTTAGAGCTTGAAAATCAGCCTTGAGGTGTATGCCTGTTGCTATGAGATTCATGTGGAGCTGCACCATTCTAGAGCTTTCAGTGTTTCTCACTGCATGACAACATTATTGGGTAAAAAAATTGCCAACTCTGCAGTAAAAATACATTAAATTAATATGGTTGGACAAGTGCTGGACTTCTTGCTCATAGGTACATAGATGCAGCTAAATGCTCAATATTAACATAAAATTTGAATATTTTCCAAGCAGTCACATGAAATAAATTAGGACACAAGAGAAAGGGAGAGAGTAATAACATGCAACATACCTTTCATGAAATTCAAATTGACTTATACCTAATGCTGGAGTAAAAGAATACATAGAAACCAAACTTCATAGTGCTAGATTTGCTTCTACAACATAGGAAGTCTCTGTTACAGTCTTTGCTAAGACTGAGATGTAAGCAGATATTTTTTAGTTCCATTTGTTTCACAGATCATGTACAGTTTGCCCTGTAACACAAGGTCTCTATCAGATAATCTACTGTTTGTGCCAGAGATAAAAACATCAAGATTGCCATATAAAATAATTGAAAACAAAGCATGACACTGACTGCACCTTTTAGAACGTCGACTTTAAAATGTTACTTTATAGTATCAGATCCCTTTTCACACCCAATAATTTGTAATAAATTACTTTAATCACAGCAGCACTAGCATGCCTAGGGCACGCAGGTAGACACACATATCTAACGGCCTAATTCATGTGGCAACCGATTGCCGAGAAGAACGGGGAATTTCATCAGCTCAGATTCTAATCAAAGAAAAGGTCAAGTTTCCTGTAGCTGTAAGTCAATTGCGGGAATGATTAAAGGTGCATCCACCTGCCTGGCAGGCGCTCCTAACCTTGCCCATCACAACCTCCTCACAACCTGGCTCCTCGCCTCCTCCTCTAAGGGAATCAGGTGTCTGCCAGCAATTAGCCTTAATGAGCCAGTAGTACTTCCCTGAGAGTGATGTTGACAAGCCTAATTGCAGAAAGCAACTGTAGAGGCTCTGCCTGGCTGAGACAGAGATGTAACTCCTGACTTGCCAGCTAGTCTGCAAAGCTCAGGCACAGTACAAGTACACCTCCAAACAGTAAAATCCAGCGAGAATGACACTCTATTACTTTCTTGAAACTGAGTTTTGTTTCAGCCCTTGGAAAATGGTAGACATTCTCAGTGCAGACAGCTTTGTTCATCTATTGGGTACTGATGCCTTTTTCAAGTTTTGCCTGACTCGCTGTCTAGCTAAAACAGAAATGTTTTTTGGCAAAATCAACACCTTGCATTTTACTTTTATAGACAGTTTGTCATGTAGGTACATTAATTACACTGTAGTTACTCTGATTACAATGTGGGCCTAATTTTGATGTCTGTAATTACTACCACTTCATATAGCTAGAAGCTTAATTTAATGCCTGAATTACTTTTAATTACCTCTTAAGTTCCTTACTTTCATATTTGATACATGCACTTACTGCAAAATTCCACTATCACAAGATTAACTTAATTACCTTATTTTCAAGTGAACTTTTATTCTTGGGCAATTCCTAGTGATCTGTGTGCTCACATCTTTAATTAGACTCTAGCACATTATGCATTTCAGTGTTGAGAATGCACTACTTTAATTACCTTCTTTTTGTGTCTGGTAATCGCATACGGTCTTCAAGCTTCCTGGAGTTAGATGTGAGACAGGGATGGGCAGGGATTTGGTTTTACACATAGCCCATCATATAACACAACCTGACTGAAAATCATCAGTAAAGAAGTGCAAAGATTTTATAAAACTTGTATTTCCTGAGTTCTGCAAAGAATATAGTCAAGAAATAAATCTCACACAGTCCCACCAAAAGGTGCTTTGTGATGTTGTGCAGTTCTCTCATAAATATACAAACTCTGCTGAAGTTCATTAGTCTTCACTGTACAAGCACTTGGCTTCTATACCCAGATCTGATCCAAAAACCTTAATGAAAAGATTTGCTACAGCCTCAGGGACCAAATCCATGTCTGACACACTTGACTTGAATGGACCTGAACACGTTCACTCAAAATCAGCAGTGTCACCAAGGAGCATTACATGAAGGTCTTTGCTACACCTATAAACCAACTGATCATTACATTTCACTGCTACAATGACAGCAATCCCAATAGATATCCTTGCAAGCTTCCATAATAATAATAATAATGTCATCCAGTCATTAGAAATTTTGAGCAGGTAGTAGAATTTGAAACGCATTCAATTGTATCTTTCCAACTAGGAAAAGGACTATTACATCATTTTAGGTTGGATACGAAATAACTTGGAGAAATCAATGCACTACAGGTTAAAATACTGTGGCCACCTTTGAATAATTAAAATCATATTCAATGCAGTAAAATAGTTTACATTTGCACGGCTTGGATTTATCTTGAAGGTTTTGAAAGCAGAGTTTACCATCAAAAGACTAAGCCAGACTGTAAAATGATGTGTCCTTTGTGGTGAGGACTAGTGGATACTAGTCCTCACCACAAGTTTTATGCTCTATACTGTATTAGGTTCCTCTTTCTGATCAGGCTCTAAAGACAAGCATGAGACATACAAATAGTTGTCGCGCAGTGATTAAAATAAGTAGGAAAGCACAGGCAAAAAAAAAAAAAAAAAGCATCCTCATTGTTTCTAGTAGATTTTTCTGACACCTGTGCAATTAAAAAAAAAAAAAATCTAATCTCAATGGTTAACTGTTGCAGAAACTGATCAGAGATGCATTAGATTTTTACATGCGTGTCTAGTAACAACTTCCACTCCCAAGACAGCAAGTGAGTCAACAAAGGTAAAAGCTTTCTGTATGAGTTGTTCCATTGACTTTGGTAGTGCTGTTCAAATGGGAAAAGTTAAGCACTGCTTTAGAAGTGAAGTTTCCTGATAAGTACTACTAGGAGATATGATAATGTGCAGTATAAAGAGGAAATCAAACATTACAAACCACTACAAAACCAAATGAGGTGAGCTTTCTTACGTAAAGATACCCTTCAATTATGAGTGAGGTTAACAGGAACAGCTAAAAATCTGCTTAAGCAGAAAATCTGCTTAAGTTTGTGAGACAGTATATTCACAAAACATTTATGCTTAAAGAATGAAAAATCTCAGTAAAGCAACAGCCTTAGCTCATTTGTTTCCTCTTCAGTTTGGTGAGCAGCATCATACGAGCACAGAGATGAAATGTGTCTGGTGAAATATTCTGCTCAGCTATTCAAATTCCTTGCATACAGCATTCCTCATAAGTTAAAGATCAAAAGCTGTTTTACCAGTGTTAGTTAACTGAAGGTCTTACATGAATCCATATTTACTAGTGAAAGCTGATTCACGTAGCTGTATGAAAGGTACTCTAAGGCAATGCTCTTCTACTCTGTCAATTAGTTTTTTTGATGAGATTCCAGAGAGAAAATAAATAAATGAAGGGGCAAAATGGCATTTAAAAGAAAAATCCAATGATGTAATTTAAGCACAAATGCTCTTGCCACAGTGCCTCCTGGCTCTCCATGTGTGCAGACATACACAGGCGCATACAGATAAAGACAGAGCCCCCATAGCTCTTCATCCATCCTCCCTCACGTTTCACATTTCTCACATTTCTCCTAATACAGTCAAAACAAAGAGGAATGATGCTACAGGACACCAATGGCTATAACTTTGTGCTCTACTGATTATTTGATTTTAATTTATTTTGGATGTGCAGATTTTTATACTGCTGATATGTAGAAAGGGTTACTTACTGTTATTATCCTCTGGCAGACAAAGAACACACTTTTCACATGCTACATACCAGCAACATAGGCTTTTTACAGGATTTGCAAGGTTTTACAACAGTGTCCTGGTTTTCTTGGGGATGATGCCAACTATTTTTGTGGAAGCTTTACTGAAGTATCAATAACTGATGGGAAGAGAGTAAAAAAGTGTCAAAAAATTCTCTGGCTGCCTTTCTGAGCTCAGTGCTAACCACCTAACCAACAGCTTGCATAGCTCATAAGCACACAGAATTTCTCTAATGTTTCTAATGCTTATTTGCTTGGTAGTTCAGATAATAGCTTACATATTTGTAATTAAACTGTTGCCTAATTTCATGTGGGATGGTTAAATCATTAGTGGCCTCTTTATATTGCGCTTTTTTTTTTTGTATAAGACAGTCTGCTTCCTCATGAGAAAAGAAATTACTATGACTGGTCAGTTACACCCTGGATTCAGCTCTTCAGGTCTGAGCTACCGATGGTGTTTTTAGCATTACAAGATGATGGTGGTGAGAAATGGATGTGGCATCAAGCACATGTGCCTATGCTGATCTAAAAAAATTACTGTTCTCTGCCTGAAGTTTCTGGGTCCCATTGTAAACATACAGCAACAGAAGAAACAGAAAAAGGAGAGCTTTGTAAAGGTGTTTAATTGCCCAGGTATCTGTGGAACCAGATTTCAAGCATGATCCTTTCCATCAGCTCTTGCCTTTCCATTCTTCTTGACTAGAGCTGGAGGAGTAAGAGAAACATCAGGACATGGCAAACCATCACTGGAGATGTTCAGGAGAAGACTTGATGGGGTGCTTGGTGCCATGGTTTAGATGTTTAGGTGGGTTGGATTGGTTGGTGGGTTGGATTGGTTGGTGGGTTGGACGCGATGATCTTGAAGGTCTCTTCCAACCTGGTCTGGTCTACTCTACTCTACTCTACTCTACTCTACTCTACTCTACTCTACTCTACTCTACTCTACTCTGCTTTTAAAAAATACATCCACATATATATGCACACACACAGCACATGTACCCACACCCACACTTTGCTCATCTGTTCCACATAACTTCTCTTGGTTGCTTGTATATGTAGAACTATTATAGAAATAAATACCAAGAGACCTGCAATTTTTTGTTTGTTTGTTTTAACAGAACTAAGTTTGAAATATATTTACATAGCTGATTCAGATCATCTTTTGGAGGGCTTTTTACTGGGTATAAGCCTCACAGCCTATTGAAAAATAATCATTGTGGGACCTCAAAACACACATAGGATTAGGCTAAGAAGAAAAATTCACAGAACTATGTATCCCAAATTATCTCTCAGCATTTCATTAGCTTAATGGGGAACATTAAACAAACACTATTAATGGAAAAACTAATTTATTTGCAGGAGTATAGTTATCAAGAAAACATTTCCATCATTTTAATGTAATATGGTATTTTTCATTAGTTTGAACCTTTAAACATATTCCACAAATCCTTTTACTTATGCAGCCCATTATTTTTTAGTTAAGTACTTTCTGCAAATCCTATTAATATTAAATTTTAAATTTAGTAAATGACTGAAGATACTGACTCAGAATAATGTGTTTTATTTGATGCTATAGAATAGAATAAACCAGGTTGGAAGAGACCTTCGAGATCATCACGTCAAACCTATTATTCAACCCACCTAATCAACTAAACTGTGCAACCAAGCACCCTATCAAGTCTCTCCTGAACACCTCCAATGATGGTGACTCCACCACCTCCCTGGGCAGCCCATTCCAACGGGCAATCACTCTCTCTATGAAGAATTTCTTCCGAACCTCCAGCCTAAACCTCCCCTGGCGCAGCCTGAGACTGTGTCCTCTTGTTCTGGTACTGGCTGCCTGGGAGAAGAGACCAAACCCCACCTGGCTACAACCTCCCTTCAAGCAGTTGTAGAGAGCAATAAGGTCACCCCTGAGTCTCCTCTTCTCCAGGCTAAGCAACCCCAGCTCCCTCAGCCTTTCCTCATAGTTTAGATAATTTAACATCACAAAGCCTGGGTGCATGCTAGTTTGTCACAAGGTTTCCACCTTACCAACAATGTATTGCACTGCAAAAAAATGCAGATGGTTCAAGGCAATGATGCATTGAGTTGATCTGTCAAATAATTCAGAATAATGATTAATTCACTGATATACAACCAGAAGAACATTAAATTGGTACTATATTAGAACCACAGAATCATAGAATTGTCAGGGTTGGAAGGGACCTTAAGGATCATCCAGTTCCAACCCTGCCATGGGCAGGGACCCTCACACTAGATCAGGTTGCTCAGAGCCACATCCAGACTCATATTATTGCAACAATATGTCCTTAAGGATACTCTGAAAATTTACAGTAGTGCACCATCAGTTGAGAGGTTAAGAATGTAAAAACCCACACTTGAAATCATCACAAAGAACAATTTTGAAGGTGCAGGTGTCCCCTTAAATGTCTTAATATTTGTTCTTCAAAAGAGAAAATATAGGAGAGAGATTCTGCATTTGGTCCCTGCGACAAAGAAGATGAAAAACATATTTTAAACCCACTGTGTAACAGCAATATAGAAGGGAGGACATCAGAAGCCTTTAGGACACAAGGAAAAGACACTAAATGAAGCAAAGTACAGTGTCTTCTCTTCTATGCTACAAACATCTCTAATTATTTCCAAAATGACCCCACCACTGTTTTTGTCTGCAATCTTACTGGCTAGAAAGTTGTACACTTTTAACTTCTAAAAGACAACCACCATAAATACCTCATTATCTTATTACCTGCATTAGGCTGGGAACACTCACTTGAAAAGACATTACTTATAGCATTAAAATGTCATATAATTTAACTGAGCTTTCCTAAACTGACTCCATTTGTAGCCTCCCTAACAGACACACACCCCTCCTTTTTCCTCTCTAAAATCTGGGATCGGTGTAATTACTGCTCTTTCCATTTTTCAAGTGCTACAAGGTATTTTTGTAATACACTGATGCATTCTAAAGTGAACTACTACCTGAGATAGCTAATCCCATAATTAAATGCATGCTCTTCCCTTGCAGTTGCTTTGTTTAAGTAGATTTCCCTTTCTGAGCGGTTAAAAGAAAAATTCTGCCCTTTGTTTTATACTAAATTTTATTTCATTTTTTTAATTATTATTATTATTATTAGTTTTCCAATGAATGGGCTAAGGTAATAATAGCATTCCAAGGACTTTACATGGTTATTAGAATGCTTACAATATTTAGAATAAGGTGTATTCTAAAGATAATACAATACAATACACCAGGTTGAGAGAGACCTTCAAGATCATCACATCCAACCCATCAACCAATCCAATCCACCTAAGCAACTAAACCATGGCACCAAGCACCCCATCAAGTCTCCTCCTGAACACCTCCAATAAAGCTGACTCCACCACCTCCACGGGCAGCCCATTCCAATGGGCAATCACTCTCTCTGTATAGAACTTCTTCCTAACATCCAGCCTAAACCTGCCCTGGCGCAGCCTGAGACTGTGTCCTCTTGTTCTGGTACTGGCTGCCTGGGAGAAGAGACCAACCTCTGCTTGGCTACAACCTCCCTTCAGGCAGCTGTAGAGAGCAATAAGGTCACCCCTCAGTCTCCTCTTCTCCAGGCTAAGCAACCCCAGCTCCCTCAGCCTCTCCTCATAGGGCTTGTGTTCCAAAACCCTCACCAACTTCGTTGCCCTTCTCTGGACATGTTCCAGCAAGTCAACATCCTTCCTAAACTGAGGGGCCCAGTACTGGACACAGTACTCGAGGTGCAGCCTAACCAGTGATGAGTACAGGGGGAGAATGACCTCCCTGCTCCTGCTGGCCACATCTATAACATCGCTTATTATAGAGACAAATTGTGTTTTAAAATTCTCATGACATATAATTTATTTTCCTTAAAGTGTAGGCTCCAGCAGTGAAAAAGATTATAAGCTTTGTTTTACACACCATTATTAAAAGTTTCTAGAAAATTCTAGAAAATAAGCAATTAAACCATGGAACTGTCTGAAACATTTTGATAAGACAGTTTTTTGCTAAGAAAAAGTTCTGTAGTTTTAACAAGATAACAATGATAAGGCCAGGGAGCAAAACCAGTATTTGCATAGTACTGGTTCTTGACCTATGAAATCACTTTATTGTTTGAGTGCATCAGTTGAATGTATAAAATTACCTCTTATCTGCAGGTATTTATATTTATATATAAATTAGTACTGGTAAATGCTTAAAAATATAGACAAGTTGCTTTATATATATATAAATAAATTTAAAATATTATTTACTTTTTTATTTATTTATATGAATATTAATATCTCCTCAGCTACCTCCCTGGGCAACCTGTTCCAGTGTTCTAGAACCCTGGTGGTAAAGAACTCCTGTCTAATATCCAGTCTAATATCTGTCACTTGACATCCCTTTCCTCCTTCACCCCTACCTAATCCCATGGGTTTTGTCTTTACCCTAGGACCTGGCTCCTTGGTGCTGTTTAGGCTTCTTACAGACCACTCCATCTGCAAATTAATGCGTTGAGTCATTACAAAATGTTGCTTCTCTGAATGCACTGAAATCGAATTCTCAGACTTTAAGCACTTTACCATCTGGAATCAAGTGTTACCAACATGTGTTCATACACTGAAATGGACTTGCTTGAGAATTCAAATATTAAGCCTTGAGACACATGAAAGCCAAGCATCTCAGATTTTGTAAGGATTTGCCCTGATTTCCTCAGGATGTGGAATTTTGATGTGTTCTGTCAGAATCTACCTGGGCAGAACATTAATTAACATTAAGACATCCATAGATTAGGTTGGACCTTAGAAGAAACTTCTTCACTGAAAGGGTTACCAAACCAGGCTCCTCAGGGAGGGGTGGTTGAATCCACATCCTTGCAGGTGTTTTGAAGAGGCAGAGAATTGGTGCTGGGTGACATGGTCATGGCAGAGTTAGAGAATGATTGGACTCAATGATCTTAAAGGGCTTTTCCAACCCAGACAATTATGTGATTCTACATGTTACAAAGAACAAAACATTATTGACAGAAACAACAATTTCACTGGAAATAAAAATATTTCCTGTTGAGTAAAGTAACATCTCTCTATATCTATCTATAAATAAATAAATACATAGTCTGGACATTAGGAAACATTTTTTCCCATCAGGAGTGGTCAGGCATTGGAATGTGCTGCCCAAGGAGGCGATTGAGTCACCAACCCGGGATATGTTTAAAGGTAGTTTGGATGTGGTGCTTGGGGCTATGGTTTAGGGATGAACCTTGTAGAGTAGGGTTCTGGGTTGGACTTGGTGATCCTGAGGGTCTTTTCCAACCTGAATGTTTCTGTGATAAAAATAGTAATTTCAACATTGTTTCAACCCACCCCAAATTAAGGTGCAGGTGTATATGCACACATCATATATATATACACACACACACGTGTGTGTGTGTATACATAAAATATATATACATAAATATATATAAAAATAAATATATAAATAACATCTACATGTGTATATGCTCATATTATACAACCTGCCTGCTAGTTACATGCTACCCTGGAATTCCCTTGACTTCTGACTCCAGTGCCTCCTTGTGGCAGTGTAAAGAGGATGCAATTGTGAGAAAACTCATTAACTTCAATTGCTTTGACACAGCTCCCCAAGGCAACATAATTAAGGCTAAAAGATATCCATTTCTAGATTAACTTCAAACCTAGAGAGCCAGAAAAGGTAAAAGGAACCCAGGATAAAACTCATGTTGTTCTGCTTTTCTCCAGTACAACTTAATTTTCTTACACTGTGGTCCTACCCTCATTGACTGATCTCTTGGTAGACATTTTTTCCACGCTGAATTGCAGACATTTAAAATGAAAGTAAAATGACTATTTATTTATTGTAATCAAGCATAAAATGCTAATGGTGGCTGGACTGTGTTTTATCCCTGTGATTCAGGTGAATGTAACTAATCAATGCAGGCATGCAACATTTATTTTAAACTAATGACCTTTAACTGACTTAGGTGCAACTTACTTTTGCAAATCTCTGCACACTTCACAACTGCTCAGTACACCGTCAGCTTTTGGGGTGCACAGTTAGCCTTACAGAGGCCAACAGCCACGGACACCTGAGATTTCACATTCATCACACCGTGGTCATGTGGGATTTCACCAAGATATCAACCACTGAATGTAAATACTCATTTACAAATGCCAGTATCCAGCACTTGAAATAAAGAGAATTTCCTTGCGAAAACCTTGCAACTGTCACCAAATTAAGTAGTTTCAGTTGCACACAAGAAAAAGAGCTAGGCAAATACTCATGAAGCAGCTCCCTTAAAAATCCTCATCTAGCTTGCCTCTACCACAGTTGTGTGGCTGTTCATAAACCTGCATTGGTTATTTAAAGGTTTAACCAAAGCTATTAAGATAGGACATTTTGGATTAAAATGATGGCATATGTCCTGCTTTTCTAATTTACTTTTATTCTTCCCCTGCTTTCATTCTACACAGAGGAAAAGCAGAGGCTCCTAGGAAGTGCCCAGAAAGATCATGGAGCAGATCCTCCTGGAGGCACTAATGACTCAGAAGAACAGTGAAGAGGTGATCGGGAGTAGTCAGCATGGCTTTGCCAAGGGCAAATCCTGCCTGACAAACCTGGTGGCCTTCTATGATCAGGTGACAGCATTAATAGATGAGGGGCGAGCAACTGATGTCGTTTACCTGGACTTGAGCAAAGCCTTCGACACTGTCCCGCACCACCTCCTGTTCTCCAAGCTGGCAACACATGGGTTTGATGGATGGACCACTAGATGGATAAAGAACTGGCTTGATGGCCGCACCCAAAGAGTGGCTGTCAACGGGTCCATGTCCCAGTGGAGGCCAGTGACAAGCGGAGTCCCTCAGGGATCAGTCCTGGGACCTGTCTTGTTCAACATCTTTGTGGGTGACATGGACAGTGGCATCGAGTGCACCCTCAGCAAGTTTGCTGATGACACCAAGCTGTGTGGCGCAGTGGACATGCTGGAGGGAAGGGATGCCATCCAGAGGGACCTGGACAGGCTGGAGAGGTGGGCACAAGCCAACCTCATGAGCTTCAACAAGACCAAGTGCAGGGTCCTGCATCTGGGTTGAGGCAATCCCAGGCACAAATACAGGCTGGGCAGGGACTGGCTGGAGAGCAGCCCTGAGGAGAGATATTTGGGGGTGCTGGTGGACGAGAAGCTCAACGTGAGCTCTCAATGTGCGCTTGCAGCCCGGAAAGCCAATCAGATCCTGGGCTGCATCAGGAGAAGTGTGGCCAGCAGGTCAAGGGAGGTGCTTCTCCCCCTCTACTCAGCTCTGGTGAGACCCCACCTGGAGTACTGCGTCCAGTTCTGGAGCCCCTATTACAGGAGGGATGTGGACGTGCTGGAGCGTGTCCAGAGAAGGGCCACGAGGATGATCAGAGGGCTGGAGCACCTCTCCTATGAGGACAGACTGAAGGAGTTGGGGCTGTTCAGTCTGGAGAAGAGAAGGCTCCCAGGTGACCTCATTGTGGCCTTCCAGTATCTGAAGGGGGCCTACAGGAAGGCTGGGGAGGGACTTCTCAGGGTATCAGGTAGCGATAGGACTAGGGGGAACGGAATGAAGCTGGAAATGGGGAGATTCAGGCTAGATGTGAGGAAGAAGTTCTTCACCATGAGAGTGGTGAGGCCCTGGAATGGGTTATCCAGGGAGGTGGTTGAGGCCCCGTCCCTGGAGGTGTTTAAGACCAGGCTGGACGAGGCTCTGGCCAGCGTGATCTAGTGTAGGGTGTCCCTGCCCATGGCAGGGGGGTTGGAACTAGATGATCCTTGTGGTCCCTTCCAACCCTGACTGATTCTATGATTCTATGAAGTGAAATTGGATGATGTTGCTCAGTCCTGCTGCAGCAGCTGCAAACAGAGCAGTGGTGCAGAACCTCCCATGTAAGGGCATATATACCATTAAAATGTGGTATGGGGACTTTTCTGGACTGTTTTTATATTTCTTTATGTTACCAAGCAGACTTAAAGGTTGTGCAACATTATGCAACAGCAGGGCAGCCTTTTGGTGGTGATGTGTATCTGATTGAGTCATATGAAAGTACCAGGAAAATTTATTTGGACCAACAAGGGGGAAATGAATTCTCCCCTTTTCTCTAGGCAGGAAAATGGGCTCCTGTAATGTCCAAGATCCGGGTTTTCTGACTACATTCTGGATTTTAATGCATCTTAATAGCCAAAGCAATTAAAAAACAAAACAAAACAAAAATGTATAGCTAAAAACATATATACAATATTTACAACTGCTCAAGGAATTTTACCACTATGTCCTCCAGGGCTGACCTTCAAGTCACTGTTTATGAACAAATGAAGGTCTGTACCAAGTCTACACATCTCTCTACCTTTTCTGAATTTAGCAGAAATCCATCAATTAGTTCTTTGATATTTCTATCAAACACTGTTCCCGTCATTTATCTCCAGCAAGGCTACAAACAGCAGCAGTCTGAATATCTGTTTAATCAAAGCAATCTTCTGTCTTAACATTTGCAAGCAACATATTAAATGCTTTAAAACTCATGTGGATATCTGTTTCCAAAAGTAACAAACGGGTTTCTGATTTTCTCAGTTCCCCTGCTCCAGGTTTGAACTATGAAAGAGAGAGAGAGGGAGCAAGAAGAAGGGAGCAAGAAGAAGGGAGCAAGAAGAAGGGAGCAAGAAGAAGGGAGCAAGAAGAAGGGAGCAAGAAGAAGGGAGCAAGAAGAAGGGAGCAAGAAGAAGGGAGCAAGAAGAAGGGAGCAAGAAGAAGGGAGCAAGAAGAAGGGAGCAAGAAGAAGGGAGCAAGAAGAAGGGGAGCAAGAAGAAGGGAGCAAGAAGAAGGGAGCAAGAAGAAGGGAGCAAGAAGAAGGGAGCAAGAAGAAGGGAGCAAGAAGAAGGGAGCAAGAAGAAGGGAGCAAGAAGAAGGATAAATAAATAAATAAATAAACTTGCTTTTAAAGCAGGGCAAAATGATGGGCTTAAATGAGCCAAGAGATTGCTTTCTGAGCTTCCAATGCTCTCCAGGATTCTTTAGTTTTCATTTGAGCCAAAGAATTTCAAGAAGGTATGAAAAGGAGAAGAGGCTCTGACATGCTTCAACAAGTGTCATCACAATATCTGAAAGCCTACAATCACAAAGAAGGAAGGTAGAGAAACTCAGGACGCTTCACAAACTGGAGGCTGATGCTATTAAGAGATGTGGTGCTTCATATTGCAAAGCTATTCTGCTCCTTCTGAAGTTTTGTTCTCTACTGCTTCTTCATATAGCTAATATTCTGAGTGAGAATTTTTAACTTGTGAAAATAATGAGAAAAATCAGTCAAAGCCTGGGTATATGAGTAGGCACAAATGTACCAAAAGCCTATAATGACTGCTGGAAAACCCTCATTAGAGAAGCACAGCTCTTCCACAGAGATGATTATTGGATCCCTCACTATGGAATCCAAAAAAATAATGTATGTAAAAGAGATGAAGTGGTTTAAAAATTCCCACAGTAAGCTAGTATTCAAACTAGAGAGAATACCCAAGAGGACTGATTTCACCATCTTCAAACTATTGTTAGATCATTCCCACCAAATGTTAATTTAAGCAGCATTTTAAAACAGTAAGTATTGAAACTGCTGCTTAGAGGAGCATCAAAAATTCATGTTCTGTTGAGCACCAAATTCATGTACACCCCATTACTTCTAGAGGAGGTCCAGCATATCATCATGGCAAATACACGCTCAAATTTTATGTGTGGTATTACACACCTTTTCTATTACTGATCCCTAACAAATTAAACTGCAGTAAAAAATGGGGGAAAGTTTTACCTAAAATGATCATTACATAACCACGTCATGGGATTTGAATGCTTATAACTATGTATGGAGACCACTTTATTTACTGTTTATTAAACATTACTCCCCGATTGGAATCAAACTTTCCCAAAAGGAAGCTTCAAAACATAACCTCTGACAGGAGGAGCAGGTAGTAGAGCTTTCATAAATGTACCTGGCCACATAAGAACATCACTACTGGTCGGACCAGAGCACGCAGACTCCAGCAGAGTGCTGTGAATAAATTTCATTGCCCTTCTTCTTGCGTATTAAGTCAGCAGGGAACAGGGTCCCATGTCTCTACACAATCAGGACATTACCCAGCTTTGTTTGACAGGCTCTGCGAGTGTGGACAGAGAATGCAGTTCTCCATATCAAATGTTCTGTGTATCAACATGAAAGCAGAGATTGCATTTCAAGCACCTTACAAATTTCTTTCCACAAAGCCAATAGGGACAGTCCCAGCACAGCTTATAAAGTACATTTCTTCTAAGTACCATTGCTATCAGATGTAAGCTCAGTGCTGTGTCTGCTTTATAGAGGGAGGAGTTTGACATCATTAGAATTTAATTATTTACACTCTCTTTCTCCATCAGACTTCAAATGAAATAAAAGCAACATTAAGTCTGTGAGATGTCTCCTGCCACCTTTTTTTCTGCTAAACTATGACACTCAAAGCTATCTAAATATCCCTGTGATACTTTTGTGGCCTCTCCATCAGCACAGCATCAGAGCAAATGGTAGTCAATTTCCACTCCTTCAAATTAAAGTCACTTCCTTTTTAGACATACCCTATGGGAGGAAAAGAGAGGATTTTTTCAATGCAACTCCAGAGGGTACTAATGAATTATGTTAGGTGGAAAGGATCATTTTCCTTATATCAGATGCATGGCAGGCATGCAACAGTTCTTTACAGTCCTTTTATAAGGATTGTCAAAAAGAGCTATAAGCAAACATATGAGAAACTCAGTTACATACCACCCCAACAGAATTTCAGTTTTACCTCCAAACCTGGTTTTATTTGTCTTTGCTTAGAGAAGAAAAAGTCAAGGACTTTTAACAGACTGGGCTAGAACTAAGCTGCAAGTAAGCAAGCACATGACTAATTCAAACAGTAAGGATACAATCCAGTTAGGTTAGATTGCAGTTCTGCAAACAGGGTGCATTGCTACTGACATTAAAGAGTCTGAATTTCAATTACACGGGGGAAACTGTTTCATCCATACAGCTCATATCTTATTATGGTTTGCTATTTGATTTACAGTATTACTTTCATTAAACTGCATATGTTAATGCAGATATTAGCCCGCTAGGTAAAGCATGCTTCAAATACATTAGGCATTCTACAAATTGTGCTATTTAGATGACTCTTAATACCTGAAGAAGGCAAAAAGCTTGATAGATGAGACACATTACATCATCTTACTTGATGGTCTTTGAGGTATTTTCCAACCAACACAATTCTACAATTCAATGATCTCCAAATCTGTACAAGGCTGGACACTGCACCCAGATCTCATGAAAGGACAATGTCTTAGAAAGATAAGGACTCACCTCAGTAAGTCATGCTTCATTTTAGAATACCTATTCTAGAAGGTTTGAGGTGGCTCAATAACTCAATTTCACTGGAAGCTGAAGCTCCTGCCTTTGCAAATGGTTCTCTTTCTTACCTCAGCAAATGTGTGTCATTTTCAGTAGAACTGGGGGGATTATATTAATTTAGCTACTTTTATACTTCCTTTGATAGAAAATGGGTAAAAATTAGCAACCAGCATTGCTGTTTGTAGCCCCAGTAATGATGAGCCATCAGGTACAAGACAGAAGTACTCACTGATTTGTAATTTATTGGCTTTTTTCACAAATGTTACTAGATGCAAAATTCACTGCAGGCCAGGCAAGCCTATTAGTCCTGTAAACATCTTTGTAACCTGACAGATTTGTTACAGGTCAGGACCAAGAGCAGGAGCATTGCAATGCATTAGATACACCACATTTTGAAACCTTGTTTTGTGTACTCAGGGTAACTTCCAATATTTTTGAAGGGCAAAAGCAGTTTTCAGCAATTACTTTCTCTTTGCTACCAAGATTTTTTTTTTTTTTAGCCCTCAGCTGAAAACCTTAAACTAAGTTAACTCTCTATCAGCTGGAACCGCAGCAAATCAAACGTTAAAAGTTATGTCTCTGGGATGTGATCAAGTCATTATTTAACAAAACACAAATGTGCTGGAGCGTGTCCAGAGAAGGGCCATGAGGATGATCAGAGGGCTGGAGCACCTCTCCTATAAGGACTGACTGAGGGAGTTGGGGCTGTTCAATCTGGAGAAGAGAAGGCTGCAAGATGACCTCATTGTGGCCTTCCAGTATCTGAAGGGGTCTACAAGAAGGCTGGGGAGGAACTTCTCAGAATATCAGGTAGTGATAGGACTAGGGGGAATGGAATGAAGCTGGAGGTAGGGAGATTCAGGCTAGATGTGAGGAAGAAGTTCTTCCCCATGAGAGTGGTGAAGCCCTGAAATGGGTTGTCCAGGGAGGTGATTGAGGCCCCATCCCTGGAGGTGTTCATGACCAGGCTGGATGAGACTCTGGCCAGCCTGATCTAGTGTGGGGTGTCTCTGCCCATGGCAGGGGGTTGCAACTAGATGATCCTTGTGGTCCCTTCCAACCCTGACTGATACTATGATACTATTTCTACATCCAAATGGAATGCATCTAATGATGGATGGCTAAGTAATCCAGGAGAAATTAAAGGGGCTTTATTCTCTTCAACATTGTCTACCATCTGCCAGAGTTCCCCTCCTTCCATCCAGATTATAGTGGGGTTAGTTTCACAGCAGGAAGAACGAAAAATTCAGATTCATAGGATAGTAAGACAGGCAGCAATTTAGTAGAAAAAAATGTAAGCATTCCATACCCAACTCCTTATGGGAGTTTTTAGGGCTCCTTTCAACATGTTTGCACAGAAACCTCATGCTGAGCGGACACCAGGGGAGGGTCCATCCACTTTGTGTAGATTTCAGATTTTGACTGGAAATTTTTGCCCATTGGATAAACAAAGTCTGCGTGTCAGGTAAAGAGTTTTCATTAAGGCTGCCTTGGAAAAACTGTAAAAACATCAATAGTTTCCAAGTCTTTCTTTAGCTTCACACAACTTCACATGCTTCTCCTACATTACTTTTTTCTTCTTTTTTTCTTTTTCTTTTCTTTTTTTAAGATTGGATCCTTTTTCCTACTAAAATTGATGATAATCAAAGATAGTCATCAGTTCCAGAAGCGAGGAAACTACGGAAGCAAGCCTCCTGTGACAATTAAGGATCACCTAATGAGATGTCTAGGTATCAAGAGCTCCTCTCAAGACTGTCTTTTAGACAAGACCTAAATCCTGAGAAAACACCCTAATTTGGACAAAATAAAGGAAAGACAAATTCATAGAGAATTTTGTCCTTAAAAATCTTTCAAGGGTGAGTGTATTTAGGAAGAGGTAAGAATTCAGTTCAGGACAACTGTTAGTTCAGTCAGAAACTCTAGTAAGTGATGTCTAATCTTACTGCAAGGATCACACAATCTCCAAGGGGAAACAGTGTCAATTTTCTCACTGTCCCATAATGATACAGCCTGAGGATTTCACACAGGTTAAGATACTCGTAACTATCTGTGCACCTATGCCTCCAAGTAGGTGAAAAACATAATATAGATCAGCTGGTGTATTTGGAAGAAAAGAGTGATCTATGATCTAGGGAACACTGCAGAAAAGGACCCTTTGTTATACACACTCACAACAGGTCCATAATTTAAATAGAAAACTGAGCACTCAAAAGCTCCCACATTCTTCTAGAAACCTGGAGTTAACATCTGCTTTGTGAAGACTCCCAATTAATAAACATTTCCACAGATACTACTACAAGTTGAAGACACAGCATGCAGCAGCTACCCTACAGCATACAGAGAGGGCTGAGGACACACTAGCTGCCAGCCCACAGTTACAGCTCCCACACAAACTGAGCTCTGCCTGCCTTTCCCACCACTGCACTCATTTCATCTCAAATTCCTGACCAACCACCAGCTTTTTCACAGAACATACAGGGACTGAATATTGTCAAAACTTCTGTCATATTTGGGTGGAATTAGGTAACAGGTTTAAAAGCTTTGTGAATTTAGGACACAGAGTGCAACTATGTGTGTCTCAGCTCTTTGGAAAACCATGCTAGTGATTCTGCAACTTGAAGGCTTGAAGAGTTTCAAAGACAACCAATAAAATTCACTAAACACAGAACACCAGGTCAAACTGGTTTAACAACCTAAGTATTCACATCATTATTTTTCCATTTACCAAGCATTCATATATACAGCTGCACAATAGAAAAGGAAAGGGAGCAGCTGCCCAGCTGACAGTTTTCAACATGCAAGAAAAGCCTTCCCTTTTGAAGAAATAGGGAAGCAGGGGAAAGCTGTTTCTCTCTCAAACCAAGTGATGTGACTGCTTGCACAGCGAGCTTTAACAACTCATTGTCAGCTTCAGACGCAGACAGCCATGTTGCAAAGTATGATAATACATTGCTCAAGAATTTAAACTAAGCATTGTGTATATTCACTTCTAATCTATACTTGTAAGGTATTTAGATTCCTTTATCAGTTCATGAGCCTAATGTGTCCAGCACCTTCCCACACAAGTAACTACAATCTGGTGCAGCAGTCAGGACAGATGTTAGATTGGGATTGGGTGCAGTAAATGTTACTGAAAGATATAACAGAGGAGCTACAATCTTTTTCTGGAGGTGGTGACTCTGTTATCCAAACAGAAGACTTTGAAGGGGAAGGAAGGACTTGAATTGATAAAATGTTATATTTTCTCTTAATGTCCTGTCATCTAGGACTGAAAAGCAATGATCATTAAGTCAGTTTTTAATGACGAGGTGTGTGCTAGCATCTGGATTTATACTCCCAGAGAAAACAGACGAGAACACAGCATGTGTGAAGATTTTGGTCTGTAGAAGGACATAAGTACATATAATCTAATTAAAAGAATTTTAAAGTATAAAATTGATCTATATAACTTTTAAAACATTCATAAACTACCAAATCCAGAGGGTTTATGTGCAAAGAGCAGATCAATTACCTCTAAGAATTATTAAAGTATAAGAGAACAGCAATGGCTTTAAACTAGAAAAGCATCTAAAATGAGTTTCTCATGCAGCTGCTTTTAAAAACATTAAAGAATCCAAGATGCAATAGACAATGAAAACTAATCAGCCCAGGAAAGGAAAAAGGATGCAGAAGCCTTCTTATTATTGATATTGTCTATAATACATGAATGGCACATTATTCTAAAAACCCTGTCAAAATCTACCATTAGCCTAAATTCAGAGTTTTCCCTAATAAATTATTTTCAGCCTTATTTAGTATTTCAGTGACTTTGTGTTTCTCTGTAACTTCATTTCCTCCTTCATTAAGCAGCACTCTGGTTTTTCTCTTTGATGAAATCTTGTGCCTTCATGTTGGAAAAAGCATATGCAGAGGATAACTAAAACATTTTCTGTTTCCTGTAATCGTCCACAGGTTTTTTTCCCCCATCTTTTAAAATTACAAAATGCACTCAAATAACAGCAGTGCTGTTTCTGTCAGGAGCATGGAGTCAGCAACCAAAACCAAGCATATGAAAAGAATGTTCTGAAAATGTGAAATGCTCTACAGGATCCAGAGAAGCACAAGTTCTTCACACTAGGTGCCTATTACATAGGTCCCAACAGAACTATAAATCAGGGCAATCTAAGAATGAAAACAAAAAAGGTGGCTGAAACCCAAGGTCATAAATTCAAAATACTGGAATTCTGTGTATATGACAAAGAATGATATCTGTATTTGTGTTTACAGTACCGTAAGCCCTATGAGGAGAAGCTGAGGGAGCTGGGGTTGTTTAGCCTGGAGAAGAGGAGGCTCAGGGGAGACCTCATTGCTGTCTACAACTACCTGAAGGGAGGCTGTAGCCAGGTGGGGGTTGATCTCTTCTCCCAGGCAACCAGCACCAGAACAAGAGGACACAGTCTGAAGCTGCACCAGGGGAAGTTTAGGCTTGAGGTGAGGAGAAAGTTCTTCACAGAAATAGTTGTTGGCCATTGGAATGTCCTGCCCAGGGAGGTGGTGGAGTCACTGTCCCTGGAGGTGTTCAAGAGGGGACTGGATGTGGCACTTGAAGCTGTGGCTTAGGTGTTGGGTGATAGCTTGGACTGGATGATCTCTGAGGTCTTTTCCAACCTTATTGATTCTATGATTCTATGACTCTATAAATAGCTCCCTATGAGGAAAGTGAAGAAAGTGATGGTTTTCCACAACAAATGTCTTGAACCAAATGCAGTCAAAAACCCAGCAATTAACATTTAATGGAGTATAATTTGCAATTGTGTTCCATTATCTCCAGTATTACATCCTAATTAAAGAACTTGCCATTTCTCTTCAAAACTAGAAGGGAGAGGGGAGAGCGGAGAAGGGGTTAGCTTCTGACATGTGAAAGTGAGAATCTGCAGAGGAGCAGGAAGTTCTGAAGAAACAAAACTTACATAAGTTACTATAAGGACAACTCAAAATATCAAGGTATAAGCTTCAGAGGATCAGGAAATTACTTTAAAATCTTCAGATTTAACACTAATTTGTATTCAATTTAAAAGCCAAAGTGAATTAATTAAACTCAAGATTCACACTTTTCATTCTGTGTATACCACTGAAAAAGTACCTTATGAAGAGCACAAGTATCATAAAATTCATTATAACATCCTAAACTTGGTCACTGCAAATGTCATCTGAGAAGAGATCCCACAGGCAATCTTTTGTCTTTTGTTTTCATGTCATCGCTATTAGGGCACGGGTACAGAATATCTTCCTATTGATGATGTCTCAACACGTACACTTAATGTAGCACTCTGGAAAAGCTTAATTCCTCATTACAACTCACCCCTGAAACCATTCTGGATTTCCATCATCTAAAAATTGCCAGATCAATACTTTGCTTCACTCTTGTCACAAAAGAAAAAATGCCACTGATGCAGCTTTACATGGAAACTGCACGAATCGGGAATAAGTCTTATAAAATTCCTCAAATAGAACAGACTTGCAATTACTGTTTTGTCTTGGACTCGCAGTACTGATCAGATGAGTACTGGTTCCTGCAAGCTAAATGTTCTTATTCTTTTCCATCTTTTACCCAGGCAGAAAAATATATGAAGTTTGCCCAAAGAATTCCACATAATTCAGGTGTTTCCTAATTCAAGATGGCCAAAAATCAAGTCAAATATATTTACCTATGTGCACTGATGAAGACATGTCCCTGATAAGCCATACAGCACAATATTTGTTAGCACTGTAACAACCACAACACAGTGGCACAGGCAATGGCAATCACTATAAAAATTTGATAGTTCAGATTTTTTTATCAGACACTGATTAAGTCTGCAATTATGGAAATGCTAGAAGGACTAAAGTAATTCAGCTTCTTGATTTCTGTGAAGTTTAAAATATCAATGGAGACTGAAATACATTTTTCTAAGGTCTTTGAATGGTAAATAAAATATTAGGAAGCACAGGGGTCTGTAAGAAACTGTTCTTGAAATACTTCAAGAACAGTTTCATTGCTTTCCTCCAAATGTATCTGAAGTTTATTCTGAGAAATACTTTCCTTCCTTTTACTGCTAGAAGTTCAAAACAGTAACACTTACCATTAGCATTAGCAATTCTGCAGAATCCTCTGTGCAGTATGTGCACTTTCTAGGAGAGTCCATCAAGAGTAGGCTCATAGTTTTTGAAACAATAACTGTATTTTCCCCCTTAACCTTAAATCAGGAAAACTGTAGATGTTTATAGTCAGAACACCTGATACTTAACAGAGGGAAATAATTGTGCATATCAGGACTCCAAATGCTTGCTAAGAGCTATCTACACCAAAATTCCTTAACTGGGTAATGAACAAAATACCAAACCAAAACAAAGGTTTGTCTTGCTTATGTTTTGAGTTGTCTCTCAAAAAGAAACCAGAAAAGCCCAATACACGTGCACACAAACCAAGATTCTTTAAATGATCCTTTAGCCTTCATTGTAAATCAGAGATTCATCCTGCTATGACTTGTGCAACTTGACTGGCACAATAAACTGGTTTTGCAAGTGAAAACAGCTTTCTGTTTTACAAAATGGAAAGTTGCCTCATCAAAATGAGGAGCAAGAACTGGAGGTCAGAGCAATGATTCATCTTCCTAAGACAGAATCACATCAAAGAGACCTTGGAAGAGTCAAGCAGTTACTGACTGGCATTGGAAAGAAGAAATAAATATATATAAGAAAGGAAAAAAGAAAGAAAAATCATATAAATTAAAATTGTCTGAAAATAAGCAGCAATTGTCTGTCTGGTTTTGGAGCTATTGTGCCTTCTGCAGTGTATCACTGAGACAGGTGATTATAGAAATTATTGTAAAAGACAATCTTCCAGGGAAGTTTTGAGAGAGACGTTGATTGGTAAGTGTACAAAAGAGGAGGAGGAAAAAGACCAAAAACTAGCAGCAGTAAAGACAGGGAAATTTACTGAAATAGAATGAAATGAAGTCAGCTGTCAAATCGAAGCTCACAGGAGGTAATTTTTCTTTTTGTTTAACATTAATCCTAACCTGGTGTAAGTTAATGAAACTGCAAGACAATCTTAACATTAATCCTAAGGAATGCATTCCTTGTTTTCTGTTGACAATCAAAATCCAATTCATTCCCTCTCCTTTGATTTGGTCTCTGCAAACGGTAGTGCTGAACAATACTACCAGTCAAATCATTGGAAAAGGTCCTGGTCGCCACAAGAAAAGTCCCTACGCATCCATCACATAGGTCATCTTTTTCAAACCTTCTGTGTCTTTAACCACCAACCCCATGGGAACACAAACACATGGGGATTATTACCTGTCTTCAGAGCGCAGAGGCACCAAAAGTAATTGAAGGATGATCAATTCTCATAAAACCAAGTCACAGCACCTATGTTGAGCAGCACATCTGAACACTGTGTAAGGAGCTTAGCCCTAGGCCTGGCTCCTACACAGCCTTTCAGCTTCCTTTATATATTCCTTTGTATATTGTTAAATGGCAAGACAGAATAGGACTCGTAGATGCTGCAGCTTAGCTACGGCTGCTAGCCTGAGACAAATACTAACTCTTACAGTGCCAACCTACATGGATAATGGGCAGCTCTGTAACCCTTGTTACTATTTCTAGTCTACAAAAGGACTGCTATCAAAACACTTGTGAAAAGTAACTGAAAATAGTTTGGGTTAGACAGGAAGAGTTAAGAAGGATGGTTTCTTAAATGTAAGCATTCTCCTGCCTTTATATTTCTTTATTGACCTTCCCTTCCAATTTTAATATCATCATCTCTTCTCACATAGTATCACAGTATCAGTCAGGGTTGGAAGGAACCACAAGGATCATCTAGTTCCAACCCTCCTGCCATGGGCAGGGACACCCTGCACTAGATCAGGCCTGACAGAGCCTCATCCAGCCTGGTCATGAACACCTCCAGGGATGGGACCTCAATCACCTCCCTGGACAACCCATTCCAGGGCTTCACCACTCTCATGGGGAAGAACTTCCTCCTCACGTCCAGCCTGAATCTCCCCAGTCTCCAGCTTCATTCCATTCCCCCTAGTCCTATCACTACCTGATATCCTCTTTGCATCATCACATATCCTATTTTCATAATGCATAGCTTTGCTGTGGTCTATACACCACAGGATCCTCAAAGAAATTTAACAGGAGAGTGATTTTAGCCAACTTGATCTGAATTTAGCTGGATTCTGGTTCATATACAGTACACATAAGTTTCATTAGAGTGAGAAGAGTATGGTCAGAAGAGAAGAACGCAATCCCTTAGAAGAACAAACTGCATTTAAAGCAGAAGCTTCATTTTCCAGTTATCCTTAAAATCAAAAGTATATTTCTTGCAATTATTAATTTATTTATTTTTTTTAACCAATTACTTAAGACTTAACCTAGGTAGCATAATCAGGATTGAATTTTATCTTTACTCATATATGCATTTAATTTGCAACATTTTCAGAGTAGCAATTGCATTTACACAACAGTTTGTATATTACTTAAAACAATATGGACAGAATCACCTAGTAAAGCTTCAATAGAAATTGATGTTATTGAATACATTGAATTATTAAATAGTATGCAACAGCAAAGATGTCAACTTTGATATGGTTAGCTACAAAAAAGCAACTAATTTGTGTGATGTACATGTTAGGAACTGCAACTACCTGGACAATGTATTTGAACACTCTTGTGTCCTACATATACTGTGACACAGATGTGGTGCTAAGAGACATGGTTTAGCACTAGAATTGGTTAGAGAATACTTAGAGTGGATGATCTTAAAAGTCTTTTCCACCTAAAATGATTCTATGGTTCTATATACCAATTCTCCAAAAAAGGCTTCCACAAAGTTATTTTCACACAAGAGTCTAAGTAAATTTTGACTAGTTTAATTATAAGTATCATGGTACAGCCTAAAGGCAAACTGAAACCACAATCTCTTTATGTTCTCTGTTTAACACAAGAAAACATTGCACTCAAAGGCTTCCAAGGCAAGAATGGAACGGTACAAAGCACACAAACAAACAACAAAACCAAAAAAAAAGCCTGTAGGCTGAGACTTTTCTAAAGTCACTTAGCAACACATGTGAAAAGGAAATGTTTCTCTGTTGCTGGCAATTAAAAACATTTGCGGCTCCAAATGAACAGGGTGAAGAGTCAGAAACACATTCCCCAATTCCTAAATATCTTGGCTTCATTTCAATAGCATATACATAATTGCTTTTTCTTGTGACTTAAAAGTTGCTTCGAACTTGAAGTGATGAAAGCACAGTAACTATAAGGTTTAAGATTTTGATTCAACTCCACCAATAAACTTTTGTGCCCACTGAAAATAACTTGTGTTCATAACCTATACCTACTCTTCAAAACAAGTTTCTCCTTAGCCATAACTGATCCCTCTTCCCAAACTCTTTCAGTCATAGTGAATTCTATTACTTCTTCAGTTTCATACTGTGCAGTAAGTACAAGACCTCACAAAAACTTTCTACAGTAAATAAGCTAGAGCAAGTTGAGCAAAAGAGGACAAAAGACACCTAATGCACTCTTGACACATGCCAGAGAACAAGCATCTAGCACTCAATGCTCTGTGAACGCATCAGAGAAGTGCAATCATTCAATCGCAAGATGAATCTCCAAATGGGAGCTGTGAATCTGAACCAATGTTTTTACAGTTCTAATATTTAGATCTCATTTAGCCACAGATGTGGCATTGATAACGTAATTGTATTTCCATACCCTTTCAAAATGTAATGTCTGGTGCTATCTGCCATCATCATACCTTTTGCTATTATTGTGTTGTTAAGACCACAAATGTACCATCTCCAGTTCATACCTCAAACTGGTGAAAATTATTTCTTTTTCCACTTTGAGATGACGTTTGTCACAGCACAGATAAATTTTGTGCCATCTGGGAACACACATAGTTATGCTACTTTAAGAAATATCTTACTTACGCAACACTACTTTGACCTTTCAGTATTCTAATACACGTCATTCCTTCAGAGCTCCTTTCTTTTATAACATTGCTTGATAAGGCTACTTCCCTTTCAGATACCAATTAATGAACACAAAGCCTGAGTAACAGCCCTGTAAAGCAATGAAAAGGCTGACAGTTGATGTCAAAATGAGGGTGGAGTGTATTCTGAACGTCTGCCTAGTTTCCACATTCCCTACGGGATAATAAAGCAGTTAAAAAAGACAGCAGTGGAATGGCCACTCAATCAAATTACAGTGTGTAGAAAAGGTCAAAGCAGTAGAGAACAATGATATAATTCAGAGATTACACAAGATATTTAAATTCAGATATGACATTCTGTGAGAAAAAAAAAGAAAAATGAAAAAATTATAACAAGGACAGAAAATGGCAGGACATTAATCCATTCCCATGACAACATTTCTAGCCAAACTGGAAAATACACAACTGCAACCTTTGTTATATCTTTGCCAAGTCTTACACAGCTTAATTTTGGATACTACCTATTGAATCCCTGTCAACAAGTTTTGCTTCTATTTCATGCAGCTTGGGGAAGGGATGATGTTGAATGATATGAGTTATACTTCTAAGGATACTTATCAACATATCACAGCCTACTGTTTGAACATGTGATTCTTGTGCCCTGTAAAAGCCTGAAGAGACACAGATACAATTTGCATGCACACTTGAATGTGAAAAATTATGTTAATTAAATTATCATTATTTATACCCCTCTAGAACTCAAATTCCTTAGTCAAGATCAAGGAACCATTACATTTGCTATCATGGAAGCAAAGGAAGACCTGGTCACTTTCACCCCTAAGTGTTTACAGATCTAATGTTAAACACGACATGACAAAGAGAGAGGAGCAGATGGCAGTAACAACTGTAGAGACAACATAAATTCAAGGTCCCAACAGCTAGTGAGGAGCCTGATCAAAAGACAGAAATCTGCAGGAAGATTCCCACTGCTTGAGTGAGCATTATAACAAGCCTTTGATCACTCCAATTATTTTCATATCATTTATAGTCTTCATTTTTATAACTCAAACAGGTGAATAATACTGAGTACTCCAAGCAATGGCTCACCCTAGCCATCACCATACAACATATTTACTGTGTGTCTCAACAGAAATATATTTTGTAAAACAATTAGAGAAAAAGCAGTGGCTGCTGAACAGTGTGAAAAAGACATCTGCAGGAGCACCACATATTGCAAGTCCACTTGCACTGAGGCAAACAGAGAAGAGTTTGCATAGTACAGTAATACAATACACCAGGTTGAAAGAGACCTTCAAGATCATCGCATCCAACCCATTAACCAATCCAACCCACCTAAACAACTAAACCATGGCACCAAGGAGTTGATCTGCTGGAGGGCAGAGAGGCTTTGCAGAGGGATCTCGACAGGCTGGATAGATGGGCAGAATCCAACGGCATGAGATTTAACACATCCAAGTGCCGGGTTCTGCACATTGGCCACAACAACCCCAGGCAGCGCTACAGGCTGGGGTCAGAGTGGCTGGAGAGCGGCCAGGCAGAGAGGGACCTGGGGGTGCTGGTTGATGGGAAGCTGAACATGAGCCTGCAGTGTGCCCAGGCAGCCAAGAGGGCCAACCGCATCCTGACCTGCATTAGGAATAGTATGGCCAGCAGGAGCAGGGAGGTCATTGTGCCCCTGTACTCTGCTTTGGTTAGGCCGTACCTTGAGTGCTGTGTCGAGTTCTGGGCCCCTCAGTTTAAGAAGGACATTGAGACACTTGAACGTGTCCAGAGAAGGGCAACAAGGCTGGTGAGAGGCCTTGAGCACAAGACCTATGAGGAGAGGCTGAGGGAGCTGGGGCTGTTTAGCCTGGAGAAGAGGAGGCTCAGGGGCGACCTCATTGCTCTCTACAACTATCTGAAGGGTGGTTGTAGCCAGGAAGGGGTTGGCCTCTTCTCCCTAGCAACCAGCACCAGAACAAGGGGACACAGTCTCAAGCTGCACCAGGGGAAGTTTAGGCTGGAGGTGAGGAGAAAGTTCTTCACCGAGAGAGTGATTCGTCATTGGAATGGGCTGCCCGGGGAGGTGGTTGAGTCTCCGTCCCTGGAGGCGTTCAAGAGGGGACTGGATGTGGCACTTGGTGCCATGGTCTAGTTGTGAGGTTGTGGTTACAGGTTGGACTCGATGATCTTCAAGGTCTCTTCCAACCTTGGTAGTTCTATTCTATTCTATTCTATTCTATTCTATTCTATTCTATTCTATTCTATTCTATTCTATTCTATTCTATTCTATTCTATTCTATTCTATCAAGTCTCCTCCTGAACACCTCCAATGAAGGTGACTCCACCACCTCCACAGGTAGCCCATTCCAGTGGGCAATCACTCTCTCTGTATAGAACTTCTTCCTAACATCCAGACTAAACCTCCCCTGGCACAGCCTGAGACTGTGTCCTCTTGTTCTGGTACTGGCTGCCTGGGAGAAGAGACCAACCTCTGCCTGGCTACAACCTCCCTTCAGGTAGTTGTAGAGAGCAAGAAGGTCACCCCTCAGTCTCCTCTTCTCCAGGATAAGCAACCCCAGCTCCCTCAGCCTTTCCTCATAGGGCTTGCATTCCAAACCCCTCACCAACTTTGTTGCCCTTCTCTGGACACGTTCCAGCAAGTCAAAATCTTTCCTAAACTGAGGGGCCCAGAACTGGACACAGGACTCGAGGTGCAACCTAACCAGTGCAGTATACAGGGGCAGAATGACCTCCCTGCTCCTGCTGGCCATACTGTTCCTGATGCAGGCCAGGATGCCATTGGCCTTTTTGGCTGCCTGGGCACACTGCAGGCTCATGTTCAGCCTACCATCCACCAGTACCCCCAGGTCCCTCTCTGCCTGGCCGCTCTCCAGCCACTCTGACCCCAGCCTGTAGCACTGCAGAAGATAATGTCTTCAATGTAGAACTGGAAGAAGCAGAGAGATGCAAGGGTAAATTTACCTGAAGCTATTTCAATTTTTAATATAGTTAAAATTCTCAGAATAGTTATCCAGGGAATACCTGAAGTCCAGCTTTTCATTAACATTAAACCATGTACCTGTGTCTTTGACACAGCAGTAGCATTAAAGCTGGTTATAAAATTTTAAGTCAGATAGGACGTAAGCCACAAAGGGACTCCTCTTTTCTGTCAGCATGACAATCCTAATACAAATATAGATTTTATGTTCCATTATCTTTGGCAATTAGAGGTCAGTTTCTACATACAGAAAGTGCACTTTCCAAGTGATTTGAGTTCATGTTCTTCTATCATGAAAACTTCCTATGGGGAAAAAAGTCACAAATATAACCATTAAGAATATTGTGTCTGATGATGCAACATGCTGGCTTTAGCATTTCTTTCCTGTCTATGGAGCCACAGCGGGTGAAATAGTTGTCTGTGTGTTTTGCAGCCAAATCTCAGAGGCAGGATTTATTTTTCCAGACTTTCTGCTTAGCCCATGACTGAGATTTATTTGCCCTTATTTCTTGTCGTCTTCTTTTGTGTGTCAGAGTCAAATGAGCCTGGCACAATAGCTCAAACGTTTAGGCTGGCAGAGTCTAAGATATACTCTGCTAAATACTGAACTGTGACTTGGCCTTTAAAAAGATGTACTGCTGTAGTATCATTAAATTATATTTTCAGGCTAAATATTTAAAGAACTTCTCAAGTTTTTACATATTTTAAACATTTAAAGCATTTTTTGCTTATGTAGAACACGGAAGTGAGGTTGGGAACCTTTATAATAAAAACATCAAATCAAAGTAATTTGTTCTACTCTCCCAGCTTGCATCCCTAGTTAATAACAGTATTAGCTGCATAGCATACTCCAAGTAACTTGGGTCAGAGAATAATGTAATTTAACAACTGTTTAAACATAATATCACAAATCACAGGAAAATTTAGATTGGAGGGGACCTCTGGAGGTCATCTAGCCTGACCTTCTGTTCAGAACAGAGCTAACTTCAAAGGCTGATGTGCTTGCTGAGGGCCTGAATGAAATATGTATGCATAGGTAGTACCCAGGACTTCATATTTTCAGGCTATGGTCTAAAGATCCCTGTTATGTTTTCTCTGGCCCTACAAATATTTCATGGTTTGCTTTTCTCAGACAGTAACTCATCCTCAAAAGCTACTGGGTTAAAAATGGTGCTCAAAGTATGTTTCCTGGTTTGTGTTAGAGGCAGGGGCTGGAGCTTGATTAGCATGTCTAGAGCAATTACATTTCACATTACTAAGAATATCAATAAAGCAATGCATCATAAAAAAAAAAAAAAAAAAAAAAAAAAAAACACCAACAAAAAACAAACAGATCAGCCCACAAAATTTAGAAGCCAAAAGATTTATCAGATCAGACAGACAGACTCAGGTAAATTACAGTACAAACACTGCATGAAAAAAAGTAAGAGTATTTACTTCAAAGCAGCTATATATCTCTAGATAATCCCATCAATACACTCAGAAGCAGGCACGGTTCTCTTGACGTATTTTCCCACATCCACCTAAGAAAGTAACGACGTTGGTTGCAATCTCACTATTACAAAACAATGCCCTGCAGATCATTAGTTTTGCAGTATATTAACATGAGGAAAATTAAATCCTTATTGAACCATTTAATCCAACATGCATTTAAATGAATGAGCAAGTTTTCAACAGGTACTGTAAGCTTTTATTCCTGCAACTCCCCAGGAAGTCTTATTATAGGCCTCAAGAGATCTGAAAACTCTACCCACTCAGGCATCTCCTTGTATGACCTTGACATACAAATTCCTCTCCATGCTGAAGCACCTCTGAAATGAATGTGCAGAGACCACAGCCTTGTACACTTCTTATTAAAGGTTTCTAATACAGTCATAAATGTTCTTACTGGCTAAATCTCATAGTAAGAGCTACGCTGTTCATGCAGTCAACTGTTTTCTCTTCCTGTTATTCATAATGAACAGCATCAAAGCTTCTTTCTTTCATCCTTGCTGCTATTCTTTCTACTTTGAAGCTAGCACTATACTGGAATAAAATAACTGTCACAATAAACACTCTTTTCTTTCTGGCAAATTAGAACTTTAGTTCAAAATATATAAGGCTATTGAAGTCAAGAGTTATGCCATGAATAAACTCCCCTTGTGATATTTTACAATTGGAAGTCATTACAACACAAGCTTTAGCTTGTCTTTGTGACAGTTTGTTGCAAAATGTTTCAGAGGGGACTCTCTTTACTGTCTTTTCCCATTCCATTTTAAATGTTTGATATCTATGTCTTCAGGGAAAGACCTCTCTGTTTGCAGTGCCTTTGATTCAAAGATATTGTTATCTTCTTCACTTAGGATGTATTGAAAACATAGTTTATTACTGGGAAATTTGTGAGCTGAGCTGTGTCATATTTTGTAGCCAATATGCTAGGCAGAGAGCAGCACTGAGCATCTGGTGTCTTTTACCACTAAAAGAAGAGAGAATGACCTTGCACGGTAGAAGAGAAATAAACTTCCAGCATTAACTGAGCCAAATCTCCTGGGAGGCATGTGGTGGCATCATAATTTCTTTTCTACCACTGGTATTGATGTGTGCAGTGATGCAGAGAAGGACAGAAAGAATAGAAAGGCTCTGATTTAAGAAATACAAAAAGATGAGGACAAGCAATTATATGTACATTGTATTATTTAAAATTCTATCACAAAAGAACAACAGATAATTGTACACCATTCTGTGAAAATCACTGATTGTGGTCAGCTGAAGTCTTGAGAAGTGGTGCTACAAGTAAAGATGATAAATTACTGTATTTATGTCTCCAAAGAGATGGAATGGTGTCAGAAGGCAGGCATCCACTATGATTTTACTTTCTTTTGGTGTTCTGTGAGACCACAATACAGAGAAAAGTCAGAGCTTAGGTGGCTATATGACAATAAAACTACTCCATAATCTTTCATTTGGTTCTACTAATCTGGCCACATATGAAGACAATCCAGTTTAGGGTGTCTGATGCAAAGCAATATCCAAAGTACTTCACATTTTACAAAAGCTCCCATTCACATCCCATTCTAATATGCCTTAAATAAATCGGTTCCTTGCCACTGAAATCCACCCACTTCTGGGCCAAACATAGTAACTGTATGAACCTGTATCAATAAAATAACACCAGCTGAGGTCCTGTGACCCAGTGCTGTCATGTCTCAAATACACTCGGTCTTCTGACATGTATGAACACACGGTATTGACTGAGCACTGGCAGCCACAGCTGGATGTTTGGAACTGGCATGGGGCAATCTTGAGCCACAAGACCTTCTCTTCTGAATTCTCCATTCCTTTATGTTGAGGTTAACCAATGGTGTCAGAGAGTACAGATTTCAGAGCTCAGGACCTCAGGCCACATTTCCTGCTTCTCTCTAAGTATCACATCACACATATGAGACATACACACTCATAGATGGCATTGTAAGAGTGCATCCCTCATAGATACGCCAGAGAGACAGGGAGTCCATTCAGTACTGAGCCCCAGGTTTTAAAACAGATACATCTCATGTTGGTTATCAGATTATAAATGGCGGTAAGTGATAAGAAATCAAATGAACATTTGTGGAGAGTCATGGGAGAACCTTAATGATATGAAGCACCAAAAGCTATTTTCTCCCTATTCTGTGAGAGACCATTGAAATGGTGACTAATACCGTCAAGGGAACTGAAGTTCAGTATGGACTGAAGGATGCAGCAACTCAGACAACACATAAACTACATATTATTTGAAAACTCCCTCCTCAACACACCCAGTAGGACTATTAGGCTAAGCACACATTATAAAAGCAACTGAGGTAGCAGCTGCTTGAGATACAGCTGTTAAGCTGAAGATGTACAGAGACTCATAGCAATGACACAGCAACTTCAAAAGTAGTATTAGGAACTGCCCCCAAAAGGAACAAATTTCATGACTGAAACTAGTTTAGAGTAAAAGAAAATCCAATTGATTATCTTTTGGGGTAAGAAGAGTTAAAAATATGACCGGTGTCACCCAGAATATTCATGGTTTATTCTCTTGGTAGTGCACTTTAGATTATGGATTTTACAAATGAGACCTTAAACATATTCCAGCTACCTAAACCTTCATTAGTCTTATTTTTAATGCAGCTATTATTAAAATAGTGCTCAAATATCAGTCAGGTGAACTCATTCTGCAAATTACTGTAATAATCATTAATAGAAGAAGCTTGCTCATGGTTTATAATGATACTGTGCTGCACATTTTTCCCTTAGAAACTGATGGCCGTCAGAAAATCATTCTCACAATGGCACCTATAGAAATGTGTACATTATCCCATGCACACCTAAAATCTCAAGACTTTTGGACTCTGGCCTAGTGAAGTATTGGAAAGACTCAACAGTAATCAGGTAGTGAATTCTAAAAATAACAGATTTTTTTCTTTATTATTTACAGCATTTTATCATCAGCTAGTTCCCTACATTTAATACAGCTTGGTACAAAGTGCCTCAGATCTGACACTTAGACCCTGTCACACTACACCTGACTCACACAGCCCTTTCCTATTTTGCTGTGTAATGACTCTGAGGTACACAGACCTCTACAGGAAGACATTGACTCATTACATGCAAAATAATTATTGACCACAGACCCACAGGGAGGAAAACACTCCCATTTATAACTTACCTTGCCTGATGAATATGTTAATAAAAATGCATTGCACTGAATTACTTAAGGAGGCACAAGAGGAAAACTAAGTTGTATGTTCTACAGACACTAGAAGTCACAATTTTATTTCCTATACTACTAACTGTGCCTTCAATTTGCAAAAGCTGAGCAATCACATACTCCTTGCATCATCTTTAATTGCTCTCATATCCAGTATACAAGTGCTTACATAGTAATCCCTCTGATGCACATTTTAAAAGTGTCAGTTTTCTCATTTTTTAAAGTAGTTAACATAGACCTCCCATGATCATCTTCAGCTATTATGAACACTGCACTGTTCATTTTCAACACTAAAGCCTTCTTTTATGGCATTTATCTATGTAATTGCAGCAGAGATCTGCTTTTAGATCACTAAATCTTTGTTTCTTTAACTTTTGTCATTCAGAGATGTTCGAAGGAGAGATAAATTCAGTGAAAATTTAGTCTAAAAGACTTGGATACATTCCTTAACATAAAAAACAATAGGCGAAGTACCCAAAAAGTTACCTTGTCCCTCTTTTTCCAGTCTATAGCCTTCTATATAGAGCACTGAAACCTGCTCCAGAAGGTTAAATGGTGACCATACAAACATAACTTTTTATAGCAGTATCAGCTGTGTTAAACTGACTTGAAGTCACAAACCCCTCTTTTGGGTGCATCAATGATTTTTACTATGATGATGATGATATGATAACCTGAGTTATTAGAAAAAGCAATTTCCCAGTTATTGTATCGAAAGGCAGTAATTACTTTTTCAATAAAGTGAGAACTATTAGAATAGCAAAAGGGAAATAAATTTGCTTCATACCCTACACTCAATTAAACTATCATAGCAAGAAGGCAATGAATTAAGGTAATTTGAGGGAAGGAATGGGATTTTACATAAGTGACTAAACTTTTTGAAAATGTACTGAAATCAAACATAAAAGCAGTATGCAGCGCTACAGGCTGGGGTCAGAGTGGCTGGAGCATGGCCAGGCAGAATGGGACCTGGGGGTACTGGTCAATAGTAGGCTGAATATGAGCCAGCAGTGTACCCAGGTGGCCAAGAAGGCAAATGGCATACTGGCCTGTATCAGGAACAGTGTGGCCAGCAGGAGCAGGGAGGTCATTCTCCCACTGTACTCAACACTGGTTAGGCCACACCTTGAGTCCTGTGTCCGGCTCTGGGTCCCTCAGTTTAGGAAAAATTTTGACTTGCTGGAATGTGTCCAGAGAAGGGCAATGAAGTTGGTGAGGGGTTTGGAGCACAAGCCCTATGAGGAGAGGCTGAGGGAGCTGGGGTTGTTTAGCCTGGAGACCTTCTTGCTCTCTACAACTACCTGAATGGAGGTTGTAGACAGGCAGAGGTTGGTCTCTTCTCCCAGGCAACCAGCATCAGAACAAGAGGACACAGTCTCAAGCTGTGCCAGGGCAGGTTTAGTCTGGATGTTAGAAAGAAGTTCTTCATAGAGACAGTGATTGCCCATTGGAATGGGCTGTCCAGGGAGGTGGTGGAGTTAACATCACTGGAGGTGTTTAGGAGGAGACTTGATGGGTTGCTTGGTGCCGCGGTTTAGTTGATTAGAAAATGTTGGATGACAGGTTGGACTCGAAGATCTCAAAGGTCTCTTCCAACCTATTCTATTCTATAACTGCACCAACAGCTCCTATGTAAAGACCCTAAGATCCTACGTAAAAGCAGACTTATAAAATGTGTCTATTTTTATAGTACAGCATGTGGAACTGTCGCAAAGAGTACACAGAGTTGTGCACCAGGTGTGCTATCTTATCCACTGCAGACTCATAAATTGGGATATCACAAGTCAAGACACATTCCTATCACTAAAAAAAGGTGTTGTTTTTTTTTTAATCATCTTTTAGGAACTTGCCATAAATCTGAAGTACGTTTCTTATGATCAAATTGAGCCACTGAGCATTTTGCATGTACAATAAATACTGTTTCCAAGATTTTCTTTTCTTAAATAGGAATTTAGATGAGCAGTCTGCTTATGAAATTCGTTTTTACATACTTTGAAGCAGTCCAAGCATTCAGTAGCCAAGCCTTTTCAATTCTGTTTCTTTCATCTTTAGGAATTAATGTTTTTAATTAAGCACGTTTCTATGACTTGACACATATGTTTAAGGTTGTTCATGGTAAATATTTGCCCAGCTCTAATTTTACTCCAGTAATCTCAAAAAAACCAAAGCAAGCCAAGAATTTTAAACTTCAAGCATAGAATTTTTCCATGACTCCTGGTGCTACAATAGGGGGGGGGGGGAAGGCAACTGTAAATTCTGGAAAATGGGAGTGCTTCCCATGTTTGCATCTCACATACCAGTTCTGAATCAAGAGATCGGTGTGACCTTTTTACCCACCACTTGTCATGATTTCCACAGAGGAAAAACAAACAAAAAACGCCAAACAAGCAAAAAGTTAAATACACAGAGCAGAACACAAAGACTGCAGGTATCCACTAGGGTCTGACAGTACAGGAAGTCCGATGTAATCTAACAGTTCAAACACTGTCTTAATCACCCTCTGTTCCATGAAGAATGACAGATAAGTACAGAGATCCTCCTCTTGTCTTATCTAAATTGAACAAGTGCTTACCTCTCTTTGGATTATAGAAGGGCTACTGGGAATCTAGACTCTTAACTTCGAGACCTCAGGTAAGTGCCTGCAGTAAGGTGAAATGAAAACAAACCTTAAGTTTCTTATTAATGATTTAAAAAAACCAAACCACTTTGGTTCATTTGATGTTCCAAAGTCATTATCAGTTCCCATGAAGCTCCTATTTATACCTCTGATAAGTTCTACACTGAGGAGGTTTTATTTGCAATTTTCATTTTCCAAATGTTTATGCTGTTTACAGATCACAATAACAAAATCAAATACTGCAAGTAACATTTTTGTAACAACATAAACTTGGCCAACACCTACCAAATGTAAGAACATTGGAAGAGAACTGATCAGTTTTGAGTTCTGAGAAAAGTGAGCAAGACTACAGCAAGGTGACTGTGTATAAACTCTGATCTTCCTACACCAAAAACAAAGCATTCACTCTCTTCCAACTCAGACAACACTGGTCATTAGATTTTGATAACCAACAGAAAAAGGAAACTAAGTTCTAGACATGTTTAGCTATTACTATGCAGCAGAGCTAACCTACAAAAGGTAGGGGCAATATTTAGTATCTTTAGGCTTTTAGTGTCTGAGGGCCTGCATGCAGCAAACCTGAGGTTCACAGTTTGCGTGCACTTCTTTCATTTTATTGTTCAGCTCCCTCATCAGAGAGTGTAGCACTGAAATGTGCTAATGAGTCTTACATTATCTCCTCGGGAGTGTTATGTAGCAGAATATTTCACATATTAGTGCACCTTGGCTAGTGTGACATTTAATGGTAATCAAACACCTTTTCTTTTTGTGAAACTGACATAAGAGTTGTCTTCAAATCTCTAGGGGATGTAGGAAAAAAACTCTAGCTTTCAGAATACTTGAAATTAGTGTAATGCAAGCAATTAAGATAACCTTCAAGCTTCTTCATGAAAGAACAATCTAGTTTTCAGGCTACAATTTTATCATTTATCAAGTACACTGTTTCAGAAGTTAATCTGAAGCATTCAAATGGGAAATCCAAAGCTGACATTTATTTTCTCTAGGTGGATGAGGATGAAGACAGAGTATTTCCATCATAAAGTTAGCTTGGCCACCTTTGTGCATTTGTTATTAAGTACTGTTTTATTTTAGCTCACCATCTCAAAAGGAGTTTTACATAACAAAATGTCCACCTCCTAAAGCATGAGGTTAGAAAAATCAATGCCTCCTAGAGAAGATTTATAGAATTTTGCACCCATATCTATCTATGAACTAAGGTTTCATAATATAATATTCATCTCAAAAGACCAGACACTAGTTCCCCATCACATCAGTTTGCTGTTGATTAGAGAAATAAGAATCTTTTCTAAGAGCCAGAGATCAGAATCAGGTTATATAACCTTTTGGAATTTTTTTTCATAATAATCTTCACTTATTTGCCTTGGCATCTGAGCTTACTAATGGGCTGGTCAGCTAGTCCAATCATGGCTGTTCAATACAGTCAGATGTCTGACCTGCCCACAGCATTTTTTCATTGATCCCTTCAAATAATACTTTTCCCTTTGTTAAGATTTCACTGCTCATGCCTGCTCTGGAAAGTGGTACTGGCCTAGTCAGCTGCTGAAATTGTATCTTCTACCCATCACCCTTTCCCAGACAGGTTTGGTTAGCTATTTTTGTAGATATTAAATGCTGGAGGTTTTTCATTTCAGTATGTAAGAAATAAAACATAAACCAGGCAGGTTTAATGCAGACATGGGTACCAGTGACTTACCTCAGACCCTCATCTTTATCAGTATCTATCATTACTGTGTACATATACGTCATGTTTCAGATTGAACACAAAATTTCAACTAAAATATAAGAAAATAAAGGAATTTACAGCCCTAGGGAAGTGTAGGAGAGTGTAAGAGTTGCATCTCTTCAGTGCTGTGATCAGAATCAAACATCACAGGCTGTATGAAACGTAAGGGAGACAGGAAGACATTTTGGGCAAGATGATCATATTCAAAACCAGAAATGACACCGCAAGAGATGCTTTCTTCCCCATAATATTGAACAGCTCTGAAAATTCAGTCTTGGAAGACGAAAGCCCCTGGTGAGGCAGTAGTGTATTTGAAACATGGAGAAGCAGTTTAGTCCTCACTGTTTCTAAAGAAATACTACTGTTAGTACCAGAAATATTACCTCCTTATTTCTCCGATTACTGTGCTTGTAGCACACTCAAGCAGTTGAACCAAACGTCCTTGATTTACCATTTATTTCACTGAAGACAACATTTTACCTACCTAAAGTAGGTATTAAAAACCTAGTATTGAAACTTCTCAGGAATTTGACATAAGCTCCTTTTGTTAAATAGAAGATTCAACAGCAGCTCTAAAATACTATACTATATAGCTAAATGTCCATGTTCATTTGATATAGATAAGTCAATTAAAAATTTACTGTTCTTGGTTTCCTGTTTACTACTAAGGCCTAACACGATGTTTCAAGCATTTTATGTTTGAAAACTAACACTAACTTTTAAAATGCTGAATTTTATTCAGCACCATAACACTACCCAAAAAAAACATCAAATACATTTTAAGTTGTAAATCAATCTATTTCTAGCTTTCCTAATTCCCTTTTTTTTCCCTCCTCAATTATAAATGAGTACTTTTACTGATTGCAATTAAAATTGTGCTAAATGACTCTGGGAGAAAAGGAAAAATCAAAAAATCTCTACTAATATTATGAGGGTGAAAAGTTCACTTATTTCCTACAATATGAATAGACACACTGCAATTATAAGTAGCCCTGTGGTACACAGAGCAATAACAGAATCCGTCTCTATACTTTTTGCGGTGGTACAGACAGGGCTATATTATCCAACATTTGATTACAACTGCAGACATTTCACCTGGCCCTATTTAAAGCAGTCTTCCTCCAGCTTCTTCTCCTTGTGTATGCAAAGGAATTGAAAAACAGACCTGAGTAGAAAGTAATTATCTCCAGTGAAGATAGATGTCCATATTAGAAAAGAAGATGGAATTGTGCTGATTAGTTAATAGCAGTTGGCTGGTTCCCTATTAAGCACCCTATTAAGCAAGTCTCTTTCCTGGGCTACTCTTCCTGACTATATTACTGAAAATGTAGGCAACTCAGATCAATGGCACCTGAGAGCTCAGCACTACAACTTGGAGCAATCCTCCTTGGAGATCTACGAGCCTTCATACACAATGCCTACTGATGGAGCAAACAAATAATCCATATTTAAATCCAAAAATCCTTGAATCTGCTGAATAACTTATTTTAGGAGTTTTAAGTAGTTCATGAGGCCAACAAAAGAGAGAGGGTTAATGCCATGATGCTTATCTCCCACACGTAACTGAAAATTCAATATCGATAGACAGCATTCAATATTAACATTCCTGTGAAGTTTTGCCAAAGCAAGTGAGATTTCGTTACCTTTGTGGAATCAAATGGAAGCAAAATTAGATTTTTTCAATTTGTCATATGCTCATTTATGCACTGAGGCATAGGTGACATCACACATGGTGTAATATAATGCTATTTTACTTACTAAGTCTGCTTCTAAATTTTGAATCTTGTCTTGCAATATAGAATGAAGCTACAGTCAGTCAGTCATCTTTACCAAGTCAATTGTTATTATGGGGATGGGCCATCCTGAGAGGATTTCTGCAAGTGAATTTGAAAGCAGTGACAGGGACCTGATGAGCAAAACAATGAGCTGGAGCTAGACAACTTTCTTTGCTACAGAAATCCCCAGAGAAAAGCTTCCATCTACATGCCAGAAGTGACTGATGAACCATACCCGAATACAGCATAAATCAAATACTCTATCATAAGTGTTCATATTTATTGCATATGTTACAATCATCCTAACTCACATAACAAGTGCATTCCAAATTTCCAGTGATCAATTGGTTATATTTACTGCACACAAAGTTGATCTTTTAATGAAAGTTTAATAGTTCAGGAACCCATTGCCCTTTGAATTTTTTCTAGGCAAAAGGAGCTGGCAAGTGCCATTTTCTAACCACAATTAGAGTATGTTTAGCAAGCGTTTGGGCAGAAATGCATATTTGGTGCATCTGAAATGCCATAAAAACCTCCCTCTGCAATGATGTATCTTCATTTTATATTGTAACCATGGATTACTGCTGAAAGCAACCATAATATGGAGCTGAGGAATAAGAAATAATTCTTTCATGCAGCAGTACAGTGTAGCTGTGCAATGAAACACTGATTGATATTTTGAGGACAATGATGCTAAGTGCAACAGAGAAGCAGAAAAGTAAATTTTACCAGAGGAATTTGCACAGAATCCCTATACAATACAAGAAAGAGGTAAAGGAATGGGGGTTTTAGGAAATATCCCAGAAAATACATATTTTATACAGTCTTCTGCAGATTGGGGAAAAAAAAAATAAAAAAAAAGATCTGTAGACTGTAGAAAATGTGCATTTTTCCATGAGTTTAAACATGAGTTTACACTATGGAAACATATGTAGCTGCTATTGAAAGCTTTGGTCACACATTTTTGGCACCAAGGAAATACCGTCCTCACTCTCTACATTTCATATTGAACACAGAAGGACAAAGTCCTACTGCAAAAAGGCACAATTTTTAACTACTTCCACTACATTAGAGCACTCCACTAAAAGCCAAAATCCACATTCAAAGCACAGCGATCTTTGAAGCTTCCTATGCCTTTGTCTTTTTATTCTTAAGGTTTCCATTGAAACATCAGATAAATATAGGTCTTACTTCATAAATATACGTGGTAGTCCTTTTTCAACTGCAGGAGATGACTGGAGCCATAACTGTTCAATCACCAAAGACAGCATTAATAGCGCTACAGGCTGGGGTCAGAGTGGCTGGAGATCAGCCAGACAGAAAGGGACCTAGGGGTACTGACAGCTCACTGAACATGAGCCAGCAGTGTGCCCAGGTGGCCAAGAAGGTCAATGGCACTGGTTAGGCCACACCTTGAGTATTGTGTCCAGTTCTGGGCCCCTCAATTTAAGAAGGACATTGAGACTCCTGAACGTGTCCAGAGAAAGTCACGGAGGCTGGTGAGAGGCCTCAAGCACAAGCCCTATGAGGAGAAGCTGAGGGAGCTGGGGTTGTTTAGCCTGGAGAAGAGGAAGCTCAGGGAGATCTTATTGCTGTCCACAACTCCCTGAAGGGAGGTTGTAGCCAGGTGGGGGTTGGTCTCTTCTCCCAGGCAACCAGCACCAGAACAAGAGGACACAGTCTCAAGATGCACCAGGGAGGTTTAATCTGGATGTTAAGAAGAAGTTCTTCATAGAGGATTGGACGTGGCTCTTGGTGCCATGGTTTAGTAGTCATGAGGTCTTGGGTGACAGGTTGGACTCGGTGATCTTTGAGGTCTTTTCCAACCTTATTGATTCTACGATTTTCATTTTTATATGAATAGAATAGACCAGGTTGGAAAAGACCTTCACGATCATCACATCCAACCTATCATCCAACACCACCTAATCAACTAAACCATGCAACCAAGCACCCTATTGCTTGTACATTAATCATACATATTACATATCTGTACTTAAATGACAGGTTTATGTACTCTGTGGCAAGTTTACAGATATGGATTCAGTGTAACAGCACATGCTAATTCACAGATTCCATCTTGCTTCCCAGGGTCCTAAACATATACTCTAGATGTAGCAGGCATTATAAAACAAACTAAGCACTGTAAAATATTGTCACTCAGAACAAAGGGCTAGAGGTTTACAGTTACCAAGCCCATACATTAAAACAACAACAACAACAAAAAACCCACAACAAACCACAAATTCTGGGATATTGCATCAGTTTTAACTGCCAACAAAGTAAACAAATTTCTTATGCAGCAGATCCTTTGGGACTCTTCACTCCAATAAGTTCTAAAAAGCAGAAAATGGATTTTGTCCCATTCAACATAAATTGCCCAGCACAAACTGGAATACGAAGTAGTTCACCCTCTTTCTTATTTTGTGTCCTGGAAATGTGGTGAATTAGCGATTTATTATCTGATTGCCCAGGAAAGCTGTCAGGTAGCTCAACCTTGACTTACACACAGCAGGATTGCTGAGAAATCAAAAGTAGAGTCCATATTTAAGATAATAATGCAGCTTTTTTAATTGATTTTTTTTTTCTTTAAGTTTCTTAATAAGAGATTAGCTTCATGGTAAGTCAAGGGAGAAACAAAAAAGGAAATTAATTAGTCCTGAATAGTTCAACTACAGTTGTGTTTGGGTTTGTCGGTTTTGGGTATTTTTAGTTGAACATATAATTCCACACCAGTGCCCAGTACCAAAACCATCTTCCATTACAATACAATACAATAAACCAGGTTGGAAGAGACCTTCAAGATCATCGTGTCCAACCCATCAAACAACTAGATCATGTCACCAAGCACCCCATCAAGTCTCCTCCTGAACACCTCCAATGATGGTGACTCCACCACCTCCCCAGGCAGCCCATTCCAATGGGGAATCACTCTCTCTGTATAGAACTTCTTCCTAATGTCCAGCCTAAACCTGCCCTGGCACAGCTTGAGACTGTGTCCTCTTGTTCTGGTACTGGCTGCCTGGGAGAAGAGACCAACCTCTGCCTGGCTACAACCTCCCTTCAGGTAGTTGTAGAGAGCAAGAAGGTCACCCCTCAGTCTCCTCTTCTCCAGGCTAAGCAACCCCAGCTCCCTCAGTCTCTCTTCATAGGGCTTGTGCTCCAGACCCCTCCCCAGCTTTGTTGCCCTCCTCTGGACACGCTCCAGCAAGTCAACATCCCTCCTGAACTGAGGGGCCCAGAACTGGACACAGTACTCAAGGTGTGGCCTAACCAGTGCAGTGTACAGGGGCATTATATTCAACAGCAGTAATAAAGTCCTATTCCTGGAGCCTACTTTTCCAGATGACATTGTATGAAGAGAGTAACTTACGAAAGAAATGGTCATTCTAATTTAAGAAGCAGAGGGGACCAATGATTTTACACCAAAACTGAAATGCGGTTACTGTGCTGCAACTCCACCTAACTGTGGACATTTTAGATCCATGGCATTCTGTTGGAGCAGAATGTAGTTAAATTTATTACTACAGGTGACACAAAAAGTGTTTGACGGCACCGGGGCTTTGTGTGTTACTAAGCTCAACAGCAAAATGTGCATCCACTACCCAGAATGTAATTTCAAACTGAATTTACAATGCAGTGGCAGGTATCTATCATTTCAAACAATTTAAGGCACGGTTAACATTCATTCTGCTTCAAGAACCAGACTGCTAGCCTCCACTGACTTAGCTTGTCACTGTGAACAAATGCAACTCATCAACATCAAGGCCATATAAGACAAGAATGCAGGAAATTGAAACTCTCTTTCCTATCCTGGAAATATACAGCTCCAGAATATTTACAAGCTTGCTATTTCTATTTAACATAGGTAGTAATTTGAATAGACACATAATGAAACGGAAAGTGGAAATGAGTTAAGTTTAAAACAGATGTCCACTTAATTTTGGGCTTTTGATTAAGGTTGAGAGAGGCGATTCTCCTCCTCTACACTGCTCTTGTAAGACCCCACCTGGAGTACTGCATCCAGATCTGGAACCCCTAATACAAGAAATATATGGACACAAGGAAGGGCCACAAGGATAATCAGAGGGCTGGAGCTCCTCTCCTGTGAGGACAGGCTGAGAAAGTTGGGGTTGTTCAGTTTGGAAAAGAGAAGGCTCCAAGGAGACCATATTGTAGCCTTCCAGTATCTGAAGGTGGCCTACAGGAAAGCTGGTGAGGGATTTTTAGGGTGTCAGGTAATGGTAGCACTGGGGGGAATGGATCCAAGCTAGAGGAGGGTAGATTTAGATTAGATATTAGAAAAGTTCTTCACCGTAAGGGTGGTAAGACACTGGAACAGGTTGCCCAGGGAGGTGGTAGAAGCCCCATCCCTGGATGTATTTAAGGCCAGTCTGGATGTGGCTCTGGGCAACCTGATGTAGTGGAAGGTGTGTCTGCCCATACAGGGGCTTTGGAACTAGATGATCCTTGAGGACCCTTCCAACCCTGACAATTCTGTGACTGTGTATCCCAGTTAGGAGCTTCTTCATACATGAAATGAAAGTGACACAACCTCATAAAGACAGTTTAGAAGGCCACCTCATTCCTCCTTTGATGATATCTATTACATGAGTTGTCCCACGGAGAGCAAACTATCCTGACAGTCACAAGACTCCTAAATTTACACTGCTGAAGAAGTGATTGGAGTTGGCTGATTTGGGGCCTAAATAGCTACAGTGGTTCAGGGGCTCATACATTGGATAAATGTACTCTGTTTCCAATGTAAAAACATTGCTACAAAATTCAGTATTTATTGCATAATATGATTAATTACTGAATTGTGAGGAACAGAAGTCAATTGTTTGAGCATTTATTTCAGTACTAAGTAACTCAAAGATAAATAAATATATAATTGAACCCAGGCATGTACAGGTAGACATCTCAGAGTGAACACAGCTATATGATTCTCAGAAAACTAGATAGAGGATTTTGATCGTATCTGCTTGTGCAGCATTCACATAGCCATAGGAGCATGCTACATGGTATATGGAGACATTCAACCTGCTGCAGATTACAAGGTTGCAAGTGAATTCTTTGTGTTTGAGGGATTTTCTCCCTTCTTTAAGTAGCAAAAAATAAAATACCTGTTTTGGAATGGAAAGATTCACAGTGACAAGGCTGAAAAGGCCAGAGCAGCACTCAAAGGCATCTTAAAATTTGAAAACTCCATGTTTAAGTGACATGAGTATTTAAGATCTTGGAAGGAAATGAAAACCAACCCCAAACAATCAGATACTTCAAGCACTGTAGTGACAATTATGTGGAAATACCTTTTTTTTTTTTTTTTAAGTTAAATTAAGTATCATTCACAATTTTTGTTTTCACTGCAAAAAGGCTTAAGAGAGAGGAAATAATTTCAAATAGCATTCAAGAAAGCAACCTGCATGAACAGCAGATCTTTGTCTCTCACATAAAACAGCAAGTCAAGAACAGCCTCAGCAAACAGGAAAAACACTTCTTCCCCTCAATTATGCAGCAAGGTCTCTTTTGCAGGGTTAATTTTAGAATAACAACTGACTTACACAGGTGTTACAGTGACTATTGCCCTGAAAATACCCTCCCTCAAACAAGTGAGCATTACAATGAGTGTTAAAAGTGTTAGAATTTCACTAAGGAAAAACCCTAATCCTCACTTACAAGGAACAGCCAACAGATAACCTTTTACAAATCCATAATTACCATGTTGTAGTTAAAATTATTTATGATGAGAGAATGTCATGGGTCCTGCTAATAAGTACTGAAGGACTGACAGGTCTGCACTCCACCTTCCTTTTTTTTCCTCTTAAAATAATTCCATTTAAAAAATGTCCTGCTTGCACCCAATGTTAATGGTCACTACATACAAAAGCTCTGCAATTTATCTTACTTGTCAGGTGTAGCAGACCACACGTTTCTTTAACCCAATCCTAACTGTTCTGAGGTCTTTGAGTAATTACCCAGGGAGTCAGCTATTTCTATGTGAGGTTGCTTGAGACACACAATCTTTTACTGTAGGATGATCTCTGTTGGTATACAAGTGTGTTTTTTGAGTAGGAGACCATATGGTAATCTATCATCAGTTCCAAGTACCCCTGGTTGATAATGTTAAGTACAGTAACCTAAGCAGTGATACTTTGCTCTTGGTTTCTGAGCAGACAGCTCTCTTTTCTTCCGGAAATACCATCTCAAATCAGTGATGCACTCTGTGGCAAAACTGGGGATAGCCAGGGCAGTTTTAAACCTGGTCATTCCAGTACTGACCTACACTTCATCTTGAGACAACTTGTTGAGATAATAAGTGGATTTCATAAGCTCTGCACAGTACATTTTATAGATTTCTGGCAGGTCTCTGATTCAGTGCATTGAACAACTGAAGGAATCTGCTCAGGTGTCCTTGAAAGGATACCATTATTGACAGAAGAGCACTAAAAGGGGCTGGAGAGCTGTGTTTACATTGGCAGCATGGTACAGCCCTGTCTGGTCTGTTGTATTTACACACATGCACACACACAAAAAGATTCACTATCAAACAATTTAGATACAAAGTAATCCCTTGCCATAAAGTAACCTACAACTCCAGAGCATGACCAGCTCAGTAATCAGATCAAAGCAGTAAAATTCAAATCAAGATTATGAAAACATGACTAAGATTACCAAATGAAATGCATTCAGCTACATTTAAAATTTACTCTCTTACATACATAGAATCATGGAATGATTTGTGCTAGAAGGTACCTCTAAAGTACATGTAGTCCAACCTCCTCTGCAGTAAGCAGGGACATCCTTAACTAGATCAGGTTGCCAAGAGCCCTGTTGAGCCCCACCTTGAGTACATCCCAAAATGGGGCCACAACCACCTCCCTGGACAAACTATTCCAATGTTCCACCAAATTCATGGTAAAGAACCTGCTCCTAACATCCAATCTAAATCTGCTTTTCTCTAGCTTAAAATCACTGCCCCTCATCTATCACTACAGAGCTTTATAAACAGTCTCTCTCTATCCTTCTTGTCAGCCTCCTTGAGGTACTGGAAGGTCACTACTAGGGCTCCCTGGAGCCTTCTCTTCTCCAGGATGAACAACCCCAGCTCCCTCAGCGAGTCTTCAGGTCTAAATATCTTGGATTGTTGAGATCTTTTGAAAAAGTCTGTCCTACATTTCTGAAGGAAGTAAACTACAAAAACCGGGATAGGAAAAACGTTTTCTTGGATTAACTGGTGCAAAAGTACCAAAGCATTGAAACAATGTAAAAGTTATTCTCAACAGCCAAAACTAGAACTGTAAAAAAAAAATAAATGAATATGAAAAGAGCATCATGCTAATGAATAACTGAGAAAGAGTCACTGTGCTTTGCTCTTAAAAATCTCAGCTTGATTCCAAATGACATCATGTATTTTCCAATTACTTTAGTTGGTCTTTACATCGTGTCATTACTTTATGCCTTGACACATCACTTCTTACATAGATTCTTCCGCCTAGCTCTATGGCACCTTTATTTTTGTTCTATTTTACCAACGTATTTACCATCTATTATATTCAATCTCACATAGTTCTTTTTCTCATTTTAAAATATATTTTTATATTGTGCTTAAAACACAGTAATAAATCTAATTCTAATGTTATAGTATTTGTCCTTTAACAAATCATAGTATCATAGTATCAGTCAGGGCTGGAAGGGACCACAGGGATCATCTAGTTCCAAGCCCCCTGCAAAGGGCAGGGACACCCCACACTAGATCAAGCTGGCCAGAGCCTCATCCAGCCTGGGCTTAAACACCTCCAGGGACAGGGCCTCAACCACCTCCCTGGACAACCCATTCCAGGGCTTCACCACTCTCACGGGGAAGAACCTCCTCCTCATGGCCTGCCTGAATCTCCCCACCTCCAGATTCATTCCATTCCCCCTAGTTCTATCACTACCTGATATCCTGAGAAGTCCCTCCCCAGCCTTCTCGTAGGCCCCCTTCAGATACTGGAAGGCTACAATGAGGTCACCTCTGAGCCTTCTCTTCTCCAGACTGAACAGGCCCAATGACTTATCTCTGCACATTCCATGAAATCTCATTTAAACTAGATGTAATTCTCACTCAATGCCCTAAGTTCAAACAAGGCTAAATTAATACAAAACACTACACAAAATTTATCCAAAATTAAGATTGCTAATTGAAGCACAATTATAATTGGAATGAGATTTAAAATTACTTTTAAGATAAAAACCAATATACATTAATATAAGGGAAGACAGACATTACATTATGAAATGTTGGGCAGCCTTTAGTACAGGGAGGAGAAAAACAAAATATCTGAGTGGTCTCTCCCCAACTTTTAAGACAAAATTAGTCTTGCAGGTCAGTATAGAATGTCTTGGATTCTACCACAAAGTCACAGAAAGTAGCTATAGCATAACTTTACTGCTTGAAGTACTAACTTTTAAAAATTATACACTCTTAAACACCTCTAATTGGTTTGAGATAGAAATGTTACCTTTTTTTATGGATGGCAGCATGCATGAAAGTAAGTCTGAAACCTGTAAAACTTTATGGGCATTTTATTTCCAAGGTTTGCATTCTGAGAGCAATAACCATGATTTTTGTTACCAAGTGTATCAGAACAGGACACAGTCTGGTGCTGTTACAGTCCTGCACAGCAAAATAGAACAGAACAGCACACAGAATGAGGCCACGAAAAGCTGTAAATTGACAAGAACAAGTAGAAGAGCCCAAAAGGGTTTAAAGAGGTAGCCATGAAGCATTAGTGTTAAGAGCCAAAAAGCACAGGTTCTAGCAACACAGTGGAGAGATAAGGAATGTAACAGGAGTAGAAGAGAGCTGAAAGGAAGACGCAAATAAGAGTGGCATCTACAGAAAGTGCTGAGAACTGTGTAGAAGACACAGCAACAGAATACCAGAAAAAATGTGATGCAATTTCTACCAAGACCTCATGACTACTAAACCATGGCACCAAGTGCCACATCCAATCCCTTTTTGAACACCTCCAGGGACAGTGGCTCCACCACCTCCCTGGGCAGCACATTCCAAAGGCAAACAACTCTCTCGGTGAAGAACTTTCTCCTCACCTCAAGCCTAAACTTCCTCTGGCACAGTTTGAGACTGTGTTCTCTTGTTCTGGTGCTGGTTGGCTGGGAGAAGAGACCAATCCCCACCTGGCTACAACCTCCCTTCAGGTAGTTGTAGAGAGCAATAAGGTCTCCCCTGAGCCTCCTCTTCTCCAGCCTAAGCAACCCCAGCTCCCTCAGCCTCTCCTCATAGGGCTTGTGTTTGAGGCCTCTCCCCAGCCTCATTGCCCCTCTCTGGACACATTCAAGAGTCTCAATGTCCTTCTTAAACTGAGGGGCCCAGAACTGGACACAGTAGTCAAGTTGTGACCTAACCAGTGCTGAGTACAGGGGTACAATGACTTCCCTGCTCCTGTTGGCCACACTATTTCTGATGCTCTTATTTCTGTTAGCCTAGGATTTCCTTCTTCATCCCAACATTCTTATAATACCTGTATTTTAGGGAGTCTTACATATGCACAATGTTTAGTAGGATAAGAAAGACAGTATTTGCTTTCATTTAAATGCTATTTTTATATATTTATATAATTCTACTAACTTCTGCCAAGTTTTGACATTCATTCACCTTATTCTGTTCTATACACAGCTATGGACAGCATTCCAGCAGGGACTTTTGTAAAACATTTCATATTGAGAAATTGGCTTGACTCTAGGATCCCTATGTTACACTATACACAGCTAAAATAGTTTATTAGACATCACTTCTATAAATTTACTCTGACCCACACCAGCATAAGCTCAGCACATAATTTCTTACAAGACAAGGTTAAAATCTCTATCTAGTAGAGTCCCTCAGGGGAGTGATACTGGGAGCAGTATTATTCAATATATTCATCAACAAACTGGATGAGGGAACAGAGTGCACTGTCAGCAAGTTTGCTGATAACACAAAACTGGGAGGAGTGGCTGACACACCTGAAGGCTGTGCTGCCTTCCAAGGAGACCTGGACAGGCTGGAGAGCTGGGTGGGGACAAATTGAATGAAATACAACAAGGACAAATGTAGAGTCTTACAACTGGGAAAGAACAACCCCATGGATCAGGGGACTGACCTGTTGGAGAGCAGCACAGGGGAAAGAGACCTGGGAATTCTGGTGGCCATGAGCCAGCAATGTGCCCTTTTGGCCAAGAAGGTCAATGACATCCTAGGGTGTATTAGAAGGGCTTTGGCTAGTAGGTCAAGAGAGGTCCTCCTCTCCCTCTACTCTGCTCTGATGAGGCCACATCTGGAATACCGTGATCACTTCCAGGCCCCTCAGTTCAAGAACTGCTGCTTGAAAGAGTCCAGCACAGAGCCAGAAAGATGATTAAGGGAGTGGAATATCTCTTTTATGAGGAAAGGCTGAGGGAGCTGGGTCTCTTTAGCTTGGATAAGAGCAGACTGAGAAATTACTTCATCAATGTTTATAAATATGTGAAGGGTGAGTGTTGGGAGGACGGAGCCAGGCTCTTAGTGATGTCCAGTGATAGGACAAGGGGCACCAGGTGCAAGCTAGAGCATAGGAAGTTCCATGTGAATATAAGGAAAAGCTTTTTCGCTGTGAATATAGCAGAACACTGAACAGGCTGCCCAGAGAAATTGTGGACTCTCCTTCTCTGGGCACATTCAAAATCCACCTGGACACATGCCTATGTGACTTGCTCCTGCTCTGGCAGAGGGGTTGGACTGGATGATCTTCTGAGGTCCCTTCCAACCTCTAACATTCTGTGGATTCTGTGATCTTCTCTAATTCATACTACCATGACAAATGACCACAGATATTGAACAGAGTGCAGACTGCCTAAAGTTTCCCTGTGAATTTTCCTAAACTGAGCACAGTAATGAATAAAATCAAAATCTTCTGTTCTGTACCAGCTCAGCCAATGTATTTCACAAGAGCAGTCCTGACCTCACCTCAGCAGCACAATTTCAGTTCTGATTCGAAGGAGCTTCCTAAAGTCTGCTTTGCAGAAAAGTCCTCTTAGTGTATACATTGATAGCCAAGATGTGCTATTGACCTAAAAAGCAAGGAGAGGTCAGCCCTGTCAACTGCATTTTAATGGAGCTACTGCTTTAGGATTTGACTTACTTTGTACAACCGCACTAATGACACACATCATGCCTCGGCATTCATCAAGCCAACTGTCATTTAAACTGAGAGTCTAACACTATTTTCAGGCTTGATCTGAAATCACAAACAAAAATGTGACTATTTGTTGTTAATTTTGCTTTCCAATAAATCCTACTTTAATGGGTAAGTATTTTAATGGATTGAGAATAAGTAGCTTAAGAAACTGAAACAAGGTCAGGGAACAAGTATGAGCTCTGTAACTAGCAAGACTACATATTTGGTATTTGACAGAACCTTCAGGCTTAGTTTGATTAGTTACTAAAATTATGGCTAGCCTACAGGGAAAATCACAATAATTGATATAGTTCATAGATAATCAAAAGTGTCTCTCCCAGTGGGATGAAACCTATTAAAATCAGATATTTAAATCTCTTTACACTTGCATATTCCATTCACATGCAAAATTCTTTGTCCCAAATCTTAGTCTCTGAGGAAGAGTACAGACCTTTCTCATTGTTCTTTATTTCCTGCTAATTAACATTTTCAAGAGATTTGAGACAAAGCTCTGTATACCCCAAAGATTCTTACTAGATGCCAGATCTTTGCTTTATCTTGTTGAAAGAATCAACTTAAAAGCTGTGAATGTTTAGATTTCAACTGACATATCAAAGGCTAATATCTAAAAAAGAACATTACATACAGCCCATTATTTCCATTGTGAAGATTTCAACTTAAAAAGAATGTTAATTACATCCATTTTAATTACTGATTGAAAAGTCTAGCTTTGCTATTGAGACTGCTAGTGCAGTTTTTCCATCAGAATAATTGTTATGGCAAAGGAGGAAGATGAAATTGAGAATTATTTTGTCCAGCAAAGTTTTTAAAAAATTAAATTAGATAATCAGTAGGCAGAACATGCAAAGTAGCTAGCCAACATGCATTTTGCCATGGATTTATTAATGCAAAGTTAAATTGTAGCTGTAAATAGAATAGACCAGGTTGGAAGAGACCTTCAAGATCATTGCATCCAACCTATCACCCAACCCACCTAAACAACTAAACTATGCAACCAAGCACCCCATCAAGTCTCCTCCTGAACACCTCCAATGATGGCGACTCCACCACCTCCCCGGGCAGCACATTCCAATGGGCAATCACTCTCTCTGTATAGAACTTCTTCCTAACCTCCAGCCTAAACCTGCCCTAGCGCAGCCTGTGACTGTGTCCTCTTGTTCTGGTACTGGTTGCCTGGGAGAAGAGACCAACATTTGCCTGCCTACAACCTCCTTTAAGGTAGTTGTAGAGAGCAATTAGGTCTCCCCTGAGCCTCCTATTCTCCAGGCTAAGCAAACCCAGCTCCCTCAGCCTCTCCTCATAGGGCTTGCATTCCAAATCCCTTACCAACTTTGTTGCCCTTCTCTGGCCATGCCTGATAAAATCCTATCAAAGCCAAAAGGAGGTTTTCAGACTTCAAAAGCTGTGGGGTTCAATTTTTGAGAACTGTGCACACTTCAGATTTTTAGTTAGGAAATTTGTGTGTGTGTGTGCAGATTTATTTTTTATTCTCATCTAAATTTAAAAGTAGTCCTATCATTAGCTATACTTCACAGACAAAAAAAAAAAAAAAAAAAGGAAAATCAGAACCTAATAATATAAAACTTTACAAAATTCTTTGTTATTTACAATACGACACAATACACCAGGTTGGAAGAGACCTTCAAGATCATCGCATCCAACCCATCAACCAATACAACCCACCTAAACAACTAAACCATGGCACCAAGCACCCCATCAAGTCTCCTCCTGAACACCTCCAATGAAGGTGACTCCACCACCTCTATGGGTAGCCAATTCCAGTGGGCAATCACTCTCTCTGTATAGAACTTCTTCCTAACATCCAGCCTAAACCTGCTCTGGCACAGCTTGAGACTGTGTCCTCTTGTTCTGGTACTGGCCGCCTGGGAGAAGAGACCAACCCCTGCCTGGCTACAACCTCCTTCAGGTAGTTGTAGAGAGCAGTAAGGTCAGCCCTCAGTCTCCTCTTCTCCAGGCTAAGCAACCCCAGCTCCCTCAGCCTTTCCTCGTAGGGCTTGTGTTCCAAACCCCCATCTGTTTAAATTCAACTGTGACAAAACCTCCTTAGAATAGTAACACATGAATTTTTCTGCATCTTCTTCACAATTCGCATTGCTGTCCAGGATCTGGAAATGCTTTGCTTTGATTCTCTTTCCTCACAGTGTAAAATCAATTTTTTTTTCCTGTAGTCTAGCATATTTAGCCAGTAAATGAAAGTGTATGAATGAAGAGCAGAAGGAAGGCAGAAACCATGGTTACTTGCCAATCAAGTCAATATACTACACCAGGCTTTACTCACCTTGACAACATCCCTGCTCACAAAATGCAGTCCCATTATTATTTCGAATAGTTTCACTATTATTCATCATTTGAAATGCATTCTGCATTTTCATATTCATGAAAGTGCTATAAGAAAGTTATTAGATGTTTAAAGACTTCACTCAATCAAGGCTGAACACGAATTCAGTGCCTGTTCAAAAAAGAGTATATGAGAAAGCATTCAGCAATCTTTATTAAAGTATTACTAGTGATATAATTTCTCTTACTGGCCTATAGTGGTATACTGTATAACTGAATATTTCTGTTCTTCCCAAGAGAGTGTTCCTTTATGTGTTAATGTAAGCTTTGTGATGGACTGCAAAACAAATGGATTCATCTGTATCAAGAGAAAGTCTCCTAATCAGATCAGGGCAGCAACATGACCACTCCAAAGGCACTTGGCTGCAGTAGAGATTATGCAAAGCTGACTTGTCTAACTCTATAAATGAAGTCCTCACCATGGCACCTAATAGGAAAATGCACTGCCATTACCATCTGCATTAGTTTTTAAGGTGCTAAGGGTCAGGGCTGGGCCAGCCAGTAAACAAGCGACAGATACTCACTATTAACCCTTTTTCCCTTCTCAAAGGGGAAAAGAAAGGCAATATGGGAGTTAGACTTATGAATTGGAAAACTAAAACTACTTTAATGAAAATAATAAGAATAAAATGAAATACATACAACTATGTACAAATATATACAACACTAATATTGAACCCAGCCCCTTGATGGCAATCACTGTGGCCAAAGTCCCAGACTGGACTCAGCAGTAGATGGGAACCAGATTCAGGATCTGGATTCTGGAATTGGATTTAGAGATTCATGGATTATCGTTGAAGGCAGAAGACAGTCCTCCTTGCATGCCAGCCATTGCAGAAGAGAAAGAAAACTTGACTCTTGCAACTCCTCAGCTTTATGCTGAATATGATTTATATGGAATGGAGTACCTTGATGGTCAGCTTAGGGTCACCTGAACTGTCTGCTTCTTCCTGCAAGGGTAGCCTTTTGCTCTACACCCCCATGCAGTACACAAGATTTAGCAGTGACCACGGTCTGCACACCAATCCCTGGTAGTAACTAGAAATATGAAGCATTATCACTGCTAGAAACAGACAGTGTCTGCAAAAACATGTCATTAACTTCAGAAAGTGCAGTTATTGAGAAGTCAAAGTGAAGTCATTGCAAAACCGAAGTCACTGAATAGAGTTAGCTCTGTTCTAACTCAATCCAGGATATGAGAGATTTAATACTGATGTAAGCAAGGTGTGGAGCAACACCATAGTACTGCTACCATGTTGCAAAAGCATCGGTCTGCAGATCACTTTACCATTTGCATTCCTTCTTTATGGTGCATGAGAGGAAATGGACTCAAGTTGTGTCAGGGGAAGTCTAGATTGAGTATTAGGAAAAAAATTTGTTACTGAAAGAGTGGTCAAGTATTGGAATAGGCTGCTCAGGGATTTAGTGGTGTCACCAGCCCTGGAGGTGTTCAAAAAAAAATGTGTAGACATGGCACTTTGGGACCTGGTTTAATGGCCATGGTGGTGGCAGGTTGACAGTTGAACTCAATGATCTTAAAGGTCTTTTCCAACTGAAACAATTCCATAATTCTAAGAACAAAGAGAGAACATAACAAATCAAACAGTGGGGATGGAGCATGCAGGCAGACATCTCTATGGTAGAACACAGCAGCTGAGGACTACAGGGTTAATAGCAGCACACTTGAGAGGTTTTATAGGAAAGGTAGACAAAGGAGGAAGGAGGGGATGGCTCTCCACTCATTTTCTATATCAATTTCTATTTCAGAATTTCAGCATGTCATGTACTGTGGAAATATGGGAAAGGGAGAAAAACTGCAATCTCCATTTATCAATCTTCTCTGGTGAGAGCTTGCAAGTCTTGACAGAGGAGAGAACTAAACCAAATTGCTTAACTTTCTGTACTAGAATTCACATCAAATACACAAAGCCGTGGAGAGAGTGAACAGGAAGAACCTTCCAAGTAAATCTCAGATTATGAAATGAGATCAGGAAAGAAGAAACAAAAGACTGCTAAAGATGTACTCTCTATTCAGACATACTCATGTTTTTTATCCAGAGTGTCCCAATACTTTAGTGAAAATAGCTTTCCAATATTTAGTTTACTGGATTCTCAGTTGCAGAACCATTACTTAATGATTGTTCTGTTTGAAGCCCTCCATATTAAAGCAGTATTGTAATTATCTTAGTAGAGCAATATGTTTACTGCTAGGAGAACATATCCGATATTACTACTCCACAGGGATATCTAAAGTTATCTGCTACTGCCCTGAGAAGATTATTGAGCTATGCAATGCTGAAACAGAACCAAATCGTATCACAATCAAAAATCAGATTAAAATTGAAAAGATTCCAGGAAACCAAACCACTGTAGAACATTTTGTCATGCCTTTGTCAAGTGTTCCCTAAAAGAAAATTGCAGACAAAACACAATTTGACATAACTGTCATCACCAAGAAGCATTTTGTTTTATTATTATTGTTAGGAACTAACAACTGTTCATTCCAAGGAATATAACTCTCATTTTCTACCAAAAAGCATTAAAAAACATTATTACCCACTGACAGATTGATAACATTGATAATACTTAACAGTCTACAAGGTGAAAGCTTTGCATTACCCTTAGAGAACTAAACTTATTGTTAGTGGAATTTCAAACATTCCTTGCTGCTATCAAATTCTTCTAGTGAGCAGCCAAACACTCCCAAACAAGAGCAGATCATCCCATTAATTGGGACAGAACTTCTTTCTTTCCTGAAGTTTCTGATCCTACTCCTCACAGTAAGATATTGTTTTATAGATATCTTTGGCATGAAAGGATTTTATTCTGTTCTTTAGTGGAGTGAATCCACTTTGTCCAATGGATCCTGTCCCTCTTTCTAGCAGCCCTTAACCCTCAAAGAGGGTCTCATATTCATAGAAGCGTAATCCTTATTAACGTCAGCTGTGCAACCATTTGTTGACCTTCAGAATCCATCTACTCTTCCTCAAACCCTTCCTCCTCACAGACAAGATTGAAGAGAAATCAGATGGGCCCCTACACTATTGATCACCATTGCTACAGCCATGCAGTTGCAGTTGATATGCTCCAGGCTTCCTCTGACAGTACTGTTGCTGCCCACATAGAAGAATGGCAGGGGATAATAGTCCAAGGGTCAGAAAAGACTCCACAGTCTTTCCACAATGTCCCAGACCCAAGCTCCTGGGTCTGGCCACAAATCTCCCAAGACAGCTACTCAGGTCAGCAGATGGGGGTCTGCCATGACATGGAACAGGAAGTCTCCCAGAATGATAATTTACCTCTTCCTCAAAGACATCCTGCATGGCTCACTCTGAACCAGTACAGACACATTGAGGGACTGATGACCTAGGCCCCCATCTGCCATTTTGGCACTGAACCTACCATGTAGTTGCCAAGCTGCTGGCAGAGCAGCAGACTTCTTCCTGGTGCAAGAAAACACCAGCTTCCAGCTTTCATCACCACAGAACTCTTGCAGTTCCCAACCTTGTAAGCACATGGGAAGATCACTTATCTCTACCCCAGACTCAGTGACAGGCACCAGGCACTCCCTGCACCCCAACCAGAAGAGCTGCATCCTGGGCAGGACAGAGCAGTAGCTTACTGAGGTGAGGCCCCTGACATGCAAGTGAGTATATAGGTTCTGTGGCCTTTGCTGAACACAGTGTTCTTGGCCAAGATTTTGGCCCTCTGTGTGATGGCAAATTGCCATGTGTTGGTTGTTTTTGTTAGCTGTGTTGCCAAACACAGCACAATACATATCATCTGCCATTCTCCAAAGTCTTTCAGCTACACCTACTGCAAAGAGAAGTATTAAAAAATAAAGAATTAAGCCTTGGGAAAAAAAAAAAAAATTCAACCTCACAGTTAGTAGCAGGACTGGACATAATAGTAATATTTTCTCCTAAGCAAAAAATATTAAATTAAAAAAAAATCAGTGTTATGAAGTTAGATCAAAGATTGTTTCTACTCCCCTGATGAGTCAATAAAATCCTTACAGAGAGAAGCCCAGAATGAACAGATGTAACAGCTTTCAGTCACCACATATATCTTCCCAAATGTCCAGTTATAAAGAGACAAAGTACTGACATGTCAGGTCTTCACACTACAAATTTAATAACACCTTCAGCAACTGTGTTATAATCTAATGACAAAAATACTACAAAATTGTTTTCTCTGAAAACAACCAGAACACTAATATTTCCAAACTGACTTTGTAGGAATGACAGAATTGGTTGTGCCAGAAAAGGCCGTGCCTCATTGTGAAAGAAAGCCTACAGCCAAATATAATACATTCAGTGTAACAAAAACTGCAGTACTCCAAGAGATTTTCATTACCTGCACAAATGTAAAAAGGATTGTGCAAGTGAAATACAATTTTAATGTACCAAGTGTGAAATAGGTGAGATCACAGGAAAAAACCATCATCTTTAAATACATAAATAACTACTCTTTCGAAGCAACGAGTCAAAAAATGGTTCTGGATTCAGATGTAAACACTCTAATGCACCCCTTACATTAAAAGAAAGAAAAACAAACCAACCTTAAAGTTTCCTTTCAAGAAGAGAATGTGCATGACAGTGTCAAAACTTACCAAAAGAAAATTTCACGTAGGCAAAAGAACAGAATATCATGAACTGAAACACAACAGAGAGGGTAAACAAACTACTTTAACAGCTGTCTTTGAAAGCTTTATCTTCCTTCATTATCCCCCAAAAGCTGAGTGGGATAAATAAGGCAGCTGTAGAGGAACAGCAGGAGTAAAACATGTTTCAGAACATGGAGGTCACATTCACAGCTTTGTAGATGACCCTGTGCTATTTGAGAGACACAGAAGTACTCTGGAAAGAGGATGAATAGAGAGGTGATAATATCTGATGACGATACAAAAATATTCAGGGTAGTAAAACCAAAAATAGACTACAAAGAATTTCATAGTATTGAGAGAAACTTAGTGTTGACAAATACAAAACTCTGTAAATGGAGAGAAAAATAACGATGCTACACCCACAGAGCATTTGGCTAATACTGCTTGGGAAGGGTATCTTATGAGAGTAGTTCCTGAAACACCAGCACATCATTCAGAAGCCAGCCAGATGCCAGAGTGCTAGGGATTACTAGCAAAGGAATATGCAAAAAGGATCAAAATAGTATCATTATTCCACTACATAAATTCATGCTGTTCCTGCATCCTGAACGGTGCATGTAGTTCCGATTGTTCCATCTCAAGAAGGACACGATAAAAGGGATGGGCAGCAAGGATCATCAGAGAGATACAATGGCTTCAATATAAGGAGAGTTTTGAGTCAGATTCCTCATCTGAGGAAAAATGCTAAGTGAGAAAGGATGAATAGGGAATGATTAGTCACTACTGCTCATAAAACAACAACTAATGGACCCCAAATGAATTTTTCAGGCAGCAGTTTTAGAACAAAAGGAAAATCTTTTTCACACACATGTAAATAAATTATTGGACTGATTGCTGCAGCCAGCGATGAAGATGGATTTAAAAACTGATCACACAAATTCAGAGCTGATTAACATAATGTACTGAATGCATTGCAGTCTACTGAAAGTTGTGTGATACTTTGCATTTTGATTGCTATTTTCTTTCTGATATTTCTTTCTAATCCTTGAACTTGTCACAACAGCTTCAAATATGAATCAGCCCATGAAAGAGAACCAGCTTCCCTGAAGTAACAAGTAATAATAAAGGATAAATGGCCTCATGTTGTACCAGGACAGATTTAGGTTGGATATTAGGAAAAACATCTTCCCAGAATGGACTGTAAAGCACTGGAATAGGCTGCCCAGGAAAGTGGCAGAGTCAACATCCCTGAAAGTATTTAAAAGATGTGCTTATATGCATGGTTTAGTGGTAATCCAGCAGTGTCGGCTTAATGGTTAGACTTGGTGATCTTAAAGTTATCTTCCAACCAGAACAATTCTATGATTCTGTGATTGAGTCCTGGGACAAGACAGCAGGACAACAGGATCAGCCCACAAGCTTTAGGATCTGCCATAGCTCTGCAAGCTTTGTTGATGGACTTAAACCAACTCAAGTGCAGCCTGCCTCCAAAAGACAAGGTTCCACTCGAGCTTCCATGTTCTGCCCTAAGAGTACAAACCTTAGTCTGGACTGCTATGCAGCCACAGGAGTAGGCACAGACAGATTTGACCCAATTATATGACAGCTTGGACAACTACTTCTGCTGAAGGACCTGCACTGAACTGATGCACAGTTTATTGAAAGGCTTCCTGCAGTATCCTGTCCTCCAGCTCACTGTATTTTGTAGGGACTGCTGTTTAACAATGCTAACTTTTTATTATGAAGATATGTCTTTCTTTAAAAGCCCAAAGCTGTTCATGGTCTTAAAGATAAAGATAGCATTCTTAAAATAAGGAGCAATTAAGAAAATACTTTATTCCACATACAGTCACAATACTGAGCTTCTGTCTTTCAGAATTTTCTCTTCCATAAATGGAAAACCCCACACACAGGGGGTTGCGGAGTCTCCTTCTCTGGAGATATTGAAAACCTGCCTGGATGCATTCCTGTGTGACCTATTCTTGATGATCCTGCACTGGCAGAGGGGTTGGACTAGATGATCCTTCAACCCCTAACATTCTGTGATATGCTACTGTTCAACATTTATTGTTGAATTATATTTCACTAATAGAACATAACTCCACTTCCTCTGAAATATGGTTCTTTTATCTCCATGAAAATACTCTCCCCCCTTTGGGGCATTTCAAAGCATTTAATCTATGATTAGCCTCCAAAATATATTTTAAGTATCAGACACATGCTGAAGGAAACCAAAGATGCAAAGATCACATGTGGAAACTCTGCACATAAAAGAAGAGTTTCCCTTTTCATTATTTTATACAAAGAGGTCAAGTGTATATTTTTGAGTCACACACACTGAGTAAAATTAAATGACTGTATATAAAGCAATATAGTTTTGGGTCTAGGAAGCAGCAATTACTGTTTTATGTAGTACCTGCTAAAAGCTGCTATTCTGAATAAGACAGATGCTTTAACCTTTCAAGAGACATAACTTGATAAATTTGGCCAAGGATAAAATCAGACATTTGTTCTAGAAAGTCTTTGAAAATCCTAATATTTTTATGTTACTGATAAACATACATGACAGTCCTCAATGCTTTTAAATAAAGCTTAATACATTTTTATACAGGGCATACCATATAGTCAATAAAACTTGCAATTATAATAGAAGGACTGTATACAGTTCTAATAAATTATAACACCGTTATGTGTTCTGGCAAACTTACAAAATGGCTTATTTTAATTTCTAGGGGTTTCTCCCTAGTCTTCATATTCAGCAATTCAGCAAGCACTACTGCCACCTCCTGATGGCCATCAAAATGAATCTACATGTTGTACATGGGTTGTTAAAGCTCTCTGGAAATTAATGTTCAGTGACTCAGTCATTTGTGGCTGGCTTTTTGAAATCTATTTTTCTAGTATCTTGACTGTGTTTCTGTATTTCTGATAGGTTTTCTTTATGATGTTATTCCTTCCCATCCCTGAGGTTTCATGCAATTGACACTGATGTCATCCAAATGACATAATCAGGTTTATCTTCTCATGAAATCATTTTACCACACAGACCACTCCTTTGGCCGAGGTCGGTTTGAAAGATAACACAGTAAAAACATAGTAAATATTTCTCATCCACACATGAACAGTGTTCCTTAGCTTCCAAAGCATTAAAAATATTCTGTTTTGAACTGTGACAGCCATAAACCTTCCAAGTTTTTCAAAACAAGAAGGGGATTATCTGGAAGCAACAATATGCTGTTCAGAGATGGAATCTTAAAGGTCACCAGAACTCTCCAAGTGAGACTCCTGAAGTCCCCAGTCACTGTGTCTGTTATGCACCTTCTCCTCCATTTTATCAAGAAATCATACACACAGGAAAACAGAGAGAACAAATAAGAAAAGAGACTCTTTAGTGATTAGAAAGTGGCAAATGTGTATAACCAAGATTCACATCATTGCTTCAATAAAAGCAGATTCACTAAGCTGGCAAGCTCCTCTAGGAGAGATTTATTAGGCTCTCTATGTCCTACCCATCTGACCTGTCAGTTTGTGGGCTAATACAGGTAAATCTGACATCTTAACCAGGACGGCCAGCCAGGTACATTAACTAGGTCCTTACAACATAACATTTATGCTAACAAACTGAAATGTTCCAAGAAGCATCTAATTATAAAATTTCCAAACAGCTACCATAATAATGCCACAGGTCTGGACAGCGAAAAAGTAAAAATTAACAGTAGTCTATGAAAGCATAGCCCAGAGGGCCAGTTCTGGGCTAAATCACACCACTGAACCACATCTCTATGTCTGGGAACCAGTACAGTAAAGGACAAACAATCACAGGACTCTTAAAATCACTTCAGAAAGAGAGGGAAAGAGAAAATGTAATGAAGGGGAAAGGCCATCCAGAATAAGAAGCAGTGACACCAGCAGAAGTCAACTCTTTCATTCTTGTCTTGCACAGATCTCATCATTGTATTCCAAAGATTTAATATCATAACTAGTCCTGTAGCCTTCAGCACAGCTCCTCATCTGGTTTAAGACTATAACTAAGCATTTACCACAGCAAACTAATACTAGTTTTCTAAATGGTCATATCTCTATGGAGCCCTAAGTACCAGCCACCCACAACCTAGACTTCAGAAACCAAACCAAACATGGCTTTAACAAATCATTAAGATCTTGTTTTGCTTATAAAATTTTAACTCAGCTAAGTTTGCTGGAATCTGCAGAGTGACTGCTCATATGCAAAGAGGAATTGGACTTGAAAAAAATATTGTAACATTTAGCTCATCATATTGCCAGTAATGCAGTTACCATTTACTTTTTGCATGCTTTTCAACATTTGTTACTTGTATCATTGCCAACTTTATTCTGTTTTCTCCAAAATCATTGTTACCTTTGGACACAATAGACACTTTACATAGAATCATTTCAGTCAGAGAAGACCTTTAAGATCAAGTCTAACCACTGCCTAACTCTGGTACTAAACCACGTCCCCTAGCAGCACATCTACACGTCTTTTGAACACCTTCAGGGATGGTGATACAACCACCTCCCTGGGGAGCCTACTCCACTGTTTGATAACCCTAACATAGCCATATAGAAAGCAAAGAATGGTTTCAGCAGTCGAAGCACTATTTGCTTGTATTATCCATCTGTGGCTATCACCTCCTGGAAAGCCCTAGTTATCTGTATCACCTGCACAGCGATGACATTGTGGAATTAACCAATTTAATAGCCAGAATGCTAACCAAGTACTTGTTTGGTGCAGCAACAAGGCTTTTCAGCAGACTCACTGTTTTGAGTAAGATTCACTCATACAATGGAAACACTTTATGTGCCCAGACAGACCAGATTATGCAATCATACATATACAATATATAACAACTTACATTGAATAATCTGTTATCAGTAAATTGTGCAATGCCACTTCTCAGTCTAACTAAATATAATTTTTTTATGTTTCTTACCTTCATCATAGATACTCCTGGAGACATTACACTTTACACAAATTAAAGAAGAAACTGCATCAATCACAGCATACTTGTAAATCAGTGGCAAAAAAAAAAAAAAAAAGCATATTTAGAGAGAAGATTTATCAGGATCTACAAGCTGGACAAGCACAACACTGAAGCTGCATTTTTACTCACTATTTCTAGCCTGTTTTTTTGGCACAAACTCATATTTTTCTACTTTACTGCTGGCTGATATCCATTTTGAGGTTTTTCTATTAGCACAGCCTATTTCCCCTAGCATTTCAGAGGGCTGCATTCAATTTCCTCTCCAGGAATTTGAGCAGAAAAAGGGATTTGCTTGGCATTCTTCTTAAATTTTGAAGCTAGTTTGAGCTTACTATTTCAATCATTATCATTCTTTTCTTTTCCTTCTTTCTTTGAATTGCACCTCTGCACTTTTCTCTCCCTCCTCCCTGACTAACGTGTTTCATTTCCTCCTACGGTCTTTTAATTGGCAGCCACGTTCATCACTGTATAGGATTCTCATGTAAGGCATGATAATGAGTCCTTATTTTGTAAGGTAAAAATCACCTTGGATTTGTGCAGCAGGAAAACAAAGAAAGAGGAAAACCAAAGGTAACATATTAGGCAAAGTTCCTACACGGCAGTGAAAGTTCAAATGTTTTCTTTTTTCCTGAGGTGGGTGTTTCCATGTAGTTAAAGCAGAAAAATAAACATCAGCATAAGATTGCTTTGGCTGCTGCAGTGTTCCTTGGCACCTAAACTTCAATCATGTTGGTATAGACAAAGGAGTCTGTTCCTCTTGCATCCAGACTGGAAAAGGTCATGTGTAACTTGTTAAAACAGAACAGTAAGTCTTAGTTTCATACAAGCTATAAGGAGCCATAAAAATGATCAAAATCACACTAAACCGATTGGATCATAGCCCAAGTGTGCAAAAGTGGCACTCTCCTTGGTAGGTGAAGCATAAGCATGCCTTTTCACCCCACAGCACATTAAAAACATGCTCCAGAACCAGCCAGGAATATTGTTGTGGGTGGTATTTTTGGATCTGGCAAAAATGCTAGAGAGATGTTTTAGGGAATTTAGATATAGAAAATTAGCACTGAGAGTGCTATAATTTCATTACCATCTCCTAAATGCAATGCATTATTAGACTACAAATGTACAAATAAAAACTGCCTTTGATGATGATTACAGGATGCAGATTAAATAGCTATGGAATCAATATTAGGAGTTGCTTTGGTGTTAAAAGGTGTTAATTTAGGACAAGCCTCTCCTTAAACCACATGCAGTCATAATAGGGAATGCAAACACAGATGATGCCCCAGTATTTCTTTTCTGGGGATGCCTCCCTCAACAGGGGAGGTGTGTAAAGCCTGCTCCCACATATCTGACTCCCTTTCGCATTTCCTTGTAGTCCCGAATCTTCATACTTCATCCTTTAGCTCTGCCACCAGATTGAGAAGATAATTCACTTGGTCACACCTCACACAGGTGTTATCTCCTTCTCCCTCCATTCCAAGTGCCTGGCTCCAGCACTCTCTGCAGCAAGCATCCTGGACACCTGCGTGCTTGTGCACTGGCTCTGTCTGGGTACCTACCATTTTTCTAGTAGCATTTGGCTGAGTCATTACCATGGCTGGATCTCCTCAGGTAGGTGAAATTGAGTTCGGGGTTTTTATTGTTTGTTGTTATATATATTCCACCTGACTACTATATTCTGCCCAAGCTACCATAGAGGCTTCTGCACTCTGTCAGCTCAGCTGGCATGCGCCGCTCACTGCAATCCAGCCAGAAAGCTCTCTTGCCAAATGGCAGTCATGCAGCCTTGCACTGCCTGGAGAAGAGAAGGCTCTGGGGAGACCTAATAGCAGCCTGCCAGAAACAGCTTTTGTGCATATAGAGGAAAGAGTATCTTCTGTGGGTTGATAGGTAACGCTGCTATCTCTGATCAAAACATTTTTGACCCATAACCAACCTGGTCCACTATGGTGGAATTATCTAGATCTAATTGCAGGATGAAACAGAATCATGACCAGAATTTTTCATGAGAACAGGCAGTACCTCTCTGTTACTCTTCATATCTTAAGTTCTCTACCTACAGTCAACATGGAGCAACAGATGAAGAGCAGCAACCTTTTCATACACAATGTTGGAGAGCACAGCACAGTCACTGTTTGTCATGTTGTGAGGGTTATTCAATGCTTTTGTTTGAAAAGAATTAAGAACTCACAGTGAGTTAAGCAATTTCTTTTTGCCTTCATTTGGTCTCTATGTACAGTCAGTAATAAGGTGGACAATGAACTGAAGAGCAAAACTGCCACACACATACACACACTTCACTGAAATGGCTCATTTAGGCAAGGAGTAAACAGTTTGCCTCATTAAATCCACCAGATCTTTCTCTTTGACAAAATTAGAAGACTGATTTTTAAATTCATTGATACTGAACCTGATTTGATGCTGTTTCTCTGAAGAACACAAACTATAAAAAGCATCTCTGCATTTCATCCTCATAGTTCACATCCTGTTTTTCATTCTCTGAGAAACATTGTCGTGGTATTTATAGCAGGCTGAATTCAATTATTTGGTATTATACACAAGGGTACTTCTGTTTTCCACCATTTGGCTTATTTGGGGGCTGAATTAGTCAACCAATAATTTCCTCATAAATTTAAATGAGTTCTTATCATCACTGCTACAAACTACAACAGGTATTTTCTTTCTAAAGAAGGATAAAAGACTCACCACACTGCATGTTTATTAGCTACAAGCATCTATATGATTCTCCAGGGCTTAGATATTTGGTAGATTGCAGAAATGTTGTAACATTAAAAGCAGGTAACATTCATACTTTAAAAATTGAGTAAAACTTTTGGATATAATTTTCCTCTCTTTTGGAGATGTTATTGTCATCAGAAATAAAGGATTAGTGATAATGATAGTTGCATTCATCTTTTGGTGATATTTCCCCTTAACACATTCATCCTGTTTTTAAATTATATTTACATGATAAGAATTAAATTTAGTTGCAATGTTTGACAACAAAGCCTAAAGTCCTATGAGAGATACATACGAAGCTCTTTGCTCAGTATTAAGATTTTATGTGCCTATGATTTGGGCTGATTACTGCACACTGTCAAGGAGACTGACCAGACCCATATCTGCCTTCAAGGACACATGGATCAAACATGTACCACACACCTGTGAGGGAAATTGGGCAAAACCACATGCATCTGATCTTTTCAAAAACAAAAATTCAAATTCATCTAATCTCTTGCAGCACAGCTCACCACAATTAGTGAGAGGAATCTCACTGGTCTTGTTGTGCTTTTGATCAGGATCTGACATCCTGGGCTTCAGGAACTCACATCATTTCACATACACACCCACACATACACCCACCCCCTCAACATCACCACCTCCCCTCCAATAACTTGATGACTGCAGTCTACTTCTTGGCAAAGTTAATGCTGGGGGAAACTTCAACCCACCACACAGCATGTGTAAGTAGTTTCCAAAAGACTGAACACATCCCCTGTGCTCCTCTGCATAGGTGTGCTCTTGCTGCAGTAAGCCTCAAAACTCACAGATACCACTATCCCACCTTGAGTAAGGGAGCCATTGCTCTTCCAGTGCCTTTGCCAAGCTAATTTATTGCCATTCTCCCACCTCAGCCACCTAGGCTTGTTTTCTCCCACGACAACTCCACATCATCAAGCTAACAGAAAAAAGAAAAAAACGACCCAATTTAATAATTCTTTTTGTTTAAATAATTTGTGACTCTTACATGTTCTCTTCATCAGTTTGAAAAATTGAGTACTGACAGTTGGAGAACCAACCCACCCACTTTAAGAAGACATTGCTTTATGGTTTAGTTCAGGCTTGATTTTTTTTGATGGTTTGGGGTTTATTTTGAGGGTTTGGCTTGGGTTTATTTCTATGGGTTTTTGGCTTTCAAGGTTGACCTGTCCTTCATTTTTGCAAATTCATAGTTGTAAACCAACAGTGCCATCCACTGTTTCTCTGGATAATCTTACTCAATGGATTTTTCACATTGTTACATTTTTAAGAAAGGTTCTACTATAGAGTCTTTGTGCTTGCAAACACTGGCTTCCCAGTATAGGGAAGAGCTTAATGCTTCTAAAGTAAAAAGCCAAATGGAAATTGCAAAGATTTGCACTGAAGGCATAAAAGGTATTGATTGAGTTCTACAGAAAACGTTATGAGCAGTTCAGCTTTTTCCCTGTAACTGTAGTCTTCTTATTCAAACATGCTGCATATATTTTTTAAAGGGCTGTAGGCTAACTTCACATCCACATCACAAATGGGACAATTCCATCATTGCACTGAATTGTTGTCAGCACGGTCACTCCTGGAACAAACGTTACTTTCAGTGGTGAAGCTGTGTGGTGTAAGCAGGAAAGCTGGGTGCAATACCTGTGCCTGTGCTCAGAAGAGGTGCTACATCAGTGGAAGGATGGGCTGATTTTCAGTCACATAGTCCCGCACATGCTTCAGCTGCAGGAAGGACTTTTCATTTACCCAAGTAATTTACATTTGGATTGACCTACACAAGGTTTTTCCACTGATGATAAAAGTATTTGCATACACAACAGTATTTGCATACTGTCAGGAGAGATAAAGAACTACGACATCTGTAAAACAGCTACATATGTAAACTGACTGAATGCAGCAGAACTTCACCAAGCCTTCTTATGAGGACACCCAAAAGAAGGAGATCACACCAGCAAAGGATTCTGAGGAACTGTGTACCACATTCTTCTGGAAATCCAGGTAAGACAAGACTACATCAGTGGTTTCTCCTAAACACTACAAAAAGTAGACACAGATGCCATCAGGTTTTCATGGTCAATCATTTAGGCAAAATAGGTAATGTAGTGAAATACATGCTATTGCAAAGTCACATTCAGTTCACCAGAGTTCATAAAAACTGTGACTGGACCACCCCATTGTGCTTACAAAGCTAACTAATGGTAAATGTAAATTAGTATGTCTATTCATACCAGAAAAATACATAAAGCAGCAGAAAAATACATAACCCAGACCTCACATTTTAGATAAGAAGCAATGACTATCATAACTCAATTTCAGTTAAAAAGATAGGATCATTAAGTTTGTAGTATTTTTGCTAGCATAAGGTCTCAAACACATTCCAATGAGGTCACAAAGCATGTATCAAAAGTAGTTAAACCGATGTCTGTTGTACTTTTGGTGGACATTCTTAATAAGCGGGATTGTTTTTATAATGCAACATTTTTTGTCCTCATACATCACCATCAACACTAGCCAATAATAAAATCAGTCTGTGGCAAAATGCTTTGACAATTTATTTCTTTTTAAACAGGGTTTCAATTCTCTGGTGCAATTATGGAACTTGAAATGTAATTCTCTTTAGAACTACAAAGGAATTAGGCCAGAAGAACCCTGCTAAGGGTAACACGCGATAAAAAGAAACAGTTTCAAAGATCTCTTTTATATTGCTGTTGCCTCATGTCATGTTATATTCCAAGCCTGAGTTGCATTAATGTCTGTGAAAGGACAATGAGAAAAATCAGAAAGCAAAAAGAATCTCTGTAGCTTAGCCTTTCAAATACCCACGGAAAAACATTTACTGCTGTCCTATCACAATTTGACATTCTACTTTGAAATGCAATAGTTATTTGGTAGGATGTTGACAGAATCATCAGTCATTATCATTTAGCTGAACGCTGTAAGAAGCCAGAGAGAAAACCTAGTCTTTAGTCTGATGTCACACAGTGAGCAATGGATTTTTTTCCTTTACTGCTATGAAAAAATATATCTTATTTTGAACATTTCACATTAATAGGTCCATTAAGCCTAGAACAGATACTGAACAGAAACAGTGAAAAATAAACAGTAAAACAGTACAACTCTGCATGTCCATTGACAGGTAATGCAAGGAGGTGTGTTTCTGCAGAACAGCAGTATACAGCACAATCAGAGAAGCCCTGTCATCTCTGTCCATGCTTTTCCTGGTCAACTCCAAGGCATGTCTCTAACTAAAAAATGAACCACTAAATGAAATATAAAGCAAAAATTTTAGTCTAACAAAATGTTATTAACATTCATGGATATTTATGATTACCTCAAATTAACCTACCCAACAAAGCCTTACTCCACACTACTTCCTTGAGGTCTCTTCCAACCTTGGTGATTCTGTGATTACATATGAGTCAGTTATCTATATTACTGACTAGCTCTGTGAAATAGATGTCCCTTGGTACCATTTCTGGTGTGTAACTTGGGATCATAGGTATGACCCTGGGCATAAAGCTTTGAACCCAGCAGCACTGAACTGGGGAGGAAAGAGATCAAATTTGAAATGCCTTTTTGAGCAAAATATTAAGAATATTTATCTGATTGATCAGCTTGTTTGCTGAGCAGTGCCTAGGTTCTCAAAAGGAAGGTCCTACTACATCATTTCCAGTACAGGATCAAAAGGGCAAAGACCCAAGAACTTGTACTAGTGTCAACAGCAACAGTGTGTGTTGCCCTCTCATTGCACCCAGATACCAGGCACAGGGAAGTGTGAAATTCCTACTGTTTGCCTTTTAGAACATAGGAAGCATTGCAGTATCCAAAAGCCAGCAAGTCACAGCTCAAAAACTAAGCACTGATCACTTGCATTGGCAGTTCCTCTACTGTATATATGCAGCCCAATGCAAAACAGAGTGAGAAATAAAACTGTTGGTTTTTTCCCTCTCTGTTTTTGATCTCCATTAGCCTCTGCTCTTCTGCCAGGATGAAAATGATTGATTCACAGAAATCACACAAATGTAGGTTTTGGAATGCAGCTGCTTCATGCAAGGATTTGCAGTTAAAAATTCGTCTTTAAGTTCTATTGTCCATCCTGTAACACGAACTAGTTTAGGACTGGATTAGTAGAAATGGATTTCCTGATGGAGTATTTCCAGCTTAGGGAATGAATGATGTCCCTGAACAGTTGCATTTGTTTGCAGCCATCCTAAACAGCTCATAACTGGAGCATTGAATATCAACGTCATTCTGTCCTATATCTTGTTTACTACTGTCTGAATCAGCAGAAAGAGAAGGCAAAACATCAAGAACATCATGACTACACTTTATCAGTACAGCCTCAAAAGCTAACTTTTACTGTATGTAAACAAACAAATAGAAAAAAAAAAAAACAAAACAAGCAGACAAAACCCCAAACACTAACAAAAACCCACAAACCAAACCCAACCAAACAAAACCCAGACTAACCCAAACAGGATGCAGTTGGAGGCAGGTATGTTAGCCTACATCACCTACATGACTGTCTTTAGTACTGACACCTTTCCAACTTATGTTTGAGAAACATTTTAAGACTTCAGACTTGACTATTTGTAAAAATCCAGAGTGGCAGTAAATAAGTACACCTTTATGAAATAATTAATTGCAAAATCCCATGCTTTTTAATTTAAAAATAGTAAGTGTTCAGTAAAATCCACTTATGAAACTCTCCTATAATTTCTGATTGCTTTAGGTAGATCATCTCTGATATTACTAGCTGTTTCTGAGAAACTGAGAAAGGGCCTTGAAAAGAGAAAGGCTTGGATAAGCAGACACTTAGATTGTCTCCCAATATAACTAAGTGTAACAGGTTAAGGTGAACCAATGGGTTGATCTGTTTCCCCCAACACAGAAGGGAGGGAAAAGCCACACACACAAAAAACCTCTCAGTTGAGACAAAGAGAGTGAGATAAGATTTTAATGTAAACGAGACAACATAAATGCACAATTACCTTAGCCTATTTGCAGAAAAAGCATATCAGAATGCAGCAGCAAGCAGAAGCAAGTTAGCTGAAAACCCAAGCCAGGGAGCTACTTCCCCAGCCCACCCTGTCCCACTGCCATCTCAGTGGAGGAGAGATAATACCCAAAACCCCAGAACCCAAAAGCAGCAACCAGAACAGGAAGCACCTCAAGTTACAGTCTGAACACCAAGCTCCGTAATACTTTGCTCCAGCCAGTACTTACATTTTGAAGCTGGCATTAGGCAGAATGGTTTTGAATGAGAGCAGCAAATATTCAACTTAATCCATGACACTGAGTCATTTTAAAAATTCATCTACAGACACGGATTCCTCTAAAAATTCATTCAGCACTCATAGTAAAAGAGAGACAGTTCTCAAACATGAGGAAAATGAACAGAAAACATTATATTCAGTGGCACAATTACTGTCCTGATAGATGTGAAGATGGAAATCTGGTTTCTCTGTCCAGGGTTTATACTATTTCTTCCTCTGTTGAAATTATTTCCAGAGGGATGTTTCTATGAAGGCAGCCACACAATAGCAAAAGCTATTCAGAAGTGTTTGCACAGCTGCCTGGTAGAGTAGGTCTCCGGTCACCCTGGGTTATTCACCGTTACGAAACACAATGAAAAGCATCCTGAGATGCTCACATGATACACAGAGAAGATGCCAGTTGCATGTCAATAAGATAGAAAGGAAACTGATTACAATGTTTTACTTTATTAGGCTATGGCACCTCAATAAATTCAGAAAAATCACTACCTGAAAGAATTACCAAAAACTGGAAGGATGGAAATGGGGCAGCCAGAGTGACACATAATGTCATACAATACTCCCTGTTTTCACAGTACCACAGTATAACCAAGGTTGGAAGAGACCCCAAGGATCATCAAGTCCAACCTGTCCCAACAGACCTCACAACTAGACCATGGCACCAAGTGCCATGTCCAATCTCCCCTTGAACACCTCCAGGGACGGCGACTCCACCACCTCCCTGGGCAGCCCATTCCAATGACGAATGACTCGCTCAGTGAAGAACTTTTTCCTCACCTCGATTCTAAACCTCCCCTGGCACAGCTTGAGACTGTGTCCCCTTGTTCTGGTGCTGGTTTTCTCCTTGTGCATCTTCAAGTTTTCATGGAAAACTGGGAACTGGAAAGTGTAAATCCAGAACTGTCAGCCTGTTCTGTGTGGGACAGACAGAGGGCATCTTGAGAATATAATGCTATTCACTACAGCTCACCATGCAAAGTGGGAAACATCAAATAAGACAAACTCCACATTTCCTAAAACTGGTCGAATAAATGACCGATTTTCAACATTAAATCCATTCAAAGAAGTAAAAATAAAAAAAAAAAAAAAAAGCAGTACTAGAGTTGAAGTGATACATGAGATGGAGCACACAAAAGCACAGGATGAATTCCCAGCTCAGCCTAAAGGTGTTCTGCTGGACCCTATGATGAAACTGTGGTTCTCTGCAAAGGTGTATGCCTTCCACAGCCAAACTGCTTACAGAAACTACTGTGTTTGGAGAAACATGGTTTGAAACTGGACTTGTTATGGCCAGCACCCCAACTGTTCCACCTTTCAGATATGCCCCTTTCCCTGTACTGGAATTACAGATGGCCATAAATCAGGATGAGATGCTTTATTATGCCATGCTTTAGGTAAAAATGTTGCCAGCTCTTAGTCTTATGTTTCTGTAAGGCTTGCACAATGTAGCTGAAGGTGAACTGGTTGGACTTTCACTGTTTTTGCAGTCCTCTAGTTTTGAGTTTTGTAAGCCCTGTAGAACTACTATGACCATCCCTTCACAGGCAGTTTTCTTGAAAATAGCTTCCTGTTAATGCTACAATGCAAAGAAAATTACACATTGCAATACTTTACATTTTTGCTTGAAATTAAAATGAAAGCCGAGAGTAATTATCTCGATGATCACCCCACAATTTCCTTGTCATCACCAGCTACAGCAAGCACAAGATGAACACAAAGTTCTTTTTGCTCTTGTGCTCTCTTAGAAATTCTTCACCTCACCTGCAAGAGTCAAGATGAAAGGCTGGATTACCTCCAGTACAGACAGTCAATTGTAATTGAAGGTTTGGGTGAATACTCTCACTGCTTTAGTGTAAAGCCAGACGGGTCAGAAAGAATCATCAATAATAATGAACAGAAAAAATGGAAAGATACTCTTGTATGAGAGTCATAAACTATCACATGAATAATTCTTGACATGCCAAAAATTAGAATGTCAGTTATGTTTCTCAGATGAGCAAGTGTAAGAAAACATAACCTCACACAATCAAAATCAAAGTCAGTATTCAGCTATACAGGCAATAATAATATTATAGTTGATGTAATTTAAAGTTGTCTATGCAGCTATTAGCACACCATATTCCTGTCATTCTTTGGAATTTGCATTCCTGTTTTGAGCCAGTCATTGCTCTTGCATAGTAAAATCTATTATTATTAAATCTCTGCTCACCTAGTAGATGTAAGAAAAGAGTAAGAAGTTAATCACATTTTAAAACAGGAAAGGAAAAACAACAACAGCACTACAAAAAACACCAAACAAACCAGCTCACCCAAACACCAAGCCGAGAGAAATAACTTTCAACATCTTAGTTTTCCTATGAAAATTTAGAAGAACAGAGGTTCACAAACCAATAACTCTAAGGACTGCCTGCTAGCAGCAGACTGCCAAGACACACTGCCGGCAACTCAGTGCTATAAATTTGCAGCTGATACATACAGAGTAATGTGGGAATGCCACTGGGGAAAATATTTAGACCTTCATTTGTGTACAATACCTTCTAATTTCACCTTTATACATAAACATATAAGAATATATCCCTATCTACCCACTGAACCATGGAATTCCTTCCTCCACTGTTGACAGAGGAATCAAAACAATACAATACACCAGGTTCAAGATCATTGTGTCCAACCCATCAACCAATCCAACCCACCTAAACAACTAAACCATGGCACCAAGCACCCCATCAAGTCTCCTCCTGAACACCTCCAATGAAGGTGACTCCACCACCTCCACGGGCAGCCCATTCCAACGGGCAATCACTCTCTCTGTATAGAACTTTTTCCTAACATCCAGCCTAAACCTCCCTGGCGCACCCCGAGACTGTGTCCTCTTGTTCTGGTACTGGCTGCCTGGGAGAAGAGACCAACCTCTGCCTGGCTACAACCACCCTTCAGGTAGTTGTAGAGAGCAAGAAGGTCACCCCTCAGTCTCCTCTTCTCCAGGCTAAGCAACCCCAGCTCCCTCAGCCTTTCCTCGTAGGGCTTGTGTTCCAAACCCTTCACCAACTTTGTTGTCCTTCTCTGGACATGTTCCAGCAAGTCAACATCCTTCCTAAACTGAGGGGCCTAGAACTGGACACAGGACTCGAGGTGCGGCCTAACCAGTGCAGTGTACAGGGGCAGAATGACCTCTCTGCTCCTACTGGGCACTCTGTTCCTGATGCAGGCCAGGATGCCATTGGCCTTCTTGGCTGCCTGGGCACACTGCAGGCTCATGTTCAGCCTACCAACTACCAGTACCCTCAGGTCCCTCTCTGCCTGGCCACTCTCCAGCCACTCTGACCCCAGCCTGTAGCACTGCCTGGGGTTGTTGAGGCCAATGTGCAGAACCCGGTACTTGGATGTGTTCAGTCTCATGCCACTGGATTCTGCCCATCTGCCCAGCCTGTCAAGGTCCCTCTGCAAAGCTCCTCTACCCTCCAGCAGATCAACTCCTGCCCCCAGCTGCTCTGTCTGGTACCTCTTTGCAGCTATGTTATATGCAATTTATAAGAATATAATCATATACAAATTGGAACACCTAAAAAATATCACATATCCTAAGCACCCTGGCAGATAGTGATCAATGTGCCGACTAGGCAACAACAACTAGACTAGCAGTAATTTAAGATCAACTTGTCTTTATTTTGGTTTATCATGTTTGTAATTGAATCTGGTCTGTTATTCCTTACTGCCTTCTAAACAGCCTCCATCTAGAAATAGTTTTAATGGCAACAACAGTTCCATCAGCCAGTAATGCTATATTATCAGTTACATCCTCATCCGGTTTAGGTACTTGGATTTAACTAATTTGTCTGGAGCAACAACCATTGTCCTTGACTGGAGAATCTTGACTCTGGCTGGGAGTCTGATCTACAAAGTAGAAGTGATAGCATCTATAATTTTTATCAACAAAAATAGTCTCTGATCTACAAGAGATTCACATGTGCAGAAGGTCAGTAACTGACTGACTTCACACACATACTACATGTAACAGAAATTCAGACTACAGAAATGCAGGAGAGTTAGAACTACTGATAGACATCAATCATGGTTATAAACAACACACTAATAAACCCCATCAACAGCTGCAGTAGTTTAAACAGAGGCTACAATATTTCAGGGGTATTTTGTGTTTATTTACTAACATTTTGATTACAGCCTCTATAAAACATTACACTGCAAATACCAGGAATATTAGTCTTTTCTCTGTAAAAATTCAGCTTCTACATTCATTTTATTGGAGATGCAAAAAGGGTAGGCACAAAGGAGTTAATCACCTTCCAGCAGTTGCTTGGTAATCAACTCTGCCATCCCCGAATCTCTGTCCTAGGGTGCTCAAAGACTACCAAAACCCACTATTGCTTCAGCTTAAATTTCATTATTTAAGCACATGTCCTCCTCTTCTCTTTTCCCCCTAGAAACAAGAACTGATGCTGAACAATTATAATCCTAGAGTAAACCATACCTAAACTTCTTGACTTAATGTTTCCTAAAACCCTGCTGTTTTTCTCCTTGCCTTGAACTCAAAGCCACAGCCCTGATTCCTTAGCCTTGATGCAGCAGCAACAAGGCCAAGAGGTCCTGGGAGTAGAAGCTGCAGGTGGTGGCCCCAAAACACTCAATACAAAATAATCTCTGGCTGCCACAGCTGAATCACTGTTCCCCTTGTGCTCTTCATTGAGTCCTAATTCCCATCTATTGTCCTCAGCTAGTTTATAACCCAGAGAAAAATGTATTTCAGTCATACACTTCTGAATTTATTGGGTTTTGTGAAATCACTTCCAATCCAATTTAAGAATAGTTGGGGGGGTTTGTTGGGGTTTTTTTGTTGCCATTTTTTAAAAAGAAGATTCACAAGGGCTATCAAAGTCCAGAATGATCTCAAAGCACAAGGCAACAAAGGCAGAATGGGGCTATTAAATAGCTATTTCTAAATTCTATTCCCAAGAAAAGTGAACAGCCTGCTACTCATTTTTGTAACTAGGTGAGTTTTCCACACCAAAAACTCAGCTGTTATATTTCACAACTCTTCCTTAGACAGGGTGTCTCCACCTCTAATGAAGGGTCTTTAAAAGACCTATGATGCTACATGAGGTGTGGTCTCTGATGGCACCACTAAATTTCACCATTGATAGGACAAATCTAGTGTCCCTCCATGTGCATGTCATTAGCCTATACAGTTGAAGCAACTCCTGTTTGCCCAGACACGAACTCAGCAGACCTTACAAAACTAAAGCCAAACAGAGTGCTGGAATCAAGTTCAAAGGAAACACATTTTTGATAGTCAACAGCTCTACAGGAAAGTGAATGGTAAGGAAAAAAAGTACTAGAGAGGATGTGTATGGACATTCCAATAACTTCTAAAGAATTCAGATGTGTTTTGCTTCTGGTTTTTTAACTTGTAGAAGAAACAGGAGTGTTAGAAACAGGCTGGTCATGGAGATTACTGACAAAAATATAAATATATATATATATATGCACTAATTTCCCTAATTCTCTACTACTAGATGTTTCAAATACTTTTGTTTAAGTGAAACTTGGTTGCATGGTATAGTTGATTAGATAGTGTTGGATGATAGGTTGGACTCAGTGATCTCAAAGGTCTCTTCCAACCTGGTTTATTCTATTCTAAATACAATTTAATTACAAGTCTTTTAGAAAAGTGATAAATTATTGAAGAACAGTAGACTGTTGAAACAGGTAGCAAAATGAAGAAAAACTGTAAGAAAAAAGTAAACCAGGCTGATTATTTTGAGTCTGGTGAAGAAACAAACATCAACATCTTTCATGACTTCCCACTTCCTTTAACAAGTCATTGGCCTTTATTGCTTTAAGCCCTTTATCTTTATTGTTAGCAGATGCTGACTGTAGGAAATATTTCCCTATGCTCTAATTAAAGCATTTTTTAAAATTCCCACTCCGAGGGCATGAAAGCTTGAGAAACAAAATGATTACCGACTGGTACAGAAGTTCAATTGATACAGCCCAATTCATTCATCATGTTGTTTTATAATCCAAATGGAGCACTCATTACATATTACAGAGCAAATAAAGCAGCCAGTAAGTAACTGTCATCTACAAGAGCAACACTAATTACTGCTACTCTTGTTTGAGAAAACAGAGGGGGTTGGGTTTTGGTGGTGCTCATCTTTGCAAAATATTACATGCAAGTACTAATTGAAAGTTTTTCCATTGAAGTTTTTCCACCCCTTTGATGTATTTGGAATTCCTAAAATACTCTGATTTTGAAATGTAGGGGGTTTTGCCCCCTTTTTTTTTTTTACTGAGGGTTGAGGCTTTTTTTTATTTTTTCTGGTTTTAAATTATATTCAAAATTGTTTCTGCACAAACTGGGCAGATGCCTCAGACTGTGGGGTGCTGAGAGAAACAAAATGAGAACAGCCCAGCTGCCCACTCTCTCTGTGCCAGAGTGCTGGGCTGAAGGGTGCTCCTCCCACCTGGAGACATGGGGTGTCACAGAGGAGCTCAGTATCTGAAAATACACAGTACAGGAGCTGTAAATCTGAATTTACAGTTCTTCCTATGCATCCCTTCCCTATTTCTATTTTCTTCCTTTTCCTATACCAGTATAGCTCTCACCTCTCTGCCCCAGAACTACTAGCTCCTGCACCTCCAGCCCCACCAAGCAGCTGAGATGGCATCCTAGGTAAATCTACCTCTTTGATGAAAACAGGGTATACAAGCCTTCAGTAAGTTTCCGTTGCTGAAGCCACAACCAGATGTACTACCTTAAAGGCAGCTGAGATGTACCTAAAATTCAGCATGTAATAGATAAGTTATATAGATGGGGGAGGACAACACAGATATTACCTCAGGGAATGTCTTCTTAAACTTGAGTGTTATAGAGCACTTTAAGATCCTCATAGGGAGACTAGAAAACAAACCACAGGAGTTAAAGTGAACCTTCCCTGCTATTGCTGACATGCCTTCACCATGAGAGCTGGCTGAGCTCCAAGGAAAAGAAATATTTCTTTCTTTCCTCTCTTCTAAGGGTACTCAGACAGGACTGTTCATATACTTGATAAAAATGTGGTCTGATTTAAGAGTCAGAAGATGATGGTGTACTTGCTAGTGTCTCAAGGCTAGTAGCAGCTCCTAAGTGTTCAATTCTCTCAACAAGAATCAACTCCTTGGAATTCAGTAACTTTTTTCTCCGTAATCTCCTCAAGAACCAGGGCAGAATCCTGCTCTTAACCATGGAAAGCCAGGGTGCTTTCCTCGGTTAAGAGCAAGAGGGAACAGGCACCTAACCTGTTGGAGCAAAGCTAGAGCAGGTGGGCTGGAAAAGACAGAGCAAGCAAGGAGTCTATTTGGGACATCAGGTCTCACATAGTAGATTTTATAAAATTACTCTAAGACAAAAGCAAAACCTATATACTTTGCCTTGTACTGGGGAGGTCTCATATTTATTTTAATCTACTGCTCTTCAATAATTTCAGGAGGAGGAGTCTCATTTTGACCCTTGCTGCAAAATTACAAATATTAATGTTAATGTCAAAACATAAATTCAGATGACAATTAGAAGCAAGTTTTAAATGACAGACCCAGAGGGCAAAGTGTGTTTTATAAAGTGATTATTGTTTTATATATAATTCTTTTTTTGAGAAAGGTGCTGTATTGTTTCAGACATTGTAAAAGCAGATAATGACAATCATTGGCTTAAAAATGTTTGCAACCCAGGGAAGCAAAGAGGAAGATGGATAGCAGGACACAGCATATCATTAGAGTAATTTAGCTATTCTTTTCTGACAGTATTATATTAGAATGGAACATCCTAGTCAGGCTGAAATTTCATTTTAATGACTTCCACAGGAATAAATAAAAGTGACAAAGGCACATATCTTCTTAGCACTACAAGTATTATAATTATTTTCCCCAAAGGAAAAGACAAATAGTCATATTCCATTTACTATTTAGTGATAGCTGCGTGCATTGCCAAGGCAATCAATTTGAGAGGCAGATAAGCTAATCAAACTCTGCCACTCATGTTTCCATGAGTGATACTTTATTCTACTAGTAGTTTCAGATCTTTGAGATGCTCACAGACACCTAATTTTCAGAATACATTGATCATTTCTATTTTACATAATTTGAAGGGCCAGCAGTTTAGAATTTCAGAGGCTGATGTTTTCCTGTGTTTAAAAGCCAATCAGATCCTGGGCTGCATCAAGAGAACTGTGGAGAAGAGAAGGCTCCGAGATGACCTAATTGTGGCCTTCTATTATCTGAAGGGGGCCTACAAGAAGGCTGGCAAGGGACTTCTCAGGACATCAGGTAGTGATAGGACTAGGGGGAATGGAATGAAGCTGGAGGTGGGGAGAGTCAGGCTGGACGTGAGGAGGAAATTCTTCACCTTGAGTGTGGTGAAGCCCTGGAATGGGTTGTCCAAGGAGGTGGTTGACCCTGTCCCTGGAGGTGTTTAAGCCCAGGCTGGATGAGGCTCTGGCCATCCTGATCTAGTGTGGGCTGTCCCTGCCCTTTGCAGGGGGCTTGGAACTAGATGATCCTTGTGGTCCCTTCCAACCCTGACTGATACTATGATAAAAAATTCAGGATGGATGTAGTAGTTTGAAGCCTTGGTTTGTTTGCATTTTTAGAATTATTTTATTCTCATTGACAATCCTTGTTAATCAAATTTCATTGTGAACAAAACTGCTGTACCAGTTTCTGTAGGGAAAATTAAGTCTTCAGCTATCTACTGACGCTGACTTGAAAGAGCTACTAAGTTGAGTAATCTCCATTTGCACATAGCAGTAATTTCAAGTGATGCCTACTGCTATCTTCCTGAGCTGTATCTAGTAATCATCTGAGAGCCCATCAAAATCTACACATTGCATTGCCCAATACAGGTCACCAAAACAATCGAGAAACTTCTCAGCACTAGAACATATTTAATTCCAATTACAAACATTTTTCAGAAGGTATGACTTTGGAAGAGGAAAAATGACAATGCCAGATTGTTCTTGATGTCTAGTGACAGAACAAGCAAAACTACTCCTTGAAACAGTGGCATCCTTCTTCAAACCCTCCATAAGACTTTAGCCAAAAAGAAGCTCTGAGTACATGGTGCTGCAAGTCTGAAGGTTATTTGGACTCTTCTAGATTTTTCCCTATTAAAAAAAAAAATAATACACACAACAACAAACCACAAACACAATAAAACACTCAGTATGCAAAGCCAGGCTAAGTTATTAAAAAGGAGTGCGCACCATTTGTGCCATTTCTACCTTCACAGTTTCTAAATACTCCCTGGAGGAGAGCTCCAAGGGCAGCTATTCATCACTGAGACCCTGGCAGTGAGGCTCTTTCACAAAGAATATTTACAGCTGCAGTAATCCATAGACTACATTAAGAAACTCTAATCCGATAATGATTAGCTCTCTTTTTCTTCTGGATCTCCACGGCCAGGTGCCACTTGGGCACCTATTTTAATCACTGTTTTGTCTGCAGAAGCCCCTGCCCGGCTTGTATGTCAGTACACAATCCTACTTGGCACAGCACAAGGTCACTACTAACTTAACCACGAATTCTGATTTTCTTCCCCCACCCCTCCACCCCCATAAAGTTTGTCACAGTGGCAGCCATGAGCTAGCTCTTGAAGTCAGGCTTTTGCACGACAGCCTGAAGTTCAGAATGTGTTCGGTACAGTAGCACCTCTTTCTGAACCTGCTTTAATATAAATCTCTCTTTGCTTGATTTTTCCTTTAGGCTCCTTTTACTTATGTTTCTTTAAATTAGTTACTAGATTGGCTGTTAATGTAAACTACCTGCAAAAGCATGTTAATTTCATGAAACAAACAATCCTCTTCGCATTACTCAACTAACAATTATTTTGGTCTGAGAAACATCAAACAGTGCTCTTGAAAAAGTAGTGTGTTCTTTTCCAAAACTCCTGGTCAAGAAGTCTGAGTTACTCTTAATGGCAATGCAACTGTCCTCCTCAAAAATGCACACCATGTGTTTGGACATTTATTTTCTTGCATCATATCTCTTATCACCTCAGCTACAGCATGTACTTAACACCCATTGAGTTCTATTTAGAGAACAATAGTACACAAACTAGTATTTACTGAGCATGAATATTCTACAAGGTCCTTTGGAATTCTCCAGTTTGCTGACTTTACTGTCATTGTCAACAGCGTTTTATTGTTAAGTTTTAGTATAGACATATACAAAATATCCAGATCTTCCTTTTTGTCAGCAACCTATATCAACATTTTGTGACAACAAAACATTGCTACAAAAATAAAAACTGAAGAAAACATTTAAACTAAGAGCCCAGGAGCATCCTGCACTGAAGTGTCATCTTAAAATTGTCAGTATATGCAAGACAAACTGTGTAACTAGGCTTAGTGCCAAGGACAGCCTGTTGTTCCAAACAAGAAACCTGCAGGGCTGCCAACAGAAATTCTGACGAGCCAATCCTACACAAGGTGTAAGTGAAAGTTTCCAATATAATTGCTTCAAAGAAAAGTTTAAGTTTCTGAGGACTTCTAAATGAGGGAAGAAATGCCTGCTAGTTTAGATCTCTCTGCTCTTGCACAAATCATCAGCTTCATTGATCTTCCTGGCCCCATGGAGAAGCTTCAAACTAGGGGACATGGTGAGAGAAACACTGGATCAATGGTCTCTTCTTGCAGCTCGCTTAACTATACCTTAGTGGATTCACTGTCACCGAACAATACAGATCACAATCACATGCAGAAAGGCCAAAATCAGCCTCAAAGGTTGAATCAATTAGAAACAGTTCCTTCATATTCCCTCTCCTACGAGGACAGACTGAAAGAGTTTGGGCTGTTCAGTCTGGAGAAGAGAAGGCTCAGAGGTGACCTCACTGAGGCCTTCCAGTATCTGAAGGGAGCCTACAAGAAGGCTGGGGAGGGACTTCTCAGGATATCAGGTAGTGATAGGACTAGGGGGAATGGAATGAAGCTGGAGGTGGGGAGATTCAGACTGGATGTGAGGAAGAAGTTCTTCCCCATGAGAGTGGTGAAGCCCTGGAATGGGTTGTCCAGGGAGGTGGTTGGGGCCCCATCCCTGGAGGTGTTTAAGACCAGGCTGGATGTGGCTCTGGCCCGCCTGATCTAGTGTGGAGTGTCCCTGCCCATGGCAGGGGGGATGGAACTGGATGATCCTTGTGGTCCCTTCCAACCCTGACTGATACTATGATACTATATGTAACGCAGTTCTGATATCTCTAAAGGGAAGTTCTCAGAATGCGAACAAAAGAAAAAGAAGTTGGTGTGAAAAGTATGACTTTGTATACATAAAATTAGAACTTGTCATTTAAGGTTGAAATGCATCCTCTTTTAAAATACAATTACGCAATAAAAAGCTATAATATGAATTATTAACATTTCTGTTACTGATAACAATCACCTAGCCCATTTCAGAGTGTAAGCACATTCAAAAATCACCTGTCTTTCCAGTAGATCAAGTGTCTTATGTATAGCATCATTCATGAAGTTTGCTACTGATAGTTCAACACATCTTTTACATGCCTTCATTTAACAGAAATGAGTCATTTCATCTTAAACTATGGCTGCATAATTTGAATTTTTGCATATGGAAGCATTATCAGAATACAGAGCTTAATTTTATTCAATATTCATTCAACACTTCGATGGATGATGCATTTGAAAAGTCAAATGCCAATCCATTTCCTTTATAATCAAGTCCCTGCTTAAAAAAAAATGTTATAGGTTATTTGCAACAAATTACAACAGGAGATTTCTGCTACCATTCAACAGGAACCAATTTATTTCATTAAACACAAATCCACACTTCCACCCCACTTTAATTCTGAAAATTCAACTACGTGTACCGGCCTTCATTTTATTGTGATCATCTGATTTACACACCCATAGATGTTTGGAGCATTTGGAACAGGGCTATTCAAAACAAAGCAATGGTATTCACAGACCACATGGATAGCAGTCTCTCATACACAATTTCACTATGTACATACTTCAATATTGTGCTGAATCAACTCCTTTTGCACCACACTTAAAAACTAATATCTGTTCACACTACAATCATGATGAAACATCCACTTATACCTGAAAAGAAATGGGGGTGGGGGAGTGTACACACACACACATATATATATTCATGCAGAAAAGTGATAGTAAAACACCTGAGGTTAAATATTCCAAGTGCTACACATCTGTCATGCAACAGTTAGCAATTATATAAGTATAGATGTTGCTCATGCTCTTGCACAAACACTCAGGTACGTAGTATAAATCTAGGGGACAGGGAATATGAAGCATCACCTCTGTGGATTAGCATTATGGATAAAATGCAGCTATTGTACAATTTTAACACATTATATACACAATCCATTTCTGACTCCAGGAGAATGCATCCTACCACAAAACTGCAAAAGACAAGCACATGTTGTTTTAGCAATGTATTATTAAAATCACATAAAAACATAGTTCCCTGGGTTCCCCCCCCCCGCCCCCCCCTTTTTGGTAAGACCTCAGAGAATTCTATTGAATTACCAGAATTTATTCAGGTTGTATTAGAAAAACACTTGCTGAGATTTAAGGCTCGTGTGGAAATACCAGCAGGACCTGAGCATCATTAATAGCACAGGACTATCTTGTACTACACAGGTTTCTTTACTCCATTTCTTAAAATCTGAGAATTGCAAAATGCATTGCTTTCCATCTGCATCTCTAACTCTACCTCAAAATAGCATGCCTTAACACAGGAATGGGTATTAAAATAGAAGCTTAATTATCAACCTGCTGTTTGTGTGTGTTACTACTAAATAGAATCAAGCTGAATAAATTAATCATTCCTCCATCTCTTGTTCAGAATGCAGGAAAAAGGTGTTTGTATTGTAAAAGGAAAGGATGGTGGATGTGAATTCAGAAGGTTTGCTTATACAAGCACTACAAAAGTTGGTTTTGTAAATAAGAGGAGTTTACAGTTTGTAAATTATCATAAGTACAGACCTCTACAAAAGGCCAGTAGATTGAGACAAGGTGTGAGAGCCTAAATCTTGTCTCTCTTGATGTGACTCAACAAAGACAAAATCACCTTTGCTGCTTGCCCAGACAATAGCTGATGTGTATCAGGCAGTCACCACCTGAATGACTCTTGGGAAGGTGCATAGATAAGGATTGCTCACCAGACTGCAGCTGTCCTGGAAATGGGCAGAGACCACTGCTATTGATACTCTCTGGAATATACATACCTGAAACCTGTATAAAAGATCTGAGCAACTACTGTCACAGGAAGAGGAAAACACAGGAGGAGGAAAACACCGACAATGCTGCTGAGAAGGAAAATACGAGAGAAGGAAAAGACTGGAGCAATGCTGCGCTGAAGAACAACGGAGAGAATACCAGGACAAAGACATCACCATGTTGCCTGGAAGAACCCTCTCTCCATGTCCTAAGTTCTGCCTGCTGCAGCTCATGGAGATGAAGAGGCTGCTCAGAGGACAGCAATGACCTCCAGAAGTCATGGCAGACTGGGGAAGTCCCCACAGACTGGAAAAGGGGAAACATTACTCCCATTTTCAAAAAGGGCAAGAAGGAGGAACCGGGGAACTACAGGCCAGTCAGTCTCACCTCTGTGCCTGGAAAGATCATGGAGCAGATCCTCCTGGGGGCACTAATGACTCAGAAGAATAGTGAAGAGGTGATTGGGAATAGTCAGCATGGCTTTGCCAAGGGCAAATCCTGCCTGACAAACCTGGTGGCCTTCTATGATCAGGTGACAGCATTAATAGATGAGGGGCGAGCAACTGATGTCGTTTACCTGGACTTGAGCAAAGCCTTCGACACTGTCCCACACCACCTCCTGGTCTCCAAGCTGGCAACACATGGGTTTGATGGATGGACCACTAGATGGATAAAGAATTGGCTTGATGGCCGCACCCAAAGAGTGGCTGTCAACGGGTCCATGTCCCAGTGGAGGCCAGTGACAAGCGGAGTCCCTCAGGGATCAGTCCTGGGACCTGTCTTGTTCAACATCTTTGTGGGTGACATGGACAGTGGCATCGAGTGCACCCTCAGCAAGTTTGCTGATGACACCAAGCTGTGTGGTGCAGTGGACACCCTGGAGGGAAGGGATGCCATCCAGAGGGACCTGGACAGGCTGGAGAGGTGGGCACAAGCCAACCTCATGAGCTTCAACAAGACCAAGTGCAGGGTCCTGCATCTGGGTCGAGGCAATCCCAGGCACAAATACAGGCTGGGCAGTGACTGGCTGGAGAGCAGCCCTGAGGAGAGAGACTTGGGGGTGCTGGTGGACGAGAAGCTCGACATGAGCTCTCAACGTGCGCTTGCAGCCCGGAAAGCCAATCAGATCCTGGGCTGCATCAGGAGAAGTGTGACCAGCAGGTCAAGGGAGGTGCTTCTCCCCCTCTACTCAGCTCTGGTGAGACCCCACCTGGAGTACTGCGTCCAGTTCTGGAGCCCCTATTACAGGAGAGATGTGGACGTGCTGGAGCGTGTCCAGAGAAGGGCCACGAGGATGATCAGAGGGCTGGAGCACCTCTCCTATGAGGACAGACTGAAGGAGTTGGGGCTGTTCAGTCTGGAGAAGAGAAGGCTCCGAGGTGACCTCATTGTGGCTTTCCAGTATCTGAAGGGGGCCTACAGGAAGGCTGGGGAGGGACTTCTCAGGATCTCAGGTAGTGATAGGACTAGGGGGAATGGAATGAAGCTGGAAATGGGGAGATTCAGGCTGGATGTGAGGAAGAAGTTCTTTACCATGAGAGTGGTGAAGCCCTGGAATGGGTTGTCCAGGGAGGTGGTTGAGGCCCAGTCCCTGGAGGTGTTTAAGACCAGGCTGGACGAGGCTCTGGCCAGCGTGATCTAGTGTAGGGTGTCCCTGCCCATGGCAGGGGGGTTGGAACTAGATGATCCTTGTGGTCCCTTCCAACCCTGACTGATTCTATGATTCTATGATTCTATGATTCTATGACCTCTCCTCCACAGCCAAAGCTGCAGCACCCTTCCTCTACAGCCCCAACATCTCTTCTGCATCCAAAGCTGCAGTACCTTTCCTCCACAGACTCAAACTGTCTTGGGAGGTCAGGGGTGTGGTAATATAATCCCTTTCCTCCTCTCTCTCCCTCTTCTCTCTCTCACTGTAGTCTCCCTGATCCATCCAGTTTATTTGTGTAATAAATAGCCTCACTGTTGATATTTTGGCCTCATTTATGCCTCTAATTTCATAACATGGGAATACTCAAAAGAACTGAGTCTCTTTCCCTCTCTGGACCAAGACACAAGGTAAAGAAATTAAATCACATATACATAGCAAATTAGGTATAGTTATTGGTCAATAGCAGTCTTACCTGAGACAAGGGGGGAAATGCCAATTTGCATGAAAAATACATTAAAGACTACATTTTTAAGAAGGAACTGGGAATTGAGTATGCATCAACTAATTGCCTTTTGTTCATTCCCATGAATATTTGTGACCAAAGAGTTGAGATTGAAAAGTTAAAACTGTGTTGCACAATATTTAGTAGGGTTTGCACGTAGCCAAGAAAATCCTGGAGCATGAGCTTTTTATTGTTAAAATAATCACATGGTATCAACAGCACTCCTCTGTAACACCCATCTATTCAGACAAGGAAAGCTGACAAGCGACAGTAAGGACTACACTTCTGTAGAGTAACTGAGAAGCCAACATCCACAACATAGGTGTTTCTGGGACTTACTTTGTGGTCTATTGTTGCTGTATTATTCGGGAGTTGGAACCACAGGCTCCACTCCTGATGGCATGGTATCGGAAAAGAATGCACAGTTGTATCCTGGGATGCATCAAGAAGGGTGTATCCGGCAGGTCTAGGGAAGTTCTACCTCTCTACTCTGCCCTGGTGAGACCACACCTGAAATACTGTGTCCAGTTTGGGGCTCCCCGGTTCAAGAAACACACAGAGCTGCTGGAAAGAACCCAGTGGAGAGCCACAAGGATGATAGGGGAATTGAGCATCTCCCCTATGAAGAGTGACTGAGATCCCTGGGGCTATTTAGTCTTGAGAAGAGAAGACTGAGAGGGGATCTCAGCAATGTGTATAAATATCTGAGGGGTGGGTGTCAAGTGGTTGGGGCCAAGTTCTTTTCAGTGGTGCACAGTAATAAGACAAGGAACAATGGGTTCAAACTTGAACACAAAAGATTCCTCCTCAACATGAGGAGAAACTTCTTTACCATGAGGATGACAGAGCACTGGGAACAGGCTGCCCAGGGAGATTGTGGAGTCGCTTTCTCTGGAGACTTTCAAAACACACCTGGATGCATTCCTGTGCTGACTACCCTAAGCGATCCTGGTTTGGCAGGGGCTTGGACCCAATGATCTCTTGAGGTCTCTTCTAACCTCTAATGTACTGTGATACACTTTGAGATCTAAGGACACTCCAAACTGGAAAGTGGGAACAATTCAGTGATGTGTCAAAACCGAAGACTAAAACATTCCTGGTTACAGACGCTATAGCTGAATCAAGGAAACAGATGCTCCAGATTTGGAGTAGTGAAATATTCTCACATTCTTTCAAGTAACTTGCCCATTCTTGTTACACAATTATGTAGCATTCCTCAAGAGTTAAGCAACTTATTTCCAAGCAGAACTATATAGACATAAGTAAAAACAGACTGAAAAATTACTCACTTTTATTAGGCATGACTTTTGTTTTAATCAAGTTTACAGGTTTTGAGAAGTATCTGTATTATGCAGACTTCTACATTGGTCTGTTCATTTCAACAGTCAGCCCCTTCAAGGTCATGGTTTTGCTCCTTGAAAATAAACCTAAAGTAACAAGAACTCTAGAGATCAGAAATGGGATGTTAGGAGGTGGTGTTACAAAGCCAGTATGTGTATTCACTGCATCTTGCAGCATATCAAAACAGTGCCTGAAGTACACCTTTTAAATGTAGTTTCAAGGTTGTTATCAGCTGCTTTTGTTCCACAGATACTGTTATCTTTTGAGTCTAGTGATAATTGCTTCTGACTTCAATAGACAGCATCACTTCTGATCAATTCCAGTCCTGACATTCTCTGATTTGGAAAAAAAAATTTTGAAAGAGTTTTTCCAACAAAAAGGAAATTGTGTTCACTCATCTTTAGGTTGAGAAGAAATTACTTAAATAGAGGATTATATGTTGTAGAAATGCTCCGATATATCATAAGGAGATGAAGTAATAAAAAGAATAGTATACAGGAAAGAAGGTTTTATTATGAACTTTAAAAAAAAACAAACCAACAGTGAAAGGGCAATTGAAGTTCAAAGAAAGCAAAAGTGTACCTATAAAGGCAAGGAATAAATTGGATTACGTTTTATGTGAAAACATACTCCAGTAGTTTTCCGGTTGATCTTTACCTGCTTTCAGAGATTTGCATAAAAATCTCCTGCATGCAAAAAACCCAAGCACTGCATGGCCAGTGACATTAATTCCAGTCACAGAAACCAAATCACAAAACTGATCTGAGACAGACAATGCAGCCAATGTCATTAAGGTCTGATTCTGCTATTGATAAAGTCAATGAGATCCCAGAGCACTTCAGTCTTAGCTGGTGCCTCAAGTTGCAGATGGGAGAAATAATAATAATTGCAATCATAATGGCATCAACCTCAGAGACATTAAAGCAGGATTTTGTTAGATTAGATGGAACTTAAGCTCCATGCCCAAGGAGTACTCGAGACCTCAGATAACTGTTACACTGCTCTTCATAAGAGTTGCAACACTGTGGTTTAAATACTGCAATTAGTATTCGTATTACCAAGGTTGGAAGAGACCTCGAAGATCATCAAGTCCAACTTGTAACCACAAACCTCACAACTAGACCATGGCACCAAGTGCCACATCCAGTCCCCTCCTGAACGCCTCCAGGGACGGCGACTCAACCACCTCCCCTGGCAGCCCATTCTAATGACGAATCACTCTCTCGGTGAAGAACTTTCTCCTTACCTCGAGCCTAAACTTCCCCTGTTGCAGCTTGAGACCGTGTCCCCTTGTTCTGGTGCTGGCTGCCAGGGAGAAGAGGCCAACCCCTTCTTGGCTACAACCACCTTTCAGGTAGTTGTAGAGAGCAAGGAGGTCGCCCCTGAGCCTCCTCTTCTCCAGGCTAAACAGCCCCAGCTCCCTCAGCCTCTCCTCATAGGGCTTGTGCTCAAGGCCTCTCACCAGCCTTGTTGCCCTTCTCTGGACACGTTCAAGTGTCTCGATGTCCTTCTTAAACTGAGGGCCCCAGGTCTGCAATATTAACTCTGACTCTGCTATACTTATTAACACCTCTGATTCTGCTATACTTATTAACACCTCTGATTCTGCTATACTTATTAACACCTCTGCAACAGAAAGCATCTCTAAAATGGGGAAAATAGAATCCCAAATGCATTGCACATGAAATGATTTGCATTTTGCTTTCTCACCCGTCTAAGTAGAGGAATGATGCTTCAGAAACAGTCCACTCCGCTGTAAGGAAAATCCTCTGTTCTCTGGATTTGTTTCAGTTACTGATTCCAGAAACTTCAGATGATATAAGGAGAGAAATGTGAAGTACAAAATTCAGGATCCATTTCACTGAATAGCACACAAAACTTCTACCCAAATGTGGAAAAGATTTGTCATTTTACCAGTAAGAGCCTGATCAGCATCAAATCTGATCTCTTTTGAATAATCATTAAACTGTTGATACATATGTAGCTTAGCTTTAGGTTTTAATATTTTCCACAGGATTTTTGATTAATATTTTTATTAATCATTCCACCAATTATTAAATAGCACTGGCCTCTCCTGGTCCCCATGCCAAAGCAGTCAACACACGTCTGAAGCCTTGAGTCTTACAGAAATACTGTGTTAGCACCACTGAGGCAGGGAAGATGCTAACTGTAAGAGGAAGAGACCATTTATTTTGATTTCTTCCAGTCAGCCAGAGTTCAGACAGGCCCAAATTTAAGACTTAACAAAAACTTAAGGCTGCAGGATTTCGGTTTGCTTTTACACCCAGATCCTCAACTATTTCTTTAAGAGCAGGTATGAGAGCACAAAGCCAAGCACAATTACCCAGTACCAGCAGATCTGGGATGGTGCTGGCTCCCTTCTGCCTGGGCAGAAAGGGGAGCAAACTGATGCTGAGCCCTCCACACCTTGGAGAACTGGGGCATGAAAGCCAGGGACACGACAATGTCAACTTCATGACCACAGACACCAACAAATAAGCTAGAAGGCCCTAATAAATTTTTCACCAATAGCTTGTGTGTCCAAGAAGACAAAAAGATTGATCAGACTTACAGTTCAGCCCATTTTCTGGCTACATCCTCACTGTTTAATTCTACCCGTTTCCTTTTAAACATTAATGGAAATCCAGAAGCAGATTTGCAGAGCCACAGACTCTTCCTCTCAGCACAGATGACAAAGCTCCTGCACCTTCCGAGTGGATCCCTGACAGATTCAGTGCAGCAGAACAGCATGGAGCTCCCTGCCAGGAGGCACACAAATACCTGTATCGTGCTGTATTAACAGCATGTTTTCCTGAGGTACTTTGCTAATTTGTACCCTCCCCAGACAGTTGCCAGGTAATACAATTTCACACATTTGTAAGCTCATTCAGAGACCAAACACAAAATGCTACACTAGGGAACAGTTCATGTATTGCAATACTCCCAGCGGACACCTGGATTGGCAGGAAGATGTTGTCGCCACTTTCTTTAGAGTAGAACTTCCCTGAGAATTATATTTTATTGTGAATTTTTCTTGCAGTTTTTCTACAGCACACTTAAAAGGTAATATATGACTATTCCAACCTAACGAGTTCACACCAACAGAAAAGAAATAGAAAATCACTTTGCAGACTGACTCTCCTGGGGGAAAAATCCTGAGGTAGTTTCTTTAACCCTGCTAATGTTTGTTGCCCAATTCAGGCTGTTAAGTCATACGCTGCTGGCTACCAAAGTTTAACAAGCTTCTCTACATCAACAGAATTATGTCTTGTTCTCAGCAGAATCAGATATAATGAAGTTGCTCATTAAAAATAATGAGCTGCTTTAGTAATGAGCCCTGATCTACAGCCTCAGTCTGTGGAATATCTTATTTTCAATTGAAACGTAATTAGATTCAATTGAGGTCCCCAAGCCGGGATATTAAAAGGTAACCACAAAAATCATACTTAATTACAAAACCTGAATACACTGAGACTTTTAGAGACTCCTGTGTAATACCCATACTGTTGAAATATTGGTAAATGTTAGTTAAAAGACATTAATAATGCCAAAATTGAGTAGTAGTCCTTAACACTAGTTATAGAACTAGTGTTTCTAACTCAAGCCATTACATTTACACTCAATTGCCTGAGGACAATTGTTTACATATTTAAAGTTAATGGTTTGAAATTCAGTGGTATTAAGATCAACCGATTTCCACTGACACGGGTAGGAATTGAGGAAGTCTGATAAAATCCAGTCCACTAATTTATGCACAGAGCTAAAAATTGCTCTTCTTGCCAAGTGGACAAAGTTAAAAATATACTAGTCATAAGATGAAAGCAAAGATCCAGACACAGGTACTAATGCCAGGAGGTAATGTCCAATGGTTACGAAAACAAATCTTGTACCAATGTCTTTGCATGAGGTCAGCCACATAGCACAGCCAACAAACGACAGCAAAGCACAGTCTCTAGAGACTAGAGAGTCTCTAGACTGCTGCTTACCACCAGCAGCATCAAGAAGGAATTTTTGGAGTGACAATTAATAACATTTAAGAGCAGCTAGCTCTTAACAGACATAGCTCAGCCTGTCAAGGTACAGCTCCTGACAACTTCCAAACATGTCCACTGACAGCCCCCTCCCCTGGCAGGATCTCTAGCTCGAAGTCTCTTCCTTTCCTTTAGTCACCGCTCCATTCACATCAGCACATCCACCATTGCTTGGTACCAAACCCATGACAGAAAGAGCTTGGAGGTGGCTTGGGGTGTTGCGAATGTTGATTTTTTTCCTATTATTTTGTGTGTCCCCCATTGCTTCTTCAAATATTTTGTCTCTGTGCAAAGTATGAGGGCCAAACATGGCCTTAAAATATCTTGATATGCTCTGTGAACCTAACTGTAAATATATTTTTTTTCTTTTCATGCACAAGACAATCAGAAACAAAAGCCTGTCAAAAACTGATCACAATACATTATCTCTAACATCCAAGCATTTCTGCTGGGATCACCAAAGCTGCAAATTAGTGCCAAGCTTATTGACAGACTTTCTGTGAAGACTTCAGAAGAGAGAGACTGATAATATTTTCACACGGAAAGCTGAAGAGTACTAGGAATAAATGCAGTTGTGATAAGATTAGGTAAAGGCAAGGAAGCTGGTATTAAACCATGCTGCACATGGTGCACTCTGCATCAGAAGGTTATAAAGGAGCTTTTAGTACATTCATAAGAACCTAGACTTCAGATGTCTGGTTTTGAAATGTATCCTGCAATGTCCACCTGACCCTTTGAGTCCTCAGTTACATGCCCTGAGCACAAGCAGACTCCCTGTCCCACTGCACAAGATATGATGCACCTCCCCCAGACCACTCTAGTTTTAAAATGATCATTTGTCAGTGCTGAATATGAAAGATGAGCTCGGAAAATTCAGGCCCATAAGAAAGAAATAAACAAGTAAATTAATTACTTTAAAACCTGCTCAGATATTCATACAAGCAATTGAAATTAAAGTGTTCTGTCCTCCAGTATATTGGTAATTTTTATACCCCACAGTGCCTGTGTAATCCAGCTAAGGATATTTAGTGAAAAAAACCCAGTAGAAAGGCAGGAAATCTGGAACAGCTGCTGAAGACCATTTCAATAATTTATTCACTTTTTTTTTCCCCTGGTTTGCAGTTTTTCTTGCAAATGTTTTAAACCTTGTAATCTGCTTTACATATGAGAATGAAAAATGAGCAGGTGTTCTAGCTAATGTACTTTTAGTTTTGACAATCTGTATACTTTATTTAAAATAAAGGGCTTATCGGAAATACAGAAGTCTGAAGTCACCAGGTCTCTTTTTGTAGCAGTGGAAGCAGACACGAATGGAAGATTGTCACCTCCCCTTGCATACACTGCATAAAGTTAGCAACACAGTTTGATACAGTGGGCTAAGATACAAGCACCTCAGTATACTTTTACACATTTTAAAAGGATGTTTTTACTCTTTATGCAATGGACTTTAATTATGACCTACAAAATGTATGGTAATAGAAAATGCAATTTTATCCCTTCTTAATCTTCATTTTTCAATCTTCTGCTTTTTAATCATTTGCTTCATTGACCACTTACTTGGTTAATTTCACTGAATTATTATGCTGAGCCACAGAATATTATACTTTTATTGGTGAGCTTAGAAAGGTAGCTTATTATAGAACTTTAATAACTTTAAAATAGACTTTTGCTTTAACCAGGAAACCTTATAAAAATGTTCTGCAACATTTACCACGGACTGGATGGCAGACCTTGGTTTTTGTAGTAATTGAAATACTGATTTTTTTTCTGAAATGTATTGTTGTAATCACATATAAATTCATTACAACACAGAAGGGGAAAAGCCTCTGACTCTGACCCTTATGCATCCAAAACTTTTAAATGTGCTCCAAGATTTTACTGTCTTCATGTGTCTCTTTTACTTCTATGTCCTGTGTCTAGCTTAACTACAGCCTTGAATACCGTAAATTCTGTACATACTCACCCAACTCCTGGGAAAAAAATGATTGCACATAGTTTCCAAGATGTCTACTGGCATGAGAGGGAGGAGACAGTAGACAGCTCAGGGTCCTTGGAGCAGTGCTGCACACAGGACACGGAGGCAAAGCAGAGAAGCAGTAGGAAGCAGAAACATACTCTCTCATCTTTTGGAGCAGAAAGAAAAGAGCAGAGATTAAAGGAACCTACAAGCATTGCCATAAGGAAAGAAACTTTGGGAAGCTGAAAGAAAAAGCAAGATCTATGAGGAAAAAAAGATCAAGTGAAAGAGCTTGGAAAAAGATAAACAGGATGTCAAGAACAGAAAGACAATGCTGTCTCTCCTTGCAAGGAAGTAAACAAAGCTTGAGGATATAGAAGCAAACAACTGTTTATGTTACAGGTAGTAAGGGAAAATGGGGATGCTAAGGGAAAAGTAAACAAGGCCAAAAAAAGAGAAATAACCAGAAGGTAAAATTGTCTTAAAGAACCTTTTCTCTGCAATAATGGAATGGCCTCCATTGGGAGAGACAGAGAATCTGTAAGTGAAAGCACATGGGAGAAAACAAAAGATTCAGCAACAAACATCTAAACATCTGTAGAATGTGCAAAATTCTCTCTTTTCCCACCCTTAGCAACACAGATACCTGGCAAGAGAACAGAAGTTTAAAAGGATTTCAGTCAATGTTCCCTGCAGAAGCGGCATGCATCGATGGCATGAATGTAAAGCCAAGAGTTGTATTTGTAATTGAACGCAGATACAAACATGCACATCCACCCTCTTCACTGCTCTCAAATCAACTACTAGGCTCCAGTTACCATTTGTTTCTACCCCAGCAACACCAACCGACTGTACCACCAGGGTGAGGACAACCTACCAAGAAACAGACTAAGACAAAGACAATCTTAATATCTGAATTCTCCCATGCAATACATTGCTTCCATTTTTTTTTTTTCCTCACAAGGCTTAAACACCCCTCCTCAAGTGTCTTAGAACAACTTGCCCATCTCCAAATACACCATGAATTACATTTTACCAGTTACCTGCACTTCATAAATTGCACTTCCTGTGTTACCCATTGAGGAGGTCAGTTCTACAGTGTTCAAATATTTTTTACACAGCCATAAACTTTTGCTATTTTAAGTATGTGAAACTAATGATTACCAAGGACAGAGGCTCCAGAATAAGTGTAACTCGAAATGCCTGTGTTCATGTCATAATATACTATCCGGTTGTAATGAATACCTATTAACAAAGAAAATTTGCAAAAGATGAGATTGCAAATCACAATTAGTCCACATTAAAATTAAGTACTCTAAACATTGTTAAATAATACATATTTATGTTTCTCAGAAAAAATTATTTTCTTTTTAAAGAGGACTAGCTGTTTTACAGTTTTGCATTTATTGTGTCCCAGTCCAGAGAGAAGTGAAGGTGCTATAATTGTGTTCTATTTCAATGCTGCTTTTCCTATTGACAGACAAACTCCCTAGGTGTTAGAAAACAGGTCATAAAACTCTAGGTCATCTTCAAGCATAAAAAAAATAAAGCAGGAATTTACAAGATGTAAGATTAAAGTGCAAAGATCCTAAGAGGAGTTCAGATTTATTACAGTACAACCATACAGTGCAGTGCCAATGTTAGTTCAGAACCTGAAGGCTATATTTTCTCAACATTGTGCTTAAGCTAATTAACTGATCCCTCAGGATTTAGCAGCTCAGTCACATCTTGACCAAGACCCACTTCAGCTCCAAAGCTGGGTCAGTAATTAGATCAGAAATCTGTGCATTGCACTCCAAAGCAAAACATGGGCAAGTGCCCAAAGTTTGGCAGGTTAAGAAGCAGAAGCCTTGGGCTGTTTCTGCTTCCAGTGTCTTCGGTCAAAGCAGACTCAAACCAATGCACAGCAGTGCCACTCCTGACTCCAAAAGTTCAAGCAAGAGATACAAGTTTCAGCTGAGAACTATCCAACATGAGTATTTCATGAGAATTGGGACACTCCATGCAGATTTAATGTCAGCAAAGTTACACAGCTCCAAATTTTAAAACAATTTAAACAAAACCAAACAAACAAACAAAACCACTTTAAATTCTCTCCAGTCTTTAAAGAAATCAGATTTCTATAGATATACAAACCTTATCACAGACCTACAAAAACAGTTCTAAAACACCGACCTTCTAGTAGCCAATGAATTCAATGCCAATGCAGTCCTCAGAGTTGTAGCATTCAGGCAGATTTGGGGTTAAATCCTGAAGATTAAGTCTCTCCTTCTCTGTGAAATCACAACATGTCTCTACATTCACATGGGACTAATCTATCTAAATATTAACAAACAGCATCAATAAAAAGAGTCAAACAGGATTATCACTGAAGCAAATTCAGCTTTGCCTGGGTATGATCTGCTCAGAGTCTTTTATAGCATATGGGTATCTATCAAAGCACTTACTAGCATCGGGATTATTTTATCCATCCAGGGTTGGAGCTATTAGTGACAAAATAGGTTTTAAAAAGGTGACACTAATACCTGAAGGTTCAAATACATGTCAGGTCTCTTGACATGAGGTATAGCCATCCTCTTAAATAGGAACTGCCACAGAACTAAGAGAAATAATGTTTGGATCTTTTTGTGAGCTGGCACTTCACTGACATTTTAAAAGGACCCACTCACTTATGTGCAAGTTTTTTGGTTAAAGCATTCAAATATCTGCAAATCATTGTAACTTAATGTTGTTAATCAATTGCTTGGCAAATATAAAAGCATTTTCAGCAGGACAGTGATACTCTGTTCTTCCCAGCACCTAATCACTAAATACATTTGGGGCAGCTTTGCCCCAATTCTGTCTCTCTGAACAGAGACAGAGTTAGGAAACCTAAAGGATACACCAAATGGTAGTAAAATCCAGCAGTCTCCTAACTCTGTGCGGTATGCAGAGATCATGCCTTAACCACAGGCATTTCTATAGCAATATAGCAATCTTCACAGGTCAGTACTTGCAAATAATTAAACATAGGCCACTTAGTCCAACCCCTGCTGTCATACTTACATGATTTCTAACAGTCCACAATGGCAGACTTTACAGCCTTCCCATGTAACTTATTCATGTTTCACTATCCACATTGCTGATGGGAAGCTTTTAGATCAGATACTCTTAAGTCTCCCACACTTAAGATGAATCCCATTTCTCTCTGTGTCACCCACAGTGTATGTAGCTTATCTCTTTCCACAACATATCTCTCAGAACTGGAAATGTGTCTTACTCTATTTCCCATCCCTCACCTGCTTATAAGCTACAGTTCTCAGTTTACAGGACTTCTGGTTGTTGACATGATGCTCAGAAGTGAATGCAGCCTCTTATCCCTGCTGAGTATAGCAAGAATCCTTCATGCATCTCACCCAACACATGCCTACTTAAATATTACATTATGCAACATCCACAAGGACTGAGGCATTGAATTATTTAAATGTCTGCCCTTCAAATCAGAGGCTCAAATCTGTTCTCAACTAGTAATGACAGCAAAATATTAGGAACTGCAGGTATTGATGGCTTGTTGCAGTAGTTCACGCCTTGTTGTATTACAAAGGCTTACCTCATACTGCTATCAATTTGCACCTTCTGTTATTTTCAAGACTACTAATTGACAATCCACAGTAAAAAAGGAAAATAAATTTAATAAAAAAAAAAACCAGCATTTAAAAATGAGGCACATTTGGAGCAGCACACAGACTTGGTAATCCAGCAAAACATTTTGAAAATAAACAAACCTTCACAGCAACCACTCCTGTTCTTAAAGTCAGGCACAGGTAAAAAGAGTTTGTCAGGATGAAAGGAGAAGGTACCATGAGGCAGAGTTCTACATTTGTTATTGCACTCCTGTGCCTCAGTCAAGGGGCCTAGAAACAATACCAGCAGCTCAGTCACAGTAATCTCAGTAGTAGATTTCAAGAGACGTGGTCTGTTCAATTTACAAACATTGCTAACTATGCCCAACTAATTTGTCAAGGTTACCAGAGCTATTATAGGCAATTCATTTATTTCCTGTCCAATTTTACCTAAAGAATGCAATTCTTCATACTCCTACTCAATTATAATACAAATTCTGTGTTAATGTATACAAACACCATGTCTAGCCACACATCAAAATCAACAATTCCATTAATGAAATTAGACCCAATTTTCAGTCATGTAATTTCCTTTGCACAACATCTATTTAGGTCATCTAGTTCTATGTTGACAAGAAATCTGGAAGTGGTCTATTAGATTTTTTTCCCCCCTCCAATTAAATTAGCATCACATGAATGTAATTAATATTTCAACTAGGCAATGCTATTAGCATTTTAAACCAATAAAAACCAAGCCCTGCATGTTCTGACTTTTTCTGCATACATATTAAGGGAAAACTCCATAACAGAGCCTAGGCAGAATAATGCTGCCAGTATATTCCTACTGTTTATGGGAAAAGGTGGGAGTGTAAAAATGAAAAAGGCAATTTGTACAAAGTTCAGAGATCATGAATAACTTCAGCACAGCTGCAACTCGTGCAGCTGAAAGCAAGCTACACATATACTGGACCCATGTACTGACTGTCCCTGCTGCTCTCTGCTTCCAGACGTGGGACCTCAGCAGCAGGCTTTTCAGTCAGACCATCTGTGTAACCCATTTAAATCTGGTCCCTTTCTAAAGTAATAGAGGGAAGATGATTAATGTTTTTTCAGTATCTAGTTTAAAGTTTATTTCTGAGAGCTTAATTTTCCACTATTGTATTTCCAATTTTTTTTTTTTTTTTAATTGAGCAAATTCAATTAGATTCTGATCACTGGCAGTTCATTAAACCTTTTCACTGCTAAATTAAAGAACGTATTCCTTTGAGATGCTGGCATAGAAGCAGGCCTCTATTTCAACAGCTGTTATTTCAAGTCAGATCATAAGTTAAATAGCACCAGGACAAAGTGCTTATCACATGTAAATAAATCCACAAGACCATCCAGTTGGCACTGAGGGGCAACACAGAAGCCAGGCAGTGCTTTGCAATACATTCTACTACAATTAGAGCAAGAGAGTTTGTGGTCATTCTCACCACAAGGTAATACAGCACAGACACAGTTATACAGAGAATATTTTTATAGAGATCTCTTCTGGAAGAATGTACACAACTGTGCACTGGAGTTAGAGCTGCTCCAAGACTACCGAGGACAAGCAGCACATTGGTGATGGACATGAGCCATTCCAACCAGCACAAGGGATTTGGATTTCTTGTCAATAGTGCAGGTATCCATTTGGGAACCAACTTGCAAGTCATTCCCTGACATCACCACAGGAAAAAGGCTGATGTCAAAGAGCATTTTAATGACTTTTTACTGTTATAGGATAACAAGGCCTAGATTTGTCCCACCTGTAAACAGGATCATCTCTAAAGCAACTGAATTAGGAAGCAAATTGCTCATGATTTCTTCCCCAGAGAGAGCAATGCACTTTGACAGAACAATTCAGACGTGGATCTCTGGGTATCAAATAAACTGGAAAGCCAAGTGTCCTAGCAAAGTCACCCTAGATAGCTCCTTGAAGTTTGGGGAAGAGTAATCCAGGGTATGCTAGTCACTTGTGGGGGAGAGGGGTTAAACACTATTTTTAAGGACTCTGATTTCTTCTGTTTTGCATTACATTCCCAGTCTGCAAGTTCCTTTCAGACAGTTTGTAGATCTGCCACATTTCAGCCACTTTGTGAACACTTGAAGTTGCCACTTTGTGAACACTTGAAGTTTTATCTACTTTCTGTATATACAGAAGGGTTCCTATCTTGTCCAAAACATCAATCATGTTCAAGCACTGTTGTTGAGATTAGCGAGTACTTGCTAGTACTGATATTGAGCAACAACTTCTAGACTTTTGGGTTTTTGGTTTTTTTTTTTCCCCAGAAGGACACCTTAGTCAGGGATCACCCAAACTAGTTTTTCATTTCAAGATATTAGCAGAACATGCCTTGCATCTTAACTCATATCTGGCTGGATCTTCACTGAGATCTCAGCTGCTGTGGTACAGAAATGAGAAATGGGGCTAAGGACTGGAGAACACACTGATGCCTCAGGCATGATCCTGCCTTATATAGCCACATTCGAATGCCACAGCACAAGAAAACCTATGTTTCCACCTCCACTGCTGTTGACGAAAGGAGCTTCCTTGCTGTGATCCATAGTCCTACGCATATTTATCAAGACTCTAACGCTATTTATCATTAGTGCCTAGCAATTAAATAACTCCTCTTCCAAAACTTTAACAAAAACAAATAAGCAAAAAATCTTTCTTGCTTGACCTGTTGACAAGAAAAAGCTGAGGTGGTCTGATTTTTCCTCTTGCTGCTAGAATATGCAGTAATAAAGTGATATTCTCCTGTCTTGCCTTTGGGGCTTCAAATTGCTTATCTCACAAGGGAAACAGCAAATTATAATGTATTTTTGGAGAGGCAATGAATTATACATTTGCAAAGGATAAATTTTACCAGTCTGACAAAAGCAGAAACATCTTCTAAAGAATAATTTATTATATTAACTACTTATTTATTAGCTGTTTGTATACAGACAGAGCTCATTTGGAGAGTTGTCATGTGACACTTTCCTCTGTCCTGTAATTTTATCATCTGACATTCTGTGACAATTTGCCAAATAACTAATAACATTATCCACAGATCCTGGCCCTGTTAACCAGAGTTAACATCTGCAAGTATGACCCACTGACAAGAGACAAGAAATAAAGACAGTCCTCTGGTAATTAATGCCATGACCTTCATTGTCTAAGCTCTCAATATTTTTGCTTATGTTACAGTAAAAATACAGGTTCAGGTATTGTTTTAACATGAAGAAAATTAATGAACTTCAGTTAAGAAAATAATTTGCTGACATTAGAGAAAGTGCCATGATTATCTAGACATTTTGCAGTTAATTTATCGATATGTTTATAAATTTGTTATTTCAATGAATTATGGTAGCATAAAATTAGTTTTAAGCAAAACTGAACCAAAGATGTAAACATGACCTATTCAAGCAACCTAACTGCTATATGCATGCTGTGTGACTAAGGAAAAGCAATTAGGAAAGCACACCTGAGAAGTATAATCAGAAAACTCTACCTTAAGGGCAGTTTTAAAAAGCCACTAGGAAGCCACATCTGGAAAGCATTATCAGGAATCTATCTTAATTGAGTGAAAAACTGGAGTCTCCTAATAGGAGACCAGCCAGCTCTTGTGAAGGGGTCAAACGACACATGTACCAAATAGTACAAACCTATTAAAGCTGCCCATAATAGCTTAGGCGGAGATGTCTTAAGGCTATCAGAAAAAACAAACAAGCAAACACAAAAACACTAACCCAAACATTAGATGCATGGTGACCAATGCTTGAGACATAAGAATGAAGGCATGATCACTCAAGTAAGGCTAAATATCTTAGCACTACTTTATGAATCAACTTCAATATACTACTACATCCTTGTTGCTAGGTGGTAATCTGGAAAAGGGAGTATAAGGGGAAAGTAGAGCAAGAAATATGGCCCATTCCTCTAACAGATGGGATTCTTGATGCAGATAAAGGTTGGATTAACTAAGGTTTACAGATGCTTTAAGAACCCGTGATTTTAAGAATATGTAGTTAACGGCACTTTACAGTCAGAAAGATAATTCTCATTTACAATAATTCCTAAGCAAACTCAAGTGTATGAATTATCCACATCTTTGAAAGAAGCTGGAGAGTACAAATGTCAAAGTTCTCACTTGCTTCTAATCTGATTAGAATATAAGAATACAAATGAAGAAATTCCCATGCCACTAAAAACTAAGGAATGTAACTGCCTTAAGCTCAGGCACATCTAAGTTTAACAAACAATGCACTTAATGCACTTACTGAAGAGTTTCAGTGAAAGGGTCTTTCAGGATAGCATACTAAATTTAAATCTTTAAGATCTCTAATTCATGCTTTTCACTTCACTGTTCCATATACAAGTCACAAAAAATGGTCTCAGAGTAGAAAGAGTTGAGACAAGACTTGACTTCAGTATCACTCAGGATGGAGGACTGAATCCAGATCACCAGCAGCTTTTTAATCTCCAGACCGTACTGCATTTCCTCTCTATTACAGTCACTAGAAATGACTGATGAGAAAATTCATCCTTTCTGCAGACTGAATTAACTCCAAATGTGTAGCATCTTTGTACAATACCCTTCTGGTGTTTGCTGTTATAAAATCACACGGCCTAAGTGACACATACTTTCAGATCTCAACAAGTAACAGGACACCCTACCACTTCAAAGACCCTTCTCATGATCCACCATATTGAAGCTGTGGACGTTTACAGTCCTCCAGTACTTCATTACTTATGTTTAGTAGTAGTAGTATTACCAAGGTTGGAAGAGACCTCGAAGATCATCGAGTCCAACCTGTAACCACAAACCTCACAACTAGACCATGGCACCAAGTGCCACATCCAGTCCCCTCCTGAACGCCTCCAGGGACAGCAACTCAACCACCTCCCCAGGCAGCGCATTCCAATGACGAATCACTCTCTCGGTGAAGAACTTTCTCCTCACCTCGAGCCTAAACTTCCCCTGGCACAGCTTGAGACTGTGTCCCCTTGTTCTGGTGCTGGTTGCTTGAGAGAAGAGACCAATTCCCTCCTGGCTACAGCCACCCTTCAGGTGGTTGTAGAGAGCAATGAGGTCGCCCCTGAGACTCCTCTTCTCCAGGCTAAACAGCCCCAGCTCCCCCAGCTCCCTCAGCCTCTCCTCATAGGGCTTGTGCTCAAGGCCTCTCACCAGCCTTGTTGCCCTTCTCTGGACACATTCAAGTGTCTCGATGTCCTTCTTAAATTGAGGGGCCCAGAACTGGAGCAGTTAACATTTAAAACAAAGTGCATAAATTTAGATAGGAAATTCTACAAATGTAAGCAAGAGGAAAAATAAGCATCTAAAAATAGTTCCCAGGGAGTACAAGACCAGACTTAAACTCTAACCTCATACTGGTAGCCACAGCTAAATGAGCAAGTAAGAAAGTTCAGCCAGCACGTCTGATGTCGCCTAAGTTTTATCCGAGTCCCGGAATCAGCCTCTTGTGGTACTACGACCAAGAATCTACCTCCAAATGGTAGTGCTCAATACATCTCTCACACAAACAGCTGAGCCATAGCATGCAAAGAAGGAAGACAGGAAAACTTGAGAAGGGCGAAGGTGTCCATTACTTACCCGAAGTTGTATTAAGTACTTTCTAAATCCAGAAGAGGCAGATGGTCTTTTCCCGCATGAGTTTATAAATTCTGTATGAAGCAAAGCACGGCTGGACACAACAGCAGTGCAGAAGGAATGCAGCCAGAGGAACTGCATCTGCAATCACTCAAAAACTCTTCCCTCCAGCTCCTACTTCCTTTTATTTCCATTGTTAGCACAGGGTCATTGACACCAAGCTGTTCACAAGACTATGCTATATCACTACATAAAGCAAGACAACGGCTTCTACCATGCTGTTTTCTAGTCTAAGAATTACTCAATATGGAGGAGATGTACATCGGGGGAAAAGTGATTTTGCGTAAAAAGGTATAATTTGGTCATTTTCCCCATTTAGCCAGGCAATGGATTCACACAAATGGGTTTCAAAGCTAAGTGCAACACATATAGGTCTGCAAGTTTATAGTCCAAGTCATAAATGAGGCAGATTTTTCAGTAGAAAAGCTATGGAATTGTTATTTACCAACATCACAATTTCAGGAAAAAGCAAGTGCTAGATGTTTTAGATGATACTATTTCAAAACACTTAGGTGGTAGGAGATTAACACTTCTACTCTTCACTATATTTACTTGAACAAGTACTATTTTAACATTTTAAAATATTTTACACTTTTTTTTTTTACACTTATTAGAGATTTAAATGTATTCTTTGTATGTTCTAATACATATTTTGTGCCTACAAGCCACAACTTAAAGGGTTTTTTAGAACAGCATTGCACAATAATCAATTTGCTTCTGGTTATGTTAGAGCTGTACCCTTATATCAGTGACGCGAATGGAAGCCGAGACCCACTCTTCTATTTATTTATTTAAATTCAAGTAATACCTACCATTGAATCCAAACTGGCAGCAGGTCTCTATCTAAGTGAAAGACATCACAAAAGACAGAGTAAAAATAATTCCATGAGAAGAAATTGTTAGCATAAAATTTCTGTTCTGCTGTTGAGGTCAAGCAGGTAGCAAACTCTCCAATAAATATTCTTACCTTTCTAATATATCTTTCACTTCCAAGAAGATAGAGCTGCTTATACAGTATTAAGCAAAATCACTCACACAATCCACATTATTATTTATATATATTCAGTGAACTGCAGAGTCTCAAGCCTAATCTTTAATGCAGGCTGACTTTAAAAACCAGAATGTCTCTTCCATCCTGCCACAGTGCCATACTATGCTGACAGCACAGACTGAAATAGATAAAGTGCCTTGAGGAAGGAGCAGAAGGGAAAACATCACCAGCAGGTTGCAGCTGACCAAGAAAGAAGGTCTGATCATTACTCAAGAACAGTAGAGACAATAATGACCAGAAACTAAATGAAGCCCTCACCATCCAAACATATCAGTGCCTTATCAGTCACATAGGCAGTAATTCATGATAGACTAAGGTACAGAAGACAATGTGGATTCAGCCTTCAGAGAAATAGATTTCACATTAAAATCCTCCCAATTAAAATCCTCCCAGTTCTAATTCTTACTGGAAAAGCTTCTTGCAAGTGAAACTGTGGGTACAAAACAGCCACCAGAGAAATCAGCCTCCAAGAACTGGTCCTCTGCCTGTCTCATACAGATACCTCACATGTACATAAGCACAAATTGGTGGTTATATTCCACTATTGGAAGAAATAAAACGGTAAAACACAAACAGGATGCGAGAATAAGTTAGCCGGAGCCACCAGCTTCTGGTGTGTGTAACAGGGTGATGTCATTTACTCAGACTTAGTAGAGGATTTGACTTAAATGGGGGCATCTCAACCTCATTCAAGTGCCTTACTTCTAAAGAACTGACATTTTCTTACCAATGCCAACTGTGACAGTCATGGATGGAAACAATTGGGCTGCCCAGGGACCTGGTGGAGTCATCATCCCTGGAGGTGTTCAAGAAGGGATTGGACGTGGTACTTGGTGCCATGGTTTAGTCATGAGATCTGTGGTGGCAGGTTGGACTTGATCTTTGAGGTCTCTTGCAACCTTGGTGATTCTGTGAAGACTACATTACTCTCATACATTAAATATGGCATATGAACATATCTAAAATATGAAGAATCTGCAAGTGTCTTCTTGAAAACCAATCATACATGCATTCATGCATTCACAGATAGAGTGTACTACATACTGCTGCTCTATTCACTTTTATTTTCATAATAAGCTGTATTTGGTACCAACATCTGGAAATATCCTGAGGAAGAAGCACAGAGTAGATTTTAGGTATCTCGCTTTATATTTTCATTGAAGGGAAGCTTCAATCCAGCTTTACCTAAATTGCATTTTAAAAAATAAAGCATTACTGGGAAAAAAAAAAAAAAAAAAAAAAAAAAAAACAGAGAGAGAGAGAGACTTTGATCTTACCTCAAATTGAGCCATGAATGTCTTTTATATTTCATTTCTCACAGTGCACTACCAAAGCACTCAACCACCCAAAGTCATAAAGATGGATTAGAAGGGGACGAGAACGCAGGTGTTTTATTTCCCCTTACTGTTGCTAACATGGATGCACACACAAGCAAATTGCCTGTTGCTCCAAAACCCATGTGTCTTCCATATATCTGTGTAAAACAATTTGCTGTAACCTGTGGCAGAAATCAGACTGTTCAGCTGTATTTTTTAGTATGACAAATTCAAAGTTTGGAGGTTGACACGTTCTCTACTTTTATGACGTGGTATTTGAGCTTTCAGGTGGAAAGTTAAACTCAGAATATTAACACTCTGAGCATGTAATTAAATTAGAAATTAATTTATCACATCTTTCCTTTTCCCTTGGATAAAAAAGATATTGTTCAAATTATCTGAACAAATCTGTGCTGTGCATCTCTTCCCCATACCAGGCATATTTTCTCCATTCTACAATGCACTTAATGATTCCCAGTTTCACAGCTATCACTCCTGCCTTTTTCCAGCAGACAGCCCTGCCCTTTCCCAGGAAGGTGGGGCAGCACCAGACCTCCGTTTCTACCTCCTCCCAGCACAGTGATAATGGTGACAGGCAGAAATGGCTTATGACATTGCAGGCCAGTCATTGGGTGGACACCTGAATCCAATCTATCATGAAGTAATGTGTTGCTGTTTGTTCACCTGTGTGTGGTATCTGTGAGAATGTTTCTATAACAGCAACCAAATGCACTGCCTCAGAAGAGGAACCACTGTCATGTTAAAGCTGAGCAATGAGGAAGGGTTCCCTGAGGATGTGACATGCAGTGTATAACAGGTTTCATTTAACCCATCAGGCACTCATCACAGCCTCCCCAACTGAAGAACAGAGTGGGGTACCATTTCACTATTATGCTAAAGTAGATAGACTAGAATAGACTAGAATAGACTAGAATAGACTAGAATAGACTAGAATAGACTAGAATAGACTAGAATAGACTAGAATAGACTAGAATAGACTAGAATAGACTAGAATAGACTAGAATAGACTAGAATAGACTAGAATAGACTAGAATAGACTAGAATAGACTAGAATAGACTAGAAGGATCATCGAGTCCAGCCTATCATCCAACACTATCTAATCAACTAAACCATGGCACCAAGTGCCTCATCCAGTCTCTTCCTAAACACCTCCAGTGATGGTGACTCCACCACCTCCCTGGGCAGCCCAGTCCAATGCAAAAATCACTCTTTCTCTGAAGAACTTCTCCCTAACTTCCAGCCTAAACCTCCCCTGGCACAGCTTGAGACTGTGGTCGAAACCAAGCTAAAATAAGGATCTTCTGCAAAATAAGGTTTTAGAGGTAACTTAGGCCGGGGAAATAAAAATTTGAGTCATCAAATCAGGAGTCACATCACTTCTACACATTCTAGCTTACTATTCATCGTTAAAATAAATAAAAGGAATAAAGATTGGTAGTCCTATATGTTTAGATAGATAGCCATCTTAAGCATCCTACTCAACAGGTTTGAGAGACCCGCTCAAAATAGATTTATATGAGATCTATGTGAATGATGCTGTCACACCTTTAATCTTGCCACAGGAGATGGTAACTTCCAAGATATTTGAAATGCATGGCAAGATTTGAAATATGCCAGGTTTCCAGTGGCTGTAGAGACTGAAATATATGCTTTTAATTTACCCTGAAATGCAATGTTTTCTAGACTTGGTTTCAGCAATTTCTGCTTCAGAAATCAAAATCTTTCCATCTGCTTGCTTGTTTTAGTGAATGATTCATCTGAGCTGGCTCGTTACTATTGAAATTTATGCAGAATTAAGATCGTGTTCATCCCACTGCCTGGAATTGCACAGGCTGTTTGTACACCCTAGTGGAGAAAGACGACCAGTGCACTACTCCAGAGAAACCTGACACGATAAGCAGCCGTTCTGTTAATAAGCAGAATATTGCGAGTATGAAACAAACCATAAAATGAAGCAAAACAACAACTAAGGCAGACCCAAAATATCAGACCTTTAATAGCCAAATTAAGGTCATTTTATGTGAAACGAGGCCCAAAGGCTGTGGAGTTTAAAAAGAACAAAAAAATAATATCAGTCTTGAGAAAGCGTCAAAGTCTACAAAGATATTTATTTGTAAACACACATAACTGTCATCCTCTAAATCCCTCTTTCTTCCATCTCCTACAAAGGCTGAAGAAAGGGTGCTCCCCAGCATGCAGCAAGCATGCTTCCGATCAGATTGACAGCACAGCCACTTCTTTTTTCATCATTGCAGTTTGTTGCTTCATTTCCTCAAAATCCACAGAACAGGAAACTAAACATATAGTTATGTGAGAAAAACAATCTACCAGCATGCTCTCAGAAAACAAAACTCCTATGTAACTGAATGCCTGTGAAAATACAAATGAATGCTAACAGGATCTTCAGATAGTTGCACAATTTTCATTCAAACCGAATAATAGGACACTTGCTCATTATAAAAGGAATACAAAGTTTCAGGCTGAGAAAGCACTACCTCTTTTCTATGTTTCTCCAACAAAACACACATCAAAATTAATTCTGCAATAGCAATTTTCCTCAGTCACAGAATCACAGAATATAACTGGTTGGAAGAGACCCCAAAGATCATCCAGTCCAACCCTCAACCCAGCACTCAATGGTCAACACTAAACCATGTTCCTAAGCACTAGCTCCACACACCATTTGAACACCCTCAGGGATTCCAATGTTTGATAACCCTTTCAGTGAAGAAATATTTCTTAATATCCAGCCTAAATCTCCCCTGGTGCAACTTGTAACTGTTTCCTCTAGTCCTGTCGCTTGTCATCAAGAAGAGGCTGGACCACTCCTTGCTCCAACCTCCCTTCAGGTAGTTGTAGAGAGTGGTAAGGTCTCCCCTCCTCCTCCTCCAGACTGAACAACCCCATTCCCCTCAAACACTCCTCATAGGTTGTGGGCACCAGGCCCTTCATGAGCCTCACTGCCCTTCTCCAGCACCTCAATATCCCTGTTATAGTGACAGGCCCAGAACTGAATGCAATACTGAAGGTGTGTCCTTACACTAATTTATAGAGAAGAGTAGTTATGCATTGTTGCTTTGGGGATTTCATGTAATTGTTATATTTAATTTTTTTCAACAAACTTAATCATGATCTAGTATGTTTTTGATACTACCAGAAGGTTAAAACATGATAGTTACTTAGTTTACTCAAACTGCAATTTAACCTAATTCTTGTATTAAGATAATTGTTTTATAACTAATTTGCTGTAATTCCACATGGATATTATAGCCTTAAAGCTTCATCTGCAGTACTGTATCTCCAGTACAGATATTGTAGTTGGTGGTTCTTTTTCTCCAGTAATAGAACAGCTGTCAAATTTCAGTCTGTTGGAACAAACATTACACTGCAAGGTAATGCCTTTTTCAACATTTTGGTGTGGATTTTCCTATTCAATCTATCCTTAAAATAAAAGTGGGGGATGTATTGGAAAATTAGGCCTAAGTTTTGCACGTGGGTATAGGGTCTGTGATGTCCACCAGTCATTTTATCCTTATCCCAGCACCTTTTGGACCTATGTAGGTCTCAGTCAAATCTGGGGGAAAAAAAATTAAATAAATCCATCTTTCATAGGGAGGAGCAGAGCAAATGTTCCTGCTGAAAGAATGCATTTTACATTCATTCTGCAAGCAAGTAGAATACTCTCCAGGATAGATGATTTTCCACAGTTCTCTTAAAAGAATGAAAAGACAAATTGAAAAGGAGAAATATTCCCCCTCGCCCTGTGGTTGCTCTTAAAAGGCTAAGAAAAATTGGAAAGAAAAGTGATTTCTGTTCTGCTGGATATGCTCTAAATATGCTTTAAAGGAACAAGGAGACAAATTGAAAAGACAAAAATCATCATTTTTTAACCTGCAATAAAACCTAGAGGTAGCTTAAAATTAAAATCTATAGGGAAATGACTAGATAATGCCGAAGACACTGAGAGCCCATTCCCATTCACCATAGTTGGGGGAGCTTAACACAGGACTTCTTTCAGTCCTCAAAACTGATAAATTAATACATTTTCCCAAAATTATTTTTGAAGTACAGAAGGCTGCCATATCTCAAGGCATGAGATATCATTTGAAAAGAAACACTTTTGGGCAAATTGAACATTTTATCTTTTGCAATGGCTCTTTGCATAGGAAAGGTGAGCATTAACTCCTGCAGATCTTGGCACGATTCTGCAGAAAACAACTGTTCCTTAAAACATGTCAAAAGACAAACTACCTCGAATTCTAACAGGATTTTTAACAAGAGGCAAAGTAAACACTGACACAGCTGTTAGCAGGGCTGATATTTCTCCTGCTTTAATGCCATATAAGAACCAATTGACCTTACAACACAAGCCTTTTTGGAAACAAGCTGAAAATTAGCAACATGAAGCTAAATTACTAAAGTCATAGACTGGCACTTTTAAACTGATCTAGGACAAAAATATTAATTTTATTCTTCCTGAATTAATCCTCATGAACTTTTCCTGACATTTAACACTTTGGAATTTTTCTCATTGAAGATGACAGATGATACAGCTCAAAAGTGTAATGGCTACCATTACATTTGGGTGCCTTTTACAACCCACTGTAAATGGGTTATTCTTTTCCCATTTATAGACAGCAGACTGACAGATATGAATCAAAATCAGCTTTCTCAAATAATCAGGTTCCTCAGTGTTACGTGTTCCTTTATTTGTCATCACAATTTCTTTCACAACTTCATTTAGACAGGCACTTTTTCAAATTCATGCTATCTTTCACAACTCCCAAACTGTTGCCCTCCCTCTGTTGGCCTTGATCCACAGTAATATGTTGAAAATAGAGATCCATTTTTCTTGCCAGACAAGGGTGGATGGTTATCTGAAGTGAAAAGTTTCATTTCCCAGCATCTTTCATTGAAACTACCGCCTGATAATTATACAGAATAGGAAGTAACCATTCATCAAATCCATAATATATCAATTTATCATGGTGATGCTCCCCACGTGAAACAGGAGAGCCAAAAATCAATCAGCTAGACCAAACTCCATCACACACACGTGAAAAAAAGGATAAAATGCATTTTCCTCACATGGCAGAATGATTAAGGCCCTAAAAGTGTTAAACTACCTTCTGTCATTATAGGAGATTCAAATAATCTCACATCCCTACAATCCAAGCCAGTATAAATTTACTGACAATTTAAAATCTTAAATGTTATTTGACTCTTAAGTGTGGGTAACAAATTAGATTTTTTCATTCCCATGCTACAACAGGCAATTTAGTTAAAGTAACATTGAAAAGGGATAACCTTGCAGTCCACAAATAAATCCATCTAAATGGGCCCTATTAGCTACAAATACATATGCAAATATTTGCTTTAGCAATATCTCAACTGTAGCAGCTCATTAACATAAAATGATCATATATGCCTTACTGGATTTGTCACTTCTGGCTGGCCTAACAGTACTTGACTCCTCAAATTACCTCTTAGACCAGCTAAAAAAATTAAAACATGTTTCCTGCTGTCTTGATTTTCTGTTGTTGCCTAATTGGAATGATGTCCACAGAGAATCTGTCATTATGTACAACATTTCTGAACAGGACAAACTCTTCTGACCAGTCAGGTTGCTTAGAAGGAAAATTAATCAAACTAACTGGACAAGTACAAGATTGAGACACTTGGCATTATCTGAAATAAAAGCGTATGGTGCAGTTTGGTGTTCATAGGACTGGATTTCCACTTGGAGAAATGCAGGAGAAGCAGTCAGAAGATAAGTCATGTCTGCTCTGATCCTTTTTACTACCTACAAGGAAGAGTTCATACTGGTTCATGTTCCCATTCCTCTAATCACCATTTCCATCTTGTCTTCTTTATATTACCACAAGGGGTCTTGGAATGCTGTAGGGAGCACCGAGAGATGCATGCCTCTGCCCAGCACCTTTCCTACGCTGTTTTGTTACAGGACTGGTGAGACGTTACAAAAGCTCACTTTTATCAGACAAAATGGAGGTGTGAGGTGGATTTTCAAACTGTTTGGAATACAGAAGTGCATGATCCCAAATTCTGCCCAGATCTACAACATGCAGTGGCAAGTTTCATATATGTTGAAACTGCATCAAACTCATAAGCACAAATTTAGACCAATGAACATATAATAGTGAAGTATCATAGCTGTCAGGTTGCTTTCACTTTATTTTAGGTAACTACTTCTGAGGATGTGTGTTAAATGTCTAAGAGGCAGCTAAGTGGAAGGATAGGCAGAATCTCAATAGTCAGAAAAATATTAACTATTCCTTTATAGTCCTTTTACTGGATAAGAAGCAATTCTTTCTGTGCTGCTCCACATCATGAAGAACAACTTACCCCAAAATTATCAGCCCTGGCAAGAGTCTAGCACGTGCATACCTTTGCTTATACACTTCTACCAAGAACATTCACTGAGGAATAGGTACATCTGAATACCAGAGGTACATGACACTGTCACACAACAAGCCACACTGGAAATCTACCGTTTCAATATTGGTGTCTAGCAACAGGGCAAGGGGGAATGGTTTTAAACTGAGGAAAAGCAGGTTTAGACTGCATCTTAGGAAGAAGTTCTTCAGTAAAAGTGTGGTGAGACTCTGGAATAGGTTGCTCTGAGAGAGTGTGGATGCTACTTACCTGGAGCTTTACAAGGGCAGGGCGGATGAGGCCTTGAGCAATCAAGTCTTTCAACTAGACACCCCAGCCCATGGCAAGGAGGTTAGAGTAGACAACCTCTAAGGTCTCTTCCAACCTAAACCATTCTACACAGACTCTGATTCTTCTCACTGTGGAGGTGAGCAATCACTTTCTAGGTCTTTCAGAGGTATTTTTGATCTTTACCCACTCTCTTAGATTCAGGCATTATTCATCTGACCTATTTCCATTTGTGTGTAAATTCACTCTTAATGACAGTCTTATCTAATGTTTTTGCTGGCTTAATAAGCAAGCTACTAAGTGGGTTAGGAAAAAGAAAAAAACAAAAACACACAAACAAATACTTTGAGAACAAGCTTCTTTCCCCAGGTATCCCATTAGTGGCACTACTTCCCTACTTCTGTAGGGAAGATGCTGATATCTGAACCTACTTGAAAGATAGCGAGATGGTGATTCCTGATCTTCTCACATTAATTCTCTCAATTAAATCACATACCTTCCCATGGCTCCTTCCCCTTCAGGACAACATATTTCGGGTCTGTAATGACCTGAATACAATTTGTACATGAAGTACAGCCTGCAACCTGATGTAGAATTTCTGTCTCAACTCCTGTTACTGGGGTATAGGAAAGACTTTAAGAAACCAGAATTAATCATAAACACTTCATTAGCAGTGTTTGTGTAGGATATCATCCAAAACTGATGTCAAATGCCTTTAGTTGCAGGGCTGTATTGTGCAGCTGTAATCCCTCAGGACAATAAGGCAAATGCTCAGGTACTAATTTTTTGTGCAATTAAAAATTTATAACAGAAATTTAACAATTGTCTTTATTCTTTGCCTGAGGCCTTTTTTACTCAATTTACATTCTATAAACTTCATAAATTATTAGAATTCATCTTTTTATAGGGGTTCATCTTGTAAAAGCAATTATTGTACAGATAAATAATATAGTTCATTATATTAATACTTTTTAATAAAGGAGATAGTTTGGTACAGTAAATATTTGCAATAAAAAAATTAATTTTCTAAATATATCTGTACTGCATATAGAGACATGTGTTTGCATATGTGGTGGGTTGAAAATTCCCCCTGCCCCCCCAAATTTGTCAGACCAGCTCAGATGGAAGCAAATGAAAGCTGTATTTACAAGCAAAACTACAGTGGAATGCATAGAGGTCAAGTTTTCACGTTCCAACTAATGGGTAAGTGTACACTAACATTTTATCTCAGACTGAGAATGTAGTTTTTGAGGGAATACCATTGCCCCCAACCTGGCTTTTACCAAAACAGGGTTGCAGCACCACAACAGCAGGCTGGCACACTTCCAGGGCATCCCCCAAGGGCACAAATCAGGCTGCTGATGGGTGCGCAGTTCCACAACCACAACTCAACCGTGGCCCACAAAAGCCACCTAGTTTGGATGCCAGTACCATACCCTTCCCACAGTAAGGATCTACCACTACACAGCTGCATCAGTTCCTTGGGAAAGCACTCCTAAAGCCACCAGCATTAGTTACACCAGGACCCACCACACTCCTTCATATCTCATCTTGAACTGCATTTTGACTTCATAATTTCTAACATTCTCCTAATCTTTGCTGTTGAATTTACAGTTCACCAAGGGAAAAAAAAAAAAAAAAAAAAAAAAAAAAAAAAAGGGAGGAAAGAAAAAAAAAGAAGTCACTTTAGAAAACAGTTCAAGACCAAGGCTTTGTATCTATCCCCCAGAGAACACAGTGGAGATAAATCTATTACTGTCAGGAGTGCAGCAACTAAATCAAAGCAGTTCAACACACTATCACCTCAAATTTCCCACAGGCCTTTTCTTCTTAACCTAAGCCCTCCTCTCCACTCCTTCTTTCAGTCTCTGATTGCCCTTCCTGTTTGCCATGGGTTAATTTCCATTCCCACCAGTGTCCACCCACAAATCCCTCAGACACTATCACTTAGGTGGATTTTAATGAGTCCTAGAACTGTGTGTTGTCTCATGTCCTACTTCACTGTGGCAGTGATCCCCTTAACAGCATCAATATTTACAGAGTTAGAGAACAGTGATTGCAACTCTTAATTATACCTGCTCTGTTTCTTTTTAAACACACCTGCTTCAACACCTTAACTCAATGCTGAAATTTTATTTGTATATTCAAGGCTGATAACAGCAGAGTCCTTGTGAAAGAGGCTGGTTTGCAACGTGTGAAGGTGGGACAGGTGCTCTAGCACCACCTTGGCTAGACATAGCCTGGAGATCATTTAAACCTGACATGTCAGGTGGGGTCTCCCACTTCTTGCCCTGTGAATAGTGGACCTCAGCTCCTTGAATCTAAATGCCACCTTCTTCCTCACTCTCCCTCATAAGATGCCTGGTGATGCTCAGCTAAGGGGTTTGTTAAGCAACTGAAAAGCTATTTTGCTAATGGACATTTTAGGTAGCAGCTTCTTATGAAAAAGTAAAATACTAGCATACATTTTTACCAGTCAAGATTGCTTTGAAACACTGAAACAGGAATTGCCATCAAGGGAGACACAGCTGCAAGATGTGGGCATGTTGACATCTTTCCCAGTTTAGAATACAAAAATAAAAACCTTAAATAGCAGCAAAAAAATAAAAGTGGTTAATAACTCCATGAAGATTTTTCTTGAAGCAAAATAATTCATTCCATATTTAAATACATTTGATCATTTATTCAAGACAAATTAGGAGGGCATAAGGAAGGGAGCAGTAGGGTGAATTTCCCTTCAAAAGAACCTTGTAATGTCAACATTTGAAGATGTTCTTTTTTCATACTTAATGAACAGCTATACACTTAACAGTCTAAAATGGCTTACTTTAAGCAAGACTTTGAAGAGGTTAAAAAAAAGGCAGTTTTCAGTAAAGTTCACTACAAATGAACTTTTATTTCACTACTTGCAGCTACAAGAATAAAGGGCATCTTTAACTCCCAGCCAGTATGAATTTATTTTGCAATAAAAACATAAAAGGAGATATAAGCACCTCAACACTGCAATTGCATACAGCACAGAAAGCAGCTGGGCTTTCAGGCATTGCTTTATTTTCTGCCAGTAACATGAGGAGCAGCACAAGATACATAGCTCCTTTTTACCTCCTAGTTGTACGAATGTAACAAGAAGTACTCAAAACCTCCCTGGTCTGAGATTATCTTTCCCAGTTTGGATGCATGAAGCAAACCTATTAGTATATATCTAGAAACATATTACTCTTTCAGAGAGAAAAATGGCATGCCAAAAGCACATCTAAATCTATAATACAGATATGATAGCACACAAAGCTGGTATCATAAAAGCCTCAAAACAGATAAATAAATAAATAAAACACTGCAGCTCTGTTGCCCAGGTTGTTCAGCTTTACCTCAAGCTGAAGCAGCACCAGGTACCCAAGTCAGCAGACAACAGTCTAGCCAGAGGATTCCTACAGATCCAGGAGGACTCTACTCTCTTCAGTGAGCTCTGAAACCCAGATCCCCATCAGCTTGCTCTGAAACTTGCAGATTATTGGCTCAATAATCTACCAAGTACCATTATCTACACGAAGAAACGTGCCATTTCTACAGCACTTTCTAACTGCCCATTTAAAGTCAATATATTTATACACATATTTAACGTCTGTTCTTAAATGTTGTGGACAGTTGAAAATTAAAACTATTGGTGCTTTGGCATTCTAAAATAAGTGCAATAGCTCAGAAATACACCTGAATGAAAGATTAACAGCTCCTGGAGTTTCAAGTCCAAAGGATTCTGCATTAGGTACTGCTTTCTGTTTCCTAGATGAGGGAAGCATTGGACACTATTATGTGGGTTGGATACTTTTGCTTAGAAAGCAATGCTCTGAGCACTTCCGAGTGCAGAGCTGTGCTGCCTTTAAATAAAAAAGATGCTAAATTACAGCTATTTGAACTTAAATAAATGACATTGATTTCAAGGAACATTTGAGCACATACTATGCCTTGAGTCAAAGTGCTCTACTTATATTAAAATAAACCCTCTTAAACTAAATGAAGCACAAGTTCAAGTGACTTAGTGACCTGAAGCTTAAATAGTCACAAAACTTGGAATATCATGCCCTTAGGGATTTATGCATTCAAATCATGGCAAGATTTACATCTTTATAGGATACTTACTGACTTCTAAGCACTACTAACCTTCTTAGCAGAACACTGTGCTACTTCTACCTAAGATACAGAGCAATAGCACAGGCAAATTTCATATTCATTTTGTCTTGTGATATTCTTTTGCAGATTGTTTCTTTTTCAGTGGTTTGCCCCCTACATCCTTCAGCAATCTGATCTAAACATCTTTTTAATTCTTTGGCAATTCCCAATATCTATTTATGCTAGAGTAAAACAAAACTCTTTGTGGGAACCCAAGGGAGTAGTTAACGGGATGTTTAGAATAGAATAGAATTAACCAGGTTGGAAGAGGCCTTTGAGATCATTGAGTCCAACTTATCATCCGAAGCTATTTAATCAACTAAACCTTTTTTCAATCTGTCATGAAGTCTATCAGCATACGTGGCCTTGCCACATTCCCCACTTCAAGGTGACTCAGCCACAGCGGTGATGTCTTGAACATCAATGTGATGCACCATTAGAAATTAATTTTGTTTGAGCTTGAGTGGAATCTGTTCTAGTCTGGTAAACAGTAATATAATTGCAGATAAAGTTTACTTAGTGATATTGTGTAAGTCAACCTACCCACAGAATAATTTAGCAAAGCCTACAGATTATTTGAGCCTTATGATTACTTCTTACATCGCTTAATTAGCCATGAGGTATCAAGTCTAATATTGGTTCACAGTCTTCAACACCACAACAATGCTTTTCAGCCAAAAAAAGCAGTGAGTTTTCATTTAATAAAATAAAATAAAAACAATCAACCACAAATACTCTAACTGTAATGTCTTCCCAATATTAGTAAGACTCCCACTGGAACATAGTTTCCCAGAAAACTCATCCTACATTCTAGTGAGTTTAAGAGTTTTTAAAACTACTTTAATTTTTTGAATATTTGTATGTTAAATGGAAGTGGAAAGCAAATTTTTTTTTCTAGTGAGATGGATTTAATTATTAAGATAGAGATGCAGCTCATGCCTGAATCATTCACTTAAACTTAATAAGAGTAAACATTCTAAGCAGACAAATCAGTCATTATGACTTCAGTCAAGACAGTTTGTCTTATTCCTTAAGATGGACACATGTTAAGATACATTTTACTGTATTATATTAACTGTAACTGATTTCATATACCTTTAAAATATGACTAAGCTTTGCAGTATTTATATCTAAACAATGTGCACACAAGCATTAGAATACAGACAAATATAAGGAAATCAAAATCATTTGTACAGGGAGGTTGTGAGACTGAATTCATACCCAATCTGCCGGAAAAGAATTTCCATTTGAATCTAAACTTCAATTCACAATGCATAAACTGTGGCTATTTATTACAGTGGTGTGTCATTTGTCACTTTTATAGAATCCACCACACTTTCCTGGCCATGAAATCCTTAAAATTATGCAGCAATGATGTATGTTATTATTTTTCTTTGCTAGTGTTTGGATTACATTCAGCAGTACAAAACAGGGCTGATTTATAAACTGAATAAATAACAACATCCTTAAATAGCATGTGTCTATGGAAGCTTCATTTATTTCCTGAATCTCAACATTATATTCAAATCAAATATTTTAATCAAATTATGTTCAGAGCATTGCATTGCACTGGACTGGTGAAGGTAACTGCAGAGACTGCTGGAAGAGCCTAACAACAGCAAACGTTTCAACGGGAGCACGCTGCTGCCAGCAACTGGCAGCCAAACTTCATTTACAAACAGATTCTCATTCAGAAGGTAAAAATAGCCACCATTCAAAGTCCCTATTAAGTTCCAAAGAAATTCATTCCTAAAGGCAACTATTCTTTTGTAAATCCATAGTTCAGTCACTAAGTAAAGACTGGGTGTTTCTTTAATGGTTCAGTAATCTCAAACTTGTGAGCCCTCTTCCACTTTTTCATTACCCTAGAGAGTCACAGTTATGGGAAAAGTCTCTTCAATTTTAATAAGGATGAAATCAATGAGGCTCTAGACAAATAATAAACAGTTTGTTAGCAAAGAACTGTGCTACCTAAGGAGTTCAGAATAAATCCTGAAGGCCTGCCAAATCTCCATAGATGACTACAACCCCATAGAAAGGTATCCCAATCTATTTAATAGCACACTACCTCCTCTTGAAAAAGTCATAACAGAGACATAAATACTTAGCTTATATTCACTAGCCTTACTGCAAGATAACACTGCCCAGTTTGGAGTGGGCTTTCAGTTTGGTTTGCTGTTTGAGTGGGGCCTGGGGTTTATTTTTATTTGGTTGAGGCTTTTTTAGTTGTGGCTGGTTGGGGATTTGGTGGGGTTTTGGATGGTTTTATTGGTTGGTTGGTTTTTGGGAGGTTTCTTCTTAGCAAGTTATTCCTACAAACTCCACATCACACTTCTGTGACTAGGAAACACTTCATGATGCTCAGGACTAAAATTTATGTCCTTTCAGGAATCTGTAAGTGACAGCATGAACCAGTGCAACCACTAGACTGTTGCAAACTGTTCCTTCTGGTTCTGTGTGGAATAGCACATTGCACATCAAAAGAGTTATGCATCAGCAAAAAATAAAGATACCTGAAACTCAAAAATTAACCATTCTAATGCCAACAATAATTTGATTGTTCACATGCTAACAAAGATAAGTACTATATCACCTTACACAACTACCAAACAAAGCAAGGAAGAAGAAAGTCTCATACATGCGAAGGTGACAAAGCCTAGTAATGGACACCCAACGGCAGTGGGTACCTTCTGAGCAAGGGAAAATTATCCCACAATTCTCTGGGAACACCACACACCAGACTTCTGTGCATGACTTTCTTAGACCAAAAAAAAGTTTAGATGAGTTCAAAAATGCACTCCAGAGGAAACATATGTTGTTCTCAGCTATAATGGCTGCTCTGATAATTAACTTTCACAAGGACTAAATGCATCTCATTAAATAGTACATGCATCTCCAAACAGTTGCTTCTAAATACATTTTCGTATGTCATGGTAAAGAGAAATTCAAATTAATTGCAGCACTTCAAGGCTCATTTCTCCAACTCACTAATTTCTCTACCTTTCCATTTATATGGCCATGCCCTTGTTTTACCTTCTGCTTTCTTGCTGTTATTTCTGTCAGAAATTATTAGAATGCCTAAAATAGGTTCCAGAGTCATTTGCATCTTCCTTGTAGTGCCATAGGGCAGGTGGGGAAAAAGGCAGATGTGAGCCATATAGAGAAGATGTGCATAAGGACACAACCCCACAGGACACCACCTGCCAGACCTGGGGGTGCTGGTTGATTGTAGGCTGAACATGAGCCTGCAGTGTGCCCAGGCAGCCAGGAAGGCCAGTGGCATCCTGGCTTGCATCAGGAACAGTGTGGCCAGCAGGAGCAGGGAGGTCATTGTGCCCCTGTACACTGCACTGGTTAGGCCACACCTTGAGTACTGTGTCCAGTTCTGGGCCCCTCAGTTTAGGAAGGATGTTGACTTGCTGGAACGTGTCCAGAGAAGGGCAACAAAGCTGGGGAGGGGTTTGGAACACAAGCCCTATGAGGAAAGGCTGAGGGAGCTGGGGTTGCTTAGCCTGGAGAAGAGGAGACTGAGGGGTGACCTTATTGCTCTCTACAACTACCTGAAGGGAGGTTGTAGCCAGGCAGAGGTTGGCCTCTTCTCCCAGGCAGCCAGCACCAGAACAAGAGGACACAGTCTCAGGCTGCGCCAGGGCAGGTTTAGGCTGGATGTTAGGAAGAAGTTCTACACGGAGAGAGTGATTGCCCATTGGAATCAGCTACCCATGGAGGTGGTGGAGTCACCTTCACTGGAGGTGTTCAGGAGAAGACTTGATGGGGTGCTTGGCTGTATGGTCTAGTTGTTGGGTGGGTTGGATTGTTTGATGGGTTGGACGCGATGATCTTGAAGGTCTCTTCCAACCTGGTGTATTGTATTATTATTATTATTATTAATTGACATAAAGGGATTAAAAGCCTCAGGAAGTGACTGAGAGAGTAAAAGGGAGAAGAGATATAAGGAGTAGAAAGATAAAATGAGGGAATATAGACAAAAGTGGATGAAAAAGAGAGGTACAACTGGGGATCTTTGAGTGACAAAAATTGCACACACACCCCCAAATCCAAACAAATAAAACCCACAAACAAACAAATAACACAGAATGCCACAAATCCCCACCAACCAAAAACCCACCAAAAACACAGAGCACCATCATGCCTTCTGAACAAATTACACAGGGACATAGAAGTGTGACATCAGAAAGGCAAATCCAGGGAACAGCATCTTCAGGTGTGGGATGCTTTACATGGATCAAGTTCACAATGTAGTATAGTATTTCATAGTTTTTACTAAGCTCCATCAAAAATCTCACTTTAAAAATCGAGAAAAATTGGCTAGATAATTTTTTTGGTTATCATTATTTCTCATAGTAAGCTTCAGCTCTTCGTAAATGCTGGTCTGTTCTCAGGAAGGCTAGAAAGAAGACTCACAAATGTATTTGCCATCAAGAATGCTGTTTTATGACTCCAGTCACAAGAAATCTGTTATTTTCCTCTACTGCATCTCCCCATGAGCAGCGCACCAATAATGCCAAGAAATTTTAGCTGCACTCAAAGCTATAGTTCCTATACATAAGATTTTGCCTGGAAGTGATCAGTGACAACTCCAGGAAGGAGACAAGAAAAAAAATCCAAAAGTGCATACTGAAGGCCTTCATTCCATCTCAGACAGACAAAACACATCTGAAAGGCTGGCCAAAGAGATGTCATTCTAGAAATGAAGGGAGGCCTCTGAAGGATTTAAGCAGCAGATGAATATAGCAGACCAAGTAAGTGAAGACAAGATGATGAAGGATGTAATGATGAGTTATGATGGAAAGTGTGGATGAAGACAGCTGATTGAGAGCTGGCAAGCAATAACCAGCAAGAGCAGAAAATGCATACTGAGAAGCGACATTTAAAAAAAGAAAAAAAAATCTTTGCAAAACAGAAAAATTGTGATGTATGCTTCATAAACTTAGGCTATGGATGCAGAGCCTGATTTATTGCTGTTGAAATACGAATCTAACTCAAGATGTTAAAGGAAAAGACCCAACGTACAATGCAAGAATACTCCCATAGGAATAGCTACACATGGAAGACTGGGATTATTTCTGATCATTCACAAATAAAGTTACACTTTTAGCTAGAAAAGGCCCTGGCTCTCTTACCCAAACCCTAGTAACATAAGTGGAAACAAGTGGCCCCACTGACACTTCAGAATAGAAACCCCATTTCATTCCTAAAAATTGCATTTTGCAGAAGCCTATCTTAGCTCCCAAGGGCATGTGTCCATGTCTCTCGCCATGGGGCTCAACAGGTCCATGGTACAGCCAGCTGCATCAGCTTTTCACCATAGAAAAGGACTCTGCCATTGCTACCTAAAGACATCTCTCCCCTCTCCATCTCCCACCCTAGCAGGAATCTGGGCTGGTTTTTCACAGATGAGTCTTCTGCCAAACCATGCTCTGGTCTGTGTGATTATCCAGTAAGACTCTTTCGTCTCTAGGAGTGGCATGGGGTTGTTCTGGGCTATGACAGAGTAAAATGTCAGTGTAACAGCAGCAAAATATTTGTGACTATCTCCTTTCAACATCATAGATGTTGATTTCCAGCAACATACAGAACCAAGACCCATTTAATATGTATTATGATGTCACAAGCATAAGTCATATTTTATAATAAAACCAGACTTAATTCCAAAAGACAAAATAATAAGTTGTCATCTTAATACTCATTAAAGTATCATTGATTATAAAAAAATCACATGCAGAATGGAAATACAATACAATACACCAGGTTGGAAGAGACCTTCAAGATCATCGTGTCCAACCCATCAACCAATCCAACCCACCTAAACAACTAAACCATGCAGCCAAGCACCCCATCAAGTCTCCTCCTGAACACCTCCAATGAAGGTGACTCCACCACCTCCACGGGTAGCCCATTCCAATGGGCAATCACTCTCTCCGTGTAGAACTTCTTCCTAACATCCAGCCTAAACCTGCCCTGGCACAGCCTGAGACTGTGTCCTCTTGTTCTGGTACTGGCTGCCTGGGAGAAGAGACCAACCTCTGCCTGGCTACAACCTCCCTTCTTTCTCTATCTATTGGAACTAGTGCTGACTGATCTCAGAGTCGAGAAAAATCTGAGTTTAATGCAGCTGAATGTACTCCCCACAAGCTATTACTCACTTGAATTACAATCATGCACTTTCCAGTAGCCTGGAAAGCTGAGCTGCACTATACTGCCACCGGGAGGCACAGCCAGTCTTTACAGTTCAGATTTTCTTCATTTCAGAAATAGCCCATCTCAAGAATTTGACTAAAAGATACACCCAGCTTTGTTCTAGCGGCAGAAGACATGAAAAAGTTATTCAGTCATTAAAAAGAAAAAGTCCTACATTTTATTCCACATAAAACTATGAAACCAACCCACTGCCAGAGCAGATTTTGGCTATTTCATGCTGAAGTGTGACTTTAGTTCATTATGAAGGGACTACCCACAAAATTCTCTCCAAGACAGATTTTTTGGTCACATCCAAAATATCAAAGATAGTGTTAACTACTTCCAGTAGTGAAGAAATAAATGTTCTTAGTAAAAAAACCCAATAATATTCTATTAATTGGAGAGTGGAAGATTAATAATTCTTTCACTAAAATGAAGTGTGTGCTTTAATTGTAGCTTTAATGTCGCAGGCTACAAATAGATCTGAATTAAATGGCAGAAGCATTGCTTGCTGCTATAAGTTATTCTGACTTCAACCAAATTTTAGTCACTTGTAAACGAAATTATTGCTTGACAAAGTGACTTGGTGCTTCTTTTAGGAAGCTGCAGCCCCTTTAGTCTTTCAGTGCAAGTCCTTTCCATTGTGTACTGCAGAGGAGGAAAACAATATTAAAATATTTGAAAATTAAACAACAAAATTTGGACAACCCTCAGGAATCTCTCATTTTGGAGATCTGTTTTTTACCAAAGGGAATGATGACATTAAATATGCAGGTAGATTTTAATTGCATTATCTGTGTGGAAAACCAGCTCCAAGCAAGCTTTACTGAGTGTGCAGAGGCCAGTATCTGCAGCAAAGCGGACAGGTGTAGCTCTTTGCTTTCAAGCAACCAACTGCTGGAATTCAGCCTAAAGTAAAATTCCATTAAGTGGAAATGATGTAACACCTGTAGCTGCTTTTTTAGCCCCCTAACCATTTGAAGATGAGGCCCTTACAGCTGAACACATCTGATACTTGTTAACAGCTAATGTTTCGTAAATAGTACTGCAGAAATCAAATCCAGCAGTTTCAGGGGGCTAATTTGAAGACAGCTAGGGCAAGTGCCATTTCCTGACCCTGTCCTTTTCATGCACAGTGCTCACTCCAGGCTCGGAGAGCACAGCCATGACTCAGGCACAGCTAAATTCATTGTTTCAGGATATTCCACCTATGGCCAGAAGTCAGGTTCATCTTTGCCAGGTGATGTTCAGTTGCTCTGGGAGCACACGTGAGAGTGAAGGTTTTAGGGATAAAGACTGATCTTTGTCTAAAACACCAGGGAGATGATAGCATGAGGTCAATGACAGGCATTGATCTGTTGCAGCCATGGGATTGGAGGGTTGAATGCCCACTCTGGGGTGAGCTGATCCAGCAAGGTCAGCTATCAATCTCCAAAACACAGGTACAGAGTAGAGAACAGATGTTCCCAGGGTCCAGGTCTGCTTCTCACTCCTGCTCTGCCTTGAGGCAGAAGCATGACGACAGAAGTAAGAAAAGATCCTTCATGGAGAATGTCTGAAGTACACATGGAGCAGCTGTTACAGCACACAAGCGCACAGAGGATCCTGCCAGGAGCTTCACACTGCCCTCAGGTACATGTACTTGTGGCTCTCTGGAGCCTTCCAGAAACCTTGCAGTAAAGATTCAATAATGCAGTGTCTCAGACTTAAGTGATTTAATTCAGGAGTGTAAAATGCACCTGTTACATTTTATCACTTCATCAAGTACCATTTAGATTTAAAAACAGTGAAATATGAAACATAGCTTTTCTCCAAAAACCTAAATGTCAGCACACAGTCTCCTCCCTACCTACTCAGCCACTAACTGCAGTTAGACATAGCAGCTTTAAAACTGCTTTGATAAATGCCATTAACAAAATAGCTGATTTAGGAGCAATATAATCTAAACATGATTCAGTCTAAGTGTGGTACTGCTGCTGAATTGCTATGCAACTTGATAGCTAAAGTGCAATGTTTATAATATTTTAGGATAAAGTATTACAAATTATCTTATAAGTAGAATAACCAGTTGGTATAAAACTGAAAAGCTGAAGAAAAAAATGTTAATGTAATAGGCTATCAGCTGGGGTCTCCCTGCATAGAATAGTGCAAATCATCTGTCCTTGTATTTTCAAATATTTATCTAACTAAATAGGAAGAGAGACAGATTAGGGACCATAGTAATTTTTCAACAACATCTGGATGAGTTAGGTACTTGAATTCCATTGCAGTCAGCAGGAGTTGGATGCTTAATGTGTTTGAATGCTTCAGGAAAATCACATTAGGCACTTCACACATTTAGGTTCCCAAATATATTTCAGTTCATGGCCTCCAGTTTTCAAGTACCTCAAGTCCTGTACTTCTCAAACAGGAATAACTGCATTTGTCTAATTCATTGGGGAACTGGGGGGGGAAGAAAAAAAAATTTAAAAAAAAAAAAAAAAAAAAAAAAAAAAAAACAACCCACCACCAATGACTGTGAGGTGTTTGGATATTGCAGAAATGGGACATAAATAACACAGAGAAAGGATAGACTGAGGGCAAAAAAAACCCTGGATATTAGGATGCTATATTCTAATGCTGGCCTTCCAGTATCTGAAGGGGGCCTACAAGAAGGATGGGGAGGGACTTCTCAGGATGTCAGGTAGTGATAGGACTAGGGGGAATGGAATGAAGCTGGAAATGGGGAGATTCAGGCTGGATGTGAGGAGGAAGTTCTTCACCATGAGAGTGGTGAAGCCCTGGAATGGGTTATCCAGGGAGGTGGTTGAGGCCACATCCCTGGAAGTGTTTAAGACCAGGCTGGATGAGGCTCTGGCCAGCCTGATCTAGTGTAGGGTGTCCCTGCCCATGGCAGGGGGGTTGGAACTAGATGATCCTTGTGGTCCCTTCCAACCCTGGCCGATACTATGATATTAGGATGCTATCAATAATAGAATATAACACCATGACTGTGCAAGCACCAGTGAAAAAGGAAGAGTCCAGGAGGCAAATGCAGAACTATTTAAGCAACTTAGTCAAAAAGAAGGCTGTCTACTTACTCACATGAAATCAGAAAGTGAAAAATCCACCCTGAAAATGTAGGATACTGCCCCTAGGAGGTCTGCTTTCATGAAAACACAAAGAAAATACAGATTCTACGGTCTCCTTCAGACTGTGAATCTCTCATCTTTTCCATGGATTCAAACTTCTTGTCTTTTACTTTAGTGAATGTAAAACTCTTTCCCAATCTAATAGCAAGCTCCCCATCACACTTACAGTACTAACTCTCAGGGCCATCTCACCTCCCCACCTACCTCTATGAGTACTAAAAGGCAACAAACAAAACTATGAAAGAGATTTGAATCCAAATACCAGAAAAATCATCCTGACTACAGACAAAGCTTAGTGCCAAGGGAAGCAGATACAATTCCAATTAAATTACAGTCAATTTACTGGCATCTTGTTTAAAAAAAAGAAAAACAAAAATCAATCACATCTCTTGAAAAGTTAAGCCTAAGACTAGGGAAAAGAATGAATCTAGTGCAAAACATATATTAGCAGAATTTCTGTCCACTCAGGAGAAGGACTAGAAGAGTTAAGAAGCCTTTTCCATCTCTAGATTCTGTAATTGTCATGATAAATATGCCTAAAGCTTTAACTTGCCACAGTAGATCAAGCAAAGTATCTGAGAGATCAAAGTAACTTACACACTTAATTGTCCAATACTGTCTTAAGCATAAAATCAATCCAATCCGTAATTCACCCCCCCCCCAAAAAAAATCAATTCTGCATACTCTAGAGAAAGAAGAAATCCATTATTCTTTTTTTTTTTTTTTTTTTTTAAACACAGCTACTATAAATGTACAATTAAAAAAAAACCCTTCCTTGAAAGCCACCAGGCATGCTCCCACACTTACCAAAGCACATCTATTGCACAGGACTGAATTAAGCCTTCCCCAGTAAGATTTTTTTTTTTTTAAGTAGAAATTCTATAAAGGGCATAATATTTTAGAGTCCATCAAAATATACCCTGCTTGCAAGCTCAGATGACTGCAGAGACAGAAGGATGCCTGAAGCTCAATCCCCAAGACATCAAGTATGTTACAGCCCCGACCAGACCTCCCACAACACACCCGTGATCACACTGGTAAACACACAAAAAAAGGCCACCGTCTCAGCACAAATAGGAACCTGCCATGGAGATTATTTCTGAACCTCCCGCCCTCTTCCTGATTTCTCTCCCATTTCTCTTTCCACCCCTTTGGCCTTAGCCTGGTTCCTACCTGTGGCCATGCATATGTGGTCAAAACACTGAAAAAAAATATGAAACCTCTTACAGGGGTCCAAATATCTGCAAGAAGGAAGTCTTTTCCTTCTACACTACCATTTATAACAGGATTTTCAAGATAAATCAGGGCTTTATTGTCCATCTACCACATCTCAGTGGTAATGTGGGTGGATCCTGGACTGCTGAAGGACTCAAACTCAGGAATGAACAAGAGCCCTCATCTTACATCTTCACCATGAGAGTGGTGAAGTCCTGGAATGGGTTGTCCAGGGAGGTGGTTGAGGCCCCGTCCTTGGAAGTGTTTAAGCCCAGGCTGGATGAGGCTCTGGCCAGCCTGATCTAGTGTGGGGTGTCCCTGCCCATGGCAGGTGGTTTGGAACTAGATGATCCTTGTGGTCCCTTCCAACCCTGACTGATACTATGATACAATGATACAAAGACCATTCATCCCAGTACCTATTTTGATACAAAATGCTGTATTTATGTGTTTATTGACTTCCTTTAAGCAAATAGTGAGGACAGCTTTGGCTTTAATCTCCCCCTGCCAGTAAGAACATCTGAGGTGAAGCAGAATACTCGCAGGCCACCCATGGTGAGGAAGTGAACTCACAACACTGATGTACATTTGGGTATCTGAAATTACTGCAGTAACAACCGTGAGTGTCTTGAAAAACCATGACAGAAACTTAAGAAACCTGACTTTTGCACCTGAAGAAAATTCTCTGTTATGATACATCAACATGGAAATGCTTGTGTGATTCTCTGTGTGTGTGTGTGTGTGTTTGTTTCACTCATGGTGTTTACTCTTCACTAGCTTAGATACATTTTCTCCCAGTTTGGTTTCTTTTGGTCTTCTGCTTTCCTCTACACATACAAAAAAACATTTGTGTTTATCTTTCCTCTCTGCTCCTGCTAGCAACATGGTATCAAAGACAGGAAAGCACACTGCAAATAAATGCTATTATTACTAGATCACTGTGAGAAAAAAAGGGAGAAAATTTAATTTCAGGTCACCCCAAACTGAACAAGGCCTCCTGGGCTAGCAGGTTTATTCCTTTAGAGCTTCTTGGTTTTGCATTTTCAGCAAATTTTATAAGTGCACTCATAATATTTATGTCAAGGCCATTAATGAATATATTAAGCAAGTCTGAAGCATAACTACTCCAAATTTTTCCTGACACCTACATTATCATAGAATGTTTTAGGTTGCAACCTTTTGAAGGTCACAAAGTCCAACCCCCTGCCATGTGCAGGGGCATCTTTCACTAGACCAGGTTGCTCAAAGCCCCATCCACAGCTTCTCTGGGCAACCTGCTCTGATGTCTTACCATATTCATAACTAGAAATGGATTTATTGTATCCAATTTAAATCTATGGGGTTTTTTGCAGTTTAAAACCATTACCCCTCATCTTGTCCAACACAAATTCTCCGGCTTATCAGTGGGTCTGGTCCACCAAACCACCTCTCCCCACAGCCAGCAGAGTATTACTGCTGGTGGAAGAGAAGGGCTGTGAGGGGGTTTCTGAATCCATGCCATGCTGGTAATACTACCCATATCAGTGCAACTTTAGTCACATACCTTTTTTGTTGGTTTTCCCACTGATTACGAGTGGGGCTGGCATTTGCCTTTTCTGCTCCAGCAAGGTCAGGACAGCTGATCCCGGGCAAGCAGTGGACCCACACTTTCCTCTTCGTCCTTTTCCCACCCTCGAAGCTGAGGGGAGGAGAGCTTTTCCCAAGTCACTGGCCGTTTTCTATGGCTTGCCCAAACCGGTACAAGGCACATACCTCACTGCACACTAAAGGCTTCCCAAATCCCTGACACGTGGTGGCAGTGTCCGTACTGGCAGCGGGAGTGCGCTGCAAGGCCTCTGCGAGGCGACGCCAGAGCTGCCCCGACCCCGCCACGGTAATACCGCCGGCACCTCAGGGAAAAAAAAAACTTTCAGAAAGGGCAAAGCCTACCCAGCTGTGAGGAAAAAGGCGTGAAAAATAGCCCCAAGGCATGGAGAGCAGCTCCAGGTGCTAGTGGGTATTTCCCCTGAGACCGCGGTGGAGCCCGTCAGGCCCGTGGAGAGCCCAGGCTGGCGACTTGAAACACACACCTGGAGCCACGCTGGCTCATCAGTGCTTGCCCTGCACCTGTTCGGGGATGGGAACACTGAACTGAAGCTTCAAGCTTCAAAGCTTGCCTGGAGTTCTTACAGGAGTCCTCCGATCCCGAGGGGGAAAAACATATTCAGCTAATCTGTAAATGATCTGTCATGAATGCTGAATTTTCATTCCTTACTTTTTCTCCCTTTCTTCCCCACCCTATCTCACAGGTAAATACAAAGGGATGGTTTTTTTGCATCATTCACTCCATCAGGTTTGCTCTTAGACACATGCTTAACAACTTCTGAATTGGGTAAGGCACACAACTAGTAGTTGTCCTAAGACAAACTACTGAAAACACAACCTGTATTAACTTTTTCATAATCACAAAATCAGCTGCATAAACTTAAAAGATAACTGTAAGAATAAAAAGACTTGACTGTACCTACTATACAGGTACAGCCATAAGCCTGCATCCAACAGCCAAATTAACTCCCAGCCAGTACCTTGCATTCTGACTATTAACCCCAAGGGGAAGGACCTTCCACTTTGTATTATTGAATTTAATTTCATTTCTATTACTATAATCAGGGTCAATACAAAACTTCCTGTAAGGCATCTCAAGCCTTATTGACAATCCCTCTTAGCTTTGCTTTTTCAGCAAACCATATAAGCATACTCACATGATTGATCCTAAAAACAGTCTGTGGCAAGCTCCATCGAAAACTTCTATTGCTACTTGCGATGTCCCCATAACCAGCTGCCCTAGCTCCATCATGAGATAATGGTTCCTGAGGTCTCCTGCGCTGCACCAGCCACATAGTTTCCAGTGGCTTCTTGGTTTCCTCTGCAGCTATAAAGTTACCACTGCTGGCTATGACAATATTTGCACTCTGACCTTGGTTAGATCTGCCAGAAATTTTCAAATCAGTCCATACAGAAATTAAACTTATTTTCAATCAACAAATTAAAACAAATAAAATATAAACAAAATTAATTCTATTCTTACGCTTTCCCAAGCCCTTTTTAACCTTCTCTCCAACATTTCTCTGACATTTTTTTGCATGTAACTTAAAGTAAGGAATACTTCAGAAATTTGTTGTTGAGTGGTTTTTTTTGTTGTGGGTGTTTTTTTGGAGGGGTTTGGTTGGTTGGGTTTGGGTGGGATTATTTTTAAGCAAAATCTATTCAGCTACTTTTAAGTAGCTCATTCTTTACAATGAGCTCATTCTTTACAATGAACTCAATTCTGAGTAAGATAAACACATACACATACTGTATCAGCATAGATCTTCCTACAGAACTACACTGAAATTATTGCCTAATGCAACAGTGTTGTAGGAGAGCTTTCTCCTTTCTTGGCTCTTGGCAAGGATCACTCAGTAAAACCCTTAGATTTTTTTATATTTTTTTTTTTGCTTGAGACAGAGCAGCAGCTAAATTTACAGGTATCTAAATTTGCAGAGTCAGATCTTAAGCTATACCAGGAGCCCAAACAACAAACACCTGTGCTGCCAAATAGGAGTCTCTTTCCCTGCTTTCCTGAGCAGTGGGAATGTTTTCCTGTCTTTCAGATTACAAATGAAAATATTATTCTGAAGGTGCACATGCATCAAAACTTGTAGATAGAGAATATTTAGCCAGATCAGTCAAAGTCCAAGCCTTTAACAGGCCGTCTTGATTTGCTCTAGAGCTCTGAACTAAGGAAAAACATTTGATTTGTCAGAAGGTATCCCAGAGCCGAAAAATAATGTTAAAAAAGAAAAATAAAAATCTCAGTTCTAAGGAACTCTCATTTTAAAAGTGGACATAAACTCATAAGCAGCCACACCATTTAGACAGCCTAAACAATTAAACAATTTCTTCCTCTTTTAAGATTTGTTACATTTTGTTCTGAATTATCCCAGAGTTTAGGGTAAAATTAACACATTATAGATTAAAACATGCATTCAGTTGAGAAAGAATACTGCAATGCAAGCATTCTCCTTCAAAGCTAACAGGAAACGTTAGTGTTTTCAGTAGATCCAACATTCAGTTCTGCTATCTTTTTATATAACCCACAAGCAGAAAACAAATACCCTATCTCTTCAGCAGCTAGGTAACATTACTTGGTTTTACAAGTACTGTTTTCAAGCTGAAAGCAGAAAGTTCATAGTTGCCTTTGTTATCCTCCTTGTCATAGGCTTCTATAAGATAACTGGATTTTTCCCTTTGTACCTTCAGTATGCCGATATTAGAGACAGAAGTTTGGCTTAGCTTCCCAGAACTGCACCACTCTCACAGCATTTTTAGATAGCCAGCCTCCACAAGTTGCATTCACAGAATTCTAACCACACATAGGCTAGAAGTTACTTGCATAGTTGCACTTAAATTGGTTACTTTTATCCCTTTTATAGTACAATATCAAAAGACAAGGAATATCAACCAAACAAGCCCTGTCATAATTACAACCTCCTTCCTGCTCTGTACCACAGCAGCATTACATACCTTCATAGAATGATCTGAGTTGGAAGGGACATTGAGGATAATCCAATTCCAACTCCTTGCCATGGGTAGAGACACCTCCTACTAGACCACGTTGCTCAAGGCTTCATCCAACCTGGCCTTCAACACCTTCAAGGAGGGGGCAAACAAGTTGATGGCACCCCAGATGCAGAAGCAATGCAATGATGCTTCACCTCAAGCACATTTCACACCAAAAAAATTTTACTCGAGTAGCTAGAGAACTAAATCTTATAAGAAACACAGGACTGCTGAGGCTGTGTAAATTAGTTTGCATGTACACAAATGAAAAATAAATGTAGAATAACTCTGGGAGAGTGGAGCCTGTGAGTTAAATCTGAATCTGGTCCTCCAAAGCATCATAGAATCATGGCTTAGGCTGGAAGGGACCTTAGACATCATCTACTCCAACCTCCCTATCATGGGCAGGGATACCTCCCAATATGACTTGGTTGCTCAAGGCCTTAGTGCTATGAAGGAAATGCCTTCACTGGTACCAACTAAGACACAACAGAGAACATAACATGAAAACAAATTGCATCCTGTCTACAGGTTGTTCTGTACTTAGGCTGGATGTTAGGATGAAATTCTTCATAGAGAGAGTGATTGCCCATTGGAATGGGCTGCCCGGGGAGGTGGTGGAGTCACCGTCACTGGAGGTGTTTAGGAAGAGACTTGATAGGGTTCTTGGTGCCATGGTTTAGTTGATTAGATGGTGTTGGATGATAGGTTTGACATGATGATCTTGAAGGTCTCTTCCAGTCAGGTTTATTCTGTTCTGTTCTGTTCTGTTCTATTCTATTCTATTCTATTCTATTCTATTCTATTCTATTCTATTCTATTCTATTCTATAAGATCGTGAGTACTCAAAGTGATCTGCTTGTGAGTGAGCAGGTCAAACCTAGGAATCAACAAGTATCAGCAGATTTCCAAGAAAGTTTCTATTTCAGGGACAGTGATGACAGAACCTAGATTTATTTTCCACTGAAGTGTCTACTTCAAGATCACTGTAGTCAGTAAAGTCTACTTTTTCTGGCAATAATCATGGATGAAAGGTTTAGCTAGAACCTTAATGATGAAAGAAGTCATAGCCACACCACCAGTATTGTTTTTATCATTTGGCCACACATGGATTTGAACTGTTCATTTGTGGCCATCAGATTCATTTTAGCTCCTTAAATCAAAGCTTGTGCTCTGCACTGAAAATTAGCCAACAAATTTAGCGTGCATGTTTTGGCACTCTTGGGCTAATTGTTTTGACCTTAATCTGTAATATTTATTCACACTATAGGATAAAAGGGCACTGTTATTTTTTCACCTTTTAGAGCATTCTAGTGCAAGTTAATCAGGGCATCCCTATAAATTTCCAGGTAGAAATTACTTAGGAGATTAAAGAGTAAGTCATTCAAAATAAATACTCAATTGCACAAAGTGACGGGTTCTGCACATTGGCCACAGCAACCCCATGCAGTGCTACAGGCTGGGGTCACAGTGGCTGGAGAGCAGCCAGGCAGAGAGGGACCTGGGGGTACTGGTTGATGGGAGGCTGAACATGAGCCTGCAGTGTGCCCAGGCAGCCAAGAGGGCCAATGGCATCCTGGTCTGCATCCGGAACAGTGTGGCCAGCAGGAACAGGGAGGTCATTCTGCCCCTGTACACCACACTGGTTAGGCCACACCTTGAGTACTGTGTCCAGTTCTGGGCCCTCAGTTTAGGAAAGATGTTGAGTTGCTGTAACATGTCCAGAGAAAGGCAACAAAGTTGGTGAGGGATTTGGAACACAAGCCCTACGAGGAGAAACTGAGGGAGCTGGGCTTGCTTATCCTGGAGAAGAGGAGACTCAGGGGCGACTTTATTGCTCTCTACAACTACCTCAAGGGAGGTTGTAGACAGGCAGAGGTTGGTCTCCTCCCAGGCAACCAGCACTAGGACAAGAGGATACAGTCTCAGGCTGCACCAGGGGGAGGTTTAGGCTGGAGGTTAGGAAGAAGTTCTACACAGAGAGAGTGATTGCCCATTGGAATGGGCTGCCCGGGAGGTGGTGGAGTCACCGTCATTGGAGGTCAGGAGAAGACTTGTTAGGGTGCTTGGTGCCATGGTTTAGTTGATTAGATGGTGTTGGATGATAGGTTGGACGTGATGATCTTGAAGGTCTCTTCCAACCTGGTTTATTCTATTCTATTCTATTCTATTCTATTCTATTCTATTCTATTCTATTCGATTCTATTCGATTCGATTCGATTCGATTCGATTCTATTCTATTCTATTCTATTCGATTCAATTTAAAATTTATATTTGCACTAAATTTTTCAATAGAATTCCAGAACTGTTATTTCTTAGGAAAACACTGCATGACTGTAGTAGTTATAATGCAGTGAAGTGCATTAAAACATTTTTAACAGCTCTAAATCTGTTTGCACAATTTCCATAATTTTGTCAACAGAAAAAAACCCACATTTTTATTAGAAGAAATTGCTTCCTTGGGTTTTTTTTTATCTACATGAAAGCAAATAGCAAACATATTCTCGTGTTGCCACAGTTACCAGACTATCAAGTTGCCCTTGCAAATTTATTCCACAAAAACAAAATAGTTATTCTTTCCCCTTGAACTGCTGCTTTGATGTGTGTTCAAAGGTGGGTGAGCAAGTGGTAAGACTATTAAATGGTTTTCCCTGCTCCTTTTTTTTTTTTTCCAGAGGTTTGAACTGCAGACATATCTACAAACCAGTAAACTCTGTCCTGCATAGGCAGAAAGAAATGCTGCAGCTAACACAGCAAGTGTTATTTCCTAAACTAACACATGTAAATAATTTCACAGAATCAAGAGGCACACCCAAATACATGAAAAATAACTGGGAAGCAAAAGCAAAGAAGCATAACTGCCATTAAAGATTTACAGACTTTCATAACAGGGCGAACGTTGCCTGCTTAAGCAACCTCTGGCCTGTTGAGATTGAAGAAGAGCCTTTTGCTTCTCAAAAAATATTAAGCATATTAATTTTAATATTAATGAAGCTGGAAATGGGGAGATTCAGGCTGGAGGTGAGGAGGAAGTTCTTCACCATGAGAGTGGTGAAGCCATGGAATGGGTTATCCAGGGAGGTGGTTGAGGCCCCGTCCCTGGAGGTGTTTAAGACCAGGCTGGACGAGGCTCTGGCCAGCCTGATCTAGTGTAGGGTGTCCCTGCCCATGGCAGGGGGTTGGAACTAGATGATCCTTGTGGTCCCTTCCAACCCTGACTGATTCTATGATTCTATGATTCTAATTTCATTGTTGGTGCCTTCCCTGAAGCTTACAGCCAGAGAGCTGCTCCAGGGCCAGGGGGATGTCATGTGTTTCCTACAGTGCTCCACAACTGCCAGTAAGGACACCTGATACAATGTCCCTGACATATTGGCAATCCAAATCCTAAAAGAAAATTCCTATGTGTTCTCTGTTCAGTTTTGGAACAAAATAACACAGCATCCACACTGTAAGGCAGGAAGAACAGGAGCCCTGTAATCAGCAATTGAAAGACAGCATGAAAGCATTTCTCCAGGAAATACTTGCATGCTCTGATGGGCTGCCTGAGGAGCTGGTAGCCTGGTAAGAGATTGGGAAGTCAGAATTCCTCCTGGCATTTCTCAGGGAGTGAAACACACTTTCCCTAAAATTCCCACCTGTCTGTACTGAAGAACTCCTAGGCAGTAAGTCACACTTCTCACACAGAGACATCTAACATAGTAGGAGTGGAAGCTTGTCAGAGTACTCAATGAGGAGAATTATTTGCAGCTCCCAGGTAGGTGAGTAACCACCATGAGCCTTCTCATCTGCATTCTTCACTCAGCAGAGGCTTTGCTCTCCTCAACCAAACTAATCTTGCTACACTCTTCTTTGCTTCATTCACATATAGTGAAGAAACTGAATAATTACAGCAAGTTATAATAAACTCTTCTCATGCTTTTTAAAAGGAGCATTTGCAATTTCTGCAACATGGAGGAAATGTTATACATTAGAAGAGGGATAAAGTGAAACCACAGCTCTGCCTTTTTGGATTATATTGGCTTAAAATCAAATCAAAAGGCAGAAAGACCTATTGTAAAATAATTGTACTAGACAAGGTGAATTCTTGAGAATTTTATCTTGGAAACTGGCATCCTTTCAGCCCAGGGACAATTTCTTGATTTTTTTTTTTGTCCCTTGACTTATTAACCCCATTACTCAAACAAAATTAAGACAGCAATCCCAAGAATACTCTTTTCACTGGATGAATTACCAATTCATTCTGAATAACTAATATTTTGAAGTAAGTTCAATTTGTGTTTGTAGAATCACAGAATAATTAGAATGAATTCCTAATGTGCACTGCCAAATGCAACAATGAATTTGGTGCCATAGCTTCTAGTATCACTCAAAGTGGTTTAAAATACTGGAAAGCTGGACCGTGGTTCAGTGAATTATGATTGGCATTGTTGCTTTTCTCTCTCCTTTGCCTAGAACAAATGAGCATTGTGGTTTGGTGGACTTGGCAGTGTTAGGTTTAGGGCTGAACTTTGTGATCTTAATGGTTGTTTCCAGCCAAAATGATTCTATGATTCATGAGCAGGTACAAATGGATTTGTGGAGGTCTATTTAAGGACACCCTCACTCTTATTTTGCCAGCAAGTTTTGAGGGCAGGTTGGTTTTGCAGTTTTCTTTCAACACAACTTAATTTTTACGGTATTCACCTTCCAAATACACCACTGTAATGCTGAATTTAGATGAAAAGGAGTATCCTATCTACCTTGGCAAGACACAGAGATCACACAGAATCACAGAATTGTCAGGGTTGGAAGGGACCTCAAGGATTATCTAGTTCCAAACCCCCTGCCTTGGGCAGGGATTCATTCCACTACATCAGGTTGCCCAGAGCCACATCCAGAATGGCCTTAAAAACATCCAGGGATGAGGTTTCCATCACCTCCCTGGGCAACCTGTTCCAATGTCTCACCACCCTTATGGTGAAGAACTTCTTTCTAATGTCTAATCTAAATCTACTCTCCTCTAGCTTGAATCCATTCCCCCTAGTCCTATCATTACCCAACACCCTAAGAAGTCCTTCACCAGACTTCTTGTAGGACCCCTTCAGATTATGGAAGGCCACATTAAGGTGTCCTCAGAGTCTTCACTTCTCCAGACTGAACAACCTCAACTCTCACAGCCTGTCCTGATAGGAGAGGTGCTCCAGCCCTCTGATCATCCTCATGACCCTTCTCTGGACACATTCCAGCATGTCCAGATAAGAAAAGACTATCTTGCATCTCTGGTAAAACATATGGAAGTGTCCAGTCCTTTTTTGAGTAATCTTACATTGAATCAATCCGAATTATTCACTTGAGTTTCAGATCAACATTCTAGAGAGAGAAGGACACATTGTAGTACAAGGAAGCTAATCATGTAGGTTCAAATAATGACACAGGATGAGGGCAGCCACCACATCACGGGATATTATGTTGGCACCCCTTGTCAGAAACATAACACACTGACTACAGACAAATACACAGCAACCTGTCAGAGAGTAATTTTGAAGCCTGTAAAAACTGAGGCTCCTCTCTGGCCACAGAATTAAATGATCATGTTTATAACATGTGTTCATAATATGCTTTCATCAGAACATTTATATAGGTAAGGAAATCGCTCCCTGAGCAGCAAAACTGGTGAAAGGGGCTTTCAGAGTTTTTCTGAGCCTGGTCATATTGCTGGATCCAAGGGAATGGAAGTTCAGCCATGTGCTTTCCTCCATGGCATCATAGCCAAAGAAACTGTCATTCTTGGGGACTTAGTGTTGTTTAATGAGAGCTGAGCTCACTCTGATACTTTTTGTACTTTAGGGGCACTTTCTCTCCATTGGGTTTAAACATGCTGACAGAATGACCAACTCTGAAGCCATGGGAAAAAAATAGCTTTTCTCAAGGAAACCACAAAAAGCATAGAGTTAGTTTGCTGGTTTGGAGGGTTGGGTTTTTGGTTGTTTGGGTTTTGTGGGGTTTTTTTTTTGGGGGGTGGTTTGTTGTTTGGGGGGGTTGCACATTTTAAAATTGGTGAATGTCACAGGTGGAACTCAATGCAAAACAGGAAATTCATCTGCTTATACCAGGGAACTCTTTGCAGAGCTCAGGAGCCCTGACTTACACCAAGATGAGTAGATGCAGTACCTCTTCTTCATCTTTTTTCAGCTTTTGCTCAATGCTATTTCTATTTCAGGAAGAGTTAAAATGTAATAACCCATGTTTGAAAGATGGAAGTGGTACACAAAGACCTTTATGAGTCTTAATACCACTCTAGGTATGACTCAATTCTATATAAAATATATTTTAAAAAAAAAAGAGAGAGAGAGAGAGAAGAACAAAAAAAGAGGGCAACCAATGAGCAATTCCCATGGAAGGATTTTGTTTATCTAGTTATCTAAATGATGGAAGTCCCATCAGAGCAGGTAAGGTTCATTAACTTGTTAGACAAATGCACAGTTGTTGGGCTACTTATCATCACTTTTAAATATTTAACAATTTTGCCCCAATTTTAATGTTAAATGTGGTAAACATGATGAGTGATACATCTGGGGGGAAAAGTTCTAACTACAGCAAATTGCATTCTGTTTTATTTATTACCTACTTATATAGCTTCAAATGAAAATTTGTTCATCTAAAAGGGTCTCAGACCCTTCTCCACAGTTTGCCTTTTATAATGTATAATCCATCCTGCACACAATAATTTCAGCTACTCCTTTACAGAAGGAAAATACAGATTTTGTTCAGTGAAGTGCAATAAAAATCGCAGGTTTTTCTTTCAGATATTTCCATTCTGGACAAATAAAAGCTCCTTCAACTTATGAGCAGAGGTTACTGGGAAATTCGAGGAAGTGAAATCTTCATAAAGGTCACCTCTATTATGTTGATTTAGCAATGGGGTTCTTTGATGGGAGCAGGAGAGCTGCTTCTTTTAGCTCAACAGCTTTTCTAGGAAATCTATATTCTGTTCTTGTTTTGTGGTAAGGCTTTATCTTTCTGCATATTGTAAGCTGCCAAGCTCAAGTGCTTTAAGATATTACCTACATATTGAATCACTGTCCTTACAGGTCTGGGAGAGCTGAGGGAGTTGTAGCAAGAAAGGTGTTGGTCTCTTTTCCTGAGTAACAATAGGATGAGAGGAAATAGCCTCAAGTGCTGACAGAAGAGATTTAGATTGGGTATTAGGGGGAAAGGCTATCAAGCATTGGAGCAGGCACCCAGGGAAGTAGTTGAGTCACCACCCCGGATGTATTTAAACAACACATCCAGTGTGTTGCTTAGGAACATGGTTTAGTAGTGGACTTGGTAGTGTTCAGTTTACAGTTGGATTCACTGATTTTAAGAGCCTTTATCAAACAAATGATTGTATGATTTTTTTTTCGTGGTAAACCAGGGTGAAAAATAAAAGAAGAAAGAAAGAAAGAGAGAAAGAAAGGGAGAAAGAAAGGGAGAAAGAAAGGGAGAAAGAGAGAAAGAGAGAGAGAGTCGCTCTAATGCTCACAGCGTTTACATATATATATACGTCGCTATTATTATTATTGTCATTACGTCGTCATTACATATTAATGTCATACACATACGTCATATTACGTCGTCATTAATGTCACATATATTGTCAGTTACATACGTCGTCATTATTACGTCGTCGTCGTCGCTCGCTGTCGCTTCGTCGCTGTCGTCAGTTGTCGCCGTTGCCGCTCGTCGCTGCTTTCATGCCGCTGTCATATGTCGCCGTCGCTCATACGTCGCTACGCCATACGTTACGCTCATACGCTGCTCGCCGCCGCCGTCGTCGTCGCTCGCTCGTCGTCAGTTGCCGCTCGCCGTCAGTTGCCGTCGTCGTCGCTGCTCGCCGCTGCTCGCTTGCTCGCTCGCTTGCCGTCGTCGTCGTTGCTTACGTCGCTGTCGTCGTTGCCTGTTGCTATCGGCAATGGAATGAATGATGGTAATGATGGTAATGATGGCGATGATGATGATGCAATGATGATGATGATGATGATGATGAAGGAAGGAAGGAAGGAAGGAAGGAAGGAAGGAAGGAAGGAAGGAAGGAAGGAAGGAAGGAAGGAAGGAAGGAAGGAAGGAAGGAAGGAAGGAAGGAAGGAAGGAAGGAAGGAAGGAAGGAAGGAAGGAAGGAAGGAAGGAGGAAGGAAGGAAGGAAGGAAGGAAGGAAGGAAGGAAGGAAGGAAGGAAGGAAGGAAGGAAGGAAGGAAGGAAGGAAGGAAGGAAGGAAGGAAGGAAGGAAGGAAGGAAGGAAGGAAGGAAGGAAGGAAGGAAGGAAGGAAGGAAGGAAGGAAGGAAGGAAGGAGGTTGCTAAATAGGCAAGTGTTTGTTTTCAACATTATAATATATTCCTATATATTAGAAATATAATAGATATCTAAAATGTTATAGTATACAATAAATATTTTCTTTTACTTCCTTTTGTTTGCAAAAATGTATGAGTCACCAAAATGAATTATGAAAGGATTCTAATTGTGACTTTTTACACAAAATTGTTTAAAGAAAGTATTCCCACAATTTAAAAGTGTTTTTTTTTTTTCCATGAGCAAGCAACACACTAAGAAAAAAACATTTCCCATTTTGGAAACTCGGTATTTTTCCACGGACAAAGCCTTCTTGCAAATATTTTCACTGAATTTCACTGGCACCAAATGCCATACATACATAAAACTCAGAAGGTTAAAAGCAGCTCAAATTAAGTTGTCAATGTTTAATTATATTTTTGGAATGGCTTTGCCACTTAAGAATAAGAGATGGGTTTCAATCACCATGCAAAACTTTCCAAGTTTTACACTATTCTCTCCTGCGACCTTGGTTGTATTACCTAACAGAAAACTACTCTGTCAGAAAAGTCAAAACAGCCACAGACTCCATTTGAACTCCAGACATAAAGGTAACCAGCAGCCTCAGTTGTGCCTTCAGATCTGTGGTGGGGATTGTCAAAAACAGATCGATGCGTTTCCTTTCCCATCACGCAAGCAAGACATTCACCTCGGAACGATGTTAGAGCTCAAAGTAGCTGAATTAGTACTTGGCATCCTTCGAAGCCCACATCCTTGGTGGGATTTCAAAAAGCACAACAGTACTTCAAGCGTATCCCACTGATTTTCAATGGAGTGTAAATCACATCTATGATTTTTGAAACTTCACACAAATAATTGTTTTGACAGCAGTCTCTCTGCACTAGGAAAAAGCTAATTTAAAAGGCCACAATCTTAGGGTTATTGCATCACTGCAAACTAGAATTGTAGAATTTCACACTTCTTAGCTGTAAACATTTGCACCCAGCTTACTCTCCTAGAATTTCAGTCTCTTCATTTCCTTTTTAGTTAGAAACGACAGAAGAAATCTAAAAATGTGGTGGGAGTAAATTGTCTGATCTACTCCTTTTATCTTTTTAAGGAAGAAAATACATCTTAGTACAAAGCAGATGAAAAAGAATGAAGAAGTCATGAAGACAGATCAGAGACTAAGACCTCAGCACACCATCACAAACTGGTAGCCCCAAACAAAGTAAGGGACTGTACTTATGCCAGTAAATGCTGACAGAAATCTTGACCACCAAAACAAGAAACTCCAACAATGACCCTTCAGGAACACCTTTGACATGTTTCATTACCTTTCAAGCCTGATTGCTGGACCCAGAGGGAACATTGCACAGCCCCTGCAGACACCAAGAGAGGAGTGAAAGTGCAGGTTTGTTTTCACATTTTCTAGAAAATTGTTTTCAGTTACTCAGTAAGGAGGCCAAATGGCACAAGGCAGTAAGAGGCTGCCTGCATCACAGCTCTGTGCTAGGCAGTGAAATAGCTTCTGTCGTTTCAAGGTCTGTAGTGCTTCCTGTCCTCTCTCTCAAAAGAAAGAAAACAAGGGATGATCCATGCCCTGTCACACTGATTTGGGGCACAGACACCTACTTCCCTTAGCTCATCCAACCAGGGAGAAAGGTTTGGGGCTAACTGCACAGCTGAGCCCCATTTTGAGGACAGACAAGTTCCCTGTGTGCATCAAAGCTGGGCAGTGTCATGTGGTGCTCACTAGGGCTGGGGATTTTACAGACAAAACCATTTGCAAAATTAAAATAAATGTCTCAGACCTATCACACTGCCTAAAGAACAAGAGAAAGACAGTACTGGCCCATTAAAGCAACAGTTATCTGCACTTCCATTCTCCCAAGCCTCTCCCAGGTAGCATGTCTTTCATCTCCTCCTGTTTCTGAGATTACTGTGCCCTGACAAGAGTGTTTTGGAGTGATCGTAAAGGGCTTTTAAAGGATAACATGTGGAAATAAATAATTCAAATTTTTCTTGAGTGTTTCTTTACTGTCTCAGCTTACATATAGAGAATGCTTTTATGGGATGCTCACCTGTACAATGGGTTGTGCTCTCTACTAAGTGCTTTGCTCGAATGACTTTTGAATGCTTTTCTAACACAAAAATAGTAGGCTTTTATCTCCTTGGTCTGTTCACATTCCTGCTAGACAAGAGATCTATGTTAGAAGTATTGGACACAACTACTCACTATTTTTAGCAAAACCACACATGCTTTATGACTTAACATGTAATACTATATGAGCTTTTTCTGAACTGTGCAAAACCAGGGATGGCATGAATATAGCAATGCAAGCTTTTGGAGAATTGTTGAAACAATCAGGCTAGACGTAATAAAACCAAAACAGAGGGTGACAGGATAAACAACAGGACCTGAAATTACAGCTGCAAGCACATCCCATGGCAAGAATAGGTGTGTTAAATTAGTCATACCTGTTAAAAATTATTTGTAAAAGAATTATGTGAGATATGATATTGAGTGAATATGACACTTTCTGATTATCCTGCCTTGCTAACACATGGTCCACATCGAAAAGGATATACATTTTCTCTCGAAAACGCTAGATGTTCTGCTGCCAATTTTTCCACTAAAATACACAGTTTTTAACACTTGCATGCACACTCAGGATCATGTGCTAAGAGAAAGCCACACTTAGCACATTCCATGATGTTTTTCTGACATTTTCTGTAAAAAAAATATTTGTGACTGAAGATTTCAGTAGTTACTGATATGGTTTATAATCCCTCAGAGCTTTACAGCATAGCAGTATTAAAAAAAAATAAATGTTATACTTCTCCTTCTTTCTTGCCTCTTCTTTTTTTTTTCTTTAAGAACCCAGCCCTTAGGAGAGAAGTCTGTCTGGTAGCATCAAAATTAAAGCTTTCATAGTGTATTAACATGTGTTGAAGAGCACAGATTAATGTACAACTGAGATAAAATTAAACGTCTCGGTCCAGGGATGCTCAATAGTTTTCTTTTAGGTGACAAAAAGCACAGATTCTGTTTTAACCTCCCAACTGACAGCCCTCACTGGAACAACCCTTTGCCTCTGTTTTTCACTGCAGACATCCACCTCTACTTAACACAACAGGAGTGCGCAGATCTTGGATGGGTGAAGCCCGTGGGCTAAAGCAGCCCAAAACTAACTGTGAGGTTAGAGGGGCCAGAACTTGAGGGTCCCTGCATCACTGTTAATACAGACCAAACTGAGCATTTACACTTCCAAGAACCACTCTGCTGCAGCCTGATCTAACTTAATACAATACAATACACCAGGTTGGAAGAGACCTCCAAGATCATCGCGTCCAACCCATCAAACAGTCCAACCCACCCAACAACTAGACCATACAGCCAAGCACCCCATCAAGTCTTCTCCTGAACACCTCCAGTGAAGGTGACTCCACCACCTCCACGGGTAGCCGATTCCAATGGGCAACTTACCAGACATAACACAAAAGTAATTAAGCACATTTTCATCTACAGGAGATGAGAACGGGATGAGCTTTCAAGCACAGAATTTATGTCACTACATAAGGAAATATCAGAATACTATGAGTATTTTTCTTTGAAAAGGTGAAGACAGATAAAATAATGAAGATTGCAGAAAATGTAAGTTGAGTAGTTCTGCTCATCCCTTCTCAGAATGTAAAAATAATTGCCCCAGAGCAGAGAGGCAGCAAAGCAGCCTCCCAGCACCATTAATGTCAGTCTGTCCCAGCGAAAATTAGAAACATCTCTATGGAAAAGGCCTTGTGACAAATGGAGAGTGGCTAACCTGCTGAGGAAACCTGGCATCTTCCTCAAAAGGTTTCAGGTGATTTTAGTTGACTGTACTGAGGTTATCTTCTCTGCCTTGAAAGCAGCAGTTGTTTATAAACTGCATCTTCTTTTTTTCAGTGCTGGGCTGCTGTTGTCAACCTAAGCCACATCCTTCCTATTCAGCCTTCCTAAAGTTCACTGATATATGCGGCAACTGTAACCCAGTGATAAGATTACTGGGTAGAGTCTATTCAAAGTTTCTTGAAAACAATCTTTAACTGAGCTAATGAACTTGCAGTTCCACCCAGATTTACAATTTACATATTCACCAATCCTATTGAACTATATGCTAGAGCATAGAGATTTATATATCCTTTTTGCAGCAGATCCTGGCATAATATCAGAGCACAGTAAAAGATTAAAAATAGGCAAATATGTTGTATATTATTGTTCCTCCATTCCAGGATGAAAACAATGAATGTGGCCCTTTCTGCAGAAAAGCTTCTTACTTACTTGCAAATGGTGGCTTGCCATTTTTGCTTTCAGCAGAAGCAGCTGAAAACTGAAGCTAACTTATAGGCAGGAATGATTTAATACATTGCTGTGCCACACTGTCATGTGACTCTTGTAGAAATACCTTATGTACACCTGAGGTTTGGCACCTCTTCTCCCACTTATCTCCCCTCAAAAGGCTCACAGGCCATATTTTTCATGCCTTCCTGCTTTCTCTGCTGTTGCTGCTGACAGGGAGAAAAATATGCAGTGCCAGCTAGTTCTGTTAGGTTCTAATTTCAGAAAATGTTGCACTAATTCCTGCATGGTACTGATGTATAAATGCAGAGAGAAAAATCTTCTATACTGATCATCCTGGTTAGTTACCATGAAGCAGTAGTCTCTGAAGATACAGAATTAATAAGATTCCCCTTATTTGCCTACATTCCTTATCTTTCAGCTTTGACTTCGACGGCTCTGGCAGCACTCAGAAGGCAAGAAAATGGCTTAGCAAGCAAAGTGAGAGCCCAAAGAGACAAATCAATTTGAGGAGCAACACATGGCTCAGCAGGGACATGGCCCTGCTCCTCCATCCTGCAGGGAATGGTCCTCATGTCACAGAGCACACAGCATGGCATGTCATTCACAACAGGATTTCAGACCCTGTGAAATGAGGTTGTAGGTGTTTCCTCTTCAGAAGTTATTTGCTGAGAAAAAACATCTGGCTGCTCCTCAGGTTTCTGGGTGGCAAGTGAATGCGTCTTCTCACAAGCTCTAAAGGGATGGAAAAAGTTCAAGGAACATCTTTTTTCTCTAATATACTTCATTAGCTAGCTGTAGGCAGTCCCTCACTCCAGGCATAATTTTGATTTCTCACTCTTCTCAAGCATCTTAGGAAGCCTGGAAGCAAGATTCTCAGAGGAGAGGGCAGAAAAATACCCTTAGTAACTTACACATCCCTTTCTCCACAGTTTTCAGCAAGCCTGTCCAACACTGTTTCTCCATTTTGCCTGGCAGGTGCAGTAGGGCTGCAGAGTATAATAGTATCATTGTGGCTAGAGCAAAATAATACCTGGACATCTTCAATTATATTGTACTAAAATCACTTTTATACTATGATATGTTCTTTACATTTCAAAGCAAAGCATTTGTTCTTAAGGAAAATTAAGTACATTTTTCTGAGGGTTGCACAAGGACATTTCTTTAAGCAATTTAACAGACAGTTGCAGCTTTGACTCCAGAAAACATTTCTTTGTTTCTTTAAATGCTTAACTAAGGATGAGTTATACCAGTCACTTAACTCACTGATGTTCTTTATCTGGCTCCTACTTTTGCATTAGATCAATACCAAATGCCACAAGACAAAAGGAAGATAATCAGATTGTTATTTTGCATTAGTTGGCCTACATGATAACGCCACTCAACTGCATTTAAGAGGATCTTTTTGCTTATATGCATTACAACTCACATACAAATTAGTGCTGTCTCCCTCCACCAGACAGCTCCCTACAGACATCTACAAAGCTACTTTTGAAGGACACACTGTTCTTTAAAACTTTACCTTGCACAAACACCTACTACTTGACAATAGTTAAGCTACTTCTATACACAGATGATGTCTGTTGTCTTACAAACACTTCCCTCTGAGTGTATACACAGGACATCCCCGGAGTAATGTGATGCTTGAACATAATAAACATATATCTGTAGGGTCATTTTATATGCTTCCATGTTTCATGGTTGTCCTCCAGCTGATGCACCAGGAGGACATGAAGAATAACTCTGGGAGAGTGGTGCCTGCAAGTCAAGTCTGAATCTGGTCCTACAAAGAATCATAGAGTGGCTTAGGTTGGAGGAGACCATACAGATATCTAGTCCAACCTCTCGGCCATGGGCAGGGATGCCTCTCAACTAGACTCAGTTGCTCAAGGCCTCATCCAACATGGCCTTGAACACCCCCATCCACAACCTCCCTGGGCAACTTATCCCACAGTCCCATCACCCACATACTGAAGAACTTCTGCCTAGGATCCAATCTAAACCTAGTTTCCCTCAGCTTAAAACCATTCTTGTCCTATTGCACCCTTATGAAAAGTGAATGGCATGCACCTGTGCCTCAACAATGAGGCACACTAACCAGTGAGTCCTTTTTAAATTAGACAGCTGTCACTATAATGCTGTTATTTTCCATATGTATTTATATGTAATAAACATAGCGCTGCTTGAACCCATCTGAGCCAAGAAACTGCCAGACTCAGTGAAGGCTTTAGACTGGAAGAAATAGAATAGAATAGAATAGAATAGAATAGAATAGAATAGAATAGAATAGAATAGAATAGAATAGAATAGAATAGAATAAGGATTTTAAGAAGGAACAGAGAAGGATCAAAAATAGTGTATGTAGCTCAGCAGTATTTTTTGGCCTCACCGTTGTTCCATTTATAATCTTCCAAAATCACTTTCCTCTCTGCATGTCTATCTTCTTTGCTGTTTAGTTTGTAGATACAGACTGACTATTTTGGAGGGCACTGATGGACAGAAGCCTTATTGACTTGGACTAAAAAACAAGAGTAACCTGAAAAAAATAGTATCCTGGGCATTCCCTTGTGACATGAATTAATGAATATGAGGGAATTCCTCTAAAACCTCAAATTTTCATCAGGTTTCCCAGAAACTTATAAACAGTCTTGGTCAAAACCCGTCCCAAACTCACTGACAATAGCAACTTCTAGAAAGTTCACAGTGAACTAAATTTCAGGCTCTGTTATGAAACTCTATTCTTAAAAAAGCACAAAGAAGAATCCACAGAGCCTTAAGTTCATTTTGTATCAGATTGAATTAAAGCATCTCAGTAATTAAAGACACGAAAGTTGTAATCACTAATGACAGCCTTCCACAGAGCGGCATGGGGGTGGCAGTGGTGCAAGCTACTTCTCCTCTCTGCAAGAGGATCAGCCTGGGACCAAAAAAAAACAGTTTGGTGACCTGGATGCTAATTCCACCACAAATTCCTCATGGAAAGCTAATGCATTATTTGCATATATTCAAATGCTGGAGGGATTTGTGTGCCTGCGGCTTCTGTCTGCCTCCAGCTCAGCCTGCCTGTGCTACTCATGCATAAGCAGACACTCCAAAGCACAGTTTTGCAGTATCTGTTGAGGCTGTAAATGCAGGCATCTTCCTAATTAATAGCTTATTAAAGATTATGCATATGTCACTCTTAATCAGCTTAAGAAATGTGCCTTCAATTTTGCCTTCCTGGACAGCTAGTCACTATTGACAGAGGAATGCCCAAAAACATGTCCGTTACAGCCATGGCTGTTATTAGCTGCTTCTACGCAAATTCTGTTGCTGTTGAAAATCTTTGCTACTCCTGATAGAATATTTCAACCATCTCTATTTCACTGAATATCCTGACAGAATAGTGTCAGTTTAGGGTATTATCCCTTTCCCAAAACTAACCCACACATAATTATAGAATCATAGCACCATCTGGGTTGGAAAAGACCTTTAAGATAATTGAATCCAACCATTATCTATCCCTGCCCTACCTGGTGCTAAACCATGTCCCACAGCACCACACCTGCACATCTTTTAAACACCTCCAGAGATGGAGATTCAACTTGCAGAAGTTTTGCTAACACTTGAAGAAGTTTCTTCTAATATCCAATCTAAGCCTCCTCTGGCCCAACTTGAGGCCATTTCCTCTCATCCTATCACCTGCTGCTAGAGAGAAGAGATCAACACCCACCTTGCTGCAACCTCCTTTCAGGGAGTTGCAGTGACTGAGAAGGTCCCCCTGAGCCTCCTCTTCACTAGACTAAACAATCTCAGCTCCCTCATCCACTCCTCACAGTACCTGTTCTCTAGACTCTTCAACATCTTCACTGACCTTCTCTGGGCCTGCTCCAGCACACCAGTGTCTTTCTTGTAGTGAGGGGCTCAAAGCTGAATACAGTACTAAATGTGTGGCCTCACCAGTGCAGAGTACAGGGGCTTTTTCTTATCACAGAAAGCTCCACAATCAAAGGTGCTCTCTTCTCAATTCTTTTTTAGACTTCATTTACTTCTCAAATTAAGTAATCAGCTTGCTGTAGATGACAAAGTAGACCAAGGGTCTGCAGCTGACACCCAACAAAGACTGGGCTGTATGGGGTTGCAGTGCAATGTATTGAGTTGCCCAAAGTTGACGTAGCTGGAGCACCAGCAACTGCGTTCCTGTCATAAGCCTGTTTGAGCCATCTTGAGTAGCCAGCTGAAGAGAAAACAAAAATACACCAAATTCACCCAATAGTGATGTTACTTCTTCATTGGAAGCTGGAAATTACACCATTTTTAGGAGAAGAATTCTAAGTGCTGTTTCTAGCTTTTTAAGTCACCAGTTTCTGATGAGAAACAAACCAAAAATATCTTCAGGGCTGCCATGGGATTGAATCTAAAGAAAACATCATTTTTATCTCCAAGAAAAATCCTCCCCACAGTGGCATCCCACGAGGTGTCTGTATTTGTGAGCATGGCTGTAAGGCAGTAACGAGAGTTTTAGAAGTCAGATTCAGAAATTTCTGACAGTCCCAGACAGAGGAAGGAAAATGTCAGTCTTGAACACTTTGTAAAGCATTACAATTTTATGGTACTTGGAATTTGTTTTGAATCTTTACCGTCAATACTAGTTGTTTCACACACTGCACATTAGGTGTTTTATCACCGTTTTGAGTAAAATAAGCTTTAATAGGAATGTCTTTTCTTAAAAATACTTGGCATTTTTCAAAACTACAAAGGCATTTTTGCCTGCAACCCTTCTGCTCCTTTTCCAGAAAGGCCTGCAAGCCTTCTGCTGCTCACCTGTTTAATTCCACAAACTGTAACAAATTAGGGAGATGGAAAGAGGATGAATAGTCATTTGTTTGCCCTTAAAATAGCTCATCATTCCCCACTCCTTTAAGAAGGCTGGGGGGAAGGCTGTAAAGTTTAACTTACAAAAAGAGCTTTTGTGGCATTATAACCTCTCATTCTTCAAAAATGTAAAGTTTACAGATTATTTTTACCTTAAAGTCTTAGAATAATCCATGATCAGAAAAAAAAAATGCTTGTTTTCTCCTTTGTGACTTCCTCTGCATACTCATATTTACATTGTGTTTTATCCTTCTTCCAGGTCAACCGATAAGGACAAGTTTTTGGAGTCACAGTATTGTGAAATGTAGCAGTGAGAAGCACATAGGTGACCACTAATGAACTAAACACTCATCAGTCCTCCCTGATCTTATATCAGCCTAAAGACTAGAAGAGAAGGCAGTATCAAACCTTACAGCTGAATCATGCAATATGTTTTTGACTCAAGACAAATTCTGTTGTATTTAATTCCTATATAGAAGGCTGTATATTAACCACAAATTCTTTGCCAAATTATTCCTCATTTGTTGTTTGTTTGTTTTTTTGTTTGTTTCCAAGAATTGGTAAATTATTCTTAAATGTGAGCTGGAACTATTCTGAAGTAATAACATTCTGTAAAGCCTTTATTTGGTTACAAAATCAGCTGTTACTGATCAGCACCAGAACAAGAGGACACAGTCTCAGGCTGTGCCAGGGGAGGTTTAGGCTGGATGTTAGGAAGAAGTTCTATACAGAGAGAGTGATTGTCCATTGGAATGGGCTGCCCGTGGAGGTGATGGAGTCACCATCATTGGTGGTGTTCAGGGGGGAGACTTGATGGGGTGCTTGGTGCCATGATCTAGTTGTTTAAGTGGGTTGGATTGGTTGATAGGTTGGACATGATGATCTTGAAGGTCTCTTCCAACCTGGTCTGGTCTATTCTATTCTATTCTATTCTATTCTATTCTATTCTATTCTAAACTTAATTCCAAAATCTGAACCTTTATATCATCAATTGCATGGGAAATTGGACCTCAGTTCAACACAAAGAGATTGCAAAATACGACAGCACAGGATTGTGCAAAGCATGAGTACTTCTACTCAAGGTTCCATTTCTATTTTAGAGAAAAAAGTTCTAAAGTTAAGATTAAATGTAAATTTTACAAGTGCTCTGAAAATATTTTTCATTAAAACCTGTCTTAAATTTATCTCCTTTAAGCATCCTTAGGCAAGCTGAGAAATTCTGCTTATTCTTTGGACCTTCAGGACTATCAGATGAATCAAAGTAGCATTCGTTTTTTTAAATGGTGCTCCTTGGAACAATAAATATGGCAGAACCCGGTGGAATGGTACCTGGTCACATGCAGTGGAAAAGCTTACATCATGATTGTTTGTTTTTTATCTATGTATTATTTTTTTTACCATGTGCCCTGTCAGGAGAAGGAAGCCACGACACATACAGACCCTGACTGTTCCTGCACGTTAGCCACGCAGAACCTAAAAAAACCCAACAACCCTGAAATCTGAAAAGCTTCCCTTCCACAGAGAATATGACCTATAAAATGTGCTATAAAATGCTACAGCTCCTTCTGGAAAATGTAGAGAGATCTATCAATTAAGTATATTTTTATAGTGATAATTTATAGGGAATTTTATATTGTAACATCTGGGCAAAAATGTTAAAAGGAAGGAGAAAGAAAGGAAGTCTTTCGCCACATAAGAGAGAAGCCTTACAGCAATTTCTACTGTATGAACTCAAACCAGCTTTGATATGACCTTTGTTTTTCAAACTAATTTAGCCTTCTGTAAGACTATGTCTAGAATTTGCATTGCAGATAATTTAAATAACCCAAAACATCAAGGAAACAGCTTCTGTGTCTCAAACATCTGATGTAGAAACTTTACTTTGCTTATGAACTGACAAACCTAATTAAAAAATTCAGGACTTTATAGTGACGCATTTGGACACCAAGATGTATCTCAAAAACAGGCTGGCTTCGAAGTGCAGCACAGAGGCTTCTATTTATCAATATTTAACTGAAGTATTAATATAAAAATGATAAAATCTCCTTCATTTTACTCTTGAAGGCATTTCTTTGGAACAAAACCACTCATTGAAACTAGCAACTTCTTCATTCTCACAGATATGCGAGGATTTAATGTAAACAACTCTTTTAGAAAGGCTTCTGCAAATTTCCAGCTAACAACACATGACATTTGAGTCCACCAGTTCCCTTCTAGAGATTGTGGCTATACCCTCAGCTCTGCCCCATTGCTATCCCGGACCTCAGAGCAGTCTTTTCCAGGCCTGTAAGAAATGTCCTCGGTAGCCAGGAAGGTCCATGGGAAGGGGCCACTTCATCACTCCCTGCCCACACAAACACTGCTTTTAGCTTTGCAGTTATAGCTGCTGGTGTAAATACCCTTTCTAACTCTCTCAAAAGATCTGTCTTGTGCCCCTTCAACCCCTAGGAGAACTCCAGAGGAGACCCCCAGCCAGAAGACAGATAAGTTTCATCAGTTGCTTTTAAGACGTTCTTTAACACACTCATGGGAATTACCCCTTCTCCTCAGAGACCTCACTAGCTGCCTGACCCTCTGGCTGGCAAGCCTGGTTGCCCCACCAGAATACACCTACAGCAGCAAGATCCTCCCTCTTCACCTGCCTGTGCCGGTCCTCCATTTTCAAAGGCACACTTCATTATAGCAGCAGTTCCTGATCCTCTTCTAACAAACCAAACCTTCATCAAAATGACTGTTGCAGTGCTCTATGTCTCTTAGGTCACTAATTAATAAAATGCTATTGGATTGGAAACTTAAAGTGAATCTCACAGTAATTAAATAAAATTTAAAAGCTGGCATTAAAATTGACATAATCATTGGCATGCTACTAGTCTTAATTGTCCAAGAGCCACCTACTCAAATGGGATTAAGGAGAGGAAGATCAGTGCAAGTTGCCTATCATCACACTAAATCACAAAACCACCCTTTATTTTGTGTGAATTTAATGTGCTTAAATATTAAAGAAGTCTTTCTGCCATAGCTGAGGGACCATCTAAGGTGGCTCTCAGAGTAGGCATTAACAGTGCAGTCACATGTTTTCAAAAACAGTCTTGAACTCAAGTAACGAGGGCTACAAAGCCACGTCAGATGTGATCCTGTTCCAGCAGCTGACAGCCACCATACATCAGCAGAGCTGGTGTATCCTTCTGTGTGTTCCTATCCAGCCCTGATTAACTGAGTTCATCAGAGCACAAAAAGTGGCTGTGCAGCAGGATCCCTTCCCAGCATGGCTCTGTGCAGCTGCTGTGCCCCAAGAAGGCAATAAAGAGCAGCTGTAGTGCAGCCTTGCTATTGAAGGCTGAGAAAAGCCCAGATATACTTGAACTTCCCCTTGAAACCCAACCTTCTACTCAGCATACGCATAACAAAATTGTTATTACTCTGGTTATTAGTAGTTATTTATCAATTACACACAGCACCTGGGGCAGATTTCAACAATTACTCCAGTTGTACTATTCAACTCCATCCACATTTCATCAGTGTGCTACTTGGGCATGCATTATACATGCTGCATCTTCCTCCAGCATGTCCCCTCTTCTGCAGAAAAATGATGTATCCAATAAGGCCTAGAGTCAGCCTCAAGAAAGTTGCACTATCAAGTTTCCTAATAATGTTACTTGATACATGTTGATTACTCTCAACAACACCAGTTTTCATCTGATCAGGCAACTTGGATCATATCTTGCCTTCAGGGAAAGAAGGGCAACATCTTCCTAAGTCGCTACTAAATATAACGTAGCTTTATTAAGAAACATAACTCAAACTCCCTCAGCAGAGCCTGAGCCAGACAGATTTTCCAGCTCTGTGGCATTTCTCACTGAAAGACAAGCAAATCAATCACTTTTGGTTGGACAGGGAAGATTTTCATTAGATGTCTTGCTTATTTTTTCAATCCCTACCCTGTTCTTCAGACAGCAATGAAGATCATAACCACATCAGTTCAGCACTTAGTGCAGAGATAATTAAAAACTATTCATTCTAGTATTCCTTGTTTACAGAATAAATTTCCTCCAAGTTTCAGATAATTCTGTCTCTTTAGGAGAGATAAATACAAATCATGTAAGTCCTGCCTGAAAGGCAGAAAACAAAATCAAACCCAAAACAAACAGTACTTTGAACATAGAACTGCCACAGTACTTGTTATTACTGTTTTTGTTTGTTTGTTCATCTTCAAGGAATCTAGGCTTAAATGCTAAATATTACTCAGTAGGATATTGGGAGTTTTTAAATGCAAGCCATAAAGAGTCTCTCGGGAAATAAAGTGAAATAATCTGGATTGCCAAAACCATTATTGATGAAAACCAGAAGGAAATTAAAATGGGAAATTAGAAGGAAGTGGTAATTTGAAGTGGAACATCTATAAGCAAGTCTCAACACAGTAGCAAAGGAAAAGTATGTGATCTGAAAGGGCTTTGCTTCCAGCTCTCCTACACACAAATATTGCATTTCCATCACTGACCCAGAAGAGCTCTCTGCCCTTGCTCAGGAATGCAAAATGGAGGGAACCTGGCCAGGAGTAACTTTTCCCCTGTAGGTGCTGTGTCACTAGCAAACAGACACATCTGGTGATACTGTGGGAAACAGCAACAGGGAGAAATGCACCAGCAGTGATATTCTGCACTTTGTCTGAGAAACTAAGGCTGACATGTGGCTTATGGGATACCTGACAATTCAGCAGCAAATACTAAGTTTGAGGTGAAATTTTAGAGGCCATTCCAGTTCAGACTTTAGAGGGGTTTTATGTACTTTGTGCCACGATGGTCCTTCCATGTTCAGGTATGATTTATCTTAAAGGCATCTTACTTAAATAATCTAATTGTATTTTACTATGAGAATTCAGAGCTCACCTACCAGTGATTCAAAAAAAGCAATGGGATTTTTGCCACTTTGTCTTAAAAAGGAACAAAACTGGGGTTTTGAAGACTGATCATATAAAGAAGTGCAACACTCCCCTGGTCACATCATTCAGGCAACTTCTACTGTGAGCAAAGAGACTATAAGTCTCTATATACAGTGTAAGAGGAACAGGTCATTAGTTTTGTGGGTAATTTCCACAACAGATAAGTAGAATGAATGAGCAGTTATGCCAAGGATTAAAATACTGTCCACACGAATGTGCTTGGTGCCACGGTTTACTTGTTTAGGTGGGTTGGATTGGTTGATGGGTTGGACGCGATGATCTTGAAGGTCTCTTTCAACCTGGTGTATTGTATTGTACTGTATTGTATTGTATTGTATTGTATTGTATTGTATTGTATTGTATTGTATTGTATTGTATTGTATTAATGAGATACCTGATGAGTCTCTGCTGACCAGGGAGATGTCATTTGGTGCAAAGAATGTGTCAAAATGGGGGGCTCCTTCATTTTGCTGAGTTTCCATCTTCTGATTCTCCTTTTTCTTAGGGCTTTTACAAACTGTTACGTCAGTAGTTTTCCTCTTGAATATCATTGTATTTCAGCTGGGTATTGAGAGGAGATAAAGAACCCACATGTTCTCATCATCTTTATCACTAATTCCTCAGCAGCCTTGTGCAAGTCATTTAAGTTTCCTTTGCCCCCATGCCCATCATGAGAAGGAATTAATAATGCCTAAGTACTCATCATGTTGGCATGTGGCAAGAATTTGACCACTTCTTCATGTGTTCTTTGGAAATGTAAATTGTCACCTACAGAAATTTTTAAGTATCACAGATCTGACTCAGGGGTAAGAAAACCTCTGAAAGAAACATTTGATTAAATTGTGCTTGTGAGATTAGGTCTGTTATTAAAAAGAAAAACAAAAAAACAGTTTATTATCTAGCTTTTGTAGCCATTGATGTTCCCCATAGATCATAATGAATAAATTTCTTACATAACATAATACTGAATATATAAGTTTTCAGTGTAATTTTAATATTACTTTTTACTCTCTTCATTTGCTTAGAAACTTTTCATCCCTTTTAAAGCATCATTTTGAGAAAACAATGAGAATCAGAAATGTAGCATTTTCAAGCAATCCCCCTTACTGAAAACGGTTACAACGTTTTATCTCTCTTCCTCCCCTTTTCTTCAGAAACCTTCATCAGCTCAGCTTCTTACCATTACCTTTTGATCTACAAGAGAGTTCTCCACTGGAAGTAGGATAAAAAATATAATAAAAAGATAAAAACTTAGCATAAAGCAAGGTAAGGTCCCACAAGACAGAAATTCTTCCATCTTTTCCAGGCTGCCTCTTGTTAGATGGGAGGGGATATAACTGACAACTCTGCTGCCATTGCTAGGACTTTAAATTTTTACCTTTTTCATAGAATCCTAGAATTGTATGAGTAGGAAGAGACCTTAATACCAATCAAACCCCTTTCCAGTAGGCAAATACATCTTCAATGAGCTCTGGCTGATCAGAGCTCCATGCAGCTTGACCTTGAATGTTTCCAGGGATGCGGCACCTACCACCTCTCTGGGCAAGCTGTTATGGTGTTTCACCACCACCCTCATCATAAAAAAATTACTTCCTTATATCTAATCTACATCTACCTCATTTTAGTTTAATAACAATTACCCTCTGTCCTGTCAGAAAAGGCCCTACTAAAAAGTCTGTTCCCATCTGTCTTATTTTACCCTGTTAAATACTGAAAAGCCACAATCAGGTTTCTCTGGAGCTTTCTCAACCCCAAGTCTCTCATCCTGTTCACAGGAGAGGTGCTCCAACCCTCTGATCAATTTTGGGGCCCTCCTCTGGACCCACTTAAACTGGTCCATGTCTTCATTGTACAGAGGACTTCAAAGGGGGGTACAGTACTCCAGGTGCACTCTATGAAGTAAGACAGACTATTTCACAGCACAGCTGTACCTTAGCTACATCTTGAAAACTCCCAGTTGCTTGTGCTGCCGAGGGCACGTAGACTTAGGTTGGCAGACAAGAATGTTGATGCTTCCACAAATACCTCTGGCATAAACTCATATATTTCACCTCTTAAGCCTTAGGGGGTAGAGGGTGATCAGTTCCAGCCTGGATGTTTTCTTGGAAACTAAAACTTTCAAAGACAATGATAAAGGGAAGTGGGGGAAAAGCCAATTGTGTGGCATGCAGTGAATTGCTATTTTGCCAGACTGGGCTCACTAATAAAACAAGTATCTAGGGACTCTGATTTCTCACTCCAGCATGCATTAAGATGGCTTAGAACTGATTAATGATGTATACAGTCTCAGCATTTTACTTTTCCTGAAAATTTTCAAAATACAATGCCGAGAAATATTTCCAGTATGAGCCTTTAATGGCAGAAATAGGTTGTATCCATCTTATGTCAACTGTCTTCTCCTATGCATTACTCCATGTCAGAGGGAACAGTCATTACTCTTCAAGAACAGCACATTTTTTAGACAGAGAGCCAGGAGAGCCTACATATTGCATCAAAAACCTGCCATCCAGCCTTTCCCTTTTATCTATTTACACTTTGCATTTAATTTTTTACTCTTCCAATATGCAACTTCGTGGAGATATTTCCACTAAGATGTTTTATTGTTTGTTTACAGTAATTTAGCTACTTTATCAAGCACTTAGATGATATATTTACTGAGCTACTTCATCTGGAACATGAAGTTTCCTTTTATGTCTATTAATCTACATTGCACTTTCTACAGCAGAACTGTAGCTATTCAATAATTTACACTTTGACATTATGAGACTTTGTCAAACATTCATAGTACTATTCTGGAGAACTTCTACATTATCACATGCTACTCTGGATATTCCCTGCTGATAGGAATTCTAACATTCTAATTTAAAATGTTAAAATACAAAACCTAATCATCCAAGTGTGCATGATCACACCAGTCATCATGAGAAGCAGCTATTACATAAATGCCAAAATCTGTGCTAAACAATAATGTTAGTGATTTCATTGCTTTGCTCTGAATACATGAAACATTAAAGTCTGATCTGTGAGGTTTCAGATATACACTGTCTGCTTTCTCCACAGTAGAAACAGAGAAGAAATACTGGAAAACAATGAGCACAATGCATTGTTCTTCCAAAAAATAATTGCCCAGGCAACCACCAACAGAACAAGAGGACACAGTCCCAAGCTGCACCAGGGGAGGTTTAGGCTAGGTGTTAGGAAGAAGTTCTTTACAGAAAGAGTGATTGCCCATTGGAATGGGCTGCCCAGGGAGGTGGTGGAGTCACCATCATTGGAGGCGTTCAGGAGAAGACTGGATGAGGCACTTGGTGCCATGGTTTAGTTGATTAGATGGTGTTGGGTGATAGGTTGGACTTGATGATCTCGAAGGTCTCTTCCAACCTGGTTAATTCTATTCTATTCTATTCTATTCTATTCTATTCTATTCTATTCTATTCTATTCTATTCTATTCTAGTCTAGTCTAGTCTAGTCTAGTCTAGTCTAGTCTAGTCTATTCTAGTCTATTCTATTCTATTCTATTCTACTCTATTCTATTCTACCCTACCCTACCCTAGCCTACCTTACCCTACCCTACCCTACCCTACCCTACCCTACCCTACCCTACCCTACCCTACCCTACCCTACCCTACCCTACCCTACCCTACTCCATTCCAATCTCTACTCTATTCTATTCTAAAGAGGCAGCTTGAGGACTATTACTGTTTTTAAAAATTCTGTTCTGTAGAAGAATCAAGTTCTGCCCAAAACCCACTGTATCAGTTGCAGGCACTTTTCCAAAGTCCTGCAATGCATTTTTTCTGCTGTGTATGCAGCATTCATCATGCATACAGAGCATGCAGTACTTTTTTGATTGCGGTTTAAAATTGAAACACAACAATCTTGAGTCTCTCTTTTTTTTTATCATTTGAACTCGTTCTTTTTTATTTTCATTGCATGTAACCTCTGCCAGCTTTATTTTGTAGAGCTTTGTGCACAGGGTGACACAAGCAGGGGGAAAAAAAAATTAAAATCTTTCTCAACATGAGAAATAGGCTTTTGAAAATACTGCAATGATGATTTTTTTTTTCTTTATCAGAATTTGGTGCTAAATGATTTGGATCTGTAAAAATATGTTTTAGGAGCAAAGGGGATAGATTGGTTGAAACTTAAAGGCTTTTCCAACTATTCCATATAAAAATGTAAACATGTTTTCTCAAAGATGTTTTAATTACAGAATCTTCTTAGGTAGGGTGACCCAAATTCTCGATTGGCCCAGCTTTCTGGTGTTATCAAGAGAGCTACTTCATAAGCAACTTCATGCATAAACACTCATTCTGAACACTGCCTGAGACTATAAATACATTTATTTTATGTAGCTCAAATCCAGTACAAATATTACAGAGCTGCACTAAGAACTCAAGACCAGGTAGAGAACAACTCTCTCACTTCCAAAGCTATCACATAAACCACCAAAGGGCTCCCACTTTGTCTCTCACATGACCAGATATGGTTTCCTACTACCTGACTTTCACAAGTCAGCAAGTGCTCAGCTGAATCCCTGACACAGACCACCATAACTGAGCCCTACTTGAGGTTTTGGCTGCTGCTCTGGCTACTCATACAGCTTGATTCTGTGTGTCTGAAGCTCAATCCAAATTTAGCTTGTCTACCTCAGGATTGCTACAGTGACCCTACAGAATTTCAAGCCAATGGGTATGACAAGAAACAAATTAAAAGAATCCAACATTCCTACAGAAAGAAAAAGAAAAAAGAAAGAGGAAAAAAATTTTTAAAAGAAAAAGAGAAAAAGAAAAAGAAAGAGAAAGAGAAAGAGAAAGAGAAAGAGAAAGAGAAAGAGAAAGAGAAAGAGAAAGAGAAAGAGAAAGAGAAAGAGAAAGAGAAAGAGAAAGAGAAAGAGAAAGAGAAAGAAAAGAGAAAGAGAAAGAGAAAGAAAGAGAAAGAGAAAGAGAAAGAGAAAGAGAAAGAGAAAGAGAAAGAGAAAGAGAAAGAGAAAGAGAAAGAGAAAGAGAAAGAGAAAGAGAAAGAGAAAGAAAAGAAAAAGAGAAAGAAAAAGAAAAAGAAAAAGAAAAAGAAAAAGAAAAAGAAAAGAAAAAGAAAAAGAAAAAGAAAAAGAAAAAGAAAAAGAAAAAGAAAAAGAAAAAGAAAAAGAAAAAGAAAAAGAAAAAGAAAAAGAAAAAGAAAAAGAAAAAGAAAAAGAAAAAGAAAAAGAAAAAGGAAAAGAAAAAGGAAAAAGAAGAAAAGGAGAAAAAATATATATTTAGTTAAAATCCATTAAATACATATCTTTCACAGCATAACCATCAAGTCAGTTGCTTCATATTTATGTACCAGATGTTGAAAACCTCAGCTGCTCACCAATAACTGAGAGGCCTAATGTCAGTGGCCATCTAAAATTGTTTTTATTCACTCCTTTAGAATGCTCAAATCTGAACAGTGTTTAGTGTCATAATTCTGCTGATGCTGGTATGTCATTAGAAACTACAACTATTGCCAGGGATAGCTTTGAAATACCTTCACATAGTATCTCCAATAGATGTGACCTGACTTGGGATGGAATTTGGTGTCATTAGAGGCTTCTAAATCAGTGAGGGGAAAGAAGCTTCCAGAGAGATTGGGAAATGTTTAGAGAGGGGCAAATATAACAAAAATAGACAACCACCAATATTTCCTTAATTATTTTATGGATTTGTTTTCACTAAGCCTTTGTTTGCCCTCCACAAATATTTGCATAATCAAGTTTGAGAGACATTAATGTTCCCAGAAAACACATTACAGCTCATGAATTATAAAACTGAGATTTTTTTCACACTCCAGACTAAGCCTATTCTCGTGGATGTAAACTGATATTTTGATGAAGGCAACTGTGGGGAATTCAGAAATCAAAACTTATCACAGGAAAAGAGAGTCACAAGTGCATATATTTGCTCTTGGACAGAGCTTGTAAGCTTATCCTAAACTCCAATTTTCCAGTTTTTGTGTCCAGCCATTAGACATCATGTCCTGTACAAAAAAAACCAAAAAAGTCAGCTAAGTAATTATTGATATGTGTATAAATTACAGAAGGAAAACCTTTAGTCAATCATTCCAGCACTGTTAAGATGCTTTTATGGGTTTGGATTATCAGGAGAACGGGAGAAAGGATCCTTACAAGCAGCAGAAAGTAATATGTTCCACAAGGGGCCACCACAGAAGCATGTCAATTTCCCTCCAACCTCACAGAGGAGCAAGGTTAGGGTAGAGATTGAATAAACAGACTGTCATAGTGCTCAGTGCCACACACAGTGGATTTCTGGTGCAGGTGGAATGTGAGTGATGGGAAAGATTAAAACTTTAGAGGGTTGATTCCGTCCAGTGTTCAGGAGCAGCGACGGTAATCTTAGAACATGTCCAAACTTATTTATACTAAAACCAGACAAACAGATTAAAGAGGAAAAAAAACAAAAAGGCTCCTCCCTTCTTTCAATTTACTAAATAAAAGCTGAAGTAAGCCCAAAGTCCTCCCTGTTGTTCAGCAGTACTGGCTTCAGTTCAGGTTTTAGGATGCCAGGCTCTGGGTGCTCATGAACAGCCTGGAGGGTTGAATGCAGAGGGAACCACATGTGATGATGTTCCCATGGTGCAGAGAGAGACAGGGACACAGCAGAGCCAGTGCCACCACATCCAGAAAACAACATCTGCAACTGCCCAAGCCTGAGGAGGCAGCAGGGGTGGACCAGGGGCTGGATGGGCCATAAAGGAGGGTCACTGAGTCTGGATCCTCTCCTCTAGACAGTTTAAAGAAATAAAGGAAAAGAGAGGCAGGTTTTGGCTCTCAGATATCATGCACAAGGGATTACAAAAGCTATTTTTTAGCATGATGCTCATGTCTGCAGGTCATCTCTGCAGCAAATATGAAGAGAAATGTTTGTGGCATTAATCCCAAGCTGGCAGACTGATGCAGCTTTCAAGCTGAGTAAGTGTTTAATGATATAAAAGGAAGAGGGAAAGATTTCTTTTAGATAAATTGTTTAATTGGGATGTCAGAAATTTTCCTGTATAAGCAATTGATTTTACAGAAGAAAAAAGTTTATTTCAAAATACAAACCTGCTACTCATTGATAACATCCAGGAAAAGCTATGCCAAGAGATGAATACTTGCCCTTACATTGCAGGAACCACAGCTTTAAAAACATAAATAAGGCTAATAAACCAACCCTATTTCAATCAAGATTCTTCATGCCTTGGCTGCTGTACTGAAGAGTAAATCCAGTGCCTGACACACTGAGTTGAGAGACCACTGACTGATCACTTCCCCAATGGCAGGAGATGAGGAAATGTGAACCCCAGAGAGGCACTCAGCCCTCCCCACTGACATCTGACCATTTTGGAAATCAGCTTCCCTTAAGCTTCAAGGACTTTGCTGTATTGAATTGCACAGCACTGGAGATCTCACAGCAAAGCTCCAGTGCCTTCCACTACCCAAGAAATGCTCCCACTTTACACAGGAGCACAAACGGAGAGTTTACAATCACAAATGTAACTGCCGGGCACAGGCATCTGTCCTTGCTTTATCCTTCCTCTTTTAGCAGGTCTCTGTTTTGTCAGCACAGAAAATGTTTGCATCTCACCTGCCTATCCACAGGATAAGAAAGCTCTGCCTACTGCAAGTATGGCTGAACCAAGGCTCTCTGGCAAACGGCTGCAGGACACGTTGCCAGCCAGGGACTTCAACAACACACAATTAGTGCAAAGGACAATTAGGATCACCAAAGGGATCAGACACAGCATTTGCCCAGGAGTTAGCAGTAGGAGGAGGAACAGGAAAATAAAACAACCTATGTGTCATCCTTTAATATAATAGCATCAGTTTTTCCATGCTTAGCAACGCACTAAGCACCTCTGATGTTTGCTACCACAAATCACAGGAGCTTGCAGCTTTAATTTTGATTGCTCCACAATTACATGAACACAAAAATTCTTAGAAATCTGTAACCGGAAATGACATTGGGTTACTCTACCTGGTGTCTCTTACTTACAGAGGTAGCTTGGGTTTTATAAATAGTGTCATAGAATCAGTCAGGGTTGGAAGGGACCACAAGGATCATCTAGTTCCAAACCACCTGCCATGGGCAGGGACACCCCACACTAGATCAGGATGGCCAGAGCCTCATCCAGCCCGGTCTTAAACACCTCCAGGGACGGGGCCTCAACCACCTCCCTGGATAACCCATTCCAAGGCTTCACCACTCAAGGGGAAGAACTTCTTCCTCAAGTCCAGTCTGAATCTTCCTATTTCCAGCTTCATTCCATTCCCCGTAGTCCTATCACTACCTGATAGCCTGAGAAGTCCCTCCCCACTCTTCCTGTAGGCCCCCTTCACATACTGGAAGGCCACAGTCAGGTCACCTCAGAGCCTTCTCTTCTCCAGACTGAACAGACCCAACTCCTTCAGTCTGTCCTGATAGGAGAGGTGCTCCAGCCCTCTGATCATCCTCGTGGCCCTTCTCTGGACACCTTCCAGCACGTCCATACCCATCTTGAAATAGGGGCTCCAGAGCTGGATGCAGTACTCCAGGTGTGGTCTCACCAGAGCTGAGTAGAGGGGGAGAATCACCTCCCTTGACCTGCTGGCCACACTTCTCCTGATGCAGCCCAGGATCTGATTGGCTTTCTGGGCTGCAAGTGCACATTGAGAGCTCATGTTGAGCTTCTCGTCCACCAGCACCCCCAAGTCTCCCTCCTCTGGGCTGCTTTCCAGCCAGTCACTGCCCAGCAGAATGACTATTATTATTATTGTTGTTGTTGTTGTCACCATTCTTGCTATTATTATTGGAATATTCCATTTTCCAAGCTATATCAATTAAAGCATTACAGAATAAATTTTAAACCACTTATGATTTTGAAATACTAAGAATTTAACGTTTAAGTACTGTCATTGCCTCTCACAGTGCTGAACTACTATTGCACAGGTAGGCAAATATTATTGCACATGTAATAATGTTAATATTTTGGACAGAGGCTACCAAAATATTAACATTCCAAAGCATTTTTAAAGGGGAACATTTACATCATTGTTGTCATAACTTTTTTTAAAAACTCCTGGTTTGGGCTTGTTTTTGGTTACTGTTCCTATGTTACTACACAAATCAAAGGACCTATTTGTAACTAATTGTTTCTTCTCTCAATTGTTTCTTCCCCCTATTGCATAACTCTTCCAAATACATACATATGTATATATATATATATATATATATATATATATATATATATATATATATATAAAAATAAAACTAGGTTTAGAAAGCCTATTTAATGTGGACAAAGCATTGGTTCCTTCCTCACATGAAGCTTATAGACACCGTGCTGCCTTGCTTCTGAGATTATGTTACAAACCTCACCCCCGGCAGCTGTCTATGAAAGTATGTTACCTCTGTCTCTTGGTTTCTCCTTTAAAGCTGTGACTTTCTGTAACAACTTCAGTGTGACTGGCCAGACATAGCAATGTAATCTAATCTAACAGTCAATATCCCTGGTAACCTCTTTCTAGCTGAAGCTACAATACGATTCTCCATTCTAACACTTCTCAACTTGTCAGCTGCCTTTTCACAGTCATTTGCACTCTGAGATCCCAACTTCCTGTCACTCCTGTGGCTGCCTTCTCCTGCCAAGCTTCCATCACAGCCTCAAGGTGTCCTTCAGATATGATCTCTCTTTCCTTCTCAGCTTTCTGTAAAACTTCCACAGGGCTTGCCCTGCACATCCTTTTCCCTTGGTCAGATCACACACCAACTCAAACTGAACAGCTGTCTCTGGGTTGTGGAGTCACCAACTGGTTCAGCTCCAGTTCCCCTCTTTTTGAAGTAAAATTTCAGATTATTATTCTGATATACCCCCAGGAAAGAGGTCAGCAACTCATTACTAACACTAAGCTTTAAAAATCCTTGGACTCTATCCCACTTCCCTTGAGGCCCCTGGAGGGCACCAGTGTCCTCCCTCTTTTGGCACTCCACATGTGGAGATGAGACTCATAAGATGCTCACAGTACCTGCTGTTCTTTTGAGCTGCTGCTCCCTTTGTCAGCACTGAAAAATGAACAGTTTAAAGCACAATTTGCTCAAATTATTTTACTGAGTAAATTTCATATGAAATAAATCATGACCTCATCTGCAGCGGTTGCATTAACTTCACAGCTCAGGACTGGGGAAAGTCTTTAATTAAGTTGATGGCTGATTCCAGGTGTTGCCTTCCCTTAGGTACCTTGGGTTGGCATATATAGCTGTGAATGACTCCTAACTCCATTCACAGAGTGACAACCCTGCATATCTAATTCTCTCTTTCTGAAAGAAAAAGCCCCTGAAGCATTTTGCCACCATTAGGGGCCTCAGTTAGAAGAATTATAGAGGTTAATATGTAGGTGCCTAAGATGACTCTTTGTTTCTGGCACATGCTGACAGTAACACTGGGTGTTGTCAACATGTGAGAAGTCAAAGTCACTGATCCAAAAAAACTGCCAAATGATTAACACAGCACAATTGCTAACCTGGATGTTGCATAATTTAGCATTTATAATTCAATTTGAGGACCTCAGATAAAAATCTTTAAATAAGAAAAGTCCTCAATAATTCCAGAACAATGCTCAGTTGGTGGAGAGCACGCAAGCCTTACCATGCTAAGATCAAGAATGAAATACTGAACAAAACAAGCACAAAATTATCTTCACACATCTTTAGTAAAACAGTTTGGGATTTAAGAATGAGAAAGATTAAATTCCTTATGATGTGCTATCCTTTCAGGAAAGTGGGAAAGTGTTATCTGACACTCACAGACCCATATCTTGAGTGACTTCAAAGGGAGTCAAACCTAATGCCATTTCTTAAAGTAATGAATCGCAGGTAAGAAAAAATTTATACTATTACAATCCAGGAAAGTAATAACCTATTATTAAATATAATTTATCATATTGTTCATCTGTATTTGTGTATATATTAAAGTGCCTGACTTCTTTCCTCATTCCTGCAGCTTTTTATTTGCAACCACACATTTTCAGACAACGAAGGAAGTATTATTTTTAAAAGGAAAAGGCACTGATTTTTCTTGGGTAGTACAAATGTTGGCAAAGAGACTGAAACAATACAGAAAGGTAATATGTGGAAACAGGAAGATTTACAAGATGTGATTAGATTCAACATTTCAACTAGAGACCTCCAGCTTGCTCTCCCCATATGTACATGTGTCATCATAGGTGTGGGTTTGGTCTGCAAAATCACCCCAGCAACTCCACTCAGCACAAATGTGATCAAAATCAGTTTGCCAGTATGGATGAAAAGCAACTGCAGATGATGAGGATGCAAAAGAGCCCCAGAAGCCTTCAGTGATCAAGACTCAAGGCCTTTCTCTCACGCTCCAAGCCATTCTCTGTGACTAGTGCTATAATCACTTTTGGTGTCCCCTAATGGTTCACTGCACACCTTCAGACAGAGTCTCAAGAGCAGGATAAACACAAGGGCATTGTACATCTGCTCAGCATTTATGACACTAAAAAGCATTAGTTCTACATGTGCATTTTGAGACAGCCACATCCAGAGACATGGCAGCAATCTGTCTTCTCCATGGCCAGCCTGTCTCCAGCCTCCACTGCCACCTCCACACTGTGCTTCCCCAGAGCGGTGGCTCCTCACACATTTCCACATGGCACAGCAGTGCTCTAATCATCTCATGCCTTAAGCAAAATACCACCCAAACCTATTTGCTTTAAATGTACCACTTTTTCTTGGCTTTCTTGCATTATTATGCTGCCATAGGCTGCCTTTCTGACAATGGCACAGCCCTGTGTTACTTGTGCCCTTTTGTTATGTATCATCCTGGATAATTCATAATTGAACACTCGCTGAGATTATCCGTTAGTGACTTGCTTTTGATGGAATGGATTTCAGAAATGCAGTTCTCATTTTAAAGGATTTATTTCCTAAACAGCTGACAGATTTAAATCATTCCTATACCTGCATAAAGCCTGGTTTATGCACATCCTGTGGGCACAGGAAGATCTAACTACCTGAAGTTTAACCTGAAAAGTATTACTGAGCAGCCTTTATGAACAGGAATAGCCAACAATTGGTACCTCTCTCTTTTAGGAGGTGTACATACATTTTGCAGGAGCAGGCAGATGTTTCCTGCTAAGGTGTAGGTCTGGTGTAAAAATCTTAGCTACCATAAACACATATGGAAGTCCACAGACAACACAATGAACTCTTTTAACATGTGCTCCTCAACCTAACTGTAAGCAAGAAAACTATTTGTAAACCACTATCAACGAGTGAGTGTTAAAACACTACTACAATGAACCTTAAATATAAACATTCCTAATACCATCCCTGCTGCTGCAGAATTTTTGCTAAGGTCATCTGCACTTGCCTTTTGTAGTTTACAATCTAAAAGCTAATGAATAAATAAAAGTGAAAGGAAGACAGAGAAGAAGGAAGAGTAGGGTAAAAGGGTATAACATACATATTATATTACACAGTAATTATGTGCTTCTGAAATGCCAGTTAGTAACTCCTTCCATGATCCAGCTCACAGACAGATCAATATTAGGTTGATAACAGCAGCAAGTCATGATCTGGTAGAAAATGTTTTAAGATTAAAGACTGTAGAAAGCCACAGAAATATTTGCTTAATTTGTCTTTTTTTTTGGGGGGGGGGGGGGCGGTTATTTGAGGGCAAATTTTACTTCAGCCTGTGTTAAGAGCAAGACATAAGTATTTCTGGTCTGTGGTCACCGTAATTTCAGTACAAATGCCTGGTTTGAAAGAATTTATAATGCCAGACCCTGGCCAGCCAAGATAAATTATTATTTTCTGTTTCTGGGTTGTGATTTGTTTGGCTTTTTTCCCTCCAAACAAAGCAAACACTGTTTTAACAGACTCTTTCTCTGTCAGGGGGAAATAATTAAAAAATCATTTGGCCATCAGTGCAACATGAAAGTGCACAACAACAGAGTGAGCCTCCTGGAAGAGCTAATTTACTTGCTGTGTTGACAAGATGAGCCAAGAATGTGAAGAATAAAACCAGGTTTGCTGCCCTGGGGGTGCTCCTGAAGTTGAGGCTGTAAGGATACAAGAATAAGGCAGGTATTTAGCATTCCTAGCTAGTCCCTAAAAGTTTTTTGTTACAGATCTCAGAGTGAAAGATCATTATTCATAGTGGTGTCAGCAAGGTGGTAGGATTTGCAATTATTTCAGAAAAGCTGTAAAAAGGCTTAGAGGTAAAAGAAGGCTTTATTAGGAGATTTTGCATTTTATCCAAGGGCGTTGGTATCTTTCAGCTTTTTTGTTTTCCTTGCTTTATATTGGATTTCCTATGTCAGCTTGGTTCACCATCAACAAAACTACTTTGATGCAGTACAATCAGTTCTCAGTGCTCATGGATGCAAAAAGTTGCACTGTCCCCTCAACAAGGAAGAAATGGACAAGATGGCCCTACACCTGGGCACCAGCCCACCTCAGTACCAGGGCGATTCAGACCCGCAGCTGTCCCAGATAAAGTCTGCATGGTTCAGTTTAGTGGACAAATGGACCATCCTACTTCTGGTTGTGTGGATTTGAATGTTTCTGCTGCATTACAGAGCAGTGCAGAGATGATCCAAAAACCAGAGAAGTAACATTACATTGATTGTAACACCCAGGAGCTGAGATGTCATAGGTTTGTGATCTGGAGAGAAAGTGTAACAAAAAGAGGAGGGCGAAAAAAGTTATGGATCTCATTCCAATAGGCGTGAAGTTTTCCTGTAAACCTTTCTTTTTTTCCCCATCTTCATGATTTCTGGAACTAACACTGTTTCTTGGCAAGTTATGATTAATATGCAATTTATATTTGTCTGGTCACTAGTGATATATTTTCAAAGTAACTTCCAATACAAGGTCCTCATTACCATAGGGCAGCTACTGCTTGCCTGTGGTCATAAATACTTTCTCATGGAGTATCCATTTGCCTGGCATGGAAGCACTTGAAACTATTTAGAAAGCACATTTTACACCTGACATGTTGAATTAAGAGCAAAAGAAATGAGACAGATTTCTAATGGAATCAGTATTACTGCACTGGTTGTAAAACAGACTCATGTCTAGGAGGCTCTGATTCATGTTCTCTCTTTTGAAGACTATTGACTCGTCTCAGTCTTTTTTTTTTTTTTTTTTTTATCTTTTTTTTTTTTTTTAATGGAATATTGATATTGGTGGTGGTGGTTGTTGTTTTGGCTTCAAAGTCCTGTCAAATGAATTTAATAAATGTTGCTGTCAGGGAAAAATTAGCATCACTGAACCAAATGTAAGTGTTCTTGTAAGACAAGAATACTACCCCAAGCAAATACCACACTACTCCATTCTCTGGTGCTTTCAGAGACAGACCAAAAGAGGATGAAATAAGTTTAAGCAAATTAATACTTCATAGGCTGACACTTGAAATGGGCCATGGCAACAGGAATCCATCACTTTCCATGACAGTGCCCATTTGAGCACAAACTAACCAGCCATTTATGGATACAGCTACATGCTACACACCTGGTCATTAGAGGCACAGGTCAATCCTCACCTTCTCCCTGAGCCCACAGTCTTTCTGCATGTCTGATGATACACTGCTAATGCAGCCTTTGTAAAAATGACCATCCTAACAGAAGAGTTATACCTTTAATCCCCTCCTGCCTCAGCTCTAAGTCATGACTTTTCTTCCCAGCTCTGACTGCGTAATGCCCAACTGACAAGCTGCTACCATAATGCACAGCTCAGCTGCTCCTTTTGAGAACACAAACAAATCCCAAACCCTCCAACTTTGCCTGCAATCGGATGGAAGCCCCAGCAGCTTTCCTGCCCCTGCAGGAACCTGCGCAGCCTCTCACTGGGTGATCCTGAGTCACCCACGGCATTGCACTGAAGTGAACTTCTCAAGCTTTCACATCATTTTATGGAAAAAAAAAAAAAAAAAGTAGCTGGTGTCAAATTTCTGGATTTTTTTCCCCGGAGCTAAGAATCGATAATCAAATACTGTCACTGATTGCATTATTTTATTTCAGGGGGGAAAAAGAAAAGAAAAAAAGAAAGAAAGAAGGAAAAAACGGGACTTAGTTCTGCAGAGATAGTTTCTAGTGAATACAAATCTGTTTAGGGATTTCATTTTATCGCTGTTGATGGCAGTACCTGGGCTGGAAAGTAGCCTTAGATGGATGCAAAGGCAGGACCATGGCAGAGGCTAGGGATGAAGGTAGCCTGGAGAGAGCCCGCTAGTCCCCTGGGATCTTACCCCACCCTCATCCTCCCTGCCCAGCCACAGCACCCACACACCTCTCTCGCACGCGGGGACAGCAAAACCAGCAGGCACGCAGCCGCTTGCTTTCCGGGATCCTTCCGACCGGACAGCGGCAAAATCACGACTAACAAGTCTGTTTTACACCATACCTTTAACTACATCGTTACTACAGAGCAATGAGCAGGGGGACAACGATATCTCCGTGCCCAGTAGCAACCTCCTCCGGGGCCAACTTCTGGAGGAGCCCGGCGAATGACCGTGGAGAGGGAGTAACCATCAGCTGCCGCCCCACGGAGCCCGGCAGAGCCCAGCGAAACTCGTGGGACAAAGTTGTCAGCAAGGGACCCCCATCCCGAGCACACTCCGGCGCTTTGCCCGCACGTTGGGCAAACTTTCCCTGTGCGTGGCCCGCTTCCTCCCCGTGGCGGTGACGGGCGATAGGGTGCAGAGGCGGCATTCCCACGGTCCCCCGCCAATGTGCCGGGTTTGCCGCTGCCGCCCTCCCCACCCTAGCCCGGCACTGCCCGGCCGCCGGCCCTACCTTGACTGCGCGGGAGGACTGGCACTGGACGTGGTGGGACACCGTCGCCGTCTGGTTCATGGTGCCGGCGGCCCGGCGGGCAGCAGCGCCGGGCGGGCACGGGGCGCCCGCGGCTCCCGGCGCCTCCTGAGCGGCTGGGGTGCTCCGGCTGCAGCTCCGGCTGCGGTGGCTCCGCACCCCGGGGCGCCGTGACAGCTCCGCCCGGCGGGGGCTGCCCGTCCGCTCCGCCCCGCCCGCCACCGCCCCGCGCCGTCCACCGAGACCGGGACCGAACCGGCACTGCGACAGGGACCGCGCTGGGGCTGGGACTAAGCCGCAGCCGAGTCGCGCCGCCCTCGCCCCCGGGGCCGGGCAGCAGAGGCTGAACCAGAGGAGCTGTGTATCACCTCTGTGAAAGGCAAACCCCACAGTGCTCTTAGCTGAAATTAGTGAGATTGCAACAGGAAGTTTATGCTGCTGCTTTTCCCTTCTTGCTCTCCGGCATTTTTTCCCTTTCCCCGTTCCCTTCTGCCGTATCCGCCTCCGGTTCTGGGACGCCTGAGCCTGTGGCGGTGCCGGGATGCAGGAGATGTTATGTAAGACAGGTACGAGGCACAAGCATCAGCCTCAGACCCCCTGCCAGCGCACACGGCGCTGCCGATATCTCTGGTCTCTGCTCAGCACTGCAACAGCTCCCCGCTTCCTCACAGATCAGAAGAACGGCAACTCTAACTTTTTGCGGGTTTGTTTGTGGTACAGTCTAAAAAACTGTCTCCTCTAAATTCATGAGCAGGACTTGCCAGAAACATAAAGTGCTTTCTTCACAGGTCCAGCCCAGACTTGCTATTAAAGCCAGAGGATTTCAGGATGGAAGCTGGAAAGCTCCGTGAGCAGATTGTTACACCTCAGGCTGACAATGAGCATGCAATCATTTATATATATATAACATTCTTAGATGATCTCTTACTTTAGACAAATATCCCAGTAAAACAAAATAGAGTGTGCCACACACCAAGGCGGTCCTGTTACATCTCTGAGGTGTGTGTGAAACAGCACCTGAAGCAGTTAAACTCAGCTCAGGGAGAAGCAGAAAAGGACAGTTCCAGCCAGAAGACATGGCACAAATCTCCCAACAAAACTGCTGATTTGGAGTCTCTCACTGCATGAGACTCCAGCTTCAGGCATCTCTGAAGCATCTGTTCTTTCAAGAGGGAGGCTGCTGAGCACTATTTCGTATCATATTAAAAGCTACACTCTCGGTGCAGGAAGCCACTGCTCAAAAATAACATGGTTTTTAAGAATTCAGCCCCAGGTTGAGCTCATTTGCTGCTTCTGTCTCTCAGTTTTCTTACCTAATTGCACTCCTGCTTTTTCATAAGTAATTTGAAGAAGCTGTACAAAGGATGTGTCCAAAAAGTAATGATGCAAGAAAGCAACAAAAAAAGTGTTGCTACAGACTTCAAGCTGTGCTTAGATTAGTACAAAGAAGTGCCAAACACCTCCTCCAAGAGTATGTCCAGAGGCACCTGCATTCAGGCCTAGAGATGCTAGTCGAAGGTCCATCTGAGTTGGGAAGAGAGGGACAGGAAAAGAGAGAAGTCTGAGAGCTTCCTCTACTCACAGCTTAAGACATACTCTGGGAGGACTACAGGGATCTCAAGCTCTGCTTGTAAAGCTCACCATAGCACCAGATATCCACTTGAGTGAATTTAAGTGAAGTTCATCTTCAGAAGATTTGAATTTCTTGGAAGGAAATCCACTTTAAATCATCTCAAATACAATATCTCCAAAGACAAAATTAATTTTGCTTGTCTGAAGTCAGACTTTTCAAAGGCAGGTACCTCTGTGAGCAGGTTACAGAAGAGATTGAGCTGGTGAGGAAAAGACTGGTCTTCTGCTCAGTCTGAAGAGAGCTGCTGAGGAACCAGCCCTGGGTACAAACATCCACTCCAGAGAGGGGATAGCAGTCAGACTGATTACTTCTATGATATCCAGAAAAATGCCATTCTGATGGAAGCCAAATACAGACAAAAGGCACAGCACTGTGTCTCCCGTGCACGACACAGTGACCTCCATGAACCACAAGTGCAGCATCAGGGCTGGCCTCTAGCCTGCAGGCCTTGCTCACATTAGCCTCCTTCACCTTATCGGACTTATTGGATTTTGAGCAATAAAAAACACATTTAGCAAGCATATCAGGGGCTCAGCAGTGCTCTTTCACCTCATATGCAGGCAGGAGTAAAACTTAATGTATACAGATGGGGAAAAACCTCACAGGAAAAATGAAACTTGTTGTTTGAATTGAAGGTTCTTTGGTTTGTATTGAGAAAGGAATGAGTCAACAGCTGTTTGGGAAAAGGGCTAACAATCTGACTTTCACCATACTCTGCCTTGTGCCCAAACATTTATGCTGGGAAAAAAATGATAGCTCCGAGTTATTGGCACCAGGAGCTCATGCAGGCAGAGGCAACCTGGAATATTCAAAGTCATTCTTCTTCTTCATCTTGAAATATATTTGTCTTTAGCAGTCTCAGATGGAAACTACTTTAAGCCAAAAGAATGAAGTCAGGATATTTTTAGTCACACTAAGTATATCTGTGGATTTTTATAAGCTCCTATGAAAACTTTTTGTGAAGTTGTTACACTTGATTTTATGCTTCACAGTGGCTGACCTATCATGCAAGCCCCAAAACCAGCTTTAAGCTAACATAGAAATCTCTTCCTTATAACAACAAAGTAAAAACAGCTTGGGTAAAAAAGCTGCCAAAGACTGAGATAAGATCAATGCTTTGCTGGCATCATTTTTAAAGGAACTTCTACAGATTTTAATAGATTTGTTCCTAGAAAGTACAAATTTTGCTGATTTACCTCCCACTGTCATGAAGTGGAACCTAAACAGAGTATAAACCTAACAAAGGTGATCAGAAGCTGTAATGACTCCGTCAGTGCGTTGTTTGTTGTTATGAAATATCTCAGAAACAAGACAGATCAATCAGGTGGGATTCCACAACATGCTGACTGAAATCCTGCAGAGCACCACTCCACTGCTCACTTCTCCACAATGTCACTCACTGCCACCGCTACAGTTCCTCACTGCAGCCGTTAATCCTCTGTAGCATGTAATCTTCTTTGGGAACTGACTGCTTAGCAAAATGCAGTTCACCCTAGATGTTGACTGCTAATGTGAGTATCCATATTAGCCCTGCAAGGAGGTTTTAAAAAATTCTGTGCCTTTAGGGTGCAATTAAATAACAGAGTAATTACCAAAATATGCTGGAGAATATTAAAGCAGTGAGCAGATGCCTCTGTTACATATTGCAATAGAGCAGGTGGTACCTGCTGGTGTCAGAGCAGCCCCTCAGTGCACTTGACAAATCTCTTTCTTGAAATATTTAAAATTAGTAAGAAATCAACATGATCCACCAGGGAAAATTATTAAGCTATCCAGAAAGTTTAAGTGGAAAGCAAATCCCTGGTTTTGATAGAAAAACCTGCCTGCCCCACTGTCCAAATGCAGCAAGTGGCCTCTGGCAGTCTGATCTGCTGCTGGAGGCAGCATTTCCCAAAGGTTCTTGATCACTATTCAAACCCTGCAGTAACCTGCTGTTAGTAACTCCTGATATAGTTCCCTGGTCACACATTTTCCTGCCTCTTGCTTGCTCACTTGCTTTCTAAGCCTTGTGTTCCTTAACAAAAACCTCACAACCCAACCCTTTCTTCATTTTTTTGGGTCACATTTCATGAATTACCTTGCATAATCACCATTCTGAGAAATAAAAAATTAAAGTGCAAATTGGCACTTAGACATACTTCATGACAGCATGTTTTTCTATAGCTGTTTGCTTTCTTCTGTCTTTTATGCAAGCACATAAAAATTACTCTTACTGCTGTTCTGTGTACCCAGGGCCTAATTCTGTGCTCACATATATTGGCAGCTATTGACATGAGTGAACTCAACTTCTAATTCACACTGGTTCATAATCAGACTTCTCTCTTTATGGACAAAGTTTTAATACTGCAAGGGAGGCTGACTTGGGATGGCTGCTAGGCTATCAACATCTTCAGAATTATTAGCCACAAGGAGCCACAATGTGTGTTGGTGCTGAGCTTGCACAAAACAAAGACAGGGCATAACCTCCTTCCAGTCAGCTGTGCAAAAATTCTTATTCCTTTCCTCTTATCTCAAAGAGCTATCAATGACAAAACCAGCAGCTATCATAATGCTGCTGGTCTTGGCCAGCAAGTTCACACCCAGCTCTGGGTACCCCAGGAAAAGTCATTAGGGAGGATGGCAGTATGACCTTATGCACACACACGTGTCCATGCATGCACACCTCCATGTACCCTGCAACAGCCTGTCTGGCTGCAGCTAATGGAGGGAATGTGAAGAATTCCTTCAAGTAAAGTCTAACTTCAGACAGACTGAGTAGATCAGTAGGATGCCAGGCTTCAGTCTGGGCACAGTGCCAGGAACTGCTGCTGCTCTCTTAAACCTCAGTGTCAGTGTTTAGTTACTGGAATGAGAGATTCTTCTGAGGGGACAGTTGTCCCATTGGGAAAGCACTGCATTATCCCTATGAGGTGTTGTCTTACTCACTACAAGTATTTTCATTCCTCTTACCACCCTGAAATTCCCTCACAGATTTTTGTCTTCAGGTGTTGAGGGGTATTTTTGAAGCAGCCCAGTGTGGTGCAGAAACTGATGCTCTGAACAAAACCCAGGAGAGCTCGCACCAGTGCTGAAATACATGCTCAAAACTTGGAATACCCAGTCCAATATATGGAACTGATGAAGAAATAAATAAAGATCTTCTTCATTTACACAAGCCAATATCCACAAAAGTATATGGGTACATTGGTTATGATTACTTCTGTTCTTATTCACTACATTCATTTGAAGAGAAAATATTTAGATGAAATATTTGTGCATCTTTTAAAAAAAAGAGAAGGGTATACTAAAATACTATGGTACATGCACAATGATGCCTTCAATTAATATTCTGCAGAAGTGAAGGTGAATAGCATTATATTACAAGCAGGAAATGAAAAAAGTCCTCCCCGTTACAATAATAATGAATTATTCCAACTAGATTTTGCCAGCAAACATGGGACATCATGAAAATTGGATCAGTAATGTCTACATATTACTGACTCAGTATAGGGAGTGTGTTGTCAGAAGCAATGGAAGTGAAAAACAGCTTACAACTGCCTTGTTGCCAGGGAAGAGGAGCAAGCAGGTTTTGAGATTAAAAACAAAATTGTAAGCAGAGGCAAGAGAAAAGAGTCTGTGCCTGAGTGAGTTCAATGTATCGTCTCCAAAAGCTTGCACAGACAGTAGATGACTTTATGAGCAGTACTTTGCAATGCAACCCTTAGTGGGTTTCTCCAGGCTGAGAAATGAATTCTGATGATTTGCAGAAGCAAACAATATCTTTAGGATCTCTTCAGTCTCTGTTTTGTGTATGCCTATTACCAGACTCCAAAAGAGAATGAGAAGAAAGGACCTATTTACATTGTGACCAGAAACCAAAGTTATACTCTGCTCAGTATGACTGTACCAGACACCTAGCATTCACAAACAGGCCAGAAAATGAAGAAAAAATGTAGGAAATAGGAAAAAAAAATTGACAGTCACACATACTTTACTCTTGAGGAAAGAAGAACAAATCCTTTTTCTTCAATCTTGCATGAAATCCATAGTAGACCCCAGGAGCACTGCACTCCATCTAACTGCGTTCATTTAGCCTTCTATCTGCAGGAGCTATTGCATTATAGAAAGAAAAAGGTGAACCTGGCTGATGTGAGAAGTAGATTTAATTTCATGCATAACTATTACTCACGCTGCTAATGGGATTCAATATTTCTGCCATGCAAGAGCTACAGACTGAGTAATGTTTTTCACATGTGAAGACTGACAGGAACACAACTAACCATCTCCTTGCCTATGAGTATAGCCACATTTCCCAGTTTCGTTGGACAGCTCTCAGGAACTGCCACAAAATACCAGAGTCATCCCAAAACTAGTGTGAAGTGTCTTTCTGTACAAGTTTATGCTTCTTTAAGCCTTAGAAATCTTGCTTAACACAAAAAAAAAAAAGAACTCCACACATAAAACTTTGCAAGAACTTCACAGTCTTGATTCTACAGAGATATTTTGCTCCCTGAAGACAGGCCTGAGGATCATATCTCTGGGTTGAGACCATATCCAAAATTCACAGTCCAGAGAGGCTTTATTGAAGGTCTAAGATTAGGACACAAGCTTGAATGGAATTTAAATTAAAGAGGATACTTTGTCTAAGCAGGATGCTGTCCTTTATATTCAATATATATAACAAGCCACTAAGAAGCAATTCACCCCCAACCTCCTTTTTAAAGATCAGACCCTAGCTAGTAACTAAACTTCTAAAACATAATTCCTACAGTGAGAGTCAGCCCAATTTTCCAAGTATTTATGTACCTGATAGGGAGCCTTGTCAAGGCTTTTCCAAGCTTATTATGACAGAACCTCATCTGATCAAATTCTTTATGCCCTCAACATGAAGCAGGTACCCTGTGATTTTTCTGCACCTGGAATAGCTTCACTAGATATGATATGCAAACAAAATTCATTCTGAACCACTGTGTGGGGCTGAGAAATTTTACCTTCAAGCTGTTTGTGTGTAGAGGCAGCATCCTGAAATCACCTGGAATGAAAAGGAAAATTTATTAGATGATTTTAAGTTTTAATTAATAGCTTGTAGCTATGGAGACTGAATTGGCAGAGTAGGGGGGTTTATGTTAGATCTCAGAGGCTGCAGAAAAGAAAGATGCTTTCCAAATTAAAGCCAAACAATTCAGTGACAACAGCAGATCCCTTTCCTTCATCTATCTGAGTTAATACAAGCCTATGCAAAATTTTAGAGGCACTTGTAGACATAAGAAAAACACCTCAAACTGTAGAATAATAATACTGAAACCATAGTTATTCTTTAACATTATGAAACAATGTTACAAACAGGTCAAAACTCTCCCTTCCTTCACCTGAGCTAAATCCAAGAGCACATAACATGATGGTTTTCTACAGATGAAAGACAATTTACAATTAAATGAATGCTTTTCCTGAAACATTACAGAGCAGTTTGCTCAAGGAGCAACAAGGGCAGGTTGCCATCAGAAATGAAAAGATGCATTTTCTATCCATCAAGCCAATCCAAGGCCTTCTTTCCCTACAAGACTTGTTCCTGCCTCCTCACTTCAAAGATGCTTTTTAAGACTCCCAAAATGCTGAAGAAGGCTCTAACTCATTGCCACATCTATGAAAGAGCAGATAAGTAATTCATCTTTTCACCCATTATTCTCTCACAGTATGAATTTATTGGTTGGGTGTAGCCTGTGTTCGCATTTCTTTCTAATGACAAAAGCCATCATATTAATTAAACAGGATGGGACCTTATTAGAAGGACCGAGTCTCAGATTTCTAAGTTGTCTGTAACCAGGACACTGTTTTGTCTCCCCATCTCTGGGGCAAATGAGAGCAGCCTGGGAATAGCAGCATCCTCATGCAAGCTGCTACTGGTTATTTTGGCAACATTGATATCTGAGAGTGAACCTGCATCAAGAAGGGATTCCCTACAATTCCTAATTGTTGCTTTGGTAAATGAAAATGAAAGCACTCCTGGGGAGCTTAAACAACTTAAATCGTAAACAACTACTAAAGTTGTTAAAGGTGGAAGAAGACAGACCACAGGCATTTGAAAGAAGAAGTTGGCCAAAGCACCAGTAATGAAAGAAGCAATAAACTTCACATTTTAGATATAATCCCTACCATAGAGTTAGAGACGTGGCCTTGACTGCCGTCGCTTCCAGCTATAAATGATGCTGATTAGCATGTTCCTGAAAGACAGTCCTCTTCTGCCACATGTAACATTTTTCAGTCTCTTCAGCTTGTGATGCCTCTTCGATAAGAGAACATCTGAAATCCCCCTTATCTCTCTTTTTTTAATTCCATTTCAATCACAAGGGTGTCAGTCACAATCCCACGCTACTCAGCCACCATGATTGCTGCTGTGCTTCGGCTGACAAGCTGTGAAAGTTTTGGCTGCCCAAAATCATTGTGAGCAGTTTTACTTTTTTCTGTTGTTGTCAGAACTGAGAGATGTTTGCATCTATTGCCATTTGCCAATGTACCTTCACACAGATGTATCAGTGAGTTTCAGTAACATCAAGTACTGCTGCCTTGTTAATGAGACTCAGCTGCTCATTCCAATATCACTTAAACATGCACAGAAATAATTTCCTTATTCTTTAGCGTCTTTTTTATTTATTTTTTTAATTCCTGTCATAAAGAAGGAGAGCAATACATGGGGAAAACCAGTGTGGATCAACCACTCCTGTACGTTGCAATGAACCAAGGACTGTTTCAATGGAAATTACTTTCAGTGTTGGAATGCATAATCTAACCAAGAAGGAAGAGAAGAGATTGGAATGGTTTCTTCTCTCTAGTGGGCTGTGAGCCTTTGGGTAAATCCCAGGGAATTGTGGAAGACCTGAGGAACTCACAGTGTTGGGAGCAATTTGTCAAGAACAACTGAGTCTCGTACACAGTCACATGTTCTGCAGCAAATGTGCAATCTTCTAATAATTTAATCTAGAAATTAGATTATGCAGCTGTCATTTTAGATAAAATACTGAAATTTATGCTTATTGGGCTTCAGGTGCAGGCTTCACTGATAGCTGCAGTACCTGCAAGCAAGACAAGCACTGCTCATTACATTTATTTATAACTCCTGAGACAAGTGTAACAGAGCCATCTTGAACATATGTAGTGGTTTGAGCCTTAACTGGGAGTTAAGAGTTCAGATGGGGGTAAGGCTGAGAATCTCTCCCCCGCTTCCCTCTCCTTCCTCCCAATAGAAAGGGAAAAAAGGGAAGGGAAGGAGAAAATCCACCAAGAAATAATTTGGAGTCAGCTTGGAAGTAGAGAGGTAAAGAATTTTCTTTAAACGATATATGTGTGTGTGTGTGTATATATATATATATATATATATATATATATATATACAATAACAGGTAAGGTTCACAAGGGCAAGGAACAAGGATGGATGGGAGGGGAGGAAAAAAAAACCAAGAATACAAAACCAGTCTCTCTCTCTCTGAAGAGGCGCGGAGGCAGCAGGGGGAAGGATCAGGCCTGATCACGTGGCAGAGGAGCAGGAAGGCAGCCGCAGTAGCTCTTGTCCAGGAGAGGCAGACGCCGAAAAGGTGAGCTAATGGCTAATGTCCTCACTTTTATACCATAGCTGGGTGGGGGGGAGGAGTGGAACAGACTCAGTTTCCCAGGGGAAAACACCCTGCAGGGAGGGCAAAGCACTCACAAGCCCTCCACCCTGATTGCAGAATGGGCGTTAACCCACCACAACACACAGTAAAAAGACACCAGCTCCAAACACATATTTCAATCATTATTTTAACTGCAGTATGGTTTCCAAATTATTTTGAAAACACATTTTTATTGAAGTGAATGATTTGTCAAAAGTACTTCCAGCAGGTGAAAGAAAAAGAGCAGAGAAACTGGAGCTTGCTTAACCAAGTTTATAAACCTGCTGTTTCAGTCTCAAAGATAAATTACACTGCAGGAGCACGTTCACTAAATGTTCATGCTCTCCTTCTTGCCCTCCTACTTATGTTCAAAGAGTAGAATAGAAAAACATAAATCAAAGTCTCAGAACATATTTCTTCTCCAATTCTGAAGCTGCCATATCTCTATACTTGAATCGTAACCCCTGCAATACAAATAAAAAGCATGGCCCAGCAATCACCACTTCAAAATAATTAGAGGCAACACAGTAATTTACACTTACCTGAAGTCTTTCACCCTAAGGATCCCAAAGCAATTTATATACAATATAGATGTGGCTGATACGAAAATAATAATGCCAAGAAGCTACTGGGGAATTGAGGGATTCTCTAAATCGTGTGGACCTTTGCAGTCCAAAACTTGACATATGCCCATTAGTCTGCTTAGCAGCTTGAACTAAATCAATTACAACTTCTTGTCCCTAATTTAGGAAGAGTTTGACACTGACAGGTGTGCTCTGAACCTTTCTCTAATTCCTGTTGATTATTTTGAAAAGTTAGGAAAGTACTTGATACAACATTGCTCATCAGACATGCCCAGCTTCAGGATGTGCCCAGGACTAGCCTATTCTTCTGGAGGAAAAAAAGGCCCCGATATCCATGCTTACTTTCCCTTTCCTTTATCACCTTTATTTCTGATCCATCCAAGCTCTAGGTAAATACTGGCTTACAGGCAGAGATTTGCTTCTTCTGTGATAGCTCTACCAGTTGTTCATCTTATTAATACAGGCAGTCTGTGGGTGCTTGCTGTTCATAGCACCAGGCTGTAGTGACAGAAATTGGACAGAAATTGATAGAAATAGCTGTGAAAGAGCTGCTGGCTCCCTGGTCCTCAAACCTCACCCCAGGGTGCTGGGTGAAAAGAGGCTTGGGAAACTGAAAGGATACCTATTTTGAATTTGGAATCCATGTACCTTTTCAAGACCGTTTTAATATGGAAAAGGGCTACTGGTTCTTTTTATAAACATGGGTTTTGTTCTGGCTTTCCTTAGTCTTCAAAGAGCAAACACACAAACTTTGAAAGCACCTATCTGTTTGCTTTTTAGGATCCTCAAAAGGCAAATTTTGGGGGAAAAAAATCTCATTTGCTATTGGAGTCATAGATGCCAGCAACAGCAAAGTCCAAAGAGATCAAAAGAGATCCCTGCGAACTCCAGCATTTTAAGGGACAGTTTAAAATTGAGACATGGTATAAAAACACCTTCATGCTATGGGATGTTTCAATCTCAAGGGCAGGAAACTTGCTCTTTTCCCTCGTTCAGTCCTCTGTAGCACATTTCTCTACCAGCATGCTTACATAGGCCTGTCAGGGAAACAGAGGATTTTTAATGGATTGAATGAGGACAGCACATACCACAAGACTGCAGCATCTGATCTGCATAGCTAATGTGCTGCAGTCAATCTGATGAGCGAAAAGCATTGGCCTATCTGCTCATCATCAGGAGAGTCACTGGCTTGGGAAGGAGGAAACCCAGCTGCTTTGGGGGAGGGAGGTGTTTGGTTGGGTTGTTGTTTTGGGTTTTTTTAATAAAGTAACATCGGGGAAAATCTTTCCATTTTTGCTTCCCGCATGGCACCACATCTCTGTTTCACTCCTGGGTGGCAGCTGCAGAATCACGCAGCTGGGAGACAGGAGTTTGCTGTGAAGGTATAGAGTGAGAAGTGATTGGGTGGGAGTTTTTTTTCCTTTCTTCATGATTCCTGGGCTGACAGGTGATCCCCTAACAATACCTGAGACAAGTGAATTATTCAAGCAGTTTTCATAAGGGGATGCTGGAGAAGGTTGATTGCATTGCTTCATACTGGATTTATTTTCCCTGACACTTTTGGGGGGGGGGATAAAGAGGCAATGAAATGGGCATCTTTCTTCAATTAGAGAGCCCTTAGAAATTGCAAGTGTTCATTTTTGTCTGTTAAGAGACAAATGTCAAAGTGAAAAGGGTGAATAAATAACAGACCTCATAATGAGGCTGGCTTGGGCTAAACTCCAGAACTAAACCAACAAATACATGAACTTTATTTATTTTTCAATCTTCATACTCCTTCACTTTGTGGTTCACAACTACAAGAGGTGAAAACCAATTTCATTTAATAGAAAAGCTGCCCAAAGAAGCTATGCCAATTTATACCACCCGGGAATCTCACCCAGTGCTAATCTGTTTCATTCATCCCCATTTCTTGACATATAACTGCCAGGGGACTAGCCTGGGTGTATTACTCAAGTGTCACCAGTAACGCTGTTTCTTTCTCTGCCATTCTTTCTGGAGCATCTGAGACAAGAACAGATTTCAAAACTTGATTTGTAAAAGTGAGTGGACGCAAGGGGAACAAAATTGGATTGAAGGAGTAAGATTCTGTAGTAACTTCTGGATAAAACAGGTCCTGTCGTTGCCTTTACTGCAGACAGGAGTTAATTCCATAGTTCAGTTTTATCTTTTCTGTTCATATACTTATTAAAATTATTTATAACATAGAGCTTGTAACTGCAAGGGACTGCATTAGAGGAACCTTGCGGTTCCATGGATCTTCATCTGTGGTTTCACTGCTGTCATGGAGTGCAGCCATTGTGAGAAGTTTGTCTGGAAATGGCAAAGATTTAGACTATCAGCTCAACAGGTCTTGCATTGACTTCAGAGTTCAACCAAAAAATCATTGCAGAGACCTGATAACAGGGAATACATGTTTGCTGCCTCCTATATCTCTAGTCATACTGTTTTGGACTAGAAAGACATTTTCAGTCCTGTCCTTGCTACTGCAGATGACTAAATAATAAAATCCATTTTATGTACTGATGGATTGCTTTGTTCTGTCATAAAGACACTTCACATCCTGTAGTTTTATTTCTGGTTACTGAAACTTTCAGTCAATGCCAGGCATACTCTTGATTGAAGTGTCTTTTGAAGTCTCCAGATATTATAGCATTAGGAAGAAAGGGAGGAGAAAAGACAGATGCCCAAAGAAGCACCTTAAGCTCAGACACAACTTTACTGTATTAGGTGTCCTTGAGATAAAAACTTGTTTGAAAGGAGATGGATTCTTCAAATTTCAGAAGCATCAATTTATCCTGACCTATTTCAGAGCAGCAAATCTGCATATTCTCACCTCAGCTAAACAGGGTGGGGGGGGGAATCCTTCATATACATCTGACACAGATTTGAGTCTTTCCCATTCCAATACAATTCAAGTTTGCTTTGCTCAGTACTTGTGTACTTGCTGCCTGACCCAGGGCGGTACCTAGGGAGTGGTGTGGGTGCAGATTCACTTGGCAAAGCACTCCTGTGCATCATGACATGCTGTGCTCAAGCTGAGAGGCTCTGCATGTTCTTCCTGTGCACTGGGATCTTTAAGAGACACTGTTTGTGAATCATAGCAGCCTCTGAAACACATAATGGCTCCATGGTTCTAAGAAAGAACAAATATCTCTGTAACAAAAAATACCTAAAGACACACAATCAATAAGGAATTAGGACTTAGAAGTAGACTTATTTATAGTGTATATGGCTGCATAGAAAATAGGTCTTCTCAAACAAAATTCAAGTTGTCTTACCGTTAAAGTACAAACTTAGATGTCAAAGTGGTTATGCTGTCAGAGTAGGATTCTGTATCCCATTTGATTTGCTTCCAGAAGATGCTCTAACTGAAAAGAGCACTTTGAGACTGCACAAGGATGTTCATGCTAAATGATTAAAATTATAGACCAGATAGATCTTAAAGCACACATTTAAGTGCCAGTATCTGTCTTAGTTCAGTGCTGCTGTACATTGCATTTACAAGCAAGCATAAGTGATCATTAATAAAATTCACAGTAAGATTAAAAATTAGCAAGCTGGTCAATAATGGGAATTGCTAGATTATGTAAATCAATCAACAGAGTAACACAGATTTTAAAACTGCAAAATGTCAGGCATTAAAGGTCCTTAAAAGGTGTGAAATGGAATAAATGACACTGTAGTAGTGAGAGACTCACGATAGAAAATCCCCAGTGAAATGTGACTTCCACAACTGAGAAGGGAGAAGCGGAAGGACAAACCAAATATTTGACTTCATGATAAGCAGAACCCAAAATGCCCAAGAGGGATTTTTTTTCACCCCACTTTTTAAAAGAGCTGTTGAAAGTGCTGGAAAAGGGGAGAGGAAGAAGAGGAGGCTGAAGGCAGAAGAGGACACAACAGGACACAGGAGTTATGTGATGGACACAGCAATATTATCAGCATGGGTATCATGTAGGTTTGTAATTAGGATGTAACTGTGCAAGGTTCCAGTCCTGTATCAGTGGCTGTTGGATAGAGACTTCTTCACCTCTGCCTGTAAGAACACTAACGTCTTACAACTTCTGCACTACTTGTAGTAGATATCTTGCTAGTTTATTGCAAAGCACTTCCCTAAAGTAGTACTCTCTCACTCCCTGTTAACTTTGTACCCAGCTTTACACAATTAATTAGGGAAGCATTCAAAGACCTAGATTTTAAACCACTTAATTAATAAGGAATGAACACTTAATGGCTATTCCTCTCAGACTGTTTAATTTAATGAGGGAATTTGCAAGAAAAAGAAACCAGAAAAATCGATTCAGTGTGTAACAAATCATGACAGAAAACAGAAATGTCTGAGATGAACATATGTATCTGTTTACTGTTTGACTGTACAGAAGCATCCCTTTCAGGGTGTTGTACATTACTGGTAATGGTGACAGAACTCATTAGCACCAAGCAACTTCTTCATCCAGTCAAACACATTGGTATTTCCACACACCCAGGATGTCGCTGTTTCCATCCTACCTCCTAAAAAGAAGATACAGAAACACAAGAATAGAGGAGCCTTACCATTTGCCCCAGAATAAAGAAAAGGCTGAAGAAGAGAACAATGATGTCCTGAGGTCCCAGACACCCTCCTGAGCTCAGGTGCCACCAAACAGCATTCAACTTGGCATTGCCCTAGGCCAGGAGGCTGAAGGCACCCTTTGTGGTATCTCTGCAGGAGGAAGATCCTGTTCAGAAGGAGATAGGACACATGTGGCACCATAATGTCCCCAACTGGAAAACCTAGAGAGTTCTCATCCTAATACCCAGCTGGGTAATGTAACTTCATGCAGGACACATTTATTTGAACTAGATCTTTCTTACAGAAAAGAAATCAGGCAGCGGCAGCAGCCTATCACTTTTATTTTGTAGGAGCTGTCACACTGGCATCACACTAAAAGCAAAATTTCTTTTCATGTCAGCAAAAGGTCTGAATGCCAAATGATGGGAAAATGCCCTTCTAAGTTACTGAGACATTTTTAGTTGTTTCTTTCCCTGAGGTAGCCGCCACAAACAAGAAGAACCGAAGCTGAAGACACGATAATTTAGTAAAGAGCACTGAAATACTTCTAGGAATTTCAGTAAGACCTAAGAAAATATCAGAGCGGCTGTTACACTAAGCTTTGTAAGGACCATAAAAGAAAAAGCCCCTCTACTGAGACTTTAGAAATTAGAATAGAATAGAATAGAATAGAATAGAATAGAATAGAATAGAATAGAATAGAATAGAATAGAATAGAATAGAATAGAATAGAATCATATTATCAGTCAGGGAAGGCAGGGACCACAAGGATCATCCAGTTTCAACCACCCTGCCGCGGGCAGGGACACCCCACACTAGATCAGGATGGCCAGAGCCTCATCCACCCTGCTCTTAAACACCTTCAGGGACGGGGCCTCAACCACCTCCCTGGATAACCCATTCCAGGGCTTCACCACTCTCATGGGGAAGAACTTCCTCCTCACATCCAGTCTGAATCTCCCCACCTCCAGCTTCATTCCATTCCCCCTAGTCCTATCACTACCTGATAGCCTGAGAAGTCCCTCCCCAGCCTTCTTGTAGGCCCCCTTCAGATACTGGAAGGCCACAATAAGTTCACCTTGGAGCCTTCTCTTCTCCAGACTGAACAGCCCCAACTCTTTCAGTCTGTCCTGGTAGGAGAGGTGCTCCAGCCCTCTGATCATCCTTGTGGCCCTTCTCTGGACATAGAATAGAATAGAATAGAATGGAATCTAAGCTCTGCTTTTAAAACACAATTATTCTGGTACATACACAACATCAGGCTTTGTGCAGAGGAGAGATACTGATTCGTTTAGATTCCAAGAACTTGGAATTTGGTAAGATCTAAGTATAAACATTAAAAAAAAAAAAAAAAAAACCCACATTAATTTTCTAAAAAATACTTTATTCATCAGGACTGGCAAGACTGATTTGTGTTAAAATAAAATGAGACTCCAATGTACACAACATTTCAAAATAAATACTAGCACATAGCATTGTATGATTTTGCCAACCATCTGCATGATTCATCCCCATACGACGGTTCAGCCATCTCTCCCTTTTGCCAAGGCATTTGGAATATAGGCTTCCTGATACAAAGCCTAACATTTTATTCCTCAGCTACTGCTAATTAAGCCTTCTGCTGTAATTCAAATCAATCCAGTAAGACTGAATAAGGAACTGGATCTCCACAGAGCTGGGCCTCTCTTCCACAGCTCGTATAAAAAAGGCATTTAGAGAGCATAGAGGAATTTCTTTAACAAAACAAAACCCAAAAAAAAAGCTAAGGGATAACCTTTGGTCAAGAGGAAGAGGAGGGGGGAAATTAGAGGAAACACATTTTTGCTTTCAAGAGGCAAATCTGAATGCAAAGCCCAAGAAACTCTAAGGAATAGAGAATAAATGCCATATTGGCCAGAAAGCAGTGAGGTTGGCTGGGTAAGTGAGTGGACTGGAGTAAGCAACAAAATGTTTCCTCAGCAAATCGCTGAGCCCACCCCAATAAATTTTATTCTGGCCAGCAGCAGCCTCTCTGCCAAAGAAGCAAGATGCCTGTCCAGGACAGGATTTAAGTCTAAACATGATTTTTAGAACATCAGTTGAATTCTGAAATTTATGCAATCACTTATGACTAATTCTCTATTATTTATTATTATTATAACAAAGTTATACTATATGCAATTGTCTCTTTAGCTTAGGTTTTAAATTAATATGAGTCATTCTCCTTCCATTTAAAACCTCTTTTTCCACATGTACAACACTTGCAACTAGCTTTGGAGGTGAAATATCACAGGGGCTAATTCTCCCCTGGTTTAATTTAACTGGAGAAAACAGTTACATAAAGGACAGATTTGAATCATTACAGTTTGAGCTCTCACAAGGAAGATAGAAAGCAATGGAAAATCTATGGGTGCATAAAAATTTCAGTGGGTTTTTTGGGTTTTAATGAGGCATTTTTGTTTTAACTGTAGGGAGGACAGGGAAAGATGTAAGTACTTCTGCAACATGGTACTAAACAAACCGTGGAACAAGACTCGGCCTCTTCTCTGCCCCCTATTGTGCTCCTGAAATTGCTCATGAAACAAAGCATAATTGATATGATTGTCAAACCCTCTTTCTCCAAACACCATAATAACTTCCTGCACCTAAACACCATGGGACTTTTGGCAGAAGAAAAGAAAGCTCCTAGCTCTCTACAAGAAGCGGCAGCTTCCTTGGCATCGTCATTCTGTTTCAACAAAATTATCTAATCTATATGCTAAATTATTCCCACATTTAGAGCTGCAGCACTGCTGTGCTGTCACTCTGGCAGTGCCCCAGCACGACTGGTTTTTGCTTTGGGATATTTTGCAAGGCATCACACAGGCTGGCATGTTTAAAGGTTGATTGTGCCTTCTGGGCTTGACCCACCAGGTGCGTTTTGCACCATCCGTCTACTGTGTGGTTTACAACCTCAGGGGGCTGCTGCTCTGGCAGCAGACAGAGCACTGTAACAGACTCCCATCAGCAACCCACACCTCTGATGCTCTTGTAACCTGCACCACAGATAAACACCTTGGAACAGGGATCAATTAGTTTTTCAAATATTTTAATTGATCCTTACCTGTGGACAGCTTGTGCCTGTGGACACCTTCATGGTTGCAAGGCTGAGTTCTGGTTTTCCAAAGCCCAGGCCTATCTAATCACAGAGAAGACACCACTAGGTTGAAAGCAGTTACCTTAAAAATGCCTTATTAGCCCTGATTTTGACTGACAAATTATATCAAGTTTGTTATGATAAACCTGAGAAAAACAATTCTCTCCCTCTTATTAATGCCACTTCATATGTATTTTACCAAATTCATTGCATGTTCTGTAGCAACTTCTGTAGTATGAGCTGAATAATAAGAAATGTATAATTGGGTGTATTTTGGCCTCTTAGGTGAATTTCTGCTCCAGTATTAAACAAGCATAAGGATTTACAGTAAGAATATGTGCATGCACAATCATCAAACCTTGTGTCTTATTTTTAACTTTAAAATTCATTTCCCAGACAAAGTTTGAGTGGTCTCAAATGAGCCAGGAAAATTATCAAAATTCATTATGGAAAAATATTTGAGAATGTTTGAGAGCAAGGTTTTGCTCTATTTGTTTGGTTTCATTTTTTCCATGGGAATGATCTGAATGCATTAAGAAGGCTATTAAAATGCATCCCTCCTTTGCATGAAGAATAGAAATTCTCTGACAAATTACCTGAAGTGGAATGTATTCAATTCCATCCCAAGAGGTAACATTTTGTTTTGAGAAAATCCAGATTCATAAATACCTGTGAGCTCTATGCATACAAGTACTTAAAACGGCATGGAGTTTCTAATTTAGAAGTCATGTCTCTAAAAAAGGCCTTGCTGGAAGATGACAGTTGAGCAGAGAGCCCAGTACACAACTGGCCCCTTTCTGGTCCAAAAAAGGAAGGAAACCACCAGCAAACCCCTCTCACACAAAGGCTGTCAGTTCAGGGGGTAATCCAGGAAGGTAGCTTAGCAGCCCCTCAGAGACCAGCACAGAGCCAGGCAGTTGCTGAGTAGAGAAGGAGCAGCAGCCTCTGAATTCAAACCTGTGCTGAAATAACAGGAGGTTGTAACAGACTCCTGAACTGGTGGTGCTCCTCTTCCAAAAGGAAGCATTTCTTTATGAGAATATTCCAGGTTTTGGAGTAAAACTTTCATTTTCAATGTGCTATGTTTTGATTCTAGATTAAAACAAAACAAAACCTCAACAGCTTGGTTTTGGCAGAAATCAGACAATTCTCAGCGGAGAGAAAAATAGAAGTTTAACATAATTAACAAAATAATTTCCTAGTAAAAGACAATTCTGACCAGGGGGAAAAAAATGACCTATCCCACCCTCCTTCATGTATAATGAAAATGGATTTTAGAAATCCAACAATGCCTACAGGGTGAAGCAAATTTCCCTTTGCTCCATGCATGGAGCACTCAGTTTGGTACCCAGGAAACTCCACTGATTTGGACAGTTTCCCACATACACCTCTGCTGTTAAATGGGAAAACACAGTGCTGGGCATGTTGGATGAATGATGTTCACAAAGTACAAAGATGACAGAAGCAAAAATTGCAGGAGAAGTAAACATCTACAAGTGTTATATTTAGATCTGCCCATGAGTAGCTCAGCACATCTTTTCTGTGAAATTATTTCTGTCAGCATTCTTAAAATATTACTGCTAACCTATAAGAAATATTCCTCATTAATTTTGACAGGTAAATATATTTGAATCTGACCCAGAGATGAGCTATCATTGGCTGGTGTGTTAAACTTTTCCCTGCCAATATTAATTGTTTGCAGGGGGTAGGGAGGGAAGCAAGCTCTTCATAGGACTTAAATATCACTGGAGATCAAAATACTTCATGTTGTCAAAGGTTTCCTTCCTAATATTCACAAGTTTAATGTCTAAGAAAGGTAGCTAAGTAATTTGTGATTGACATTTACACATAGACAATCATATGCAATATATTAATTCAGTGTTTATAGCTCTCCATGCAATTAACAGCACTGCAATTAAGTTCTGGCATAATACTACATTTCAAAAGGCCAAGAAAAGGATGGATATAAAATGAGCCAGCAGAAATAAGTCCTTTTTCATTCCATTTTGTCTTTGATGGTTTCATCCTTAAAGAAGGACTCACAAGCACTGGGACTGGGCTGAGCTTGTGAAATGTCCAGAGATGAAGCTTAGCAAGAGACACAGTCATGGGCACAGAGATCATGAAATGACAGAGTTCTCAGCTGTTAGATATATAAAGAGCGGTGTATTCCAAATAGCAGTTTCAGAGACTGATTGACAAAGTCCCTTAGGAGACAGTCCTCAAGGGTTGAGGAGTCCAGGAAGGCTGGACATTCTTCAAAAAGGAAGTCTTAAAGGTGGAGGAACAGGTCATCCCCATGTGCCAAAAGACAAGTTGTCAGGGAAGAAGGCTGAATAGAGAGATTTTGTTGCAACTTAGGGTAAAAAGAGGAGAGTTTATGGTCTTTGAAAGAAGGGGCAGGCCATGCACAAAGCTGTCATGAGACTATGCAGGGGAAAAATTAGAACAGCCAAGGACCAGCTAGAAATTAATCTGGCTACAGTTGTTAAAGAGAACAGGAAATCTTTCTACAAATGTATTAATGACAAAAGGAGGACTAAAGAGAATCTCTGTATTTCACAGGTTGCAGGGGAGAACACAGTGATCAAGGATAAGGAGAAGGCTGAGGTACTCAATACCTTCTTTGCCTCAACTTTAGTAGTGGAACCAGCTGTTCTCTGGGTACCCAACCCCTGAGATGGAATATAGGAATGAAGAGCAGAATGAACCCTTCATAATCCAAGAGGAGATGCTTAGCAACCTGCTGCACATAGACACAAGTCTGTGGGGCCAGATGCAATACACACAAGTGTACTGAAGGAGATGGCTGAAGTGCTCACCACATGCTTCTACTTTCCATCATTTACCAGCAGTCCTGGCTAACCAGAGAGGTCAGAGCTGAGTGGAAATTGCAAATGTGATGTTCATCCACAAGAAAGGACAGAAGGAGGATCCAGGGAACTACAGACGTTTCAGTCTGACCTCAGTGCCTGGGAAGGTCATGGAGCATGTCATCTTAAGTGCCTTTATGCAGTATGTGCAGGACAACCAGGGAATCAGGCCTGGCCAGTTTGAGTTTGTGAAGGGAAGGTCCTGATTGATTAATCAAATCTCCTACTACAACAAAGTGAGCACTTTGTGGATGATAGAAAGGCTGTGGATGTTGTTTACCTGGACTTCAGTAAAGCCTTTGAAACTGTCTCCCACAGCATCCTCCTGCAGAAGCTGGTGGCTCATGGCTTCAATAGGTGGATGCTTTGCTGTGTAAAAAACTGCCTGGATAGTTGAACCCAGAGAATGATGGTGAATGGAGTTGTTTCTTTACTATCACTAGTTCCCAAGTTGGCATGGTCTCCTAAATTGAGTCTCGTTTTATTCATAAGTGTTATGCAGCACTTTCAGTAAAGCAGGTGGTAACTCCCAGTCATTCTGCTTTTCAAAGCTGAGTAAGCAAACCATTCTGTGTTATTAACTAGTACAGGTTTTGTTAGTATCAAGTATAATACAATTGATTCAATTCCCTTCTTACCAGGATGGCACATGCTGTTTAGCTAAATTATACTTCAGAACAAGATCACTCTGAATTCCTGAAGCAGATTGCCTGGCTTATCAAATGAATCACAGTATCACAGTATCACCAAGGTTGGAAGAGACCTCAAAGATCATCAAGTCCAACCTGTCACCACAGCCCTCATGACTAGACCATGGCACCAAGTGCCACGTCCAATCCCCTCTTGAACACCTCATTCCAGAACAGTGCATATCTCTCCTATTTTATTATGGCATAATGATCAGAAACTTATTTCTGAAATATTTCTAAGGATCCAGGAGTGATTCAGAGTTAAAAGGCCAGGCGTGTGACAAGTGAGCACAGGTACTTTAAATGTGTTTGCTATCCAATTAGTGCTTGTTTCTGTCCTTTGGTACTGCATTAAATCAGGTTAATGAGTGAAAATTGCCTATGGTTTAATATCACTTTAGCTATTTTTATACTAATCACATTTAGCATTGATTTCTAGCTAAGTCACCTTATTCAAACACAGTTTGCATTTATACATACTTCTGTATACACATATATAAATGCATAATGATCTGAGAAGTGAGCATGCAATAGGGTTGTCTCCTGTATTCTAATTCTATAGTCTCAAAAAATCGATTTGAATTTTTATGTCTGCATCTATGCAGCACAGAATTGTATCCAAAGGTTGCATCTTACCATGCAGTGTGCCTGTGCAAATGGGAGGTGACCGTCTGGTGGTTCAAAAGCCAGCTCACATCTGCTTTTCTATCTCCACAGTAATGGCTCCTTGTTAAGCTTAAAAAGCAGAAAATAGGTATGTTTAAAAAAAAAAATTAAATGGATACAACATTATGTCAATGTCCTTTTAAGTAAAATCAAGCTTGCAGCACTGCTATGGTGCATGAATCATACTGGGCACAGCTGTCCAGTCTGCACTTCCCCAGCATGGGAGAGGCACCACCACAGTGCAGCTTAACCCCTGTCTGCAGGAACCTGTGTGCACCAAGGATTTGTGCACCGTGCTCAGCACAAATTCAGCAAGCTTTGGAACTTGCCTTCTAGTTATTTATTTAGCATTAAAGTAGCCCTAGACTAGGACCCTAGGCTCTTGACTGTTGACTCTGATTCAGTGCTTTAGTAGCATTTCTCTCTCTTGGTTTCTTTTCACATGCTTGCACATGCAACTAAAGGCACTTCTCTCTCTCTGCTCCCCTGATACAGCAGCAGTGCTGTTTCAGCTATGCTCATAAACTCTTTCAAGATACAGAGGTAATTTATAATATCTTCACTTGCAATTGAGATTATTTCCAAATTGTATTTGTGGCTGTAGCGTTTCTGACCTACTCTGAACTGTATTCTAAGACTTGTTTAAGTATCTTCAAAATAAATGTTACAGTGTCAGGCAGGAAGGCAACTCAGAGGTTTTGGGCAGAGCCTTTCTCATTTTGCTCCTTATCAGACAATGAACCTCGCCTTACTGACTGTAAATTTAGTCAAAAGAAGAAAGGTCTTCCAAATATTTTCAACAATACTTGATAAAAACACCACACGCAGCTGCTCCACCCACATGTCTTGGTCATCCAGAGGGTATAAACACTTTAAAAGAGATACAAAATAGCCAAAGCAAATCTAGAATCAATTTCAGAGGTCTAAATTTAGAAAATAATTTAGCTCTTAATTTAAGAAAGATTTAGCTCTAAATTTAAAAAAGATTCTTTGTTTGCTTACTCCAGTATTTTAACCTTAAAAATCAAGGCTAAGTCAATACAACTTAGAAAGCTGTCTTGGATTTTAGCATTTGAGAAAGTTTTGGAGGATGTAGGGTTTTAAAAAACCTGACCAATCCCCTTACAACACTTCTGCATGCTTTTGAGCTTGAAGTTCCAGCAGTGGTGAATTTATTGTGCAGATTATGATCAGAAAAGACTGGTTTGCATGGGCTAAAAATGGAAACTCAGAAGTGAAATTCTCCCTTTTCCCCATTTTGTTTCATCTAATCGCTAGAAATGGTATTTGAATTATTCCACAAAGTGTAAATGAACATAACTTGAACAGAACTTTTAATGAAAAGCTGACATCGACTGTCATTAGTATTCCTTGTTCCTGCTAATCTAGATAGTTTCTGATCACATTTTTCTTTGTAGTTTCTTTGCAGAGTCTCAGGGTTTGTTTCATTTACAATACAATACAATACAATACAATACAATACAATACACCAGGTTGAAAGAGACCTTCAAGATCATCGCGTCCAACCCATCAACCAATCCAACCCACCTAAACAACTAAACCATAGCACCAAGCACCCCATTAAGTCTCCTCCTGAACACCTCCAATGAAGGTGACTCCACAATGCATAACTAGTTGCTCTAATAGTTGAGTGAATTCTTCCTATGTCCAGTACACTCCTAAAACCAACCCAAACTGTTACATCCTGTGGGTTGTAAGGATGACAAAACATGGTTTGAACAGCAACTGTGATCCTATCATAAGCCTCAGAGAAACAGAGAGTATTTCACTATCTCCAGTTTCTATGATATCTGACTAGGATTAAAATATTAAAATATGAGAAGATCAATTATTGAACCACACTCTTTATTCACTGACACTTCTTGTCAATTAAGCCAAGATTTGGTTTCTCCGGCTTCCTACACTATATTTTATTACAGCAATTCTTCTTTTCTGCATTTTTCCTTGAAGTTTGTCTGTTGAGGTGGTTTTTTTAAGCCAGATCACAGAAGTAGGCTGCTTCATAAGTCTCTGTAATAAAATAGCACTTTTATAAAAAATCTGCAAGAATTTTTTTCCACAATTCTCTACCTCAGGGCCGCACGGGATTTTCCTCAGAGAGACCTTTTTCCTCTTTCCCTTCCCCAGATAAGTCCTTTCATGCTTTTTCTCACAGCTATCCAAGAAAACAGTATTAACTCCTTAGCCTCTTTGCAGGAATCCTTTCCCACTGGACAGTGCTGTTCAGTGTCACGTCCCTCTGCTCCAGCAACACAGGCTCAGTAATGCTCAGCATCTGCTGGAGGTGAGAAAGGGCATGACAGATGTATTATGAGTTATATATCATCCATGAGGCACATGGCAGAACTGGAATTCTTCCAGCTCCTCTGTGGTGGGTAGCAGTGATGGGGTAACCTGAGTGGCTGCAAGGACACAGACACCTCTCTTCCCAAATTAGGACAAGGGTGAAGCAATTCCCCTTGCAGCCATGTGTAAGAGGTCTGGGGTTGACAGGTGATGAGGGGGCTTATTTTACTACCTTTTCCCATGCTACCTCCTGGCTTGGACACTAACTAGTGCCTGGGAGCAGTACCAGTGACAAAGGAAAAAGAGTGGATATTCTCATAGTGCCAGGTCCTTAGATCATTCTTCTCTGCAACCAGTCAGAAACATCTTCAGAACTTCCTCTTTCAGGGCTATTTTTCACAGTATCACAGTATCACAGTATTACTAAGGTTGGAAGAGACTTCGAAGATCATCGAGTCCAACCTGTAACCACAGACCTCATGACTAGACCATGGTACCCAGTGCCACATCCAGTCCCCTCTTGAACGCCTCCAGGGACGGTGACTCAAACACCTCCCTGGGCAGCCCATTCCAAATGCAGTGCTGGCATGATCTTCTTGTTAAACTCTCTTTTCAGCACCCACACAGCATTGCCAGTTCTCTCAGGTGTGCCACGAGTCTTGATCTGAGGGTGTTTTAGCTATCTTGGGATGGAAATCCCAGGGAGGTGGTGGAGCCACCATCCCTGGATGTGTTCAAGAGGGGATTGGATGTGGCACACAGTGCCACAGTCTAGTCATGAGGTCTGTGGTGACAGGTTGGACTTGATGATCTTTGAGGTCTCTTCCAACCTTGGTGATACTGTGACTGTGACATCTATTTTTTCAAAACCACTCCCTTTTTTCATATATGCCTACCACACAACTAGAGCACAGCTAAGGTTAAAGTCATCTGCTCTGCAGGAGGGAAAGTTGAATTAACTCTGAACTTTATAGCCATGCTCCAGTACCCAGCCTACCCCTTCTGAAACTACCTCAGATGACATTTCATGTGACAGTGTTGACTGCATCTGCCTTTAAAGAGCTGACTACACCACTTGCCTTTATTTTCAATGAAACTAAATTCAAAGCCTCCTGCAAAATGCCACTGGCTCAGCATCATGCTGGTGCTAGGTAAAGTATGCTGAGTGCAGGCCACCGACTCACTATTTTAGAGGAAAAAAGAACGAGAGAAGATTAAGTCGCTGGGCAAGATAATTTTTGTGGGTAAGTTTGATACTGTGTATATATTTATGATGTTCAGGAGAAGCATAACTTCTCCTATCACACAAAAAATATAACCAAAAAAAAACCCCAAACCCAAAACATTTATTATTCCAGAGCACCTTTTGATTTCTCTGATGACTCCCTGGTCCATTCCTCCTTTACAGGCATTCATTAGAACTGCTGAGATTTTCAGTTGCTGCCAAAGGACCAAAAATCACAAGTAATGAGGATGCCACCCAGGGAGCACAGCACAGCAGCCCTTTGAAAAGCAGGTCCCCAGAGGGATGTTGCAGCTCTGCTCGGGCAAGCTGCCACATCCCATTTTTCACTGGTAGCAAGGCAAGGACCATTCCAGGATAGTGCAGCTGTCTCCTTACCAGGCCATTTGTATCAGAGTCAGCCTCCCAAAGTGTTCCACTACGAACCACAGATTGAAGTCATGGGCAGGCACAAAGCTCTGGGGAACAGGACTTCCCCTTCCTTTGGGATATATGTCAGAAATTACTCCCCTATGATAACATAAGAGTTTGAGCTCACTCAAAAATAAATCAACTGTTAACTCAGAGAGAATTGTTAGGATTCTCTTGCTATTGTCTGTGATTCAGTTATTGTACTTGAAATGCCAAAGAAAGGCACTTCAGCATATGATGAAACTGGAGCAGATGCTGCTCTTGATTGTACAAGTGCTTATCCAGCAAATCCAAAGCAAGAACTTCAGCAACCAGTTTCTGGCAGCTTGGCTTGTCTGTCTGAATAGCTACTGGTAGCTTCCCAGCTCTGTCCTTCATTCACATGTAGGGAAAAACAAACAAACAAACAAACAAATCCAAACCAAACAAACAGAAACACCACCTAAGAGAAAAAGCATTACATGATTTACCCAGAGACCAGAAGTCATATCCCTGCTACTGTCTTATGAAACTACAACCCCTGAGAACAGGAATTTCTACAGCTTTAAGAGGGTTTGTTTTGGGGTTTTGTTTTTGTTTCCTAAACCCAGAGGAATTTTAAATTCAAATTTGCCAGAGTTCAGTGATGCATAAAGTCTTTGGAATAACTCAGGACAGGTGAACCTACTGATGAAAAATTAATAATTAGTTAACAATAATGAAGACAAAGGGCTGCACTGGTATGCAAATGTTCCCTTTATACTCTTCTAGGGTTTTCATGGGAAAAAAACCAAAAGGCACAAGGACATGTCCATTTTTATGTTCCTCAGAGGACCCAGGAAGCTTGGTCATTGTATATGAGTACTTCTCTTTGCAACATTTACCATTTTGCACAGTTCAGCCTTCCAACTTCTCCCATGATCATTCAAGTAGTAATCCAAAAAATCTACCACACTTGTATCTTTGATTTGTTTTACCAATGGCTTTTAAAACATGCTGCAAAACATTATGGGGAAGACAAGTAAGTAAGAGGCTTGGGGATGTAGGCAGAAGAGCCAGGGTGAGGCACAAAGGCAGTGGATGGATGTATACACACATGTATATACAGGTACACACCCTGAACTATCACTGAACCCTGCTTTCCTAAGGTGGGCATGAAGCCAGTGAGATCAGTGACCACCAGTGGCCATGTCAGCTGATGAGTTCTGGCAGCAAGTAATCAGTACATACACAGACTATTTCTCCATCTTTACAGCCTTAGGAGAAAACCTTACCAAGTCCATGTCTGGAAGAAGACCACTGTGTCCAACAGTCAGGGTGGAGCCATACTCCTTTGATGCATTTAATAAATGTTGGCATCCTGAGGCAATAAGTTCCACAAAATGATTATGTGCTACCTGAAAAGCAGATTAAAGTAAAGTATTTGTCAGCACTGGGCGGGGAGGGGGTGGGCAAGGGTGGGGTGTGAGGGTGACTGCATCCTTGACAAGAAGCTGCTGTTGCCAGCTCAGGTGTGGAAGGAAGTAGTCACAAGTGGAAATCAGGAAAGTAGATGTTATTGAGAGGAGATAATAAAGAGAATCAGCATCTTCCTCTACACGAGGGTAAAGGGGAAGCAGTTACAGGTAAACACTCAGAAAAATAATTAACAAATGGAAACTTTCTCACAAGAATTAACACAGACTCTTTCTGTCACTTCTGCAACATGGCAAGCAAATGGCATTTGCATTTCTGCATGAAGAACTTGCAGCAGAATCATGTTTGTATTTTGCAAGTACAAACCCAGTTCACCAAGTCAGAAAACACACAGTCAAAATACACAAGGGCTCATATAATCTGTTAGCTGAACCCAAAGGCTTGGCTGAAAAGCAGAAGTGCTGGTCCTCAAAGCCCTTTAAGCATCTAACTTCCACCCTGCTCATTTGAGCTCAAACAGAACTAATTCTGTTCAGTTCAGGCTCTTCTCAGTACCTGAACCTTCTGAAATTAACAGAAGGGTTTTGCAGACAATGTCTGCTTCTAGAAGTGGTAACACTCAAGGTTTCTAGTTACTACCAAGGATGGGCATGCAGAAGGGTTCTTGCTTATATTTGCTCCTATGGAGACCAAGGTCACTGCTAAATCTGCTGTGCCATGGTGGGGGTGCAGAGAACAAGAGGTCACACCTGTGGGGAGGAGAGGGCAGGACAGGTGATCCTAAACTGACCAATGAAGCATTCTATTCTGTATACATCAATTCAATACAAAGCTGTGGGATCACAAGGATCAAGCTCTCTTCTCTCAACTGCCAGTGTCCAAGGAAGACTCTTTCCATTCTGCCTTTGTTCCTAATTCAGTTCCAGAATCCAGTTCCTGAATCTGGTTCTCACCTGACACTGAATCCAGTCTGGGAATTCCCAGTGGTGATGGTGACAGAATTTCCATCAGCAGAGTTGGGTCCAATATTGGGTTTGTGTATATATTTTTATTTAATTTCACGGTTATTATTTTCATTAAAGCTGTTTAAGTTTTCTTTTCCAAGCCATAAATCCCCTTTATTCCCTTATTATTTCCCTTTGGGAAGGGAGAAGGTCTGTCAGTCACCTAGTGACTAGCCCAACCCTAACTCTTGACACAACCTAGTCACAGTTTCAGGTCTGGGCTTAAATCATTGTTAAATGCTTGATAGATCACATGAACAGGTAATTTCTTCACAGAAACCATTGCAACAATTTCACTTGTTAGAAGCTGTAATCTACAGACTATTCATAATTCCTTGACTATCTTGTTTCTAAGCTGTTCACTGTGATCTTAGAGAGAAACTACTTCAGGAATTTCCTACACACACACCCCCCCCCTCTCCCCCTCCCTCCCTCCGCCCCCCCCCCGCCGCCCCCCCCCAGTTGGTTGCTAACATATAATTCAACAAGGAATTGCAAGCTACTAGCCAGGTAAATCAATAAATAAGAGCCAGGTATCTGCCAGGCAGTGTCTGTCTTCCTGGCTGAGTGATCACCCAATACTGTAACATGTTTCAGGGGCATATTCATTTACTCTCCTGCTCAGGTCCTTTTATCTGTCTTTTCTCTGCAGTGTCTGAACACTTTCCTGTAACACATTAAGCAATATGAATATTATACATCACTTCTATGGTTCTCTTTCTCAGGTTCATGTAGGCAATGAGAGAAATATATTAATGTTAATGATTGCTTTAAAATTCCTTGATACTTAACCTGCTTCCAGCTTTTAGAGCAGGGAGTCTTTCTTACTGGTTAGACCATTTGGGCTTAAAGTTCACTCTAGTTTTAAAATATGTTTCATTCATAGTCCTAGTATTTTAAGGGAGTGGTAATAATGGATTCAGTAACCTTTCTAAAGCAACATAAATTTGGGGCACACAGGGTCTGTGAGGCACTTGTGGCTTTTTCAAGCTGGTGGCCACCCAGAGGACATTGTAGGTGCAGCATGATTGCCTCTGCCCCCATCTCCATACCAGGGATGCTCTCCTGAGTCCATCTGTGCCCATCAGGGCAGCAGCACTGCTGCCCCATCCTATAGTGCTCACCGTGTGAGGCTGTCCCTGCCTCCCTGAGATTTTGTTACTGATGCTAACAGTGCCAATGGCAGCTTGGGAAATTTGGTGACCATGGGTCTCACTGAGGTTTCAGCATGTTGCTCCTGCCTGTTTTTCTCTAGCCACTGTTCAATGCTTGAGAGCAACCAGCTTCTTCTCATCTGATTTCTGAAAACTACCTCTGATTCATTCCTCCAGTCAGTGCAGTGATGTTTCATCTTTCACTGTGGTTTATGTTCAGTGTTACCACATATGAAACAGCCCAGGAACATTTTTCATACAAAAGATACAATACAATACAATACAATACAATACAATACATCAGGTTGGAAGAGACCTTCAAGATCATCGCGTCCAACCCATCAAACAATCCAACCCACCCAATAACTAGACCATACAGCCAAGCACCCCATCAAGTCTTCTCCTGAACACCTCCTGTGAAGGTGACTCCACCACCTCCACGGGTAGCCGATTCCAATGGGCAATCACTCTCTCCGTGTAGAACTTCTTCCTAACATCCAGCCTAAACCTGCCCTGGCGCAGCCTGAGACTGTGTCCTCTTGTTCTGGTGCTGGCTGCCTGGGAGAAGAGGCCAACCTCTGCCTGGCTACAACCTCCCTTCAGGTAGTTGTAGAGAGCAATAAGGTCACCCCTCAGTCTCCTCTTCTCCAGGCTAAGCAACCCCAGCTCCCTCAGCCTTTCCTCATAGGGCTTGTGTTCCAAACCCCTCACCAGCTTTGTTGCCCTTCTCTGGACACGTTCCAGCAAGTCAACATCCTTCCTAAACTGAGGGGCCCAGAACTGGACACAGTACTCAAGGTGCGGCCTAACCAGTGCAGTGTACAGGGGCACAATGACCTCCCTGCTCCTGCTGGCCACACTGTTCCTGATGCAAGCCAGGATGCCATTGGCCTTCTTGGCTGCCTGGGCACACTGCAGGCTCATGTTCAGCCTACAATCAACCAGTACCCCCAGGTCCCTCTCTGCCTGGCCACTCTCCAGCCACTTGGACCCCAGCCTGTAGCACTGCCTGGGGTTGTTGTGGCCAATGTGCAGAATCCGGCACTTGGATGTGTTAAATCTCATGCCATTGGACTCTGCCCATCTGTCCAGCCTGTCGAGGTCCCTCTGCAAAGCCTCTCTGCCCTCCAGCAAATCAACTGCTGCCCCCAGCTTGGTGTCATCTGCAAATTTACTGATGATGGACTCAATGCCCTCATCCAGATCATCAATAAAGATGTTGAAGAGCATGGGGCCCAGTACTGATCCCTGGGGCACACCACTAGTGACAGGCCGCCAGCTGGATGTGGCGCCATTCACCATTACTCTCTGGGCTCGGCCCTCCAGCCAGTTCCTAACCCAACGCAGTGTGCTCCTGTCCAAGCCACGGGCTGCCAGCTTGGCCAGGAGTTTGCTGTGGGGAACGGTGTCAAAGGCCTTGCTGAGGTCCAGGTAGACCACATCCACAGGCCTCCCCACATCCACCAGGCGGGTCACCTGATCATAGAAGATCTCATGGACAGACAGTTCAGACAGTTATGGTACGTTTCTCTAAGACTTGCTCCAAGAGAAAAAGTCTTAAGGCAACTTTTCCAACCTAGTGACTCAGAAAACATCCTCCTCTTGGTGTAAGAGGCAGCCTGAGTGCCTGCAGCCACCCATGAAACAGGATCAGACCCCAGCGCAGGCAGGCATGGCCATTGTCCCATCACCCAGATGGGGTCAGGACCACACGATGCGCACAGAAATACTCCTGCTCTGAAATCCTGGTGTGCAAGAGCACAGCCAGCCCACAGGCACTGCTTTAACAGACGTCCATGCGGCACTTGCTGAGATTTTAGGCCAATCTCTCTCTCCATCTATTCAGTCTCCTGTCATCATTTCCCTTCCAGCTGTCCCAGAGCTTACGGACTGGCACTTTTCTAAGCTACCACAACCTCTTCAGAAAATTTTCTGAAAAGTCATATCATGATATAAAAAAAACCCCAAAAATCCCCTATTAGCACTTATCTTTCTGCTAACATGATTTCCTGTTGTTTGTAGGCTTTGTTTAATATCATCTTTTCAATTTAAATGTTCTTATTCCAAGATTAGAAAAAACAATTCATCAACTTGCATTTCTTTTATCTGTCCTAATTAGTTTTCTAATTAATTCATAACTCCAAAAGCCTTCATTTGTTTCATGATTCAATTTAACTTTTGAGCTGCCATAATCAGATTAGCAATCAAACCCATTTTGAAAATATTTCTTCTCACAGGAAGCTGGGAAAACTCACATAAAACTGCCTCTGCAAATCTAATAAGCTTATGGCTTCTGCTTTGTTCTCCCCAGTCTAATTTTCAAGTTTGCAGGCATCCCACTCAGTCTGATGTGAACTTACCCATACAAGGATGATTCTTTCCCCCAGCAACATCTCTTTTATTATTAGTTATTTGCATTACAGCTCTTGGAAAAGAATCAGAGGTGTGGAGAGCTGGGTTACACGAAACTGCATGATGCCTCGCAGGCACAGCTATGCAGGGCACTCAGACCTCCCAAACCATTGCTCTCCCCACAATTGTGCTGCTCCCCAGCAGTGACAAGTGACATGAAGCTGGTGCATTTGGAAAGCAATCTACTAAACAGCTGCAGTTCAAAAAGGATGTGATCAAAAAACAAATAACAGGGAAAGGATCCTCCTCAAAATAAATTTTGCTGCATCACCCTGATTCAGGAGAACATCACCCTTTGTAAAAGCACTTAAATATATACTCCAATTTGCTGGTCCTCCTGAAGTCCCTGAAAGATAAGCATCCTCAGGAGTATCTTGAATAAAGACAGACTTTGTATGTGATTACACTCCTTAGCTGATTTGGGATCTGGAAAATGTAACCCAAAAAAGTAGAAAGTCATTGTAACAGCCGATTTAAAGGGTGTCACGACACTCTCTGTGCCTATCACACAGCAGCACTAAGATTTTTTTATTCACCTAATACTTTCTTGCCAGTTTTGCCCTGGAAATGGAGAAATAATACAACATTTTCTAAACTTTGCAGATATTCAGAACCTTCTCTCCCATGGCAATGTTTAGAACAGTTTTCTAAAAATCCTAATAAACACTGTCTTCTTTTCATGCTCTCCTTCAGGTATTACCTGACACCACAAAGGGCTAATTCAACAGAACCTCAACAAACCCATGGCTCACACCATGTTCACAGGCTCTATACCTTAGGAGACTGTTTCTAAAAATAGCATTCCATGCTGTTTTCTTCCAGAGCAAAATGTTAAGAGGTGACCTATATAAGGAACTTTTTTGTTTACATAAACACACATGAAGAAGCAATAGAGACAATTGTGTGATAACAGCCTTAGTGTGAACATTACACAGGCAATTATTTTTTGTCATTCGTTGGAGACATCAAAATAAAGGATATTAAATTTATCTAAACAGTTACCACCTTACCCCCAGAAAACCTGGTTGTGTCTGGCCAAGGTTAATGCAATAATTAAAACATGGACACATAGAGAGAGGAATGATACTTATAATGGCACGTTCTACCAGGTTATGCTAATGACAAGTTTAGTTGGTTAAAAGCTACTGGGTGAGACTTTTACCAAGATACAAAGGTTCCTGAATGCAGATGAAGACAGCCTTGGAATCACATTGTTTTGGTTGGAAAAGACCTGTAAGGTCATTGAGTCTGACCATTTTCTAACTCTACCAAGTCTAGTATTAAGCCATGTCACTCAGCACCACATCTGTGCTTCTTTTAAACACCTCAAGGGATGGAGATCAAACAGCCTCCCGAGAAGCCTGTTCCAGTATTTGATAGCCCTTGAAGTGAAGCCCCTTCTTCTAATATCCCATTAAGCAAACTGGCCTCAGTGCATCAATCCAGCCTGTCCAGGTCCCTCTGCAGAGCCTTCCTATTCACAAGGTAATAAAAACTCACTCCCAGCTTAGTATCATCTGCACACTTAGTGAGGGTGCACTCTATCCCCATATCCAGACTGATGAAGACAGCAGCGAAAAAGGTATTGAAAATAAATACAAATAGCCATGTATTTGTGCAGCTCTGAAGTTATTCTGGCTTTTAAAATCATTCATAAGAAAACTAAATGGCATGACATGACAATTCAGTTCAAAGTAAGTCACCCACCCACATTAATCAATATTCATTTATTCTTATAGCAATTAATATAACTGTGTTGGCAACATTTCATCTTTTAAAAAGGGGGAAATTTGCAGCTTAAAGGAACCTGGTATTGTTTCACTCAATGTGCATTATCTTTATAAGCAGCCTTTTCTACCTTTCCACCCACATCCCACTCAGTCCTGCCAGCCCAACAGCAGGAGTCACCAGGGTAGTGGCATTGCTGGAGGTGAATTGATGCAGTGACAGCAGAGGAGGAGTGGAGCATTATGGGCCCAGACTGTGTTTTGTATGAAGGGTGCGGCAGTTTAGGGGCCAAGTCCTTTTCTAACACCATGCCTGCATACACGTTATCCCCTTTGACACAAACACCTTCTGCCTGCGCTGTGGGTGCAGGGGGTGTTAGCAGAGCTGGTGCACTAAGGCATAGCACTCAGTCGCTTTTATCAGTGCCTTAATGCTTTCCTAAGCATCTTGCTTGAAGGATTTAATACTTCCCATCATCTCCCTTTGCTACGCATCCCTCTCTCTGACATGTCAGTAATGAAAGTGTGCTTTTCCTATTCTGGTATCTCACACTGACAATCAGCTGCAGGGAAAGCACGTCCAATCAGTGCTGGACAGGAATGAAAGAGGAAGCAGGCTGAATTTGACCCATGCAGTATGTTTCAAAGGCAATCCCATAAATTCTCCTCAGCAAGGCTGGGGTCTAAGAGTACAAGCTGTCCAGCATGCTCACCTCTTTTCAAAAATCCCTAGCTCCAGCAGCAATTCCTGTAGCCCACTAAATCATACCTTCATCAGAAGAACACAGGAGCGTATAACAGCCTCGACAAGCACATGACTGGCCATACATCCCTATGTTTTACCATTCTGAGTGAGCCGGAAATGAAAACTAGAAACTTTCGGGCAGAAATAGGATGCTCTGTGTAACAGGGTACCCCTTGCTGCTCTGATCACAACAGCACAGCCACCATGCTGCCCACAGACACACAGACCAAAATTCCTGGGTGCCTGAGACTGGAGTGACCTGGGATGGTTGCCAAGGGGCTGGCAAACTCAGAATCACTTGGGAAATGTTCAAGAGTTTGGCAGCCTGGTCAACGTAGAGTGGAAGTGTCCATTTGCCAAATCCACTGAGACACAACTAGCACTTCACTGTTTCAAGTTTCCAAAGCTCAGATTAATCTGACTTCAACGCTAGATTTTCAACATTAGATTTATCCTTTTTAAAATTATCTTACATCATCTACTACTTAAAACTGGATGGAAATCTTCCAGCAGTATTGCAAATGACAAATGATTTGACAAAATCTGCCATATTTTATCTACAGAGATACTCCTTATAATGGACAAAATAAGAACCGTTCACTATGCATTTGGGAAATATTCATTATTCATACAGCCAAAACCCACTCTTAAGTCTCTGTTTATGTATTTCTCCATCAAAAGCTTTCATCTTTATATTACTCTTATAAATATCAGATTCTGCTTCTTCAAGGCTGAAATTTCACATCCTTACTGAAAATGTAGGCTTCCAATAGTTTGCAGTCCACTTGTACTGGAGTTGATTGACTATTCCTGCATCTTTTACTAAGTATTAAACCTATTCTGAGGATGAAATGCAGTTGGTCTCACTTAATACCTCTCCCAGGGTCCCTTACATAGTAATCCACTTAACAGTGAAGAAGCATGCCCAGTACTTTATTTTCACACCATACATTGCTCACAAAATGTTTTTAACTCACAGTAAATCTTTACCCCAGTGAAAATTTATATTGCAAAGTTCCCCAACTCAGTCATGGGAACCTGAACCCTCATCTGCTTCAGTTAAACAGAGTGTATACCACTCAGGGTAGCACTTCAACCCACCAAAGTACCACGAAGAATTTACCTACATTTGGGCACATAGAGCACTTAGGTAGAAATGTAGTTGCTGATGATCCCATGTAACCCATGAAAAATAATCATCTCCCCTGCAAGCATCTCTGTCTCTCCACTGGCTGTGTAGATATCCCAGTGCAATTACTAACCTGTATACCTCAAGTGAGGTAAATCTATAACTCTTTAGTGTATACTTGCACTAAGATGCCCTGAATTGCTGCTGTGTTGCCTTCATGTTCATCCTCTTCATTTGTGTTGCCATAGATGTGCATCTGGTTCTTCCCAAGAAGTCCCTAAATACTAAACTATTGATATTTCTCATCTCTGACCTTCCAGGAGCCTAAAGGAGAGTGACAAAGGTTTCAAAATTCCAATGAATAGAATAGAATAGAATAGAATAGAATAGAATAGAATAGAATAGAATAGAATAGAATAGACCAGGTTGGAAGAGAACTTTGAGATCATTGCATCCAACCTATCATCCAACACCACCTAATCAACTAAACCATGCAACCAAGCACCCTATCAAGTCTCCTCCTAAACACCTTCAATGATGGTGACTCCACCACCTCCCTGGGCAGCCCATTCCAATGGACAATCACTCTCTCTGTGTAGAACTTCTTCCTAACCTCCAGCCTAAACCTCCCCTGGCACAGCTTGAGACTGTGTCCTCTTGTTCTGGTGCTTCTAGCTACAAATGTTTTGCTTTGTATGTGAAAAGATAGTGACAGTTAAGAACACCAAAATAAGTCTTTGAGACACTTCCTAACTGGAAGGAGAAATAAATTAAAATGTGCAAGAACAGCTTAATAGCCGTTAGTGATTTCACTTTGGGAGACGTGCTAAAACAAAGTTAATGGCATAATAAATTGGGGGTTTGTGAGAAATTATTATTTGAGGTTTTAAGTTTGACAATTACTTGTAAATCTAATCAGCCAGCTAGCAATTAATAACATGAAATTACTTTGTGTCTTTCTGCAGGAGCACCATCATGCTGCGTCAAGGCATACACCTTGGAATGCTCCGGTTTCCCTTACAGGCTACCTCACATCAGCTACCTGCACTCACTGAAAGTTTCAAATAATTATCAGCACAAGCTCAGAGGAAAGAGATCAGAGGAACCAAGATTTGTCCCAGCATAATTGGAAGACCATTTACTTCAGATTCTGCCTGGCCTATCTTTTGTGTTTCATTTTAACTTTAAGAAAGAGGCAGGTAATTTGAGTCTGACATGCCTCGAATCAACCCTCAAACCCTCTAACTTACTGTGTTTTCATCTATTACGCTTTTGATCCTTGAAGTGACCGAATTCTGTTTGAACCAAAGTATTTTTCACCATTGTGGATGACACAACAATTTTTAGCTATAGACTAAGTTCAGATGAGTAACGAGGCAGTGCCACAACATCAAAGCCATGGAGCTGGAGATGGCTTGTGTACTTCTGTTAATTTGGATCCAAGATGACATACTGGACCACAGGGTACAAAAAAGGGTTTGTGGTTGAAATAAACATTAAAAAGATAAGTGGGACAACCAGAGCTCAAACACAAAATTCAAGAGGTCCATCTCCTACATAACCCCCACTTCAGAGTTTCACTTTGAAACCAAACTCACCCGGAGCTTAATGGCAAGAGATGATATGAAGATGAATCAGTGGTTGGCATTGTGAAGTGAAAATTCTTAGCATCATTGCACAGGAAAGGAAGCAGTGCAGTGCTCGGTGAGACTTAAAATCTATATTTATCCATTATAATATTTTTTCTAAGTTATTACATATCCCTAAGAAAAATGAATCTGCTACAGTGACTTTAGTTAAACCTCAGTGGAGTTTGAAGTTATTTGGATTTTGTCTTTGTGAAATTTCATCTATTGCTATTCTTGTCTCCCATCAGCAGACATGTAAGCCAAAATCCTGTTACCAAATCAAGTAGCTTTTCATCTTCAAAAGTTAATTATCACAAACTCTGTGTCAAGCTGGCAACCATCACTGCCCTCCATTCCGCAGATAAGGAGACAGGCAGCAGCAAAGCAGCTTTCCTGAAACCACAGAGAAACCACCCAAGAGCCCAAAATGTGATTTAAACTTCTGTGCTTTTATAAACTGAGCAGTGGCAGTGACAGTGCCCTGACATTCAGTGTCAGCAAACACTTTAAATCCCTCCTTTGAATGTCTGCAGAAGTGCACAAACATACTCATGGCAGAGCCATCTACGTGAATTTGCCCTAGTGCAATTCTGTAGATATTCAGCTCAAGCAAAATATTCTCTAGGCCTGAATCCCTACAGGCATAAGCAGAGCCAGCAGAACGATCCAAGGCAGAAACTGTAAGCAAATGTCAGTAATAACAGAATGCTAAGAAAAGCAGTGCAGTTCTTCATCTTTGCACGTGATTTTAACATCACACATGTGAGGGGGCCTGAATCCCTTTATCCCCAAACTGATGTGTTTTAGTCCATCACTCCCAGCTGGAGCAAACTCTCAGTTCACTTTGACTCTTGCTTGATTTATTTGCTGAGATTCTTATTAGGCAAAGAAGAAAAGCCATCAGAATAGATGAACATCACTTTTCAAGAGCTCTTTTGAATTGTAGTAGTATTTAACAACAGTTTGGGGTTTGTTGTGTTGAGCAAAAGGTTTATAACAATTGGCATAGCCTGGATGGTCCTCAGGACAGAGCTTGTATCTGTCCACAGGAACTTGGTGTAATGCACTCCATATCCTTGGCCAAAGCATTTGACATCCTACAATATGAATTCTGATCCAAGCATGAATTACATCACTTTTATCAAAAGTCTCTCACTTCAAAGGGAAGCTGCAGTGGAACAGGGCATCAAACAGATCCACAGGTCTCGTAAGCATTTATAAGCCTCCAAAAGAGCAAAATTTTTATGGTTCATCTTCTTAGCTGAAAAAAGAACCCTCAGTTTCAACCCCTTTTTCTATACTGGTATACCATAATATCTGTGAGCTATCTAAAGCCCATGGTGAAGATAACTTTTGGGGGTCTTGGTCACTCGCATTCACAGAATTCAGTGCCAAGGACAACCCAGGCTGGTTCACACACCACACCATCTTATTTCTCTTATACCACTTTCTTGGGGTAAATAGAAACCATTTGCTCACCCAGCAGCAGGCAGAGGGATTATGTCCACACAGCTCTGCTGCCTGCAGAAGCCCCCAACAAGGGCAGCAAGTTGCTCAGTCCTTACTGTAGAGGCAGCCACATCACTTTCTGCCACCAGTGCCGAGATTCCACAAGGCAGCTGTCCAGGCAGATGACAAGTAGTTAGGAAATTTGACTGATTGTGATTTCATCACAAATGCTTATTATTGGATAATTAATTATGAGTGCTAATTCTCACCCCACTTCTGCTGCAAAATGGAGCGTGAGAGTTCCTGTACAGTGATGCTGTACACACATTCTGTGAAGGATCCTCTCCTCCAGGGAAAGCCAAACCACCACAGCAGTGGTGTGTTGGGGCAAAACACAAGCAAAACACACAGCCTGGCACAACAGGTCCATGATGCAGCATCACATACTTTCTTACCAGATATTCCCTGGGGTTTAATTTTTTCTTTAAAAAAAATAGATAAAATTAGACTTTAAAAAAAATCTTATTACAAGTGAGGAATCCAATAGCGAAGAACATAGTTGCATGCAAAACTCAGGGTGCCTATTCCTATAAAATCATGTGTGTAAACTTCTGCTCAGTCAGTGCTGCCAGTGCAGATTGTTTTCATTGGTAATGACATGATAAAATCATAGAATCATAGAAACGTAGAATCAATAAGGTTGGAAAAGATGTCATCAAGTCCAACCTGTCACCCAAGACCTCATGACTATTAAAACATGGCGTCAAGTTCCACATCCAGTCCCCTCTTGAACACCTCCGGGGATGGTGACTCCACCACCTCCCTGGGCAGCACATTCCAATGGCCAACAACTCTCTCTGTGAAGAACTTTCTCCTCACCTTGAGCCTAAACTTCCCTTGGCACAGTTTGAGACTGTGTCCTCTTATTCTGGTGCTGGTTGCCTGGGAGAAGAGACCAATCCCCTCCTGGCTACAACCTCCCTGCAGGTAGCTGTAGATAGCAATAAGGTCTCCCCTGAGTCTCCTCTTCTCCAGGCTAAACAACTCCAGCTCCCTCAGCCTCTCCTTGTAGGGCTTGTGCTTGAGGCCTCTCCCCAGCTTTGTTGCCCTTCTCTGGACATGTTCAAGAGTCTCAATGTCCTTCTTAAATTGAGGGGTCCAGAACTAGGCCAGTGCTGAGTACAGCAAGTGGGACCTCCATTACTAAATGCCCAGGAGGAAACCAGGTGAAGGAATGTTTTTTCTGTCTGCTGAGAATTGACCATTATTGTGGTTGAGTAACCTTTTTAAAAGGAAATGCTCAGCTAAGTTTTCATGACCTCATTTCTTCACGTAGCTTCACACATCACATGCTATTGTTGTTTATATCCTGCCACTTGATATTCAAGATAATCCATAAAGCCTATCATATGCAATAACTGATGTCATTAATATACATTCTTTGAAGGCCTTGCTGTAATCATTAGCTAACTATATGGGATGTAAAAATCACTGATCTGAACTGTGTCATTAGTAATAAGTTAGGTGTGAATGAGTTTTTTCCCAAAATATGAATTCTGTAGGTTATTTACAATACAATACAGTACAATAAACCAGGTTGGAAGAGACCTTCAAGATCATCGCATCCAACCCATCAACCAATCCAACCCACCCAAACAACTAGATCATGGCACCAAACACCCCATCCAGTCTCCTCCTGAACACCTCCAATGAAGGTGACTCCACCACCTCCCTGGGCAGACCATTCCAATGGCCAATCACTCTCTCTGTATAGAACTTCTTCCTAACATCCAGCCTAAACCTCCCCTGGTGCAGCTTGAGACTGTGTCCTCTTGTTCTGGTGCTGGTTGCCTGGGAGAAGAGACCAACCTCTGCCTGTCTACAACCTCCCTTCAGGTAGTTGTAGAGAGCAATAAGGTCACCCCTGAGTCTCCTCTTCTCCAGGCTAAGCAACCCCAGCTCCCTCAGCCTCTCTTCATAGGGCTTGCGTTCCAAGCTTGTGTTTAATTCCTGTTATCACCATAGAGAAACAATAACCTTGACACAACCCAAAATTTCCACATATCCAAACACAGTTATCTAATGCTAGCTCCCTTCTTCCTTTAGGTAGAAAAAAGTCAACATTTTTTCCCTGGATGAATTAAAACTTGCCAGGGGAAACACTGTGGACCAAATCTGCTGTAGTATTATTACATAAATAAAGTGTCTGAGTGCTGAAAATTAATCCAGTGGGCTGAGAGAAGAGGAGAACAGTACAATTTTGCCAATGAATTAATAGATAGTGCAGTATTTGCTTTATGTTTTCCTCCTCCTTCTCCCCATAACAATCTGGGGAACTTTGCACCCTGTAGGCTGTTCTCTTTAGAAGGCACAAGCATCAAGTCACAAGGAAAACAACATAAAGGAAATCACACAGTGCTCTCTTTGCTGTGCTGTCTCGTTTAATAACTCTTTTTTTCCAATGGATCAGATCACAGACTTTGGTTACTGTCCATACACTCACCTGGCAGGAAGGGAAAAGATAATTGCAGTCACCAGGTGTAAGTCCAGCTACTGATGATGGAAAAAAGACTCCTCTTTCCCAGAGATGTACCCGAGTTTTACAGCGGTGGTGGCACTGTGGACACTACTCAAAGCAGGACCAAAGGACAGCCTGGGACACCATAGCTGCTAAATGCCCTTCGTGAACTGCCTGACCTCAATTCTGTAGCTTGTTCAGAGCTTGTTATTTAAACTCTTCAAGACAAGAGCATCAGCATTTTTTTTCCACTTGAGAGAATGGATGGATGCAGAAGACAGAGGTTTCCTGGCTAAATACTGCCCCAAGGCATATAAAGCACTGTAAGTACTATTTTCTCCTGTGAACTTTGAGTGAAAGCCTATCGGGTCTTCCTGACCTCTGTCATGCTGGTATTTTAGATTTAAGCTGATGAGGGCAGTGTATCATCAACACACCCAGAGCACGCAGCATGCAGCAGGCTCCTTGGGAAACAGCAGTGGAGATACTTGAAGCTGCACACTGGGAAGCAGTGAGCATCAGTCTCTCCCACAAACCTGGAAGATAATTTCCCCTGGAGATACACCAGAATAAGGCATCCTGTTCAGATGAGAGACCCTTCTGGGCATTCTTCTGCCCTCTCCCTGCCCACCCAAGGCTGACCCCACCACCCTAGCCCTACTGGGAGGGTGGGGGCAGAAAGAAAAACAGTCATAAGAAAGCAAATTAAAACCTGTCACTGCCCCTGGGTGCTAACATGCTCCTGTCACGGGTTCCTAGCACTCCTGGCTATCCTTATATCCCCATCCATATACTACATGCAGATCTCAACTCTGTTTGCTAGTGTCTCTTCTTCTCTTGACTGAAAACTCCCCCAAGTGATAGCTTTAGAGGAGAGATGTTGATGAAGACAGGATGTGACTGACAATATCTTTACAAATGCAGTGCAGTCAGGCAGAATGCATCTTGATTTGCTGATTTCCAAAGAAAACCACTTAATATATTTGCTCATAAACTCATCAGATTTGCTAAAAAAAAAAAAAAAGACATTAAAGCATAGAAAACTTTAATGCTATTTTATGAGAACTACTTTGAAGAATATTATTTCACTACTTAAATAATACTTTGTCATTTAAAACTGAATAATAACCAGTGAAAAAAAGCAGCAATGTAGTTGTGAATGCCTGAAAAATCACTGATGTTGACACCACAGATATAGAGAGTGTCTCTCTCTGCTCTTGCCTTAGAGGGATATACTGGTAAAGCTCATTTTTTGTCTGGTTGTTTCAGAATGCTGAAATCTATCCAAGGAAACTTGTCCTGAAGAAACACAGTTTCTCAGCAGAAAGTTTCCATTTCAAAACAGTTTCCAGTGAAAAATGATTGTTCACAGAGCTCCAGGCTGTCTCCAGCTCCTGCCATATGCTTATTAAATTATCATAGACACAAATTTCTCTTTGCAGTTTACTATCCATTAACAGTAATACTTCTAAGCAGTTTGCAGCAGAAAGGAAAAGTTTATCATGCCAAGTGTACCCCATAGGAAGGCACCTTGCTGCAGCTTCTTGGGTTTTGATGTTCACACCAAGAGCTGGACACTTGGCAGTGCAGGGTAAGAGAGGGAGAGTGCAGTTGCAATTGGTGCTTGAACTTCCTAATTTCATTTCCTTCAGCGTGGTGCAGAGTTTCTGTTTTCGTCGGAGATCAAGACAGCTTTGATCAGGGCATTTGTATCTTGTATTACATTTTCCATTGCTGCATGATCCCCTCTTCTTGCCTTGAACTGGACCACAAGAAGTTATCTCCCTGTTTTCAATCATCCATTCCTTGAGCACAAAGGAAACAAGGCAATCACACTGCGGGGACAGCAACATCTTTTTCTATTAAAGATATTCTAGGTGTTTGTCAGCAAGGCTGGGTTTTATTCTCATCTCTTAGAACCAGAAGAACATCCTCAAGAGGCTGAACTGGCATTTGGGCACCTATCAAAACTGGCTTTCACTAAAATTAATTTCCTTGCAGTCTCCTTGAATTAATTCTGCTGGCTGACACATGACTGTCCTGGCTCACTATGAAGTTCATTTCAGATGTCATAGAAACTGTATTCCCACATCCTTCTTAAAATATGTTTTCATTCTAAATTGAGTTATTTTAATTGCCAGCCCATAAGAACTTGCTTTTATTACACTCGTGTAAAGCATAACATTTTTCCCCTCCTACAATCCCTAACCAACTCACATAAAAGAAAATACATTACATTGATTTTATTCCATAGGAAATACATCAAGGAAAAGAAAGGATTGATTTCCCTCCATAGGAAACAAGACATAAATGTTTTTAATCCAGCTGCTGCGTTCAGTTATCATGTACAGTGTGAAAAACTGTGCCATAAAAATGAAATTAAATGCATAATAGCACAGGCCTCTCTTCCCTCATGTCATCTTAAAGTATCCAGTGTTTTGGCAGGGCACAACATAGACCTTCAAGCATTACCTGCACCCATCTGTTTTCCAGTCTCTTCCAATATTTATTTATGCACCTTTCTAGGATGCTTTTGGATAAAGAACCGGTTTTTGTCATCTCTCTCTGATCTCTGTGAGCAGAATCTGAATGCAACGGAATATAATAACGTTTGAGTAAGAGTGGCACATCTCACACTGTGCTGTGGCAGTCCATACTCTTACATCATATATCAATTCCATGAAGATTTATAACTGGGGATATAATTCACAGCCAGCTTTAAAGATTTTATCTCAGGGTTGCACCACCCTTGACTTTAAAATCATCCATGCAGATTTTCATGGGTCAAAGATGTAATTACATCAAATTTTAATACATTTTGTGGTCTGTATAAATCAGAAATGAGGCAAAATAAGAAATAGCAGATCTAAGCACTGCAAAATTTGTAGCTCAGATGCTACATTAAAGTTTGGCCTAATCTTCAGTGAAAATATGTTAGCCACTATGTCCTTCTAAGCCCATTGTCACGGACAAGCTGCTGCTGAAGAGGATTCCCCCATATTTTATGCAAGAAAAAGTAGTTTGCAGCATCATCAGAAAAGGATTTGGGGGTACTGGTGGACAAGAAGCTGGACGTGAGCCAACAATACACACTTGCAGCCCAGAAGGCCAATTGTGTCCTGGGCTACATCAAAAGAAGCGTGGCCAGCAGGTCGAGTGATGTGATTCTTCCACTCTTCTCTGGTGAGGCCTCTCCAGGAGTACTGTGTCCAGCTCTGGGCCCCCCAGCACAAGACAGACATGGTCCTCCTGGACTGAGTCCAGAGGAGGGCCACAAAGATGATCAGAAGAGGGTTGAACCACCTCCCCTATTAAAACAGGCTGGAAGAATTGGAGCTGTCCAGTCTGGAGAAGAGAAGGCTCTGTGGAGACCTTATAGCTACATTCCAGTATCTGAAGGGAACCTACAGGAAGGCTGGGGAAGGACTCTTTAGAAGTGCTTGTAGCAATAGATTGAGGGGCAATGGTCTGAAACTGTAGCAGGGAAGATTTAGATTAGGCATAAGGAAGAAGCTCTTTACAATGAGAGTGGTGAAATGCTGGAACAGATTGCCCAGAGATGTGGTTGAGGCCCTGTCCCTGGGGACATTCAAGATCAGACTTGATGTGGCCCTGGCCAGCCTGATGTACTTGGAGGTGTCCCTGCTGACTGCAGGATGGTTGGGCAAGATGACCTTTGAGGGTCCCTTCCAACCCTATGCAATCTGTGAATCATTTCTTTTTTTGCATTAAATGCATAAGATGAGAACCCAGATTCTAATTGCTGTACATCAGACATCTTCTGCAGTCCATGTGGAGAGGATCCACATCACACTGCAATCCCATCTTTGGGCAGGGCAGTAGGACCCAGGGAAATGCAGCAGGGTTGACCTGTGCTACCAGTACCCCCAGTAATGGAGGGACATTCACTTGCTGCTCACTAATTCTTTTCTGAGATTTCTGCTACCTTGAAGACAACATTCACATTTCTCTTTCTTTTCAAGCCCATTTCCCTGGTTAACAAACACTAGATCATCTTTGATCTGATGGGCAGCTGCAATCCTTTTAGATGGCATTTTCTATATCTGTAAACAAAATACCAGCAAAAGGTTGAATCTGTTCTGTCTTCCGAAGGGAGAGGGACACAGTTATTGATCTGGAAGTTAGACTGATTATCTTCATATCTAAACTGGCAGGATATATAAATAAGAAACTTCCTATACATAGCACAAATGCAAGCAGCTCCTATTTTAGGGGTGCCATGTTGGCCATTAGCAGAGACATCACTTTCCTCACTGTTCTTCAACAGTCATTATCTGCCACTAAAAAAAGATGATCAGTTTTAGATCAATACACCTGAAATCAAATATATGGAGCGTTATAACTGAAACTTGAGATGAATGCAGCTTCTAGGGTCTTCTTTTAATTATTCAATAAAATAACCCCAGTTCTTCTAATTGCCCTCTGTCATCAGTGTGCCAAAAGTGCCCATGTTTAATCTCTGTCTTTGGTTTTGATTTACCTCTAAAGTTCCTTTAAATGTCCTAAGAGTTGTACACATTAAGGTTAAAAATAATCAGAAAGAGAAAAAATAGCATACTAGCTTTAGCTGTGCATCCATCATATCTTAAGTTATTCAGGTAACATGAAGAAGGCCACACAAAGGACAGAAGACTGTGTCACTCTGCAAAGGCAACCAGAAATTCTGGTGGTCATTTGCTGTGTCCAAGAATAATTTTGTTCATAGCTGTTTTATGCTCACTGTGTGAATGCGCTGCTCCCAAGGATGCAGGTACTTGTGTAGGGTTTGCAAAGATTTCATCACTCATATAAGCCTCTAGACTATGTTTTCTGCCTTTCACAGACAGAATTTCTTTCATCTGCCTTTCTAATATTTTTTTTTTTTTTCCTGAGATAGCCCAAATAGGGTCCTTGACAGGTTTTAACAACAGCTATTCAAAGAGTGGGAAGTCGAGAGTCTCCTAGAAGACTATAGTGCTTATTTAAGTTTCATTTATATACCAAAGTGTAAATGAATCCACAAAAGGCATTCAGGGTTGCACTGTTGGCTGTGCTGGCAAAATACCCCAGACCCATCATGGGAGATTTCAGGATTTATATTGGCAAGATACCACATGAAAGGAAAGAACTACTTTGGAAATGAGAAAATGCCTCTTGCCTATGAATTTTTAAGTCCCAAAGTCTACAGGGACATACAAGATACAAGCTTATGTCCATGTTAAGTCTCACAACCATCCACAGTCTCAAATATTTTTCCCTCCTTCCAGCCAATGGTGAAGTTTCTGCAGGCAGCAACCCAGACCCACAACATTTGTCAGACCACGGTGTCTTGAGGCTTATCCCTTACTGTCTGTGCTGCAGGTCAGGAGCTATTGCAGGTCTCTCTGAGTTCAATTTCAAGAGAATAGGCTAATTTCTTTAAGTGATTCCTAACTTTAAAATGTCTTCCTAAGAGTATTGAAGGGAAACTGTGCTTATGCCACGCTTACTGGGTTAATGGATTCCTATTCAATATCTCCACAGAAAGCAAATTTGACAGTAGCTTAATTCCCCTGCCACTGAGACATCGATGATACACTCTCTAGTTCTTCAAGGAGCTACAGAAGATCAATCCACCAGTAAGGATCAAACAGTTAAATCTGAATCCACACTAGGAGAGAGTTACACCACTGAGCAGTAAAAAGAATGGCAAAATGTTTGCAGACATAGCTTGGTCCCTCCTGTGGTGGATGCCCATCATGTCATCCAGATCAGCACAGACAACAAATGGTCCCCATTTCTGTCAGAGAGCAGCAACAGTGACTAATAGTTTCTACAAACCTCTGCACAGTAGATTTCTCTTTATCTATGTCTTAGTCCCAGGCTGAATGACCTTTTCATACATGTTCCTGTCTGTAAAACAGCCATCTATATCTGGGAGAGGAGCACAGGACACAACCACATGGGCTGTCATGAGCCATCCTGGATGTCCTCCATTCTCCAGAAACTTCCTAGAAAGTGACCCCAGTCCTAACCCTCAAGTTATCAATGGGTTTGCATATCTCAGAGATCTCCCATAACTTCAGGATTGGGGCCACGGTCAAAACTTGTTTCACAGGTGAGAAGGCACCTCTTGTTACAAGGGCTGCCCAGGCAAGGGGCAGCCCTTCCTCACTGACTTTAGCAAAATATTTCATTGTATAAAAGTCTCTGCCAAAAAGAGGCTGAGTGATGTTTTGGCCATCCTTTTCATGCACATAATTCTAAAACAAAAATTGGACATTCTTAAGGACTATAGCACAAAACCACATGCAAAACCCAAGACAACAATGAGCTATTTAATAGTGGAACGTCACGGCATACTTGAGAACAATTCATAGTAAAGCTCTCACAAGCTACTACCAGTTTGTTTCTTTGATTCTATTAAGCTGTTACTGTGGCAAATGTCACCTTTATATGCTTGTTTTTCACATTTTTAACCAAACTTGCAGAAAAACAGTTCTTATCTTCAGCTATTCAATGCAGCACAAAGGAACCTGACCCCCAGATGAGGATCTCCAGCCACTGCTTACTTATAAATGAATACAAACTCAAACTTAAAAGTATTAAGGAGGAAGATAAAGTTTTCTTATTCTGCCTCTGGTACTTAGAATCATAGAATCATAGAATCATAGAATCATAGAATCAGTCAGGGTTGGAAGGGACCACAAGGATCATCTAGTTCCAACCCCCTGCCATGGGCAGGGACACCCTACACTAGATCACGCTGGCCAGAGCCTCGTCCAGCCTGGTCTTAAACACCTCCATGGACTGGGCCTCAACCACCTCCCTGGACAACCCATTCCAGGGCTTCACCACTCTCATGGTAAAGAACTTCTTCCTCACATCCAGCCTGAATCTCCCCACCTCCAGCTTCATTCCATTCCCCCTAGTCCTATCACTACCTGAGATCCTGAGAAGTCCCTCCCCAGCCTTCCTGTAGGCCCCCTTCAGATACTGGAAGGCCACAATGAGGTCACCTGGGAGCCTTCTCTCTCCAGACTGAACAGCCCCAACTCCTTCAGTCTGTCCTCATAGGAGAGGTGCTCCAGCCCTCTGATCATCCTCGTGGCCCTTCTCTGGGCACGCTCCAGCACGTCCACATCTCTCCTGTAATATGGGCTCCAGAACTGGACACAGTACTCCAGGTGGGGTCTCACCAGAGCTGAGTAGAGGGGGAGAAGCACCTCCCTTGACCTGCTGGTCACACTTCTCCTGATGCAGCCCAGGATCTGATTGGCTTTCCGGGCTGCAAGCGCACATTGAGAGCTCATGTTGAGCTTCTCGTCCACCAGCACCCCCAAGTCTCTCTCCTCAGGGCTGCTCTCCAGCCCTTATACTGTCTTATACTGTCTTATACTGTCTCTGTTCATTTCAAGAAATAACATTGCTAATCTACAGTTCAGAAGAGGTTGTAAATTAACAGGCACCAAACTGGATATATTCACAGTTACCATTTGCCATTGCCAACCATCTATAGATTTCCAATAAACAGGTCTCATTCATTGTGAAAATTGGATAATTGAAACTATCTGTTTGCTTCAAGGCTATGGTCTCAGACGTGATGCATGTGTGTTGCTGTGACAAGTAGGTGACAGAAGCTGTAATTCACTTCCACTATACTATTTGCCTAACTTGTTTGTCAGTAATGAGAGCATTGGAACAGATAACAGAGATTATCAGTTGGCTGCTGACCACAGCTCTTCTGCCTGAGGAACACCCGTTTTCCTCTATTATCTCCACCTCAGTAGAGGTATTTCAAAAAGTTAAGAGAATGGGATTCCATCAAAAACACAATCCCAAATCACTCAATTGTCTTTTGCATGCAGCAGATTACTACTTGTTGTTACACAGGCTCTGAAGTAAATACAGCCAAGCAAGGGGGAAATGTATAGTAAATACTGCCTAACAAATTTGCTTGCAGCCTTTTCTCCATTGATAAGTAACATGCCTACTGAAGTATAAATTACATGTCTTTGCATTTTTTATCAAAATCTTAGGGGTTAACATAAATATTTTGTCTTAGATTGTGCAATAAGAGAGAAGACATAAGCTTCATTTGGTATAAAATGTTTGCATGAAGTAGAATCTGGTGAGTTTCAAGCATCTATCTCCAGTTTAAACAGGAAAAAAAAATTCATAAATAAGAAGCTTCCCCATCACAAAATCCCTCTTTAACATTTCTTGTCATTCTTTTCAGCCACTGCTAGAACATGTTAACTGAACTCATTCCTCCAGTGGAAGTCCACTTAGTCATTAACTGTCCAAAACCTGTATTTAACCAAGACCCAAGGAAATGCCTCTCTCTGGGATGGATCTCTCACTTCATGCTATGGTCCTTCTATTTCAGAACAATCATGATTCTCAGATTACATGCTCACTAACTGAAAATTGCTCAAATATAATTGTAGCAGGTAACTCAATAGTTCAGGGGGATGGTGACTGGATGATCCATCACCCATTTCCCAGAAGCAGAGCTACTCTTGAGTCACTGTGCTTGTCACCTGACAGACAACTGCTTAGATCCATGTAAGGCAATTTATAAAAAGCTTCACTTATTATTGTTTTCGTATGAAGTGACTTTACTATTCCATGAAATAATGGGGAGAGATCAGACATTATTATCACAAGCCCTATGAGGAGAGGCTGAGGGAGCTGGGATTGTTTAGCCTGGAAAAGAGGAGGCTCAGGGGCGACCTCTACAACTACCTGAAAGGTGGTTGTAAGCCAGGAAGGGGTTGGCCTCTTCTCTCTAGCAACCAGCACCAGAACAAGGGGACACAGTCTCAAGCTGCGACAGGAGAAGTTTAGGCGCGAGGTGAGGAGGAAGTTCTTCACCGAGAGAGTTGTTCGCCATTGGAATGGGCTGCCCATGGAGGTGGTGGAGTCACCGTCCCTGGAGGTGTTCAAGAGGGGATTGGATGTGGCACTTGGCGCCATGGTCTAGTCATGGGGTCTGTGGTGACAGGTTGGACTCGATGGTCTTCGAGGTCTCTTCCAACCTTAGTGATACTGTGATACTGTGATATTGTGATACTGTGATTTAGACTGAATGACATTAAGTTGGAAACTTTGATTCAAGAAGCTTTAATAAAATCTGGCTCCATGGAGGTGAGGTTTTGATTCTCATTTTTAAAGATCCTCATTTGTAAAGATCCAGAACAGAATTTTTTTACCTTCTGTCATATTTTTATTAACTACAAAGGTACATTTGCAGGTTTTTTTCTAATAAAATAAATAAATTTTTAAAAATCTAGCCAGAAATTTTTAAAGGAAACTTTTTTTTTTTTTTTTTTCTCTTTTTTTTTTAACACATGAACTGCTGGCAGCTGGACTTGACTTGCGCTTGGAAACCAGGAGGCAAAAGAAGCTGTTTTGCGTTTCTGCTCTGCCTGAGTTAGGAACATGGAGATGCTCCCAGGTCTCCCCTATCACCAGGGTCTTCGCTTTTAAATAAGACCTGGGCTCTGGAAAAGGAGGACTCTGCACACAATTATTCATTTGACCAGAGGGAGACCAGCTCAACTTCAAATGAGAAACCTTGCCTCAAGCCCTTCTGGTGAACAACACACCTACATAACATGGGGCCTCAATCATTTTTTCATGTAAAGGGAAGTTACATCCCCGTGACTCAAATTCACTGTAATTTCTGTTTCTTAAAAAAAAAGTTTTCTCTTAAATGCCAACATCTCTGTCTGACTGTTGTTTAGGTAATTGTCTGGTGGGTTGCCAGAATAATAGCTTTTGTTTAGCTCTCTGTGGATAATGTGATCTCTGCAGGAAGAACATGCCAAAAGCAAAGTAAGAAAGAGACAACAGTGAGTGTAGGACAGAGTGATGTTTGTCCTTTCCCATGCAGGACTTGCTGCAGAAGAATTCCTAAAACCAGCCCATTTCCACTGCATTCAGAGACACAGAATTTTGTGTAATTTGTGTTAATAAACACAGCTGCTCCACAGCTGCACTTGACCTGTATCATCGATTCTTCTACTGAAGGATGAGAATAGCTGAGAGTAATGCTGACAACTACCCAGGCTACAAGGAAAATATCACTTGGTACCATTGTCAGCTACAGTGGGAAGGTTTAACTGAGTAACTCAGAAGCATCAAGGCTTCTGCCTTTAAAATTACCCTGTACTTTACATATAATTTCAAGCCACATTCTGCATCATTTATATGATATCATTTATTATTATATTTTTGCTCTTGCTAACAATATTTAAACTGTGATGTACCTGCAGGGAAATACATGATTACTCTGCAAGAAAACGCTCCAAATATTGAAATTGGCAAGTCCTTTATCCATAAGCCAAAGAGATTCATTTCACTTGTTAAAACTGAAATATGCACCAATGAAAAAGAAGGATGTCATTATAATTTATGGAGACAGTATTCAGTAAACAGTTTGATTCAAGTTGTTTGTATGTGATGCCTTAAATAACCATCCTTTTTCATGAAAACTTTGAGTACAAACAGAACAAATGAACAACTGGAATTGAAGTTGGTGTTTTATTCCATACAATGACCATTCAAATAGAAAAATCACTACTGATTAGATCCATTTACAGGCCCTGATAAGGATAAGGAACTATTTTAGCTAATTTATGAAGATTAGAATAGTCATGACTTATTGGAAGCAATTTATATAAGCAGCTCTAAAATACACTTTTAGATTGAGAAAGAGCTAAAATTCTGGCAGAAGCTGCATTAGCAGAAAGAAGACACACAATAATATTGATTAAAATTTGCATAATATCTGCCTAATTAAAAAAGCAGTGTTATATGTTGCAGCCAACAGATTCATCCACTTTTCAACCACTTTTCAAAGAATAATGTAATTCTAGATCAGAATTTTTTTTTCCTCCGAGCAATTTGCCAAATAAGAGGCTAAAATGTAAAATACTTTTTCCATTAGTTTTAGGTAATTGAAATGCAAAGTGCTAAGCGCTTAATCTTTCCAGGCAGGAAAAGCTGCCTGCTGTCAGATTTTATTAAGTCTTTTTGCTGCTCTTTGTATACTCTATAACAAGTGTCTAAACCCAGGAGATGATGTAGAGGCAGTGTTCAAAGGTAAGGATATGATAAGGTGGTGTTTGCAGTCAGGATAATATGAAAAATTCCAGCATGTACACAGGAAGATTTTTCTCCATGTCAACTAATTAGCATGTTTATTGGTGGCATTAATTATTCTGACAACCACAGAGATTGTTAAGTGTGTTAACTCCTCACACGCCCCCTTCCTGTATGCCTTTCCAGCAGGCTGTTTACATGCCAGTCATCACAGGTAGATTTCCATGTCTTAAAGCAAAAAGAAGCAGCTCTATCCAAGTTAAAATACATTCTACCATGAATAAGTGTGTTTCAAAATAAACCCAAGGCAAAACGAACCCAAGGCTGGAGAGCAGCCCTGAGGAGAGAGACTTGGGGGTGCTGGTGGACGAGAGGCTCAACAGGAGCTCTCAGTGTGCACTTGCAGCCCAGAAGGCCAATCAGATCCTGGGCTGCATCAAGAGAAGTGTGGCCAGCAGGTCAAGGGAGGTGATTCTCCCCCTCTACTCAGCCCTGGTGAGACCCCACCTGGAGTACTGCATCCAGTTCTGGAGCCCCTATTACAAGAGGGATCTGGAGGTGCTGGAACATGTCCAGCGGAGGGCCACAAGGATGATCAGAGGGCTGGAGCACCTCTCCTATGAGGACAGACTGAAGGAGTTGAGGCTGTTCAGTCTGGAGAAGAGAAGGCTCCAAGGTGACCTCATTGTGGCCTTCCAGTATCTGAAGGGGGCCTACAAGAAGGCTGGGGAGGGACTTCTCAGGATCTCAGGTAGTGATAGGACTAGGGGGAATGGAATGAAGCTGGAGGTGGGGAGATTCAGGCTGCATGTGAGGAGGAAGTTCTTCCCCATGAGAGTGGTGAAGCCCTGGAATGGGTTGGCCACGTCCCCAGGCCCCGTCCCTGGAGGTGTTTAAAACCAGGCTGGATGAGGCTCTGGCCAGCCTGATCTAGTGTGGGGTGTCCCTGCCCATGACAGTAGGGTTGGAATTGGATGCTCCTTGTGGTCCCTTCCAACCCTGACTGATACTATGATACTATGACACTATGAAATTTGAGAAAAATTAGGAAATCCTTGACTCCTTCATGGAGGTGGATTTCCATTTGAGTACATGATGTTTACTGAACCTCAGGAAGATTGATCAGACTTATACCTACATCTGGAAAACTGAACAATAGTTTATAAGGTCCCAGTATCAAAGAAGCCACCAAAGACATCCATGTCCTAGCTACTCTTGAACAATTGCCACATAAACGATGCAGCTTCCTGATGTGTTCCAAAATACAGTTCCTGGAAGCACAAAATAGGAAACCTCACTTGCAGTCTAATGTGTTTGATCCCTGTTACTCTCCCACCAAGGTGGGCTCCAGCAGCATTTTCTGAACTTTGGCTCTGGAGTTGGAATCCGCTTTATGTGGGAGCCTCCTGCCAAAATCCTGCACTGCTACACAGTGCAGCTGGGACAGCCAAAAGTGCTATAGAGGGCTTGGGACTAAGCCAAACTAAATCCTAAACAGATAAATAAAAGCATTGTCAGGTTTGGTCATTCAATCACATGTGCAACACTAAATAAAGGTTTGGCGATTCATCCTTTCATAAATGAAATTACTAATAGACAATGTGGTTGCTTGGAGCAACTGCATTACTAGGGCCACACTCTCCCACTAGCCTCTTCCACAGGGTCACTTCTGCTCATGTCTGATTTTTTAGGGCCAAATAACAATTTTTGTTGTGCCCAAAGTCACTGCTTGGAACAGTATTTTCTAGCTTTGGTCTCACAAGCTGTTCCCTGCAGAAGGAAACGAGGAATTTTTACTTATTTTAATCTCTGTATTGTGTCAGTGCACAGCTTTTTTGGCAGCAACACAAGTATGTGTTGTTTTCTCCTTTTCTTTCCTCTTTCCCATTAATTTCTTTCCACTATCTTTGCAATTTTTCTTCTTTCATTTCCTCTAGTGTGATTTTTCTTGTCTACCTTTCTTGTATTTTTACGCTTCCTATTCCCAGTTCTATCTCTCTACACCCATATCTGAATCAATCTTTCCTGACTTCTCCTTGCTTCCCCTCACCGCTTCTCTCTTCAGCTTTTCATTTCACCATCATCTCTGAACCAAGACCTTTCAGCACATGTTTCTTACAGTCTCCTTCAACTACATGCCTGCACAAAGTATTGACATGAATGCATATCCACAAAAATCAGGTGCTTCTTAATAGCTTGCAGTTGCTGAGCTCTGCTTGAAGCTTTTTTACATCCCACTAAATGTTTTTCCAAAGATTTCTTCTTACTCCTGTGCATTATAGACCAGGAAGAGACCTTTGTCTATATACTCTTCGAAAAACCCCAAATCTAGGGCCTTTTTTTTTTTTCCTCAGGTCAGCTTCTCCTATTTTCCTCTTCTGAAAAACTCAACAGGCACAGATCTAATTACCAGTATCTCAGACCATCATTAGCAAAGCAGACGCAGAGTGAATTGAGTATCACTTCAGGGAGTTCATTACTTGAACAATCCCACAAAGCTTTCTAATATACCTTTCATTAAATCTATACCCCCAAGCATTTTGCAAAAACTCAATAATATACTTGTGAGGCTGAATAATTTGGGCTAAGAAGAGAGAATTTAAGAATCCTACTGCCACTTAGGCTGAGACAGAAATGTTTCTATCAAGAAACAAAATCTGAAAGAGTTGTTAACTGATGGCACACATCTGCACTTCAAGGCAGCTCTTGGCCTGATATAACATGAGCAGGACACCAGTGACTTCAGTCACAGGAGTCATCATTTGATAACTACGTAGACATGCAGGTAGCTACAGTTCAAAAATCTGTTAGAGGCTCACCTGCAAAAATCTGCAGCCCTGATATGATATAAATTAGTGCCACATATTAAATCAGCATTAAATGTAACATTTTATGGCTTCCAAACATCTTGCAGTCATACTTTTGTGTAGCAGCAAAAACAGTCCAAAAAGTTTAAAATAACTAAGAGAACTGATGTTTTTCAACAGAGGAACAAAGATAAAGAAGAGAAGAATGACACTCATGGAATAACAAATTGAGTGCTGCCGATATATTTCTCACTTATTATGATGATTAAGGTAATTTATTCTTAGCACTAAAATATACCTTTTGGATGAGATAAATGAAGTTGGCTGCAAAGTTGGTTCTTTCCCATGTGAAGGAAAGGGGATCTGAGCCAACAATGAAGATCTTCAGCCAAAATACTATTTCACAAAAGACTAGAAAAATCGAAGGGTGGAATAAATTGCCCCCAAAAAAATTATTGACTTGGTATTTAAAACTGCTGAGCATCTGCAAGTCCCATTTAAGTCCCAGGGAGATGAAGGCATTGATAGCCTTTGTAAATCAGGCTGGATAAGTGGCAGGACCAATAACTAGCCACACTTAGCAAAAAAGTTTTCAGAACCTAATGATGTGAAAATAAGACTTCTCACTTGAGTTTTGTGGATTAAAAAAGCAATGTTTTAGAATAAAGCTCTCAGATTTCATGATGCAATAGTTTGCCAGTTTGGTTTTGTGTGTGTGTGTGTTTTCTTTTAAAGAAAATTTTTTCTGTAAAGTTTCTGATAAGCAAAACGTTTCAATGACAAGTACAGGATTATAGCCAAACCTGTGCAAACAAATCAACATTTGGAATTTAAGTAAGAAAATATATGTGTCAAAGCTTATCTCAGTGATCTTTTAATTTAAGCTTCTTTTTTTTTTTTTTTTTAAACAAGAATATACTTAAAATTGAGGGGAAAAATACTCAAAATCATTCAATAATTACATGCTCAGGCCTACAAAGAGTACAGAGAGGGCAGAGCATGCCAGTCCTTTATTCTCATCTTTCCCAAACCAGAAAATAATATCAGATAATTTCTCAGGAATAAAGAAATAAAGGGTACTAAATAGAATAGAATAGAATAGAATAGAATAGAATAGAATAGAATAGAATAGAATAGAATAGAATAGACCAGACCAGGTTGGAAGAGACCTTCAAGATCATCACGTCCAACCTATCTCAGTATCACAGTATCGCTAAAGTTGGAAGAGACCTCGAAGACCATCGAGTCCAACCTGTCACCACAGACCCCATGACTAGACCATGGCACCAAGTGCCACATCCAATCCCCTCTTGAACACCTCCAGGGACAGTGACTCCACCACCTCCCTTGGCAGCCCATTACAATAGCAAATGACTCTCTCGGTGAAGAACTTTCTCCTCACCTCGAGCCTAAACTTCCCCTGTTGCAGCTTGAGACTGTGTCCCCTTGTTCTGGTGCTGGTTGCTAGAGAGACAAGGCCAACCCCTTCCTGGCTACAAACACCCTTCAGGTAGTTGTAGAGAGCAATGAGGTTGCCCCTGAGCCTCCCATCAACCAATCCAACCCACCTAAACAACTAAACCATGGCACCAAGCACCCCATCAAGTCTCCATACTTCCTTTCAAAAGATATTTTAGTTCCAACCTTCATTAAAAGTTCTTTAAACTGGAGTGATAGTGAGTATGTTGACCTTTAAACAAATATGTACAGATCTTTGGGGGACTAAGAGGGAAATTTTTATGTTATATGAAAAATTCTTCCCTTTGGCAAGTAGAAGATATTCAGAAGTCTGGAGAAGACATCACATGCAAAGAGCAGCACATAACTCAATATAATTGTTCCAGTCCAGCAGCCACACAGGCAACTTTCCCTTTGTCCTCTGGGCTGTCAGTCTATTTAGTTTAGGGAAATTATTCTACTGGATGTTATCATCTAAAGTGTTTGAACACCTCCTTGCACCAGACACCAGATCATGACGTTTTCACCTCTATGGGCATCTCCCAGTGAGCATGGATTTGTGAAAAACACCATAAACTGCTGAAATCTTTGGGCACAACGGGGTACCAATTTAGTTCAATTCAGAAGTTCCCTGGAATTAAATCCAAGGAAAATGCTTTGAAAATTGTTGTAGTCTTAAAAACAGTGAAAAAAATGTTAGGAGCATTCATCAGGAAGACTAAATACATTCAATTTCTTTAATGACACAAAGGCCACTGCAAATGGCTGTGTGTATTGTCATGGAATACACTTTGAAAAGATCTGACTACTGAGATGCCATTATATTAGAACCACTCTTGTTGCAAAGTGTCTCAAATTGCCCTATTTTTTAGCAAGAAGGGGAAAAAAATGGGTTTGTTCCTTCCTGTAATTTGTCATAGCCACACAAATCTATCACATGGCTTGACATCTTTTAGAAGAGTAATTTCTGAGACAACTTGTAAAAGAAAGATGAATCCATGTTTCAAGATACAAAGACACATGCCAGTGAAATAATGTGCAAATCAGCAGCATCACCCACATGCCTAAGTGGACATTTTCTCTCCTTCTACACAAAGGATTCGTTATCACTTCTGCACTGTTTTCTGTTCCCAGAACCCCTAGAAGAACACACCAGAGAACAGAAGGATTTGCTGCTACCAGTTAGGGATTTTCCAGAAATCCTGTCCTACCCTGTGTAAGTCAACCTACTCCCCAGCCTTATGGGACCCAAATTGAGGAAGAAGAGATGAGGCAGCCTCTGGTACTTGATGCCTCCTGTTATCAGAAATTGCTCTCCAGATGCAGAAAATCCTGGGGAAATGAAGACTAAATAACACTAGCCAAAGGACTAGAAATCTTCACCTTCAGAGAAGTCATGTGGGACATCCAGGCTGATGATTTCACCTGTTTCAGAGGGCAGTGATTCATCTAAGCACTCCGTATGCTCGCTTTCAGTATTTTTCAAGGGATAGGCTAAGATGACACAAACACAATCTAGCAAATAATCACCCCTAGTAACCTGACTTCAGCAGTGAACACTCAGGCATGCAGTAAAGCATTGTGAATCTGTGTCTGTAAGATCATCTGAAAGTGCTACATTTTCAGTACACATCAAAACTTGTTGGTGAATAACCTATAAACTAGAGACATATGAACTCATCTGAAAGCCCAAGACTTTTTGACCACTTTTCATATAGATTAACTATCTGAAAAATATGGGATTGTAGGAGAAGCAGAGAAAAATGTTCATGTACCAAAGTAGCTCTGTGATACTACATTTTTAAAATACAAAGTTGGGTTTATAAAGCAGATGAGATCTAGGCCTCATCCATTGTTTTCTCAGCACCATCCATGTCCTCAGGGATTTCAAGTATTCAAGAGAAACTCACCTTGGAGAGGCTGTTTTTCAAGTCCTGAACACACTAACAGATTCACTTGCTTTCAGATACAAGCTGATTTTGTTGCACCAAATGTAATATGTTGAGCTATGTTACAATACCAGTATCACACTGTCATTCACTTCATCTATTAGTGGTGATGCTGTCCTGATACCGAGATATGAGAGTGAAGCGTGACTGTTCTGGGTTAAAAAGAGTTTACATTTCCCTCTGCCTTTCAGGCTGGCTAAATATTTGCTTCCAGTCTTCTTGGAAACCGTGCAATAATGGTTAGCACTCTGAAATTCAGTGGAGAGAATGATTCATAATGTAATATATGCCTAAAATATTCCTTTCCCCCCAACCCCTGCTTTCCCTATTCAGCTTCCTGAAGCTTCCCTCAGCAGATTCATTGAAAATTTGTCACTGGTTTCCTAAACAAAGCTAAACTACAAGAAATTATACTAAGGTCTTCCACGGGCTAACATACATTTTATAGTGCCACTTTCTTCTGTGTAATGATATCTTAATCTTAGACACATGAAATAAGGAAGATAACAATGACAAATTAAAATATGAATGCGGTAATTTATGGATTCTTTCTTCTGAAGGAGGAACACAATATTTTTTCTAACATTTCGCCATTAACAACTCTCTTGAATGTTTTCTTCCCAAAGGTCATCTTCATGGGCTCAAGGTAAGGTGAGTCCAACATCCAAAGCATCATCATCAAATGACTCTTGCATCTTGTCTAGAAATTCTAGCTGAGGTAGGAAGCGTCTTTTAGAGCAAAATATATGCAAGTGGGAAACAGAAATGTCTACAATTTTGCTTATAAGAAGCTATTCACAGCAGGACCTCAGACTTCAGATGAGCCTTGAGTGTTTTGCCATGCAAATAATAGATTAATTTTCCTCATGTAGATGTGTTATTTTTTTAGGACACTGGGCCAATTGTTCCGATCATGGAATAATTTCTCATTTCAGATTAAGACACAAGCACTTTCAGGGGCCTATGTGCTTGTAGAAAAGAATAGCTGTAGTTTAAACACTTCACTGCGAGGGGAGCAGGAACCCATTGACGCATGAAAGATATTTCCAGTACTACTCAGGTATTTGTTACATCTCTGAGAGCACATACCAGGGGTAATGAGGAGTACTCCCTTCTTGATCTTTTTATAGTCTGTGGTATGTCGTGTCTGATATATTCACATATCAAACACCAATCACCGTACTCTAGAGAAACTGCAAAGCCCTGAAATCAGGCTGTGAGAAGCTTTTCAAGCACCTGATGTGAAAAGGTAGAGTAAATGTTTATATGTTCTGGGAAGATTTGCAAATATGGGTTAAACATGTGGGATCCCTAAGAGACAGAGCACTTTATTTTATTTCACAATGCCAGTGGTAATAACAGTGTGAGAATTTCTGCCTTATTTTGTATCATAGCAACTAATGAAGTCATTACTTTTTTCTGAATTCAGCTCTCTGATAATTTCAGTGGAAAACTTATTCAAAACACTTCACCAGAGGCACCCCTAATATTCCACCAGTAAATAACATATTTCCTTTATAAACCTATTTTCCATCCCACTTGGCTGGTCCTTTGGAAGCCTGTCAATAGACTAGGGAAATCCAATTTTCAAACTCAGCTAAATCTCATTTTCAGAAGTGACTTCAGTGCTCAGAACTTGTCTTCAGTTCAGTCAAATATATGATTGTAATTCAGATAGACTTCTCTGTGCTGGAGATACTGACACTGCTGCTGCAGCACAGGTGCCAGCTGGGAAAATTAGGTGGGTTTCTGACTCTTACCCATGCTGTCATGGTTATAGTGTTGCCAGATGCTTAACACTGTCTGGTCTCACTGTGCAGGCTGCTGTCTGAGTTCTACACATTGGCCACAACAACCCCATGCAGTGCTACAGGCTGGGATCAGAGTGGCTGGAGAGCGGCCAGGCAGAAAGGGACCTGGGGGTATTGATTGATAGTAGGCTGAACATGAGCCTGCAATGTGCTCAGGCAGCCAGGAAGGCCAATGGCATCCTGGCCTGCATCAGGAACAGTGTGGCCAGGAGGAGCAGGGAAATCATTCTGCTCCTGTACTCAGCACTGGTTAGGCCACACCTTGAGTACTGTGTCCAGTTCTGGGCCCCTCAGTTTAGGAAGGATGTTGAGTTGCTGGAATGTGTCCAGAGAAGGGCAACAAAACTGGGGAGGGGTTTGGAACACAGCCCTGTGAGGAGAGGCTGAGGGAGCTGGGGTTGCTTAGCCTGGAGAAGAGGAGGCTCAGAAGAGACCTTCTTGCTCTCTACAACTCCCTGAAGGGAGGTTGTAGCCAGGTGGGGGTTGGTCTCTTCTCCCAGGCAACCAGCACCAGAACAAAAGGACACAGTCTCAAGCTGCACCAGGGAAGGTTTAGGCTGGGTGTTCGCAAGAAATTCTTCATGGAAAGAGTGATTGCCCATTGGAATGGGCTGCCTGGGGAGGTGGTGGAGTCACCATCACTGGAGGTGTTTAGGAAGAGACTTGATGGGGTGCTTGGTGCCATGGTTTAGTTGATTAGGTGTTGGATGATGGGTTGGACTTGATGATCTCAAAGGTCTTCTCCAACTGGGTAATTCTATTCTATTCTATTCTATTCTATTCTATTCTATTCTATTCTATTCTATTCTATTCTATTCTATTCTATTCCATTTCCATTCCATTCCATTCCATTCCAATTCCAATTCTGCCCTTCACAGACGGGCTACCCTTATGTATGATTTTGTATTGATAGTTTTTACCTTGTGCTCATAGTGGGATAAAAATAATTAATCCCATGGAAAGTCAATGAAATCTCACTTCCAGGCCAAGCCTACTTAAAACGCTTAAATGAAGATCCTTTGCACAACCATGCTTTCTAACATATTTTTTAAAGTTGTCAAAAGTTAGGGCTGGGTCAGCCACTAAATGAAGGACAAACACTCTCTATTAAGCTCTTTCCATTCCTGAAGGGGAATAATAAGGAATAAGAAAGAGAGATTTTTTGATTGGAAAAAAAATTAAAACTGTTTTACTGAACATAATAAAATGAAATATGCACAAATAAATACAAACCAAATATTAAGACCAACCCCCTGATGACAATAATCTCACCATCACCACTGGTACTGTGGGCGGGCACTGGGAAGGTCCCAGACTAGACTTAGTGGCAGATGGGAACCAGATTCAGGAGCAGGAATGGAGAGAACCCTCCTTGGATACTGGCCACTGAAGAAGAGAGCTTGACACTTGCAATCTTAATCATAGAATGATTCTATGATTCTATGATTCGAATCCCTCAGTTTTATACTAAATGTGGTGTACATGGAACAGAAGATCTTGTTGGTCACTTTACAGTCACCTGTTGTGTCTGATCCTACTACAGATGCAGTCTTTTATATTCTGCACCCACATATGTGGCACCAGCAACCTTGTTCTGCACACCAATGCTTGGTGTTAACTATAAACAGCTAGCATTATCACCACTATAAGCAGATGCTGTGAAAACACCTTGCTAACTGCAGAAAGTGCAGTTACCTAGAAGATACTGAACTGAAAAGGAAAATCACTGAACAGTCCTGGTTTAGCTCAACCCAGAAGAAATGTACAATAAAAAACCTGAGGAGCTAATAGCAGTACCATTGCATAAAAGGCAGGAAGAATCCAACTAATTGGTCACAAATAGTTGAACCAAACACACTTTTAGCACATATGGAGAGTTTTTTGCCTTTTAGAAGGGGTGTTAAGCAAAGAGCTGAGTTTGCTGCTGAACTGTGCATTGCAGCATTACAAGAGCCACCACAACTAAATGTAACCCCTTCACAGTTGTTCGGTTTAGTGCCTCTGGGTAAAGCTTGCTCTGGTTCAGTAAGTCCTGAATGTTAGTAGGTGTTAATAGTTACAGCAATTTTTAGATCAGAAAAGCACACTTTTAATGCAAATCCACTCCTCGTTTGGTTCAACAAAACGTTTAAGCACATGTATAGGCCCCTTGAGGCTGCAGTAGGAGTGCTCCTGTGCTGTGCAGAACATTATTGAATTACAACATCACAGAAATATGCTAAAAAGAATAAAATTCAGATCTCTTGCAGGCAATATTTTGGTCCAAAGTGAACTCTTAATGGCAAAGACAAACTGGCAAAGTCCAGAGGGAGAGTAAACCTTATCTCATTATGCAGGTAAAAGATATTACAAATTCCTTGGAAGGAGTTTTTTCATTTAGCAGCTGCAAAATTTTAAGGAAATTGAAAACATTACATGAGGAGAAGTAATGAGTCATAAGAAGACGAAATTTGTAAGCAATTGCATAATTTTATCTGGAAACACATGCAGCATGTTAGCAGTTCAGAAAAACCTCACTGTGGATATAAGATCATAAGAATAGGTCAATGCAATTTCATGGAAGAATTGTGTACATAAATAGATCTCATACGAAGCCACCACATGCCATTTTCTGTGCTTGACAAAGAATATTCAGCTGATAAAGCAGTTGGGATTGATTTCTTATTTAATTGCTTGACTTTCTGATTCTCAGCACATTCACTGTTACATACAATAAAAGGAGCATTAGGACCAAATGATATCACTCTAAAAAATTCTGTGGCACTTCATCTTGCCAGAAATTTCCTCCTGACTGGAGAAACCAGTAAGTTTACTAAATTGTTCAAGGAGTACTCACTCACTGATAACACATATAATCAACTTCTTTTCTTCTACTAAGTTTTAAATGATGTTGTCCAGGTGCTATGTATTTTCTCAGTTTTAAAAACATTTTCTTTCCCTCCCAGTCTTATTTCTAAAACCTTCTGGAAGCTAGTTGCTTGCCTAGCCTAAAAAAACACAGACAAACAAAACAAAAAACCCACCCAAAACAAAATTTATATTCCTTGTGTTTTATTTTGTGGCTGTGAATGATCTCTTCTCCCAGGCAACCAGCACCAGAACAAGAGGACACAGTCTCAAGCTGCACCAGGGGAAGTTTAGGCTCAAGGTGAGGAAGAAGTTGTTCACTGAGAGGGTCATTAGCCTTTGGAATGGGCTGCCCAGGGAGGTGGTGGAGTCACTTGTCTGTAAAGCAATAAGGAAAGGTCAAACTGGTAAGTATTGAAGCTGCTACTATTATGCTGTGAACCAATGAGATTATTAGATGTTAATCATGGTACAAAACAGGCATTTTTACCTCTGATCAAAGAAAAGTTGTGATTCCAAAGCAAGGGAAGGGAAACTTCCTCACGAGTTTAATGATTTAAAAGAGAAAAAAAAATCAGCAGCTTTGATCATCTAAGGAGGAAGGTGTTACAAGAAAATACATTCCCCTCTATTCTGTTTGACAGCTTGAGCCTTAGAAAATGCTGGCTTCTTTTCATTGGAACCATCTCAAGATACTGAAAATCTCTCTCCATGGAGGAAACTTCAGCCTCACAAGTATAAATATGTCAACATGCAGTACCATGGAGAGCTAAAAGGAAACAAGACCTTGCACTAAAGCAGCTGAAGGTTTGACAAGTATTTTGTTGATGCTGTTTGTTGTGGTATTGAACCAGGAAAAGATGGACTTTTCTAATTCTCAGTGCCCTACTCTGTCAAATCCAAATGTCAGCTTTTCAAAAGAACGTAAGACACTGCTCAAGACCTTATGGTTTGACTGAAGACTTTGAGCGTGAAAAACCTAGGTGATACACACTGTTCTGAGGTTACTAAAACTTCGGGGTGACGGTCTGCTCTTAATGACTGGTGCTTACTTGGATTTTTATGATCAGAGGGGATATATTCATTTATACTCTTTCAGCTTCCTTAGAAATACCATCAAAAGTGCCAAGAGAATTAGATCAGCTTTCTTTTAGAAAATTCATTGTCCATTATAAAAATGACAAGAGACAGAATACTCTCCAGTGAACCCTGTTTAATATAAATTGTGAGGAACTGAATGCTGAAATAATATACAGCCTTGTGTCTGAATCCTACAGCATCAAATAGATAAAATAAGCTGACCTTCTTTTTGTGCTCATCTTCGATGTGCCTCATTGGTGGTGGTGCAAGTACAACAGAAGGACAATTTAGATGCCATCCAGAAGATGGGATTGAAAAGTGGTTTTTATTTGGCAGCTGTCTACGAAACCTTGCAAGAGTCTTACTTTCAATGCTACTTCAGCAAACATGTTTTAGTGGCAAAAGACTTAAAATTTGCCTGGTTTTCAGTTGTGAACATGTCCAGTTCTAAGGTTCTCTCAAACTTACCCATAAGGCTCTTTACATATCCGTACAAACCCTGAAATGTTATAGCAGTCTTCAGACACCAAAGTTCTGCCGAGAACAGCTCTGCATATACAGCTATTTTTGTAGTTGCATTTGGTATAAGTAGCAAGGTTTTGACAGCAGGAAGCTGCAGGGCTAGCATCTATTCCTAGAGGAGTTGCCTGTACTAGGCGTTATGCATAGCACTGAGAAGTGAGGAGAACCAAGGTCAGAGAATGAGGAAAGGGATGAGGAGATCAAGGCACTGCAGTTGGTATTTCCCTGCAGCCTATGGAGAGGACTGCATTGGAGTGGATATCTGCATTGTACTCCCGATTTTGGAGCTCTAGACCAAAAGCAGGTGAATATTTCCTGAAACAATTGCAGCTCTGGAGAGCCCATGATAGAGTAGGTACTCCTGACAGGAACTGTAACCCAACTCTAAATTAAATTTATTTTCCACAAGTTTGGTCTTTTCGCCCATGTCAGTAATTAGTGAGTGATTCCCCCATCTTTATCTCTGCCCATGAGCTTTTTTATCCTATTTTCTACCCTAGCCATCTGAGAAGGGAGAGTGAGAGGAGCTAGGTGAGAGTCTGGCAGCCAGCCAAAGTCAACCCACCACAATGCTACTTCACGTAATTCAGACATTTGATTTGTGAGAGCACCATGCTCCAAAAGCACCTTGTGCACATTAGTATTTGCCATTTTTGGATGCCTTCTTTACCGAGAGACTGAAGGAGAAGCCAGAATGTGTCAGCTAGAGTAACCAGAATGGTTCTTGGAAATAAATTACTAAAAGATCTGTAACTTTTATGTTCTTGCCCTCTCAGAAGGATAATTCTTCTTCTGTTTCATTAAATAGTCTATCTGGTTGTTTTCCACTATCATTTATGTGTCAATGTTTGAGAACGACATAAAGTAAATGAGACTTGAGACCTAGTTTCCTGATTTGATAACCAGCAATTTGTTTTAACTTCTGGGAAGGCTGTAAACATACCAGTGGAGCCAAATACCTTTTAATCTGACAGCTATTTTCCAACAACTTCTTTATTTCATTTTTAAAAGGTTCAGAAGTCACCTAGGAGTTCTTTCACTGAACTGACTTGCCCTGGCCTTAAAGACCGGAATTACATTAAACTGAGAAAAGTATTTCTTTACAAGGTAACTGTGTTTGCACCCATTCAGAGGAGACATGATTCAGAATGTAGTATCCAAGTGGAACCATAAAAAGTTAATATAAAATCTAGTGAAATAAGAATGAAGTAAAGAAGGAAGTTAATTTATACTCTTCGAGTTTTCTGTATACAGACAGAGACAAGAATATTTGGCATGGAAGGTCCAAAAGATTACCTCAAATTTATTTTGAAGGTGTATTTATTTGAGGCAAAAGCATAAGAGACACTTTGATTGAATTTATAAGCTGCCACTTCCAACTCCTCTTTGCAAAATCATCCAAGAAATCTTGCCCAAGGCACAGAAGGACAAAAAGTCTTTATCAGTTTCTCCTACCTAAAGCAGGTAGTGTCAGTCTCTCACTCAAATTTATTCGCTCAAATTCAGTTATGGAAACCATGAGCTGAGAATTGTCATTTATGAAATACATGTAAACCATCATAATGAAAAAAAAGGCTTTGGGTTCCCTCTTAGTGTGACATGCACTGCCACGTGCCTGGTCTTCCCTCAGTGTTTAAATTTTAATGAGACCAGACTTGGATTATTTCACACTGCATCTCATGGACCTGGTCCTGTCTTCAGTTACCAAAAAGCAAGGCAAAGAAGTCAACAAGAAGGAAGACAAGGAGGGCATGAAAAGCTGTCCTGCAGCTTTGACAAGCTGCTCAGGCTCTAGTCAAGGCAAAGGTGTCTTGCCGAAAGGTCAGCAAATTCATTAAGTATCTTTCTGTCTTAGAGAAAAGGGAGCTCTGGGGAGGGAGAGGTGGTTGGTTTGAGTTTTCTCCTGTATGAACTCTCTTCACTCTCCTCCACTGTCCTTTTATTTCATCTGTGGAACCACATAAGCTGTTTCATAGTGCTGCTGCTATGGGCAAAGGTGGAGGCCCAGAAAGGGAATGATTTGACTTGCTTCTGCTGAGATATTTACTTTCACAAGATGGTAGTCTGATGGTGGACAGTATAATACTGCTAAGCAAAATTTTGCAATTGTTGATTAGCTATTGCTAGCATGACTGGAGTCTGTTGTCCAGACCTGAATGACAACTCACAGGATTTTATATACTTGCAATGCTTGCATTAGTAGAGAGTAATTTTCAGCTTCAATTTTAAAGATAAAGTGGCCATTTTGACATTTAGAAAACAATACAAAAGATTAATCTGAAAAACCAGAAGCCTAGACTTAGAGCAGAACACTAATTTCCTTCAACTCCCAGCTAAGACCTCTGATTCTCTTATGATGGTGATATTGCAACAAACAATATTTGCATTGTTTTATTCTGCTATGTTTCAGCTTGAAATAACTCCAGGTTTTTATTAACTGCAAGACTGAGTTCTATTCATCAGTTGGGCAGGTGTATAGTCTAATAATGCAATAAGCTTTCCTGGGTATATGAGTTGTTCTGTTTCTTTTATATCAGTAATCAGTTCCAAGAGCGTAATAAAAACAAAAGGTTTATTTCTTTCTTACTGGTAGCAGAGTTGTAAATGATCATCCATCAGCAATAACTATTGCCATTTAATAAAAGATTAAACCTTTCCTTAATATCATGTGGAACATAATAGATAAGAATAAACAACAGGATTAAAGGTGGCGCCAAAATGAAGGATTGCTGCAACTGAGGATGTGCAATGAAGTTATTGATGCAGGTAATGGTCTGGCAACAAAAATTAACTAATTGGGTTGTAATAAAACAGATAATCCAAATTTTTCTGAAATATAAATAGCAACAATTATAACATTCTCTGAGTACTTCAAAGACCAAAAAAAATTGTCTGAAACACAAACTAGCTTGTTTGTGTTTTTTTAATCCAACAAAATCAGAATCACAGAATCATTAAGGTTGGAAAAGACCTTTAAGATCATCAAGTCAAACCATAACCCAGCTACCATGACCACTAAACAATATCTCCTCCTGAGGTGCCACATCTACACGTTTCTTGAACACCTCTAGTTTCACAGTGACAGATCAGTAATGGTTTGGCTGAAAGACACAAGCAGAAATGGAGTCTACAAATCCAAGCACAACTTAGTACAGCCACCACTGTCACCCTCACTGGCCTCCTTCCCACAGCAAAGGACCCAGAAAATGCCACACCAGCACAGCCATTTGTCACACAGCGTGGCTTTAGGTGTATTTGAGATGCAGCTGGGTTGTGAGAAGCAGTTCCAGAGCTACAAGCTAGCTACTCATCTTCCACAGCACTGAGATGATAAATGATGTTTGTCTTCTTCTTGACACTGCTGGAGGCTGAAAGAGACATGTACAGAGCCACAAGAAACAAGAACCATGATAAAATTACTCTAATCAAGGCTGAATGTTCTTGGTACTTCACATGCCAAACTTATGACCATATTGCCCAGAGGATTCTTTGACCTTCCTCTTTCAGTCCTGTCTTGCTTAGCTCAGACCATCAGGCTGTTGTCAGAGTTCTTTTTTTCAAGATGAACTAAATTTCAACCACAAACAACCAACATAGAAACTGCTACTTCACAGTATGCAGATCTTGCAACCACGGACAGATATGCACCACATTTTTATAATCACATGCCAGTCCAGAGCAGCTTAAAAAGAAGCTAAAAAAAAATCAACAATTCTGGAAAGCCAGGCTTTCAAATGCAGTCAGCAAGAACTATTGGGTGTGAACTACTCTCCAAGACACAGTAGTTTGTACTTAGAAGGAGTGATCAAGTGCTTACTCAGAAAAACATGCACACACTCCCCAGGAATAGCCAAGACAGCCAAAATCTTGCCTTAACCTAAATCACCATTTCACTTCCCACTCCAGTCAGGTTACCCCTTTCGGTACTCTGCCCTGGCACAGATCACCCCTGAGCTAAAGGAACTTTGCAGAATAGAGTAGAATAGAATAGAATAGAATAGAATAGAATAGAATAGAATAGAATAGAATAGAATAGAATAGAATAGAATAGAATAGACCAGACCAGGTTGGAAGAGACCTTCAAGATCATCAAGTCCAACCTATCATCCAACACCACCTAATCAACTAAACCATGCAACCAAGCACCCCATCAAGTCTCCTCCTGAACACCTCCAATGACGGTGACTCCACCACCTCTCCAGGCAGCCCATTCCAATGGGAAATCACTCTCTCTGTATAGAACTTCCTCCTAACCTCCAACCTAAACCTCCCCTGGTGCAGCCTGAGACTGTGTCCTCTTGTTCTGGTGTTGGTTGCCTGGGAGAAGAGACCAACCTCTGCCTGTCCACAACCTCCCTTCAGGTAGTTGTAGAGAGCAGTAACGTCACTCCTGAGACTCCTCCTCTCCAGGCTAAGCAACCCCAGCTCCCTCAGCCTCTCCTCATAGGGCTTGTGTTCCAAGCCCCTCACCACCCTCGTCGCCCTTATCTGGACATGCTCCAACAACTCAACATCCTTCCTAAACTGAGGGGCCCAAAACTGGACACAGTACTGAAGGTGTGGCCTAACCAGTGCAGTGTACGGGGGCAGAATGACTTCCCTGCTCCTGCTGGCCACACTGTTCCTGATGCAGGCCAGGATGCCATTGGCCCTCTTGGCTGCCTGGGCACACTGCAGGCTCATGTTCAGCCTACCATCAACCAGCACCCCCAAGTCCCTCCCTTCCTGGCCGCTCTCCAGCCACTCTGACCCCAGCCTGTAGCACTGCATGGGGTTGTTGTGGCCAATGTGCAGAACCCGGCACTTGGATGTGTTAAATCTCATGCCGTTGGATTCTGCCCATCTGTCCCATTATTTAACTACCTTCAAACTTTAACATCTTAAAGTGGCAAATGCCCTATTTCTTTGTGGATTCTATAAATATTTCATATTTTCTCATCACATTTCCTGTTTGTGAAAGAAAAAGTGCACAGTGTGCAAAACTGCCCTAAAGCACTCCTTACACAAGCAGCAGAAAAGCCCTTTCCTATGACTTGCACTGAAAAAAATGTTGCATGAAAAATTATTAACAGAAATTTTTGTTTCCTATCCCTAGTCACTTCATACAGAGCATTTTGGGATGTCACACAGTTGTCTCTTCCAGCCCATTCCCTAATAAATTTTTTCACTCATTTCTCCCTTCTTTCACATTCTCCTTCCCAATTCCCAGCCTCTGGCAGCCCAGGTAAGCAGAGGCTTTGGCCTTTAGGGCTCATCCAAAAAGGGAAATTCTGCTGCAGGCTGGTTCCTGAGAACATGTGAGAGCCTGGGTCCCCTGTGAGCACCTCCAAGTTCTTTGATGGGGATGTTCAAACAAAAAATTGTAAGGAAAAAAAATCCTTACTGCAAACAGATTTTAAGGAGCAAGTGTATCACTTGGCCTCTGCAAAGAGAAAAAGGCTCCAAACTTCACTCCTAATGGGTCTTTACACAAATAGTGGTAAGCTGAAGTCAGAGGTGAAACCAGCAGCCCAGCTGAAGTGCCTGTACACTAATGCACGAAGCATGGGCAACAAACAAGAGGAGCTGGAAGCCTTGTTACAGCAGGAAAGTTATGATGTAGTTGCCATCACAGAAACATGGTGGGATGACTCACATGACTGGGACACTGTAATTGATGGCTACAGACTCTTCAGGAGAGACAGGTAAGGGAGAAGGGGTGGAGAGATGGCCCTGTACATCAGGGAGGCACTAGATGCCATAGAACTAGAGATCAGGGATGATTGGGTTGAGTGCCTGTGGGTGAAAATTAGAGGGAAGACCAACAGGGCAGACATCCTGGTTGGAGTCTGTTATAGACCACCCAACCAGGATGAAGAAGTTGATGAATTATTCTATAGGCAGCTAGAAGCTGTCTCAAGATTGCCAGACCTTGTTCTCATGGGCAATTTTAACCTGCCTGATATCTGCTGGGAACTCAACACAGCAGAGAGGAGGCAGTCTAGGAGGTTCTTAGAGTGTATGGAGGACAGCTTCACTCTGCGATGGGTTAGGAACTGGCTGGAGGGCCAAGCCCAGAGAGTGGTGGTGAATGGTGCCATGTCCAGCTGGAAGCCAGTCACTAGTGGAGTGGTGTCCCCCAGGGATCAGTGGTGGGCCCCATGCTCTTTAATATCTTTATCAATGATCTGGATGAGGACATTGAGTCCATCATCAGTAAATTTGGAGACGACACCAAGCTGATGGCAGGTGTTGATCTGTTAGAGGGTAGGAGAGCTCCGCAGAGGTTGGGCAGATGGGCAGAATCCAAGGGCATGAGATTTAACACATCTAAGTGCCAGGTTCTACACCTCGGCCACAACAACCCCATGCAGTGTTACAGGCTGGGGTCAGAGTGGCTGGAGAGCGGCCAGGCAGAAAGGGACTTGGGGGTGCTGGTCGAAAGTGGGCTCAACATGAGCCTGCAGTGTGCTCAGGCAGCCAGGAAGGCCAATGGCATCCTGGCCTGTATCAGGAACAGTGTGGCCAGCAGGAGCAGGGAAGTCATTCTGCCCCTGTACATTGCACTGGTTAGGCCACACCTTGAGTACTGTGCCCCTCAGTTTAGGAAAGATGTTGAGTTGCTGGAATGTGTCCAGAGAAGGGCAACAAAGCAGGGGAGGGGTTGGCAGCACAAGCCCCATGAGGAGAGGCTCAGGGAGCTGGGGTTGCTTAGCCTGGAGAAGAGGAGGCTCAGAAGAGACCTTCTTGCTCTCTACAACTACCTGAAGGGAGGTTGTAGCCAGGTGGGGGTTGGTCTCTTCTCCCAGGCAACCAGCACCAGAACAAGAGGACACAGTCTCAAGCTGCACCAGTGGACATTTAGACTGGATGTTAGGAAGAAATTCTTTATAGAAAGAGATTGGCCATTGGAAAGTGCTGCCCAGGGAGGTGGTGGAGTCACCATCACTGGAGGTGTTTAGGAGGAGACTTGATGGCGTGCTTGGTGCCATGGTTTAGTTGATTAGATGGTGTTGGATGATGGGTTGGACATGATGATCTCGAAGGTCTCTTCCAACCTGGTTTATTCTATTCTATTCTAGCATAAGGTACAAAGGCATCAATGGGTACTAAGAAGAAAGGAAATTAATTTCAAACATTTGCTAGAACAATGAGTCCAGCAAGACATCGAGTGTTACATTATAAATTCAGTATTTGGGCATGAGAAGTCATACTTCATAAACTCACTCATTACATATCCTAAGAAAATCACAACTTCCTTACTGAAGATGGAGAAGGGAGAGAATTTGTTAGTCTCTGCAAATGATGTTATATGCTTCAAAGATTAGCAACATAAAAATTCTTTCATAGTAACTGTAGCACTTCTTCTGTACTATAATAGCTTAACAAATATACTTAGGATTTTTACAACAAAGAGAAAGTGATAAGGTAATTAGTTACCCACAAAAAGCTTTGAAACTGTTCAGCATACCATCAAAACTACACATTAGATTAGGAGGTTGTAAATGATAATCTAAGACAAACCTCAAATGATGGTTTTTGCATCCCAGAGTGATAACATTATTCCCAGCTAGGAAGGAATAAAAAATACAAATTATTTTTTCATTGTGACTGTGAAAACTTTCCAGTTACAATTCACAGGCAGTTCAGTATTTTATGCACAAGTGAACAAAGCAAGCAACATTTAAATGACAGAGTTATCAGTCTTTTTTGTATATTGCAGCTGTTTGGAAAGCCACAGGGCAAAGGCATTTATATACGAGATAAGCTCAGCCTGTAGAACAAATTAATGCTGGATTGTGAATTAAATGGCATGTCTTCGGACAGCTAATTAGCTTTGTGCTGCTCAATTAAGCTTTGAAAGGACATGATATGTTTCTTGATGGAAGAGAAAACATTTCCAGGTTGTTGCACATTCTCAATGCTTTCTGTATCTTTGGCTGAGAAATCCAAGAAGAAAACGGAAAATTCATCGGCCTTAATGAAAGGTATCAAAGTCTAAACTACAAAGTATGGAATAAAGTTGTCCTCAATAGTCCTAAAACACTTTGATTTTATGTCAAATGGCTTAAAATATAAGCTAGTTTGGGATAGGAAAGAACTAGAAATCCATGTCTTCAGTGCTTTCTAAACTATAAAAGCAGCAGCACTTCTCTAAGGAGGGGGTACACAAGCTGTGTAATAGCCTTCAATCTTTGTTTATATTGCATTTCTTTTCAGTTAATCCAAAATTTTCCACCTCTTTTCTTTCCAGCCAGTATCCAAAGCATGTGTATTGAGCAATAAACACTCAAATGCTGTTTGGGTTCCTCACTCAACATGAAACAGACATTCAAGTTTCAGGTCTTGATTCACTCAGAATTATGTTTCTCTTGTGGTTATCCAAATGCTTTGAGACTTAAATAGTAAAGTGAAAACCTTCCAAGATCACTCCTTACAAGAACCTCAGTACTTCCACATTTTTTCTCTGCTGGTAGTAACTAGACAGCTGACTTCTAACATCTTTTCTGCTTGCCAACCTTAGAGTAGAAAAGCCTGGTTGAATTGGCATGGAGAGGGGATAAAACTAAATGAGATTTGTGGAAAGAAGTGATGGTTTTCCAATATAAAACCGTAGTGTTTCAAGCTGCATTTTTCTCTAGCAGTGGGATTTGTCTTGTAGGACAAGAGATCAAATTCTCTTTCCTAGTTAAATTTTCATTGCTCTACACATTAATCTACCATTGAGCCATAAACCACACATGCAGAGTATTTATTCAGTGTGAGCCAATAAGCACAAAAAAGGAGAAACCTGTGATCAAATACTGCCTCTTGGCATCATGGACTTCACAGATCAGAAGTCCCTTATCAGATTCCTATACTAGGGTATTTTCTTCAGCCTGAATCTTAATGTCAAGACCATTTAATAAGTATTGTGGATTGTGAAGTAAACATACATCAGGCATTTCTGTCACTGAAGATCACACTAACAAATAGGGTACAAAACATGAGAAAACCAAAGCTACAGAATGCTTTTCCATCTTCAGTCACCACTTTTACTTATTGCTCTTTTGCAAGCAAATTTTGACTCTGACCAGTTGCATCATGGAGGCAGATGTGGAAATCCAGCCCAAGGAAGGACTCTCATCTGCTGACCTGCAGGAGGGAGTACACACTGCATATACAATTACAGGACCATACATAGATATGCATGCACGCATGTGTATTATACGCAGCATTAAGTGGGCCAGTGTAATCCTGTGTGCTATTCTGGCACTTCAGAGACATTTCCTTGTCAGAAACAGACAGAACAGCTGTGTATCAAGGATTCCTCTTCTGTAACTACACTTTTAAAGATTTGTACTCCCAAAGCCCCAATTAAGTGTTACACATCTATAACAGTAGACAAGTATATAAATAGATGTGTTCTATGTCATGCACACTCATCTGTAAGGCCATGACACAGAAATCCTTTGAAATACATGCAGGTTTTGTACTGAAAGAAAAACAACACAAAAATGGCAGCAGGTGCAGCTGGCAGGCACAACTCTCACACTGAAAGGCAACAGCGGTGCCACAAACAGACCAAAGAAGCCAGTCCTTCACATAGAGAAATGAGTCTGAGAACATCATCTTCAGTACATTATCACCTGGTATTGGGAGAAGTTCTCCTCTAAACATATGAAGATTTCCTCCAAGCCACATTTTCATTTAGAAATCTAATAGGAGATATTCATCTGATTTCAGTAGCAAAAAGATACATTCATTATTTAAATATTGGGAAAAAGAAAAAGACAGAAAACCAAACACCACATTTTCAGTCACCTCTCTCCTGTGAGTCATGTTTCTGTGACAACCAAAGGGCTGAATTTATAAGAGGACAAAGGATTTAGATTTGCCATTGCAACTGCTTGCACAATGGCTAAAATGTTCAAATCATACAAATGGCCTTGGAAATTTTAACAGTTATAGCTACTAAGGAAATCTTTTCAATTTTTGGTTACTCTCATGTATGCTCATATGCTATATCTTGTTTTTCATGGTTTTTTTTTAATGTATTTGTTAAAGGCATCATTAGTTTTATTTCTACATGGATTCTCTCTCAGCATTCATCCCACCACCTTCAATTAAGCAAACTCTAAACGCACTTCAGATATGCCAGCTACCATAAGCCTGTATATAAGACAGAAGTGGTTTATATAGAAGCTGTCAGACCTGAGAAACACCATTTGTCAGAGCTGTATTTAGCATTCTCAGAGTGAATCTGACGCTGTGTCAAGAGTGAAGAATCAGTGAGAGCCAACCATGAAAGGAAGAGAGCTTGCTTTGTTCTGAGTCCAAGAAAACATCCAGCATTTCTGCTTCCTAAACTGTATGTGAATCCTGCCCCACTTTGCTAGTCCAAGTCCTTAATATGATTGGTTGAAAGCAGGAATACTTCAAAATACACCAGCAATAGATCTGCAACCATTAAATAATGTGCTATATTACTCCTGCAAGTCCTGCAGTGCCGCTTCTCAAACTGATGCATGGAGGGAAGCAGTAGCTCCTTGAGCACTGATTTCTAAGACTTTGCATAAGTTAAGGTCAGATGGAAGAAAACCAACATGCACAGAAAGGAAAAGCAAGGGGAAGAATTGAACAGAAAACTCACAATAACTGAAGCCAAACAATGTCTTTTGGAAGGAACAAGAGACAAAATTTTTCTATAGCATAACAAATAATACCAGGTGAAACGCTTCTTTCACAGGTATTTATCCACCTCCAAGCACATGGCCTGTATGTTCCAGCACTGGCTCCAGGGCACTTATGCAGCAGCAGACCCCCAGCACCGTGCTACAGCACAGCCTGAGCAATTCCTATGATTGCATCTGCCCCAGCCCAGGCTGATGAGCATGAATATTGCTCTCCTTAGCTGCCTCTCCCATACTCCTTCCCAGCAAAGCCCCTTCTGAGCTCAGAAGCCGCCCTCTGTGGGAAATGCAGTACTGTGGGTAAGTTGTGATAGACATTTCAACCTTAGTAGCCTCTGCACAAAGATTAATGTCAGCAGAAACCTAGATAAAAGCTTGACTATGTTGAATGCCAGAAATGTTCCTTATTTCCTCTTTCATTATACAAAAATGATATAATCTTAACTTTTCAGAAATACAGCGTGCTTGCTCTTTCAATTAGCTTAGTGTTCTGTTTTCCATTAGTACAGTACAGAATAACTGTAACCCATTGTACTGTCCCAGGGCTTTTTTCAAAGACACTGATGATTTACAGCAGTAAAAGGATTTGGTGTTTCTTGCCAGTTACAAAATTGCTAAGGTAAAGCCAGGAAGCAGACACGTTTGCATTCATTTCATCTTCAGCTCCCATTTCCCCAAGAAAGCTGCAGCAGGCAGTTCAACATAAAAGAAAGTTATTAAAAATTCCACACCCTTGAAGCAATCTTCATAAAACTGATAAAAAATTCAATTTTCAAGTTGCTTAATACAGCCTTCTCTTGACTAACACAGTTATCCTCACTAAAGGACATTTTAAACTAATGACCTGGAAGGAATAGGGAATATTTCATTTGAATTTGTGCAAAATTTGAAGAACTGCTCTGTACTCTGATTTTCTGCATCTCTTAATGCTATTAGCAGTCCCTGAGCATCCTTCTCTGCCATGGAATCTTACAGGAAAGAACAGGGTGATTCATAATGCAGCACAAGTGATTAAGAACATTTGAACTCAGAAATATTAATAAGTTGCTGGTAATGCTTTATGATTCCAAATCAAATATTACAATAGGTAAGGTAATAAAAGTTTACCAATCAGGACCACAACACATACCAAAAGAACTTTGGCTTTTGTTTCTGAATCAGTTAGGATCATTCACGTCTCATAGAGCTTCTTTAAATGCAATGCTTGATTTAAAATAAAATAAATAAAAACTAAAATCAATAAAATAAAATACATTTAAAAGACTTTACAGGAAATAGAGGCATGGACCTACAATAAAAGGTAGATTTCCAGATTTTACCAGTTTAGGGAATATAAGTTACACTGCTGGAAAGATAGCTTCTAAAAAGCTTGCTTCCCTACACAAGAAAACACATGGAACTCAGTCTGCACTAAAGTCAAATGGCAGCTAAAAATTTGTCCTTCTCAGCCCTGTTTGAAGAGAGTGGCCTAGATTTCTAAAAAAATGTGAAAAACAGCCATGCAGAGGTACAGAGAGATGGATCATGCGTGGTCCCAGGTGATGCCACCACCCTCACTGTCACCTGAAGCTCCCTCCAGGCTAACTCACACTCACAGTAAACAGGGGTTCAGCCCCAAGCTAAACCATCATCTCTATCAGCTTATGTTACATTTTCAGTCTTTACTGGCTCACAAAGTATCACAGTATCACAGTATCACTAAGGTTGGAAGACACCTCGAATATCATCGAGTTCAACCTGTCACCACAGACCTCATGACTAAACCATGGCACCAAGTGCCATGTCGAATCCCCTCCTGAACACCTCCAGGGACAGTGACTCCACCACCTCCCCAGGCAGCCCACTCCAATGGCGAATGACTCTCTCAGTGAAGAACTTTATCCTCATCTTGAGCCTAAACTTCCCCTGGCACAGCTTGAGACTGTGTCCCTAATATTAAGTCATTCAGAGAAGACTTCCCCATAGCAGAAGATGACACTTGGGCAAACGTAAGCAAGTCAAAGCCCCCCAACCTGCATCTTAACAGAAAAGCTTCAAATCACCCATTTTTTCCCGATATTCAAATTACACTGTACTGCTCTCTGATAGAGTTAAAAGGCCTGCTTCCTGACAGGGATCCTGCCTTGTGAAGAAGCATGAGCAATTTAAAACAAACACCAAGAAAGGTAATATTTTGCAGCACAGTGTTCCCACAGTTCCCCATCAAAGCCTCTCAGCCTCTCACAGGGATGAAGCCTTCTTCTCTGCACCACAACTATTCCTTTTGAACTTCTGCTGGGGGTTTAGTTCTGATTTGAGAACCAGCTTGTGTATTGATTAGGGAGAGAAAGGGGGAAATCCAGCTTTGAAATAGTTCTTTTGAAGATATTCTCTTCCAACTTCATGTAAATATCCAACGAATTTGGAAATATTTGCAACATCATTCAAGTAGCTGGAGACATCCTTATCACTCAGAAGCTTCTGATCTGATTCTACTGTGTGTTGCAGAGATTTGGAATGAATGAGTATCCCTCTGGACTCAGATGCTATCTCCAAGAGCTACGTTTTAAAGCAAAGAAGCAGAACAAAATTAATTTGTACATAAACAACTGCAGAAGTTAGTTTCTTTCAAGTAGTCACTTTTATGAATAGCAGTTGCAGCTTCATTATCTGATCAAGTACAGTGTACGTTGTTCAGTTCAGGAAGCAACACATTCATACACCACCGAGCACTACATGCTATTTATGGATAGCTGTCACAACTCTTCAAATTTTTACATATGCCATAGGGACACAAGATAATATCTGGATAACTTTAGCTCTAGAAATTTCTGAAAGTGCTTTGATTAGTTGGGATTAAGAGCAACATATGTTACAACCTAACTTCTGTCGCACCTGGGAAAAAGGATCAAGCAGCTCACATAGACACAGTAACACCACTTCAGAGCATGGTCTAAACAGAGCCAAACACATGAGAGAAATGAAATGAGAAACCAAATGAGCCTTAACCCCACTTGACAGAGAATTTAATCTCCAAGCAAGATCCATAAGGGAAGTCTCTCTCCAGAATTCTCATGCCCCATCCTAGGCCTTGGTAGTAAACCCATCCTACTCAAACTGCCCCTTGGTGTCACACAGTGGCACTTTCAGGAATTGTTTCCTGTTGATCTCTGCTTGCTCCTTTTAAAGTCAGTGGCTAAGCTCCAGCTGACACAGAAGTATGAGCACAGGCAAACCAAGGGAAGAGGCTTTTAAGATCTTCCCCGTAATAAGCACAGTGAGAGGACAATTATATTTGCACTATTGGTTTGAACAAAGCTTCAGCTTGCTTGGATCACACCTATTTTCTAGTGAGCTACAGTGGTTGTTAAAGCATAAGCACGATCTCCCATCACCTAATAAAGTCAACACATTACAGTTTATTGGATGGAGTCATTTACACAGTAATAACAAGGATTAAGACACAGAACACAACAACTCATTTCCTTAAATCTATAACCAGCTGGTTTCACTGCAGGAGTAAAGAGCACATGCTTCACTCACCTCTTATTACTCTGTGTGGTTTGCCAGGTTATTTAAGAAAAGTTTACGTAAAAATCCACTGTTTTCAGAGATTGAGGCATTCAGCAACACAGCTGCTCACAGGGGAGTCAATCTGCACAGGAGTGCAGGAAGGCCTCCTCCAGCTTTTAGAAAGCTGTGATATCCTCGGTTATAGAAAGCAACAGCCCAAAAGGTAAATGAATTCCTGTACGAGAAGAAAAGCCCCAGTGATACTACTGTTCCCTAAAAGTTTTGCTCACATGTAGAACACTCATTTGGTTGCTCCTAGAATGCTTTTGGACAACTACCTTGAGGCACAGGACCATGACCCGTGTTTTCTGCAGGACATAACTGTCAGCCACAGACAAAGATAAATCTTTTGGAGACCATTCCCCGCCTCCCTGAGTTTGACTCCACAAGCAATGCCACAGCAGCTGTGCGTGCACCAATGAGACATCACATTGTACATCTCAGATGCACACAGAGTTGACACTGTTTTATAGTTCACACATCACACACTGGCAGGTGAAGGGCATAACTGAAAACACAGAGACAAGGGCTCACTAAGGCTTCTGAAAGCAAAGCTCCTTTCACTGCAAGTTTCTGCAAGTTTCACATGGCCTCATCCTAAAAGCATCTAATCATAAAGTCTTGCGAGGCAGCGGTTCAGTCTAGGTAGCAATTCAGTCCAGGTTACCTACTAATTTCTCTCAAATTTTTGCTAACCTTCCAGTTTCATGGTTTCAAAGAGAAGAGCAGGCAAGACAGAATTTTGCTGTTTCATAGCATGTCTGAGGCTGAGATGTGCTCTGGGGATCAGGCAAGCAACAGCTTTCTCCAGCAGCACTGGCATCTACTACACACTTGCCCCTGTAGAGATGTCTTTCCCTTGTTCTCTGCCAGATGGTAAAACGGAAAGACAGGGCTAAATGTATAAGCCAAGTTAATGACTTCTGAGACCAAACTGTCATTCTCAGAGTGGCCTTTTGCAATTTTGATATCCTTGTGTTACTGCTCTGACTTGGGGGAGTTGGTATCTGATACAGTGTCACCACCACATACAGTGACTGAGAGACAACAGCCACGAGCTGGAGAGAGCCAAGCCTCCCCCAGCACATCTGTGAGCACCTCCTAGGCAGAAAGCAGTAATAATAGTGTGCTTTTTTGCCAAAATATAGCTTAATTCAGTAGACAGGAGACAAGACTTGCACAATGAGGTTTTGAGAGATGCTACTAGAGAAAAAGAAAATCAACTATTAGAGATTAATTCTTTTCTGCAAGCTGTTTGGCAAATTAAATCTCGGGGTTGTTTTGTTGTTGTTATTTATCTTTAATGTATTTGCTGGGTACACTTCATTCTAAATTGTGGCAGTTTAGGCTGGGTGCCTCCAGTTGCTGCCACACAAGATACACCTCTGGCATCCCAAGTGTCCAGCCCAGTAGGTGGACACAGGAAATAGTGTATTTCATACGTATAATATCCTGCACCCTATAAATCCATCTGCAAAGTCATTCACTTCCTCTTTCTTCCCTCTCTGTCCTCGTGGAAGATGGTCCCTATCAGGTAACAGTGGGGAGTTATCTCAAGTCCCCTTAGGCCTGGCTAGGCCTAATGCCAGGAGGAGAAGGGGGGGGGGGGGGGAGGGGGGGGCAGTCTCATACCTGGCCAACTGAGACCAGCCTAGCGGCAGGGAGAGGGAAGAAAGAGCCCTAGGGCTTTTGGGTATACCCTCAGGAGGGTAAAAGGGAAGTGATGGGAGGCTTTTTCGGGTGTGCTGTAAGGGAATCTGTGTGGTTTGGGTTTCTTTTGTCACCATGCTTGTAGTTTTCTGTAAAGCACTAACTGCTTTTCGATTTAAAGTTTCCATCACTTCTGCAATCCATTTGTGTGAGTGTCATTCTTTTTCCCCTTTCAGGGGCAAGAGAGGATCTTCCTGGCCTCAAACCAGGACATAAATGAAACTTTATAACCTTTTAGCCACATCTTACTAGTTCACTAATTCTTTTTGGCTTGATTAGCATTAATTAGATGAAACATCTGACTGGATAAATACATTAATGTGTTCTCTTCAGTTGCACTGTTGTTGACAAACACAACTTTGAAACCTAGAACTGGTCCAACACCATCTTGCCAATAAACTAAATGCTGTGGATGATTTCAGAAAATAAATTCTGAAGTTATGCAACCACTGACAAAATCGATGTGTATTTACACAAGTTCTTTAGCATAATTCATCTGAATATCACAATTATGTTTTTCTCCCCTCACAGTGTTTGTGGAAGGGCTTGATCTCCAGCAACAGTAAATACTGCTCTACAGTACAGGCAGTACAAAACAGATAATCCATTGTGAGACTACCTGCCTCCAGAGACTGCCTCTCTGCTCATCTGTTGTATGGGTTGGGACAAACAAGTCAGACTAATCTCCAAATCTGTTTTCTCTAAGCTCTGTATTAGAACTATCTAGAAAATTAAAGTGAGATAAAAGCAAACACAGAAAGAGTTCTGCTATATTTTAGCATTTCCAGAAATAAAATACATTTCTTAAAGAAAGAAAATACCTTCCCAAGCAAGTACCTTTCCAACTACAATACATTCCAAGAGCCTGGGCCAGCTCTGGGCACTCATCAGGTCCTGACTCAGAGCAGAAGCCTGGTGTGCCTTCCGGCACACGCTGGGTGGTTTTCCAGCAAAGCTCACCCTGCATTGAAAGATGAAGCCAGTTCAAAATGTTCCCATGATATGGGCACATTCTGGCAAGAAATGTGCCTTCAAAAAATTTCTGAATAGCTTATCTTGGTGTGATTTTGCTACACAAATAGATCTTGACAGTGTTTATTGTCACCCATCAATTTCCATTGGAAAAATGGAAATACAGCATAAGCTGCTTGTCATAAAAGGTTGTCACCATTTAAATTTCCACACACAATGTCATTAATTTGTTCCTGTTTCCCTTCAAGATGTATTTTATACATTATTCTACCATATTATATGTCCCTGGGTAATCTGTTCAGTCAGTTTTTAGGGGCAGCAGCTCACTGTGTAGACTGAGCTAAATACAGGCTTTTCATTTGTTTAATCCTCTTGACTTAGGAAAAAAATACATTTAAAAACATGTTTTTTTTAAAAAAATGTAGCTGTAAGAAATACTCAAGGTACTTTTACCTGTATGGTTTATTTCCATAAACAGATTTAAACAAGAGTTTACCTTCACTAAAACAATCGCTTCTAAACACATATTGCATTGTAAAAGAAAGAAAGCCCTACAAACTGACAGCTCATGTTGTATCATTTGGCAAATTAGGGCACTTTTTTTCTTGGTTTCACATATAATACAAGTACTGAAATATGCTCAGTGCACCAGGGGAGGTTTAGGTTGGAGGTTAGGAAGAAGTTCTACACAAAGAGCGTGATTGCCCATTGGAATGGGCTGCCCGGGGAGGTGGTGGAGTCACCGTCATTGGAGGTGTTCAGGAGGAGACCTGATAGGGTGCTTGGTTGCATGGTTTAGGTGATGAGGTGGTGTTGGATGATAGGTTGGACGCTATGATCTTGAAGGTCTCTTCTAACCCTGTTTATTCTCTTCTCTTCTCTTCTCTTCTCTTCTCTTCTCTTCTCTTCTCTTCTCTTCTCTTCTCTTCTCTTCTCTTCTCTTCTCTTCTCTTCTCTTCTCTTCTCTTCTCTTCTCTTCCTATTCTATTCTACTCTATAATATAAAGCATATGCTTCTCTCTCCACTTGTTATAGATTCATTAAATAATGCCTTCACAGTGAGAGCAAACATTGCAGTCTGATTTTAAGCTAAACTGCCTCCATCTAACTCAAAAGATCCCTTAGAAGAAAAATTAGAGCGACCAAGTCATACATTGTTCATTGTCTTACTTTAAATCCACATACACAAAAATTAATCTCTAGTTCAAAGAGTCTGGATGCTTGTGAAACACTTTCCTCTCTAAATTGTTAAAAAGAAATTTTTTTTTTAATCCATCAGTGTTCAAAATTAGCAATTACACTAAACTCATTGAGGTTTCCCTAAGGTAGCAGCAAAGTATTGCTTCCAAACTAACAAAAATAATGCAGATGGCTTTGATATCAATTGCTGCCTTTGCAACTCTGCACTTGAGAAGGTTGCTTGTCATTGTGAAGAGGCTCCAATGCCAGTGTAGCCACCCCAAGATCTCCTTCCTCTAATTTGCAGTGGGAGACTCATTGCCCATAGACATTTCAGATTTTCAACATTTTTATTTTATGCCTGAAGTCCTATGAGACACCAGAACAAAGAACTGGGCTGCATCAAGAGAACTGTGGTCAGCAGGTCAAGGGAGGTGATTCTCTCCCTCTACTCAGCCCTGGTGAGACCCCACCTGGAGTACTGCATCCAGTTCTGGAGCCCCTATTACAAGAGGGACATGGACATGCTGGAACGTGACCAGAGAAGGGCCACAAAGATGATCAGAGGGCTGGAGCACCTCTCCTATGAGGACAGACTGAAGGAGTTGGGGCTGTTCAGTCTGGAGAAGAGAAGGCTTCGAGGTGACCTAATTGTGGCCTTCCAGTATCTGAAGGGAGCTTACAAGAAGTCTGGGGAGGGACTTCTCAGGCTATCAGGTAATGATAGGACTAGGGGGAATGGAATGAAGCTGGAGGTGGGGAGATCCAGGGGGTGGCTGGGACCCCGTCCCTGGAGGTACTTAAGCCCAGGCTGGATGAGGCTCTGGCCAGCCTGATCTAGTGTGGGGTGTCCCTGCCCATGGCAAGGGGGTTGGAACTAGATGATCCTTGTGGTCCCTTCCAACCCTGACTGATACTCTGATATTATGGTAACTGCCATAGCTTTTATTGACTTAAAAAGGGTTTCTGTAAAACCCTCCTTGGTCTTCGACAGTTTCATGTGCTAGGCTGAAGGTACAGCAAGTGGGAGAATTTATCCTTCTAACTTTTCACTCCAAAGAACTTCCTTCATCACCATAATTTCACAATTAAATTAGAGTAAAATTTGCCAAATATGTGCATTGTAGAAGAAAGCCCACATCCCACAAACATCACTAAGCCCCAGGTCCAGTTTGTGCCTTTAAATACAGATGGGAATAATGGGGTAGATGAAAGTTTGTAATGTACAAAATATCTTGTAGAAAACCAGTGAGAGTATAACCCCATACAATGTGACAGTATTAGCTTTACGATTTACCAGGGAGAAATTTTCTCTGACAGGAATTATTTAGCCCTATTCATTTTGTACTGAATTCCCCCAGAGGAAGGGGATTTTAACTCCCTGTACATTTGTTGAGAGAGGCTTTATTAGGGCTTACCTGCAATAACTTCATGTACTTTAAGAGGCAGGCTAAGAGAGAAGACATAATTTTACACCTCTGCTGTTGGGATAGTGAGGGCCAGAGAGCAGGGACACCAAAGCTTGCCCTCTACCCCTCTTCATTGCTTTACACCAGGGTAACACAAGAACTTGTACATCCCACAGTGGTTTGCAGCTCACTGAACACACTGAGAGGAGAAATAACGCAGGTCAATTTATCTGTTCAGTGCTAACCACCCTTTACACCCACCAAGAGGCTGGGAGTGCACAACAGCTGCCTTCTGCTGCAAAGATAGAATTACACAGCCTTCTGTAGGCTGTAAATATGCCAGAGCAACATCAACTTTTCTTTCTTCCAGAACGTGACAAAAATAGTTTGCGTGCTCAGCAAATTTAGGCTCAAGTACTCATCCCCATTCAGAGACCAGAAAACCTTATTCCTCTAGAGCACCCTCTGCCACTCAAGAGTGTTTTCTTATTCTCTTGCTACTTCTGTGCTGTCATTGCTGTTACATCCATCAGTTCCCTTTGCAAACTAAATATTCCTGCACATCACTTTCATTATCATAGAATCATAGAATCATAGAATCAGTCAGGGTTGGAAGGGACCACAAGGATCATCTAGTTCCAACCCCTGCCATGGGCAGGGACACCCTACACTAGATCACGCTGGCCAGAGCCTCGTCCAGCCTGCTCTTAAACACCTCCAGGGACTGGGCCTCAACCACCTCCCTGGATAACCCATTCCAGGGCTTCACCACTCTCATGGGGAAGAACTTCTTCCTCACATCTAGCCTGAATCTCCCCATTTCCAGCTTCATTCCGTTCCCCCTAGTCCTATTACTACCTGAGATCCTGAGAAGTCCCTCCCCAGCCTTCCTGTAGGCCCCCTTCAGATACTGGAAGGCCACAATGAGGTCACCTCGGAGCCTTCTCTTCTCCAGACTGAACAGCCCCAACTCCTTCAGTCTGTCCTCATAGGAGAGGTGCTCCAGCCCTCTGATCATCCTCGTGGCCCTCCTCTGGACATGTTCCAGCACCTCCAGATCCCTCTTGTAATAGGGGCTCCAGAACTGGATGCAGTACTCCAGGTGGGGTCTCACCAGAGCTGAGAATTATCCCTCTAAATGAAAGCTCCAAAGTAAATACGATTTAAGATTAGTCTGAGTATACTCTGGTCTTGATGAAAAAGACTTGTGAGGGTTGTAATGAGATCCAGTACTTCCCTCACCCTTCCTTAACCAGTTAATAGCTTTCCTATGGCACAGCCAGGCATCTGGATGACCTTAGCCTGATAATAAAGGAAAAATCAGACACTGCCTTTTTTCTAAGGACCTAATTAAAACCCTATTGGTATGCTCTCATTTGCTGCTGAAAGACCAAGAAATTACCACAGCTAAGACAACCTGTAACCAGCTAAGATCACCAGAAGGCTTAGGAACTCTTCCCACAAAGGAAGACCAAGTAACAAACACCTAGGCCTTTAGAATCTTAGAAAGGCCTATATTAAATGCTTTAGGAGCAATTCTTCAAAATTTGGTAGCCCACATTGTCATCTGTATAAGCCTGTTTCTTGCAGGTGCCCAAATGACTCAGAAATGTTTGGTTTATCAGACAAAAGCCTTACCTTAAGCTTGCACCCCTCTATTTCCCATAACTGCTGGGGCTGTATTTAAGCTCATGAGCTGAGGACTGTCAATGTAACTCTCCCTTAGAGTCTTTGGCCTTTGAAATTCATATCTACCCCATTCCCTAAGAACCAGAAACTAACCAACTTTTAAGATACTCTTGCCAGTGTGGTCATAAAACAGACTACAATGGTGGGAAACCAAACAGCAGTTCTGGCAATTACTTTTGTGTATACATGTCTAGCAAGTTATTTCATTTGGGGCAGGTTTGTGGGAGGCATTTATAAAGAGCTGCTCAATATTGGATGTCAGAAATTTTTCCAAGACATGTATGGTGCTGGATCTTTTAAAAAATCATCCAAGTTAATGTATAAAATGTTAATCTTGTTTGACAAGGCCAAAATAATGCAGAAGTTAAGGCTTCCCACCCTCAATGTATATCAAAATAAGCAAAATCTAAAACAAAACACTACAATTAAGTGCTTGTGTCTTTCACATCAGTATCCTTTAGTTCCTGATGTCCTGCAAGTATCATTTTTGCCAGCTGCTTTTGCATTATTTATGCAGTGTGCTTACTTACAAAAGGCAAGGCCTTTGCCATGCTCAAGTAGTCTCTGAACAACACATGAAAGTGCTGGGTTGCACAAAGGAGCCCTAACACAAGCCCTGTAGAGGATCTTCACAGGCCCCTCTCTTGCAAACTGTAACCTGGGTATGTGCTGGGAATGCAACTACTGGAAAGACAATGTCAGGACTGAGCAGCTGCACACAGCTCTGCTATTGGTGGGCAGCAGTGGCCCAAGTCGCACAGCTCGAGGGCAGGAAACAATCAGAGAGTGGCAGAACAGTCAAAGCCATTTTAATCTCTCTCCCTGGGCTACACCCTCAGTACTTTGCCTCCTACATACCACAAAATCCTACCCATGGTCTGTTAAACACCTGCAAGTAATGAAAGATAAGAAGTGCTGCAGAATGTGAGGTGTTCCAATTCCATGCATATCTCACACATAAGAGGAATAATCCCTATTAGTGACCTAATACATCTGAGGCTGAAATGAAAACTGCTTGTTTTTGCTCACCCTTACAAGATGCTCAGACTAACACTGCACAGAGGATCTGTGAACTTTTCAGCAGGAGCTGATTCCGAGTCTGATACCCTTGCATTGGGTGCCCTGCAAATAGCAAGCCAAACCCACCCATGCATGCAGAGAATGCATGGAAAGGCCAGTCGGGATGAAATAGCACGAATGGAGTTCTGCACACCATTCAAAAGGCCTTACCTTACTCTGTGGGAACATGAGCCAATGTAGAACTTTAAAGAACAGGAAGATGCTGGTGGAAAACCCCTTTCCCAGTCAAGTCACTTCAGATGTTGTGATGGTTTTAGGTTATGCCTTTAAAATTTAGTTACAGATTTTGAGCAGAAAAGTAAAAAAAATATAAATCAATCACTATTGGGTGTAAAAAGGAAAAACAAAAGATTATTCTAAACAAATTCACTGGGTAAATATCTGGAATAAGAGGAGCTGTACCATAACAATTCTTCCCTTTTCTCTTCTGATCTCAGCTGTTTTGCTTCACTCAGGAGACATAACATGCTTTGGATGACCTTGGCTAAGTCTAAACCACTGCTTTTCTCTCTCCACTCCTCTCTCTTGGGACAGGAGGTGGGGGGCAGTGGAACGGCTTTCCTGGTCTCTTGACCAGGGGAGTGTTTGTGTTGTTTGCTAACTATATATATCTATATAATATTATAAATACTGTATATTTTTTGTACATATACATTGGATTCCATCATAGAGTGTAGATTTTGCTTGTAAATGCAGCTTCTTTTGCTTCTAACTGAGTTGGTCTGGCACAGTTAATGTTGGGGGGAAACTTCAACCCACCACTGATGTAGTCATTGTCTCATATTCGACCAAGCTGATTTCACCTGAGGAATGGGACTGGCACGGTTCAGGCATTTGGTGAGTAGCAAGAGCAGTCTGAAACAAGACCTGACACATATGGTAACAAGGACAGCATCAGGTGGATCCAGCTTATGCACCACAGGTTGTGTAACCAAAGTGCTACCTCACTGGTTAGATAACAAAGGGAGGGTTCAGTATTGCAACCTTTTTCCCTGACTCCAAACCCCTGTTCACCTGGAGTGTGATGGATAAAGATTTTGAGTAAGATTGAGTAAGGTTAATCTCTCTCAGGCTGGCCAGTCACTAGTTGCTTCGTGTTTTAGATTTCTGGGACAGATACTGCTTATGATCTTGTTTGTAGGTACTTTTAGGTAGGTATTTTTATTTTATTAGGTTTGTAGGTATTTTTATTACAGTAGTTCTATTTTTTGTATTCCTTAATTAGGATTCTCAAACCTATTCTCAATTCACTCCTTTTAAACCAATTTACTCCTTTTAAACTTTGGTTTCCTGAGTTGCTTTTGGCTCCTGGTTATTGCTGGAAGACAGATTACCAACTATCATGTGATTTTATGTAAAATTACATGCAACATAAGTTTTGGAAAATAGAAAGACCAGTTACACAGCCATAGCTTATTTGTCATTAGCCTGCAGCAATTTCAGTTCAGATTCTGCCATTGAGTTGTCTACTACTTGCCTTGTAAAAATAAAATACTAACCATCTTTCCAGAGAGGTGACTGGAACAATATATTAAAAATGCAAGTCGTGGTGCCTTCAGGATATATTGTTTCTCAAAAGGCCTTTGCTCAATTAATCAGACATAAAGAGTTTGGCAGTATCACCATCTGTGTGTCGGAGTCAAGGACATCACCCATGTGTCACTCCTGTAATCAACCCAATTTGCTAAGCTCCCAAGTTCCTTGCCATAGCCTTTAAATGGAAATAAAGACCACTTGTTAATCATGAGGATAATGGATTTTGCTGTAATTGACAGTGACAGAAGTAAAAACAAATTGCCTTGGGCAAATGATGAACTAGAAAAAGCCTCAGCAGCAGCCAGCTATGGTCTGCATTTCTGAAATAACAAAAGCTGCACAAATCATGCTCAAAGGAAGCAGCAGTGAGAAGTGTCTGCATTTCCCAGTATTACTTGAGACATCAAATTTCACTGGTAATTTTATCCAGAGCAATGGGAGTCTAAAACATCTCAGGAAACTGAAAACCTTAGAATATAGGTACAGTGAGAAACAAAGTCAAATCACCCAAATCAGCTCAGAGGTGTCCAAAACTGTACCAGGTCCCCCACACCCAAGTATTCATAGATTCATAGAGCAGTTTGGGCTGGAAAGGACCTTAAAGATCGTCTAATTCAATTCCCCCCACCATGGGCAGGGGCACCTTCCACTAGACCAAGCTGTTCAAGGCCTCATCCAACCTGGCCTTGAAAACTTCCAGGGAAGGGGTATCCATGACCTCTCTGGGCAAACTCTTCCAGTGTCTCACCACCCACACTATAAAGAATTTCTTCCTAATACTCAGTCTAAATCTACCCTCCTTAAGCTTAAAGCAGCTCTCTCTTGTCTTATCATTACAAGCCTTTGTAAAAATTCTTTGCTGGCATTCTTGTAGGCATTCTTGTAGGCCTCTTTCAGGTACTGAAGTCTCCCTTCGATCTTCATTTCTCCAGACTGAACCCACCCAACTCTTGCAGCCTGTCCTCATAGGGTTCATTGACTTCAGAAACAGAGCTGGGCACTGGGTGATGGCAGCAAACACTCTCCCTGCAGCCACTTTATGGCTGCACATGAGTTAGCCCAAAGTTAATTCCACCACAGACATGGGAGCAGCTCTCAGTGATACCAGGAGAAGAGCTGAAAATGTCAAAAGTGGGCACAGCCTGGATGTAGCTGAGCCAAGCCAGGCTTACCTGCCTGGAAGCTGTTCTACTTCCAGCCCACTGAACCCAAAACAAAGCAACCATGCTTGTGTGGGTAAGGCCCAAAACATCCAATTGCACTTGACTAAGTGCTACAGCATGGCTCTGGTCTGTATCTGGACATGCAGCATGGGCTGTATCAGCACACGTGGCTAGCCTGGAGAAACCGTCTACAACCACACATTTGAGACCTGTCCTCAACTTACAGTCTGCTTACAACATGAACACTGAAGACCATTACCTGGATACTTGTGCACCTGCTTTAAACTAAGCAAGACATTCTAGTGTTTGTTGGTGTCACAGTGGTACTCTCATGTTTCAGTGTCATGAGAGGCATTGTGCCAGATGCAATATATAGCAGGAGACAGCTCCCATTCCACAATTAAAGGCCAGGAAAGATCAGATAGGACTAGGGTGAAAAATAGAATTGTCCAGAACACCACTCCCAGGGTGTCCTCTCCTCAGAAGTCTGCATTTGGAATACTCTGCTACACAGGTGAATATTGCAGCTAAAGATATTAAAACATCTCTCTAAATGTAAAAAGAAGGAAAATCCTTTTCTGTTAAAGTTGTACTATTCATAGCTATAGTAATAACTGAAGTCAGTGCCATTTAGAATAGAATAGAATAAACCAGGTTGGAAGAGACCTTCGAGATCATCACATCCAACCTATTATCCAACACCACCTAATCACCTAAACCATGCAACCAAGCACCCTATCAAGTCTCCTCCTGAACACCTCCCATGATGGTGACTCCACCACCTCCCTGGGCAGCCCATTCAAATGGGCAATCACTCTCTCTGTGTAGAACTGATCCTTGGGGCACACCACTAGTGACTGGCTGCCAGCTGGTTGTGGCACCATTCACCACCATTCTCTGGGCTTAGCCCTCCAGCCAGTTCCTAAGTTCCTAACCCAATGCAGCGTGCTCCTGTCCAAGCCATGGGCTGACAGCTTGGCCAAGAGTTTGTTGTGGGGGACAGTGTCAAAGGCTTTGCTGAAGTCCAGGTAGACTACATCCCAGCCTGCCCCACATATACCAGGCGAGTCACCTGATCATAGAAGGAGATCAGGTTGGTGAGGCAGGACCTGCCCTTCCTAAATCCATGCTGGCTGGGCCTGATCCCTTGGCCATCCTGTAAGTGCTGTGTGATTGTAAAAAATTGTAGAAAAAATTGTAAAAACTTTGTAAATGCTGGGCAGTAATGCAGAAACAGTTCAAAAGCAGTGAAGGTCAGGATCTACAGGCAAAACTTACCTAGGAAAAAAGCTTAATGATGGTCCTTTTTATTTGCACCCTGCTATCACTCCAGTGGGTGCAGTCCCACAACAGATATCTATTTTGACATTCATCTCTACTTTAGGATTATTTTTAAAATACCTAATTCATCATAACATTTCAGAAAAACATATCCATTTCAGAGCTACCAGCTCCCTGGCTATGGATTGCAAATTTAAAGGGCTACCACGAGAATAGGACGGAGAAAGTGTTAGTTTGGAAAGATCATACATTCAGACTGAGCAATGTAATGCAATAATCAGAAAGCAGGATGTGTTTGGTAACAAGTGTGGATATCCAGCCTTATTGTTGGCCTGGGAGCTGGGGAAAGTGCTTGCTCCTTCCACACATAACTTTTCCTTTGTCAATTTGCCATATAGCTTTATTGCACTGTGAAAACAAGACTGCATTTACACTGTGTTTACTTGAAGATTTCAATACAATACAATACAATACAATACACCAGGTTGGAAGAGACCTTCAAGATCATCGCGTCCAACCCATCAACCAATCCAACCCACCTAAACAACTAAACCATGGCACCAAGCACCCCATCAAGTCTCCTCCTGAACACCTCCAATGAAGATGACTCCACCACCTCCATGGGTAGCCCATTCCAATGGGCAATCACTCTCTCTGTATAGAACTTCTTCCTAACATCCAGCCTAAACCTCCCCTGGTGCAGCCTGAGACTGTGTCCTCTTGTTCTGGTACTGGCTGACTGGGAGAAGAGACCAACCTCTGCCTGTCTACAACCTCCCTTCAGGTAGTTTAGCTTCTCTGGGCACCCAAAGGAGGCAAAAGATTTCACATTTGTTTTACAAAAGAACAAACTGAGTAATAATTAAGTCAGGAAACTTGCTAAAGCAGCTACTTTTGTGACACTTCAGCAAAGAAGTGAAATTACAGTACCCTATATGTTGTATTAGAGGTCCTTAAAATACTGGGTACAGTAAATGAAAAATCCTAGTACTCATAAGAAAAGAAGATTCTGGACACTGTTCAGTTTCAGGAGCATGTGACATACAGCTGGACATGACAAATCACTGGGGGTTTTGCTATATCAGACTGTCTGTTTCTTCCAAAAAAAAGGTTTCATGTACAAAGTAATATTAATACATTGACAGACATCATTAACACTGCTTCTGTAGTACTGGTTCATTACCTCTCAGACCTCTGAATCATTCACATTTAATAGGTAGTAAATGTAGGAAGTTTTGAGATTTCTAACTTTTCCTAGGTTTCTTTTTTACCTTTTAACTTTTCCACCAGAAGCATCGTAGACATCATGTTGGCACCTCTGATATAGTGCAAAGTACTTGGGCTCATCCTACAGCACTCCACACCTACCACTGATCCAATGACTCACAGGCTGCTCTTATATATCTTATATGTACAACATGAATTCTGAGAACCTGCTGTCAAACAGCATTATGAAAATCCTTTAGAGCCCAGTTCTTTAAACATTTATGGCTAACTGCTCTGCAAGTCGAGTGCACTGTTTATATTACCAAATGTCATACCTAATTCCCTGTTATGGACTCCTGAAGTAAAATTATGTGATAATCACACAATCTGTTTGAAACCTGACAAATATATTCCCAGTACAAATGATTTATGAAAATAAGGTGTTGCTATAACATAATGGTGCTTCTTAATGGAAGCAGTAAAGCTGTTTGCTATACTCCAACAACCACAGCGATTTCTTACACAACCACTGATTAAGCAATAGATAATGTAGGCATTTTGGAAACTCTGTATGTCATAGGTCTGTTCCAGGCTTTTCAAAAGTTATGGCCTGTCTACCTAACTGGCCTGTTAGCAAGGTATAAGCTCCATTTGGGCTGTTTCACTTACTCCTACCCAATTTAGTGCCACTGCAATAGATTTATGTTTAGAGTATTGCACAGTTTAGTCTCTTTTTGTAAGAACTGTCATTAAACAGAAAATTAATGATGTGGCTGGTGTGGTGTGAAACATTTGTAATGCCTACCCTGGTCTCCTTCAAGGGATTTGGGATTACTAAGTGGTGAGAATGCAACTCCCACACCTGGGAAAGGCTCTTTGCTGGTGATTCGCTGGCTCTGATGAGCAAGCTCTGCTGCTCAGAGACTGCCACTAGTGACAGTATTGACAGGCGCACGCAGCAATGTGCATCATAGTGGCATCTTTGGCATGCCCTCCCTTTCTTCCTCCACTATGTGCTCTTCCTCCCACCAAAAGGGAAAAGAATTGCTTAAAAGAGAAACAGATTCAATAGTTTGCTCCATTAAAGAGTGGCCCTACCATCTACATATTACATGACTTTCCTACCTCCTCTTCCTACCATATGAGAAGACAATTCTCTTCTCAATTGTTTCAGCATCTTTATAATTAATATGTATGGCAGAGAAATAAATTAATTGTTTCTGGGTTCAAATCCAATACTGGTAAGATGTTAACAATTTAAATGAGACCCTCCATTTTCTACACATTTCTACAGAGAGCTTAGTAATTGCTTTAGTTTTCTTCATTCTGCCAATCCATGCTTCATAACACTGATTTCATTAATGAGCAGCTAAACATGACTGCCCTGCTGATGATTTGTCCCTGTGCTACCTGTAAAATGTCATTTGAAATGGCCTGAGCTCAGTGAAAGGGCACTGAAAATTTTTGTGGCAGCACTTTAACTCCAAACTGTGACATTTAGAAGAAGATTTGTATTTTATACAGCCATACAAAAAAATTACATCCAGAAATTATTGGTGCATGTTGCCAAATCATATCTGGTGTGGAGAAAGATGAAAACTCTTCCCATGACAATTTTCCTGAGGTTTAATTAGAATAAATATATCTTCTTCAAGTGTATGGGTATTAGAATCATAATCTAATTAAGGAGAGGCTCTAATCTGGTTTGCCTTCAGTCCTTTTTCAGCAATACTAGATCTGTAGAACATGAACATTTAATTTTTCAGAACCAATGACAAGAGAACTTCAGAAAAGGGAGTGGTTTATGAGAAAAAAGTAGCAGTTCAGGAGAAAAGGGGAGTCAGGATGTAGCAAGCCTTCAGCAGCACAAAGGCCATGTTCATTTTGAAGGGAAGAGAAAAAGGGTGTCTGACATTCACCTCTGTGGCTAGAGCACCATTTACAATTTAAAAAATTGGCATGGGGAGAAATGCACTGTGCTGTTATCAAAATTTAGGCATCATTTTTTTTCCTGTTAGCAATACAAGTGTTACAGAAAGTCTCCTACAAGAAATCACCTTTCCTATAGAGGTTACTACATCAAATGGGATAACCCAGTAATTTTAATCTCAGTATTCACTTACTGTACTAAAATCACTCAAGGAGATTAGTCCATTGGCACCTTGTGAAATACATTAATACAGTTCTGATATTTGTAATATGTATTTTGATTAGTTGCAGAAGTTACACATTGTAATACATCTAAACTCTTAATCTTTGGAAGAAATAGATGGTTTGGCATACATAATTAAAAACAAAGCCTTACACATTATGGGTTCATTTGAGCTTTCCTATTGAGAAGCAGTCACACAGAGATCAGCTCCTAGGGATTCCCCAGGTAAATGAACAGCAAATTTGCAAAAAGGTGTAATACTTGTAGAAGATTTGTAGATGCTTTCTGAGAGGTCTCCCTAACACCTTTGCCCAGGTTCTTTTTTAATTTGGAAAATGTTTTTACATACTGAAGTGTTTAAAGGGCTCACAAATTGTGTGGTTTTATGAACATATCTTTAATACTTCCCATGGTGGTACTTCACAGGGCTCATCCCCTTCTTTCTCATCTGAAGGTTCACCCCCACAGTGTAGGGTCATAGTTTTAACATGAGGTGATAACATCACCCAGTTGACATGCAATTTTTGCCAGATCAGACACTTGGGTTGATAATTTTTGTGATAAGCATTTATTTTTAACCAGAATAAAGGTCCTACTCATCTGAAAGCGAGATGAAAATTATGTTAGTTCTTCCTTAGTGATAGTCTATATTTCTCTGTGCTTAGCTGAGAAATTCTGCTCTCTCCACGCTTTCAGGTGGGTAGAGGAACACCAGATAAGGAATGCTTCTTGCTATTTTAGTGAAAATGTAACCTTATTCACTCAAACCTTCAGGATCTTTTGTTCTGCAAGTTTATACATGCTCAGAAGTTGACAGATAAATCCTACAGCTGGGACAGCAGGAGGGGAGCCAGGCATCCCACAATTGTTCTTCCTGACAGCCAGAAAGAAGGAAAGCAGGAGCAGAATTGAGAAGAGGTCACTACTGTGGATTGTGACACTGTCAGGTACAAACTCTTGCTCAGACACTTACTTGGGGAGCACTTAATCTATACTGCACAAATTAATTCACTGGAAAGGTTCATGTTTGTACTGGATTTTGCTTCAACATCTACCCTCCTACAGACTGAGGTTATATTTCTTTGTATAAAAAGGTGATTTTTTTTCAATGATGTATTGCCTTCGGATGACCACAATGCATATAGACACTGCTGAAAATACCCATGAGAACATTTTTTGTATTAACAAAAAAAGATTTTTTTTTTCTTTAACTTTGTTCTGATTCAACAAATTCAGTGGAAGTATTCATAAGAAAAACAAGTCTCGTGACACACTAAAGGACTGGCACTTGGACAGAGCTATAAGCAAACCTATACTGCCAAAGGAAGGATTAGCTCTAAGAGAAGCATCAGCAATACTGTCCTCATGAATAATTTTAAGGTAGCTATTTAAATTAGAAGTACAGCAGGTGTTAGATACTAATCAGTTGTGCAAAGTAATTACATTAGTTCTATGTAATGTAATTGCAAATGAGTGTAACAGGCATTGAAGTATGGGTGGGAGATAAGAGTAACAAGGGTAAAAGCCTGCAACTACACAGGTGAACTTCATGCATTTATTTATGAGGTAGAATAGGGAATTTTATTAGTTTTTACTGGACATGTTAGCATGCCATGGCTAAGCAGAGTTACCTGAGTGCAGTGGAGTGGATCATGCCAACCATAAGGCAGTTGTCTATTCTCCACAACATTTCAAAGAGCAGCTTGAAAATTTCAAAAAGGCAATCAAATGTTAACTGCTGTTTAATATTCCCATAAGGGAATAAACTTCACAGCTATTTCATTACATTCTCAGATGTAAGAAGGGAACTGCAAGGAGCTTCAGACAAATTTGATTCAACTTGCTGGCTGCCCATCTTCCTTTCCACTGCCTTTCATGCAGTCATACTGGAGGTCTCTCATTCACCAAAGCTGGCTTGTTGACAGCAAGCCTGAATGTCTCCTAAGAGAGGAGCTGACTCACCAGGAGGGCACTCTGCAATCTGACTGCAGGATGAGGCAGGTCCACTAAACATCCTCTACCACTGCAGATTAGCAGCATTTTGCCAGCGGTGGGAAGGACCTACTGGTACTTGAGAAACTGGGGTCCCTGCATAGAATGGCTTGTGGGCAACAAGCAAAGATTTGCAAAGGTGCAAGAACTTTCCTGGGAGAAATTGGTTGGTGGGAGGAAAGCGTTTGAGGGAGCCGAGACGAACTTCATAAGAATGCAAAGTATTTCTGAGTTGGGGAAACAGGATGAGGCAGCTTGAGGATGAAACAGGCCAGAGAGCAGAGAAGGAAGTATCACACACACACAATCACCAAGGTTGGAAGAGACCTCAAAGATCATCAAGTCCAACCTGTCACCACAGACCTCATGACTAGACCATGGCACCAAGTGCCACGTCCAATCCCCTCTTGGAACACCTCCAGGGATGGTGAAAGACAGCTTTGTGCCTTTACGTTGTTTCTTAGGCCAACTGTAAGGTGTTTACATTTACAACATTAAGTATTCTTGCTGATTTACCAGTCCCTTGATTTCAACTAAATGAACTGTTTGATCATAGAGAAAGATCTAAGATGATGCTTCAATGTTTAATAAAGTAAAAAAAACAATATAATATATATCTTTTAGTCACAAGCTCCATTTCTTTATGGGGTGGGGCACCATGCATCTACCTGTACACACACATATTTTTGTTTTAGTTAAGAAAAGAGAGATAAGTTATATACCACCTTAAAACATCAATATGAGGTTTCCAAAAATTCAGGCCACTCTTTTGAAAACAGAAGTTTACTGAAGACCATCAAAATTTAGCAGTATGGCTTAAGATCACATGATCCAAACCAAACCTACTAGAAAGAATTTCCCAGGTGTACCACATTGCCACCAGCAGAGGAGCCATGCCCACAATATCAGCCCTTCACAAGGTTGGCTGCACGATTTGGGGCACTTCTCCACAGGCAGAAACTCCTGGTCTCACCTTGACAGACATCTCGCAGGCACTTCCCACTCACAGAGCACTTCAACAACAATCACACGTCCAGGGACTAAAACTTGGGTCCTAGGGGTTCTCTGGTGAACCCCTGGTTCAAAACACAAACCAGTCCTCATGGTCTGAAATTCTGCATTCATCCAAGACAAGCTGTTTTAATTCTCCAAGAATCCTGGAGTGATGATTAGATCAATTCCTGTCCATTACGATTTGAAATTAATCTGTTTTGCAACCAGTGAGTGCCCTTCTAGTATTTCACTGAACATTTTTGATAGATGGATGAATTTCAATAGAACAAAAATGTATCTGATAATGAAGCCATTATGCTTGTTCTGATTTAATCAGAGTATTTGTACTATATAAGCCCATTAGAATATCAATGAGAAGATGATTCATGCCAGGTTTCTTCAAGGAAATAACAAGTGGTTTTGGCATGATTTGTCTCTCACAGGCATCCACTTCACATCAAACTTTGGGATGTTATTCCTGTGTCTCTGCAGCTCTATGATTCAATGCTTTCCTAATAAAAGTGTCTTTTATTTAGAAGGTACCACATGAAGAACTGCATTTCACCTTTAAAAGGTATTCATGATTCAGATTAATACACAGAGATGAGAAAAATGTGCAAACACACACGTAACAAATCTTCTGGGGAAAATCTGGTATCCATTTCTCAGTCACATGAAGAGAGCCAAAATCAGGAAGGAGGAAGACAGAAGTACAGTGCTGCAGGACAACAAATCCCTCATTCCCACACAATCTAGGAATCAGGCTTTGGGGACAAGTTGTTTATGCCTCTTTGGCAAATACATGCTGCACCTACTTTTGAAACTGTCTCCCAACTGCAACAACTGTGAGGCCATCCCTACTTCCAGTTCCAGCAGGTTGGATCCCACGCCACTAATCCTGTATATAACCTGACAACAGAACTCTGATCCCAAAATTTGTGAGGCTGCTTCCGCTAGCCCCAGATAACTGAGGATCCACTCCCCTCCATCCCTAAATGACTGTTGAGACATCTCCTCCCCCATGACCTCTCTTCTCCTCCTCCCTCCCCTCCTCCCCCCCCCCCCCCCCCCAGTTTCTCAATACTTTTCTCAATACTTTTGGGCCTCAGCCCCAAATACTGTAGGTATTGGGTTCTGACCCAAAGAAATTGTATCCCACCCCATGACCCCAACAAAACCTTCTAATGCAATGCCAACAATTGTGTAGCTGCACTCACCAGCACCATATGAATGAGGGACCAATCCCCAAATCTAAATACTTTTGGAGTCAGTCCTGGACCCCAAAAACTGTACTCACACCTACCTCTTCATGGCCCCAGTTAACCAAGGGGCCTCGCTCAAATATTTTCTTCCCCAAGGTTACATCTCCTTGAGACTTACATCAGATTTACTATCATTCTGCATTACTTATCAAGTGTACCTTGTCTTTGAGTAAAAGCAATCCCATGAATGGGTTTGCCTTTTCCCAAGAACAAAGGAACCCACATGGTCATTGCCAATCAGTGCTGGGACCTCACCTCCATGCACAGCATAGTGGATTGGCTAAGGCATGGCCAGGTCAGTTAGCGCAGATTCTGGCATTAACTAGCCAACTGGCTTAGGCTAAATTTTCATCCCAGGTCTTGCCTGTCCCAGTGCCCATTGCTCTCAGTGCAGACTCTAACAGTTCATTTCATCTTTCAGTCTTTGCATGAGAGGAGTTGTGATAAACACCACCAATGCCATCTTCCTTGGCCCAGGTGTCATATTGTATGTTTCTTACCTTATACTCCAATTCCTGAAGGCAGGTCCCCAGTACACAAGCCTGTAGTCCACACACTTTCCTTTGGACAAGCCATTGTGCAGGGTTTACTGTTTCCCCAAGGCACATATCACACAATATCTAGAGGAGCAGAAAAAGTATCCATGTAGACGCAATTCACGAATGTGACTCATTTCTATATTGACTCATACAAGCAGAGGAAAACCTGATTGGAAGACATTTCATTGTGCCAGTAGAAAAGCAGAAGAGGACAAGATTAAAGTGAAATAGCTTCATGGGGAAATGAGGAATTAACAAAATGTTCATAAAATTCTGCTGTCTGAAGGACGGTTTTTAAACAAATTATAAGTCTGCAAGTTATATAATCAGTATATGAGTAAGGATGTGAAATAACTGGTCACTGACATAACTAAACTTTAGGACAATTTCTAATTAGATCCTAGATATCTAAGTATCTCAGATAACAGTGCTCTGACTTTAGTTAAATTGTTTCTGCTCTACATGTTAGTATAAATGGTACTTCAAAGGTACATCTCATTAGGTAAAACACTTTAGGAAGAACTTAGAAATTTCAGCTCCAGCATATCACAAATTTCAACTCAAGTCGGGCTGTAAACTGTGACAAACCTGAGGATAATGGTGCAATGAAACTTGCAAATGGTCCTTAGCAAAAAAAGATGGAAAAAACAGTTGCAGTAGTTTTAAGCTTCACAGACATTTATTTTAAAATTAGAATTGCTTTTTATTTCTTTGTCAAGTACGAATTTAATTTCCATGTTTGGAGTTATTACAGAAACAAGAACATTTTCCTTGCTCCTCCATGGTGTTCAAATACTCTGAGCCTCACATACTAGGTGCTTAGCAAAGGTTTCACAGGCAGAAGAGCTCATTTGGCTGTTTATGACCCAAATACAGCAGAACCATATTGCTCTCTAGCCTCCCTCTGCTTTATGACAGTTGTGCAGACCCCTCCTCCCTCCTTTGCCAGCTCGAGATTTACCCATCACCAAACTTTAATTTAAATTAAGAGACTAGTATTAATTTTCCCGTGTTGATTTTGCCTTTTTGCAGAAAGTGATGCAGTGAGGACTAGAGCAAGTACAAGACAGGTGGGAGGAGCCCACAGCCAGAGAACTCCCCTTTCCGGGTGGTGTGAAGTCATTGCACCTCCTTGTCTAGAACCTTTATCCTCGAGCTCAGGCAGTTGGCCCTCACCTGCCAAAGGGGCAGTGCATTTCAAGTCCACAGTGAGATAATCTGAGATACATTTTCCACTCAAAGCAGTGAAAGATCAGTTTCTCATCCTTTTCTACATCCCAAGTCATAAAATGCCCCTCTGTATTTCACATCTTTTCCTTCACATAGCCCATCTGGAGGTTCTAAGTGCATTCAAAAATAAATGCTGTGATGAAAGGCCTATTTGACCTCTGGTGGATATTTCCCATCCAATCATTCCCTTTTCCCAATTGCAATTCAGCTGAGATTGCATTTGATCTAAGTTGCAATTTATTGTTCAACAACAACTCATTTGATGACAGGTGAGGTATGAACTATTTACTGACACCAAATGCTGTCTCATACTCTTCTGTTAGTCATTCAGCCTGCATAAACCATTTCAAGAGTAACACAGAAAGGAGTGAAGAACGGGTGATACTGCATGGCAGATGATATTGACTCTCATTCACTTTGTGTTTGGAAATGAAACTGTGATCAAACCAAGTATGAATGCACACCTCCTCATAAGAAGCCAGCTCACAACTAGAAGAACTGCTCTTAGAGGACTGTTTTCTAGAAGACTGAAAAGGCCGCTCGGTATGGAGGGATCTTTCACTAAGAATTGCTGCTCTAAGGATATTAAGATTTAAAATCTGCTTTCAGGAAAGAACCATCACATGTAGTTTCATGAACTCAGCCTTTGTTTTTTTCTGCCATGGATGGACCAGCTAAAATTGCAAGAGAAGGTTCTCATATAGCAAAAAGCATTGGAGACAGCAAAAATGTGGTATTGGCAGGGTTAAGAGTAGTTAAAATTCTGAGTCATACCAAGCATCTGAGTTCCATATCTCCAACATACCTGAAAATTCATTTAAGAGCATTCACTATTAGGAAGCTAGGTTTCAGGGGCTTAGCTACTCTATTTAATCACACAGATCAGATAAGAGTCAGTGTTGACTAACTCAAGCCATATAGTCTGCAAGAGCTACCTGTACATGTAGCACAAATCTAAATTCACACAGTGTCTTCCAGAGTAGCACAATAAAATTCTCTGCTCCAGGCACAGCAATGGTCAAAAAAATAATCCAATCAACCAATTGGATGCCTAGAAAATGGGATAGAAAATACTGAAAATAGAATAACGTGCTCAGAGGAATATTAGGCTTTCAGAATATAAAGACTGAGCAAGCCTAACTGCAAAGACAGTTGAAGTTTTACATTTCAGTTTTTATTCAGTTGGCAGAAAGGCACAAAGCTTGCTGGAAAAAGGGCAACATGACAGGGCCCCAATTTTAAAAATTGCTTGGTCCCCTCATTACAGCAATCAGTGTGAACATACGTGAGGAACACAAACCCAAGGCTCTGCCAGCATCTGCAGGCTCTCCTCACGCTCTCAATCTTACAGGCAGAACACTTTATGGCTCAAGCTGTCTGAAATAGATACTGTGGACAGCAGCACAAATAGTGAATTTGTCAAGAGAGCTGACACTGCGTTCAGCACATCTGTAATTACAATCTGGCCCCTACCAGAAGTAATTCCAAGCAACCACTTAGGAACAATATTTTTCTCCCCCTCCCTTTCTATTTTTAAAGAAACTCAGAGAAAGACTCTTCAGATGACTCAGCACTCCTCACTGCTGCATCCAGCCAGACTGAGAAGCTGACCCATATGTGCATGCACACCCCCACACAGGAGGAAAATAGAGCAGCTTCTGCCCATGCCCCCACAGGATAAGAAGGGTCCTCCAATCTCTGCACTTGGTGAATAATTTCAGAAGGAAAAGTTCTTTTCTGCAGTGTTCTGGTAAACTCCTTTTCTCGTTGCAATCCTGCTAGCATCCTGCCTTCTCAGGACTGCTGCACCATCAGGGAAACTACCTGTTTCAATAGCCAGAAGCAGCTCCAGAGCTTGTCAGAGAGTATAGATACCTAGGCTATCACTTTCATTACAATCACAAAATAAAAGCATTTACAGCTACGTTTATCAGCAGTCTCTGAAAGCACAAAGAGGAAATGTCTGAAGCTTCTCTCTCCGGAGCATCTTTTGGATGAATACACCATTTTCAGTGAAGGAAAAAGAGTTTTACAGGGAAAGGTACTTTTGCTATCACACCCACCTAGCACACAGTGCACATTTATCCTGTAAGACATGGTCAAGAGGGAATTTTTCATACAGGTAACTTAATCACAATGTAACTGATAGAAAGGCAGTGCTAGGCTGGTAAGGCTCACAGCAGGTGACAGAGACCTGCAAGCTATCAGCATGTTCTTAAATCCTTCAGTAGTCAGTGACAGGTAGAGTTAAGTGTTTGCTGAACTGAGGTGCTCAGCATAATAGCATTCAAATGGTAACAGGCCTTAAACACATCTACACATTTTAGGATAACATATTAAAAAAAAACTCCAATACCTTAAACATAAAACCTCTGCTTCCCTTCAACCAGTGAAATTGTAATGTATGTCTTGCATATTTACATTTGTGCATTGTGAAACTTGATTTGATTACTATGCAGCTTCACACTGGCTTTTGTTCAAAACTGCTTATTCACCACCACATTGCATAAGATCACAACTGAAGCTAAAGCAAACACTTGATCAAAGCTGAAGTTGTTTTGTAGACAGGACAAGAACACTCAAAGAATTAACACTCTTAAGAAAGGATAAAGTTACTCAACTAAAGAAATCAAAAGTATAAGCTAGACACCTGTGACCAGTTATAGTATTTCTGTTTGAATGGTGTCCTGGTTTTTGCAGCTTTATGAAATTAATTGCTGTCCTGGCTTGTGAAAGACTGGTGCCACACCACAAACACTCAGACACACAACTTCTTAAACCACAACTGCCAATCTGTCATAGAAAAAAAAAAAAAACTAATCTAACATTTTCCAGGTAAGTCATTTTGCCAATGTTTTTAATTTTAAAACAAATACTACGAGTTTTTTAAAGGCAGAGATCAATGACTACTAAAATGAGTTTCAGTATAGCAGTTCCAATGCCAAGAAGTAATTATGGTTTATTAGATTTGCCATTTTACTGGAAATGCCTACACTGATGATAAATTATTGCACTACTCAGTCTGGATGCTAGACCACATCCAACATTAGAAGAAATGATGACTTTAATTACACTAGCTGTGACATCAAGCTGGCTCCTTGCAGTCAATGGTATCATCTTCCCCATGACAAAACAGGAAACAGCTGAAGTTTTGATTCCATACAGCTATTGAAATAAATTAAAATTCAATTTTTTCCACAGAAAACTTTCTAATACAAATTTAAATTTTCAAAGTTTTAATTATTAGCTTTCATCCGTATTTGCTCCACAGTCATTTTAACTGTATCTTTTGCAATTATGGACAAGCATATTTGATTCAGAAAGATATTCTTTAATCATTTCTGTGGCCTTTTTGCTGTTGTTGCTGAGAATGTGGCACTAGCATCAGTGAGAGACACTACAGCACATGCAAGTTTGAAATGGGTAGAGCAAGCCCAAAGTAGTCACCCCTTCACAACTTGCAAGCTCCTTGCCTTCACTATAATGCAGAAGCCCACTTGAATGAAGCAGTAGAAATGAAAGAGGTCATTATTGGCAGCTGGGTGTGCTGGCCATGCTGAGATCACTGCCAACAGAAATCCCAGGAGTGGCATGGTTCAATGTTTGTCTAGAGGCTCTGAGCGGGCACAGAGGCATCCAAAGTGCACACATGTACCTTCGTTCCTCCATTTTGAGGCAGCACTGCTTGTTCCAGGCTTGGCTCAGCTCCCACTGCTGACCTCCCAAGGCCTGACTACACAAAGCTGCCTGGCCCTCCTGTCATGGGTTGGGTTCAATCTGCTGATTAATATGTTCAAAATAATTCTGCCATCAAGCCAGCTTCAAAATTAAACAGCTGGTGGTTTGGGGATGTTGGTCATTTCCACTGGGCTGGCTTCTGCGTGGTTGGGTTGGGGGAATCATTTTATCGCTGGCTTCCTCTCAATCCACTTTTGTCATGTGTGTGTCCTTCCCTCCCATCAGTGTGGGGAGAGGGGGCTTGTGAGAGCTAGCTGTGTTAACCCAGAGCGCCTCCTCACACTCCCCTGCCAGCCCACTCAGAAGGCCCTGGAGCTGCTGCAGATGGGTAACAGCCCAGCTGGGCTCAGCCCTGAGGGGCTGGCCATGGCCCCATCAGAGAGTTAGGTGGCTGCAGCCCTTTTAGGAATGACTGGGGAAGAAGGGCCCCAGGCTAGTTACAGCCATGGCTACAGAGGAAGCACTGCTTTCCTGAATTTAATTCCTAAAGGGAGAAAGCGTCTGAGAATCATTAAAGAACTGCAGCTGGGGGGGGGTGGGAATTCAAAAAGCAGAGAGAAAAAATATTAAAAATAACTTACAGAGGAAGATGTGGAAATGGGCAACAGCCTGCCAAGGACTGCTCCTGGAGACACTTTGGGCTGCCAGCTCTTGTATGCTCACTGTCTCGTTTTACACTTGTGACTAAAAGTTTGAGTTTGTTTATAGTCAAGCCTTGTACGAGGTGCGCCTATGGCCAGGCACTGGCTGCAGAGGCTCCTCCGTGAGGAGAGGCCGGGGCTGCCCCACGCCAGACACAGCTGGTTCCATCCGGCTCTGAGAGTCCCACAGTGGCACACAGCTGAGCCCATCAGCAGTGCAAGCAGCCCTTCAGAAGGAGCAAAACACCACGAAGGTGGTGAGGAAAACAGCATGAGGAACAGCAAGTGGCCAGGGCTAGGGAGGAGGATGAGGGGATAGATATTTCCCTACAGACTGTGACAGGACCATGTTGGGCAGACACCCTCGCTGCAGCCCATGGAGGACTCCCCACTGGTGCAGGTGAACGTTGCCTGAAGCTGCTACAGCCATGGAGAGCCCACAGTGGAGCAGGCAAAACGTCTCAAATGGAATGAACAGCAGGGAGGAGCTGTGGTGGACTGACTGTAACCTCGCACATCTTCAACATGCTAAAATGGAGGATGTTTTACTTCAGTTGATTGACTGAGTTATTTAGAGCACAACTTGTTTTGCAACACCCTCCTCACCATCAGCAACACACCATTTATGATTCTTAGCCTTTCTGTCTTTACAGCAGGCCCATATCCACTGCACCCTTAGGCTGCAGTTCTGGCACAATTCAAAATGAAGAGGATCCAGCTCAAAGCAAGCTGGTATGGCAAACCTCCAAGGACCACACATCTTGTAGTGCTCCAGGAGCATAAGACTCTTCCTTTGTATCAAAAAACCCAGCAGATTTCTAGGGAATTCAATGTTGTTAAATAATGTGTTTCTGAGATCAGAAGTGAGAAACAGCTCATGCCAGGAACTGGTCAAATGTAATCAAAAGCATTCATCAGAAAATAGCTACAGTGGATGGAAGCTGAAATATTTCTCTCTAAACATCTTTAGTTCAGTGGACTTTTGCCAGATCCTTGGCCTGGCTCACAGATCAGAGCCAATTTCCAGGCAGGCCTTGCCAGGATCCATAGATCTAGTACAGATCTGCTACAAGGCATATTTTCTTAGTATCATAGTATCAGTCAGGGTTGGAAGGGACCACAAGGATCATCTACTTCCAACCCCCCACCATGGGCAGGGACACCCCACACTAGATCAGGCTGGCCAGAGCCTCGTCCAGCCTGGGCTTAAACACCTCCAGGGACGGGGCCTCAACCACCTCCCTGGATAACCCATTCCAGGGCTTCACCACACTCATGGGGAAGAACTTCCTCCTCACATCTAGCCTGAATCTCCCCACCTCCAGCTTCATTCCATTCCCCCTAGTCCTATCACTACCTGAGATCCTGAGAAGTCCCTCCCCAGCCTTCTTGAAGGCCCCCTTCAGATATTGGAAGGCCACAATTAGGTCACCTCGAAGCCTCTCTTCTCCAGACTGAACAGCCCCAACTCCTTCAGTCTGTCCTCATAGGAGAGGTGCTCCAGCCCTCTGATCATCCTCATGGCCCTTCTCTGGACACCTTCCAGCACCGCCATATCCCTCTTGTAATAGGGGCTCCAGAACTGGACACAGTACTCCAGGTGGGGTCTCACCAGGGCTGAGCAGAGGGGGAGAATCACCTCCCTTGACCTGCTGGCCACACTTCTCTTGATGCAGCCCAGGATCTGATTGGCCTTCCGGGCTGCAAGTGCACATTGAGAGCTCATGTTGAGCTTCTCGTCCACCAGCACCCCCAAGTCTCTCTCCTCAGGGCTGCTCTCCAGCTAGTCACTGCCCAGCCTGTATTTGTGCCTGGGATTGCCTCGACCCAGATGCAGGACCCTGCACTTGGTCTTGTTGAAGCTCATGAGGTTGGCCTGTGCCCACCTCTCCAGCATGTCAAGGTCCCTCTGGATGGCATCCCTTCCCTCCAGCGTGTCTGCTGCACCACACAGCTTGGTGTCATCAGCAAACTTGCTGAGGGTGCACTCAATGCCACTGTCCATGTCACCCACAAAGATGTTGAACAAGACAGGTCCCAGGACTGATCCCTGAGGGACTCCGCTTGTCACTGGCCTCCACTGGGACATGGACCCGTTGACAGCCACTCTTTGGGTGCAGCCATCAAGCCAGTTCTTTATCCATCTAGTGGTCCACCCATCAAACCCATGTGTCACCAGCTTGGAGACCAGGATGTCGTGCAGGACAGTGTCGAAGGCTTTGCTCAGGTCCAGGTAAACGACATCAGTTGCTCGCCCCTCATCTATTAATGTTGTCTTAATTTTCTATGAAAGGGGATGTTATCTCCAAGTTCTGTCAGTCTTTCCAAGACTTTTTCATTTCTGCCATACACTTGGGAAAATAGTCTTCCAACTCTGCAAGCTAGAAAGCCTCAAGAGTATTGAATCAAGCTGGGCTCCAATAGCTTCCAAATTCTTGCTGCAAAGGTAGGACTGAGGCTGGAATGGAACATCCTTTATTTGGGTATTTGAGATTTGTTGGTAGAACATTTGGAAGTTTTCAGGTTTTCTTCACTTGGCATTGAACCTATATATCAAACCCACACAGGCAGAAAAAAGATCCTGGCAAATCTCTCTCTAATCTGTCCTTTAAAGCTCAGCAGTGGAAATCCTTCAGCCTTTTTCACTGCTGCTCAAATGAAAAAGAAACTTGGAGAAAGAAGAAAATCCTTTCCCAGGATTCATACACCAAGGGAGAGTGACAGACTAACCAGATGCAGGTCTGAGCAGCATTGATTTAGACTATATTTTAGCAGACCATGATATATTTCAAGCATCTTTATAGAATCAGATTGCTTAGCTAGTGCAGAAGTTCAAACATCTTCCTAATACCTAGGTCCTCATTGCATTTAAGCCCTTTACCTGTCATATCTCTGGAAAGAGTTTCTTTCTCTTTGCCACATTTTCCTCAGCTATACTGCAGGGCTGAGATTTTCTATTGATCATCTCTCCTCTACAGGACACAGATACAGCACCTCAGTCTGCTCATACATCTCCCTTTCAGTAACTCTGAACTCTCTTGGACAGATTTACTTCATATTACTAAGGATAGCACTAAGTACACCAGTGAGACCTTCCAGAGTGCTGTGTACAAACTACTTCAAACATTTCAAATGTCACATTTGTCCTTAAATATTGCAGTATTTGTTATTTTGGAGGGGAGAAGGAGAGATGCAAGAGTATGATGTTTATGATTTTGCTGACATAGCAGAACAGCTGGAGGGTATGTCATTGTCCCTCAAACTTCCATTTTATAGGCATCATTTATCACCTGCTTTCTACTTTATGTAACAAGCCCTTTTAAAATTTCTGGTCACTAAAAGGCTCACATTTCAACACCCCACGTCCTCTCCACAACAGGACACTTTTCTCTTAAATTCCTTGAGGAACTACCAAGCCTCCTCAACCAAGCCTCAAGAGGAAATCTTACCAATTATTGGAGGGAACTGTCTGCTGTCTTGAATTCATCTTCTATTTTCTTGTCAAGGGTTAGGGCTGGGCTGGCCACTAGATGTTTGGCACTCTATATTAACCCCTCTCTTCCCAAGTGTTCTAAGATAAATGAGACAGAAAAGAGAGAGGAAAGTAATGATCAGAAGTTCAGTTTTAAGTCTCTATAACACCTTCTTCTTCACCATTTTGACTACATAGAAAACAACTTCACAAATTATTTTTTGCCATTGTCCTGGTTTTGCTGGAACAGAATGATCATCCAGACATGCTATGCCAGTTGTTAGCAGTTTTGAATCATCCCAGGCAGCTGACCCCAGTTGGCTCACATGTGTATGCCGCACCAGAAAAGTCACACACCGTATGAAGGGGGAAGTTTGCTGAGGATGGAGCTTATCCTGCTCCTTCTTGTCCCTCTCATCCCCATCCTTGGAGTGGCTTGCTTACCATTCTGATCCTGAGGACTGCTTTCCTGCCTGTTTAATGTGACCACCATTCATTCACTGGGCCAGGTATAACTTTGTAGACTTTATACTGCCAATGGTATTAGTTTGGGTATTTCATTAAACCCATTTTCCTTTCAACCCATGGATCTCCTCTCCTTTTCCTGATCTCCCTTCTCAGCTGGGAAGGGGCCACTGGGTGACAGAACAACTCGTACAGTGTAGCCCCACATATGGGCTCCAGGGAAAGAGTAATTCAAGTACTTATGCTTGTTCTATAATCCACTTCTGATACTGTAAACAGAAAAACTCTCCAAATCATGTGCTGTTGCTGAATCCTTACACACACTGCTGGCTAGTTACATCAAATAAACAAAAGCCAATGCCCAGTGTTGCTAATGGGATCCTGTGTAACTAAGTCTCTCCAGGAGCCCCAGTGAGATACTCCCCAGCTCTGCAGAGCACTTGCACACAGGCTTTCCCAGCTGCTCAGCTGAGGCTGCTGCCACATCTTGTATGGTTCATTGCAAATGAGCTTACAAAACTTTCCTTGAAAGTTTCACGATTTACCAAGCTCTGGAGAGTCTGCAGGATCAGGATGAGCACTGTAATTGCTGCAGAAGTCAGCCAGATTCAACTGTTGAGATTGACAGCAGCTGAGAATATCAGAGGATTTCTCTCTCATCGTTCAATAGGAAATATCTCTGCGTATCTGCTTGGTAACTGCAGTCATTACCTTGGGGCTTGGCAAACTGTCTGCATCTTGGCCTAGACCAGAGAACAGAAAGAAAATCTTGGCAAAGACTGCAGGGCCATATCGGTGCAAGCCACATCTGTGGAGTTAATGAAGTCAAGGAATGAAGCTCTTAAAGCAATGAAAATCCCCAAATTAATGAAATTTTTCATTTCATTAGGAAGCGAATACTCATTCTTTTTATTCAGCATCATTGAAACCATAAAGACAGCCCCTGTGGAAAGGGAAGATTCATCTGAGAAACTGATTTCACCTTTATCCATTATCTTTCTAAAAGTCGCATCTTAGTGCCTGTGCTCTGAGAGCTCTCCAGAGAGCCAATGGGCTTTCTTAATGAACTCTGCCAGGCTGTGGGAGGATGGGTCTTGCTTTTATTTCCTCCCATTATTTCACCCATTACTTCATCCAATGTTATAAATGTAGCACGGAAACTGAGGAAAGATGGAAGTTGTCAGTTACTGCCTTGTGTGTGGGAATCTCTCTTTTTCAGTACATTTGAGTAGGTTTCCTGACAGAGAGATCTCCAGTCCAAATTTCTGTGTGATATTTAAAACATAATCACATTTAACAAACCCAGGGAAACGTGGCAAGCAATATAACATTGAGGTAAAGCCCAGGTTTGTCTCCAAACCAGTCCTGGGCTACCTGATCCAGGCAGCTCTCAAGAGCTGTTCCTGGGGATGTGTCTGGCAGCATGGGATGTCACCAGGCACCATGGGGCCCTGGCAGGGCTAGAGGCTGCCAGAGCTGAACTTTAAGGGGTGGTTGGGCAGCCTCTGTTCCTGCTTCCAGCACTGCTGGTCTCAGTGCCAGCCCCCATCCCTGGACCCCTTGCAGGAATGGGGAGTGAATCCTGGTCCTGCCATCCCTGGTCAACAGCATGCTTGGGCAGTGGCAGACTTCAGTGCCGGGATGTAGGAAGGTCAGTGGCTTCACATCTGATTACAGAAGTCTGCAGGTCTAGCCTGACCACTCATGCTGTCAATAATTAAATACCACTCTTTTACCTCACTATTAAGTCAAATACTTTTTGTTTAACTAAAGATGTCCACTCTGGGCTTAAGACAACTGGTCACAATTTGAAAGCACTGGGAGACAGTGAATCAGCTGCTTCACTTGGTAATTTGTTCCAGTGATTAATCATCCTCACTGCTAAAAACTGTGCTGGCTTTCTCATTTGAATTTATTTGGCTTCAGCTTTCAGCTCTTCATTCTTTTTATATATAATTTTCCTCCTTGAGCCACTTAACTCTATAGTAACCATTACTTTTCCCCTGTTGATTTTCACTGTAATCAAGTTACCTCTCCTTTCTAATAATCTAAACAACATAAACTTTTTAAGGCTGCCGCTTTCAGGTGGAGCCTAAACAATCCTGTCTACAGCTTTTTTTCACTCCCTAAATCTCCAGCAGCATTCTTCAACATCTTTTTGAAAGTGCCAGTCTCATTAAAATTAGATTAAAATGCATTTTGCCCAAATAAGCCATACCTCCCAGCTGATCTGCATGACTTTCATAGATTTCCCTCTCCTCGTGTTAGTTCTCACTTTGCACCAGCCACAAGTTTATCATCTCTGTTGCTGTATCTACTTCGATGAAGTGCAGTAGTGCTGAAGGGTGCTCTTCTCCAGTGATCCCAGAACCACCTGGGGCAGGTAGCAGCTCTGCATGCCATGTGACATCTGTCTTTGTCCCAGCCTGATCCTGCAAAGCTGTGACCTGTCCCTCCAATGACAGAAAGCTGAAGGAGTGCATGGGGGTTGTGCCTGACCCTCTAGAGTGCAGCCAGATGGGCCAGGCAAGCTGCAGCCCCTGCACTACTCTGGATCAGCTCCAGCCATCTCTCCTGTCTCACAAGAACCGTTAAGTTTGTGTAATACAGTGACATTCACTCCCCATTACTTTTGTCAAGGCATTTTCTGTGCTGGCAGCATAATAAATAAACAAGCAAGGCACACAACACAAAGTTTTTGCTGACGTGTCTGGTGCAGACAGAAGTCCCATTGCTGTGTGCCAATACCCTTTAGCCCATGAGGAGATGTGAAATGAGCAATTGTAACTCTGAGACGAACTTCAGCTGTTCAGCATTTTACAGATATCCCTTTTTTCAAACCACTGTATTTTTATTTTTTTTTATGACAGTACTTGTGCAGGTATCTCATCTTCCTGGGTTTTTTTTCTTCTTCTTCCAGTGGTGTTGGTGTGTCCAGCTCAGTCAAGACAAAAAGATCAGAAATAGTTCCCTGATGCATTTTCCTAGCCTAGCTAAAAATGCTATTTGTAACACAAGAATGACACTAAGAAAATGAAGGCTGGGGAATGACAGAGGGGTAGTAGCAAAAGAGTTTCTCTCTGCTGCTGCCCTCACTACTTCGTGATATCCTGTCTGCTGCACCTGGAGCCACAGATTTTTGCATACCCAGTGCTGGCCATGGCTACAGGCCTGACCTTCTGGACTTCAACTACGTAAAAGAAGTGTGGACCCTATGCCCTGATGTCTCTGGGGCTGCAGACACAATCCTACTGTGGTTTGTGTTTATAATTCAACTGAGTGTTGTTTGTCTCAGGGGGAATTGCTCTTTAACATCTTTACTGATGATCTGGACGAGGGCATTGAGTCCACCATCAGTGAATTTGCGGACAACACCAAGCTGGGGGTAGCAGTTGTTCTGCTGGAGGGTAAGAGAGGCTTTGCAGAGGGACCTCGACAGGCTGGACAGATGGGCAGAATCCAACGGCACGAGGTTTAACACATCCAAGTGCCGGGTTCTATACATTGGCCACAGCAACCCCATGCAGTGCTACAGGCTGGGGTCAGAGTGGCTGGAGAGCGGCCAGGAAGGGAGGGACTTGGGGGTACTGGTTGATGGTAGGCTGAACATGAGCCTGCAGTGTGCCCAGGTGGCCACGAGGACCAATGGCATCCTGACCTGCATCAGGAACAGTGTGGCCAGTGGGAGCAGGGAGGTCATTCTGCCCCTGTACTCAGCACTGGTTAGGCCTCACCTCAAGGACTGTGTCCAGTTCTGGGCCCCTCAGTTTAGGAAGGATGTTGACTTGCTGGAGTGTGTCCAGAGAAGGGCAACAAAGTTGGCGAGGGGTTTGGAACACAAGCCCTATGAGGAGAGGCTGAGGGAGCTGGGGTTGCTTAGCCTGGAGAAGAGGAGGCTCAGGGGAGACCTTATTGCTCTCTACAACTACCTGAAGGAAGGTTGTGGACAGGCAGAGGTTGGTCTCTTCTCCCAGGCAACCAACACCAGAACAAGAGGACACAGTCTCAAGCTGCTCTAGGGGAGGTTTAGGCTGGATGTTAGGAAGAAGTTCTTCACAGAAAGAGTGATTTGCCATTGGAATGGTCTGCCCGGGGAGGTGGTGGAGTCACCCTCCCTGGAGGTGTTCAGGAAGAGACTTGATGGGGCACTTAGTGCCATGGTTTAGTTGATTAGATGGTGTTGGGTGATCTTGAAGGTCTTCTCCAACCTGTTAATTATATTTTATTTTTAATATCAGAGAAGCTCTTACCAAAACTCTTACCCAACACCAAGCTTTCTTCATTGCCCCTTTGCTGGGCTGGTGTGATCACAATGTGGCAGGGGGCTCTTCACTCTCACTGTGTGATGAGAGCACTGATACAGCACTGAAGGATGCACCATACAGCCAGCTCAGCCCTCAGAGCAGCAGACAGTTGTAAAGCAGATGGTTTGAAGTGCCATACAGTACTAACACACTTGAACTTTCTTTCTCTCTTTCCCTCCTGCTCCAACCACACAGCTGTAATAATTTTACTGTTTGATTTGCTAATGGAGTCAAAGCAATCACAAGAAGCAGCTTTAATGCTTGATGAAACACACCTGCCTTGGGGTGCTGAGGGTGTAAAGCAGCATGAGGGAGTGCTGAAAGTCAGCTCCAGAACTTGATGTCTACAGTTAGAATTGTGTGTGCTGACAAAGAATATATTTTCCTTTCCCTATCACACTGCAATAAGAGTCTAAAGAGTTTTAATCTTTCTGATATCAATTAAATGTATTTTCTTTACCATTTTGGAAAGTTCTTCCTGGCTTTATTCTTTTTCCTGGACAAGGACTCTTCTTCTGCCTAGTACTTCCTGTAATTGATTTTTAATTCAGATTACTCCACCTGTAGGTCATCCTGTTGACTTGAGAGGTGGAGCCAATCCAATTCTGCCTTCTCAAGTTCAGAAGAAATTTTTCATTGTGCAGATATCAAAATTATCTCTCTTCACTGCCAGAAGAGCAGCAGTTACAAGAACTGCACATTTTGAGGAGCAGAAAAGCAAGAAGTGGCATTAAGTGAAGCCCTGGCAGAAAGCCTGGGGAGCGTACCAGTGCCCCACTGCCGTGTTTAGGGGCAGCTCATTTGTTTGCAGCTAATCAGGCCAAAACTCAGGGAGCTCCCTGGGATGTGGAAAGATGGTTGTAGCGAGGGAAAAACAGGTCTGTAAAGGTGCAGCCACATTGCAGAGGCACCAGTTTGGTGGGATTTCCTTTTGGAGGCAGTGATGAGATCTGTACTTTGATGTGTTTGGGCAGGTATTTCCACTTCATTTTAATTTGTGGGGGCTTTTTAAAATACCATTCAAATTTCCCATGAAAATCTAATTTGCATTTGGGTTGAAAATTTCCATTTTCCATCAATTCTGCCAACCTCTGCCTCTGGTTGAGGATGTCCCTTCTTACTCTAGAGAGGATTTGACTAGATGACCTTTGGAGGTGCCTTCCAACCCAGACCATTCTGTGATTCTAATGATAAACTTGGAGTTTCTCCCTTTTCTTTTCTGACTGTGGCCAGAGCATTGCCTCTCGCTGCATGCATTCTCCTGTGTAACTCCTATTTATTCTACTACTTCTGTGCGTGTTGGTCACCTTCTACAGTTGGGAAACTGCTTGAGATGCAAATAAACCCATTTCTGGCTCCACACTGAGCATTTTAAAAGTTACTAGAAAACTCAAAGTAACATATGATAGATCTGAGCCCTTGCTGCTGGTTCGCATAATTGTTTGTAGGGGGGTTGATTTTCTCATTTTCTTCTTTTATTAACAGATGCTCTCTTCCATTTTAAAGGGCCTCAAAATGTTAATTGTTTACGATATCAAGCCTGATCATTCTTATCCTCTCTCTGTTTTTCTGCTTTTTCCTTCAGCAAGATCACCAATCAGTACCCAGCACATTTAATTCACTTTGTAGATCTCAGTAACAGATTAATAGACTGATTCCTTTTACACAGCATGCTGAGATTCAGAGAAACAGAAATAAGCAGAATAATTGGACTCAAAACCAAGTTACCCTGGTTTGGAAAGTTTACAAGGAGCAGCTGGGCTGCAGGAACTGTCTATGTCCATGTTTTTAGTGTGAGTCACAGAGGAAAATATTGATTCAGTTTTGTCTGCAGGAGGGAAGGATGGGCAAAATCATACTATCTGGTATTTCCAATGGGCTCAGACTAGGCACAGCTCATGCTTCCTCATTTAATGTAGCATTTTGCTGCCCTTGAGCCCTACATTGTCATTGACTCAGATGGACCATTTTGGATGGGCTGTAGGCCACAAATTCTTGATTCTGTTTCATCATTTGTGCTTGATCTTCGTGTAGTTTTTATGCAGGTAAGAACTTCCAAGCTGAAACCAAATTAGGAGCCCTGAATTTTCACCTGGAGAGTTCTGGCTCCAAAATGTGTCCCCAACAACAAGCCCCAGAGCCCTGGAGCACTGTCTAACTTGGAGTCATAGGCAAGTACCCATGCCTGAAAGGGTAAATACCTTCCCCTTCTCTCCTCAGCTACACTTCCCAGACCCATTCACAAAGGCCAGAGCACAGTAGAGGAGAGGCCCCAGGGTGGCTGTTACACAGACATCAACTTCTTCCCACCTAAAGTGCTTCTCTAAGCATTCTGAGCATAAAGAAATGTTGAAAAGTGGTGAAGGTGGCCCAGTGAGTAGGCAGCAGCAATAATACTTGCCCTTGTGTTTCAACACTGCTGTCTTCCCTGCTCCTCAGACACATCTGTCACAGAATGCTGGAAAAAAATGAAGAGGGTTTCCTCACACCCCCTGGTGTGTTTGTGAGTCTCAAATAAAGGCTTTTCAAGGCTTGCCTGGAGAACACTAGAGAAATTCAACATTCTGTCAGTTCTGGGACACAGGCTGACTGAGGAAATGACGCACAGCCCTGGGGCTGCCTCAGGGAAGGGTTTCTTGTGCCCTCATTCCCATCTCTAACCATGCTGCGGCTTCAGCAAAGAGCCCTGGGATAAACACGACTTGGGCCTTTAATAATGCACAGCTTACATCAAGCAAGACAGCAACCCTGTGTGCTGTTGCCATTTCAAACAGTGCTGCTGCTCCATTTTCTTCTTTGAGGTGAGGGGCAGAAGCATGTTTAACTCTTCCCTAGCTAACAGCAGGATGGTTTTGTAATGGAGCAGCGCCAAGCCCAAAGGCTCAACATCCAGTGCTGGGGACAGCCAGAGCAATGTCAAACAGAGCATCCTAGGAAAGTGGTACAGAGTGGCTTGAACCTATTTCCTGCAGTTCTGACATTAATTCACCACTCTTGTTTCACTACAAACAGATCTAGCATATGATGCACTGGCATCTTGTCATGTTAGAAGGCTACTCTGTGCAGCAATTATATGAAAGGTGAGTGCCATCTGAGGGGTGATTCAAGGGCATCTGAAATATCCTCAAGTCAGATGTGGCACAGGATCCACAGACACCCACCTCGCTGCAGGTGGAGCAGGTTGCTGCATGGAGCATCTCAAATGACCCCAGATAACTGTGTTGAAGCAGCTCAACTGAACAGCCACCTTGTAGACTTCTGTTGTCCCATTGGACTGTAACTTGGGAGTGCACTTCTCAAAAATGCACATTTTGCACCTTAAAAACTTTGGAGGAGGCAGACTGGGATATAAATTACGGGTCCAAGGGAGCACCTTGCCTGTCAGTATTCCCAGGGAAGATCTTTCAGTTGGACCAATTTAAGCTTGGTCTGGTTGCTGCCTGCATGTCATTTCTTTTAGGCTCTCAGCAATAGGCTTGGCTGCGAAGTGACATTTCCGAGCACTTATTTTTTCAAGGCATTCTCTGATGATCCAAGCCACCCTGTGAAGTCATGAGCAATGATCTCTTCAGGGACACAACCCTCCTTTTCTCTCATATGTCGTTGCATCACTACAACATGATACACAGCTTATTGCTATTAATTTTTCTGACACGTTATTTAAATAGATTCTTATTCTATCTCTTGAAGATTTTTACTAGCTGGATTAATTTTTACATTAAGGAAAAACTGCCTCTTGAATTGTAGGGGTTTCCCTAGTTACTTAAACTCCAAATGAATATCACTGTTAAATTTTCTGATATCCATTTGCTCAGTGTAAATGCATGACATAGATGTCCTGTCAGCTGTTCCCTGTTGCCATAAAATACATGCAGCTTCTCTATAACATGGACCATCTCACTTCTTCTCTAAGGCTGAAGAGATATCTGCAGAGGAGATGTCTTGAATGACTAAAAACAGAAAGCCTTCATTAGCTGTCTCTCATCACCAGCACTGCACTTGGTTAGTGTAGAGCTGGCAAAGAGGCAGATAATAGAGAAAATAGGATTTCTTCAAGACATGTAGCCCCAGCTGAGGTCTTCCTGGAGCAATGATTCTTTGCTTGTTGCCTTCCAAATCTCCTGTCCAAGTAAGTGGGAAAACCAAATGGAAACACTTCTTTAAAAACTATGGAGGCAGATTAGGAATTATTAAGAGTGTCACACACTACCTATTGCTTCCACCTGCACCTGAGTCAGCCCATGCCATGCCCAGTGGTATCAGATGTTACAGCTACTTCTTGGGATTTTCTGGATGCTGTTTCAGCTGGCTGTAGAAAGGGAAGTCAGAGACAACTTTTCCATATTGAAAAAAGTGACCAGGTGTGAAGTCTGAGTCTGTTTCATCACTGGGAGAGGGTAGAGCAATATACTGCTCTCCATGCCATTCTGCATAATATAGGTTTTTTCTGTCTCATTCTGTCAGCTACAACATCTGTCTTCATCTTCACTGCAGCACAGCAAAACCTTACTTTTAATCTTTCCCTATCATTCTTCTTTATCATGTCCACACCAGCCTACACGCTATTGTCTCTTTAAGTTTGCTAGGCAGGGCTTCATCATGCCTTACATGGTCCTACACATCTCCTCTCATACTACCTTCTCACTCCATTTCATACCACTTATTTTCTATCTCCAGACAGTTGCCTTGTAGTCCTATTGTTTTACATTATCCTTGACTATGTTATCATATTTCCACTGCTTTTGAGTCTGTTGGGCTATGGGACTAAATTAGGGGCTTGAAACTGGGAATATGGGGGTAGGAAGGTCTGCCAGGAGGGCAGAGGTGAAAGAGAAGATCAACAGCGTCTCCATCACCCCATCACAGTCCTGTTCCACCTCAGCATGAAGGAAAACTTCTCTACTGTGAGGGTGCTGAAGTTCTGGAGCAGGCTGCCCAGAGGCGCTGTGGAATCTCCTCCTTTGGAGACTTTCAAGCCCCATCTGGATGCATTCCTGTGTGACCTGCCCTGGGTGATCCTGCTTTGGCAGGGTGGGGTTGGACTCAATGATCTCCAGAGCTACCTTCCAACCCCTAACATTCTGTGATTCTGTGATCATTCTACTGATTAGTTTTCACCTTCTGCTTTCCCCAGTGTGTTTTTTTTCTCGGCATTTTAATTTATTTTGCTGGCAAGGCTTTGGTGTCAATTCACCTAGTAATTCTTGCTGTCACCACCTGCTATTAACATGGGTTAGATGACTTCATATCTTTGAGAACCTGAGCCCTAACTTCTACAGGTTTTAAGAGGAATCAAGCAGCTTAGGGCTGGCCAGACAGTTTGAAAGCCCTGATGTCTTCAGATGGTGCCTCTACTGGACTGGGTAGAAGAGGTCTGGAGTACCTTGACTGAGGAAAAGAATGAAAAGAGCAAACACTGTGTTTATTACACCAGTGCCAATATCATAGTCATTGTGTTGCCTTATTCCAGATTTATAGCTGGTATCTGTGAATGCCCCAGGGCTCAGCACGCAATCTCAAATACACTCAGTTTGCCTGCACTCCACATTCTACAAATAAAAAATGGAAGTGTCAGAGATGCATTTTAAAACACTCTGTTATTAAGCAGTTACCAGCAGATCTTGTGCTTTTCGGTCATTATTCTCCTACACGCTCCCCCTGTGTGTTGTGACAAGCTGTAGATGTCCTAGCTTTGGTGCCAGGATGAAAACCAAAGCAAAAGAAGCAAAAAAAAAAAAAGGAAAGAAAAAAAAAGTATGAGGGAAAAGTTATCTTTACATTTGTGTTTCTTAAGATAAAACCTGTCTGCAGACAGTCCCAACATGGCAGAAGGAGTGATGGCTAAGCCTCGTCTCCCTCTGTGAACACCCACTGCACTGACAGCCTTAGACATGCAGCCCTACGCACCAAGGAACACTGATGGTCCATGAAATTTGATCTTGTATCAACAATACATTTAATTTCCCATCCTTTGCTCCAGTTTCAGGTAGACATTATTCACATAGCATAGGTTTTGTAGTGTGCAAAGAGAAACAAAGCCACAAAAAGGCCAAATTTTTATCTATCCACTCCTTTCTTATAGAGATTCAGGACCTGAGAGATGATTACAGCAACACAAGATTATTACTCAGGCAGAAACTATGAAGATATTAATTTCTTTTGGGGTGTAATGCATGTAGAGGCATAGAGACCACAAGGGTCTCTAAGCAAGGCCTTCTCTCACACCTCTGCCTCCTTTTCAAGCTGCCTGCACCCTCCCCAGCCCTGCTAGCTCTCACCTCTGGTCCAGAGACACAGGACCATGATTCGTGCATCATATCTGCTTCCCAAAAGCCTATGCAAGCGGGCTGACAACCAGCCCTCCCTCTCCATTCCCTAATATCAGCAAGGCTAAAGCTTAATATCCCCTTTCAGCAGGGCTGCCAGTCCAGAGGGAAAAAGAAATGGCCTGGAGGGAAGACCATGCACACTCACTGATGTCTGTTCATTGCAGCTGAGCACTCCTGTCCTCTACTTTCCTGTTCCTTTTTTTGCTGATCTCTCCCTTACCAAGATGGTTTGATTTCACTTCTGGGCATCACACAAGTTCATGTCAGCTAGATCACCCAGGGATGCATAATGTATTTAACCACTACTGTCAGCTCCCTCACTTTTCACTCTTTAGAACATAACTTCTGTTTTACTTTTTCTTTTCAGCAGAAGGCAGAGCATTGTTATGCAGTGACCTCTCAGAGATGAATAAGTTTATAGCTCTTCCACCCCTGCAAAGGCAAAAGCAAAAATTTTATTTGCTTTCCTAAGGCAGGACTCTTCCAACTCCATTATGTTAGCACTTACCCACTGTCAGGGCCACACTGCACAGCATGAAAGGAAGAAAAGCAATTCCACAGTCAAAGGAAATAAGATTATTTATGCTGTGAGGTACCTCAGTCATTAGGTAATTAATCTGAGTTGGTTTTCTGTTTAGGCTGGAAAGGAAGAATGGGTCCTACCTCATAATAAAAACTGAATGCCAAGTGCCTCGAAGATACAGACACCAAAGTTGAGGCACCAAAAGGGAGGTGGGCATGTGGAAGGAAACTTGCTTCCACCAGCAATCTCTCCGCTGCCATGTTCCATCTCAGAGGGTTTCCATGGTCCGTACTTTTATGACATCTCCCTCTGGGGAGGGAACTGTAGCTGCCTGGTCTGCCCAAGCAGATGAGTGCACAGCAACTGAGCTGAAAGCCAGGGGCTGGTAAAGTCCACCGTGCAAACACCTTAGCAAGCTAAGTGCTTTTTACAAGGATGCCTGGGACTGGGTGAACAGAACCTGTGAGCCAGACTCCATCCCTAAACCTGATCTAAGCCCCGGGCTTCCCAGAGCAGGCAGTCACCAGGTGGGCAAGGCCACAGCGGCAGAGAGCAATGAATCCCCATTTCCCCAGAATGAGAGAGCAAGGTCTGCTCTCCATTTAAGCAATTTTAGGAGCCACTTTCTAAGGCAGACCCACAACTAATTGCACAGGAAGGACTGCAAGATCAGCAGGATGCAGTGAATGGCAGGTGAGAGGGGAGAAGGAGGAAGTTTGCCAACTGCCTTTGTGCTTCCTACACGTCTTCACACTCATTTTTTTTTCACATGTCAGTTAAGGGCCCTACCACATGTGAAATTACCTACACCCCCACAATCATTTTCCTGATTTGCTGTTGGGTCATCCCAGTAAAAGCACCACCACAGATGAAGCTGTGAGTTTGAAAATCACTGGCTTGAGCTTTTTGATTATTATTCTGTTTCCTCTGTGAGAGATGAGCTGCACTCCCAGCTCTGTGTTCTTTATTTGCAGGTGATTTTTACTTAACTGCACTATTGATCCCAAGATGGATAGGAAGCCCAACAGCTTAAGCCCTGTCCCCGAAGGTATGAAAGCTTCATTAGATTTATTAAATTCTCCAGGGTACACTGAGGCTCTGCAGACCATCTAGCAAAAAGTCTTTACATTTTCCTCATGCTCCTATCATATTCCTTGTTGAATTATTCTTTTATTATTCTTAGCATTTAGACTCAAGGTTTTTCCTCTAGCTCAACTACATATGAAATGCTGTCAATTAACAGATGCAGGAAAGAGCAGCCCACACCCCATGAGTCTCAGATATCCCATCTCTTAACCTCACTTAATGCTATAATCTCTTGTTCACGTCCATCTGGCAGGACAGATTTGGCATTTTCCTCCAAGGGAATTAAAGGGACTTCTGGAGCTCCATTTTTTCACCTGGGATAAAGAAAAGCGTCCTTAGAAGCGGTCAGAGAAAAGCAAGGAACAATGATCTAGAGGTTAATGATGCAAGTAAAAGCTGACATTTCCTTCTGGCAGTGGGAGTCTCCGCTGGCAGCAGGGCCAGAGCTGCATGGCAGCGTGCTGCACCCCAGGTTTCCTGAAGAAATGCTGTCTGTTTACTCCAGGGCAGCAGATCCCCAGCACCCTGCTCCAGGTCTCTGAGCAGAGTGTGAGTTTTAGACCTCAGTTACTTGTTTAAGAAAAGAAAAAGGACCAGCAGGATAAGCATCCTATCCCCATACCCAAAAGGAAAGACTTGCTGCTCTCATCCCACCTCCAGTGCCTGCCAAGTTACCACAGAGGGCAGGGCAACCCTGGGTTGTTTCATTGCCTCTTATGTAATGCAGTAATTCTGGCCCAAGTGTTAGTGGGGCACCAAATGGACCATTTAGGACCAGCATTATATAAGATGTTCCCTTGCCATGTGTCTTGGGGAGTTAGTAGCAGATTCATGACATTTGTAGAAGAGACCAATTCAGATGCTGGGAATTCTGGAGAGGATTATGACATTAGACAGATATCAGCTAAATGAGAGAGAGGAAAGGCTGCCTTGTGTATATAGAAAATATAATCCAAAATGTGGGACTCTTATTCAGAAAGCAGGTGAAGCTTGTAAAGCATAACAGAGAAGCTGTCCAAGACAAGAATGGACAATAAAGCAAGTGTAAGCAGAAACTGGTAGATGTCACCAAAACATGACCATGACTTGGGGCTATTCTCTGGAATAGCCATAGGTTTTGATGCCCCCACTAGGAATACAGGCAGGTGGTACCAGTTCTGGATGGATACTCTGGTAGGATCAGGGAGCAGAATGTCAAAGACTGCTGAGGAGCAGCAGGAACAGCCTTGGAGGGCTATGCAGGAGACATGACAGCTACACTCCTGAGGATTTTGTGATATCAGAGTATCCAAAGAAATGCCAGCAGGTTTCAATGTGTGGAGGGAATGTAAAGTGGCCACCTGAAAGAGCAGGAAAACCTCCCTGACAGGCAGATCAACTTGTGTGTAATGTCTTGCAGCTTACAAGAGGTAGAATGGGACATCATGCATCCATTTTGGACCAGAGTGAGCTGCCTCACACTTGGGTGTTCAAGCAGTGGTGGACCTGGTGCTTAGGGACATGGTTTAGTGTTGATGCCTCAGTGCTGGGTCAAAGGTTGGACTGGATCATCTTCAAGGTCTCTTCCAACCAGACATATTCTGTGATTCTGTCTCCTCGTGGGTGCTGCCACCCAGGCATGCCCACAGCCCAGCTACCTCTTCACTGCTGCTGCTGCTGCTGCAGAGGTTACCTCCCCCCTCCCAAGGCAGTGCTGCTCTGGCAGATTCCATTAGGCCTTTTCCACATTTTTGGCAAAGCTTCAGCATGAAAAATCCTTGCAAAAATTGTAGCTTTTCAGATAATTTCCAGGTTTTGCCTATAGCATAAAAACATTATTTTCTTCCCAGGAAACAGTGACTGTCCTCACTGTTAAATAGCTCTTGGATTTTCATTCCATTTCCTACTTGGAGAAACCATTGGACATGGGCATTTCTTTTTAAGATAGCTGTAGCAATGCTAGTAGCAGCAGTAATGAAAATGGAGCTTTAAAACAGCCTTTACAGCTGCTTGATTTTCCTCATTTTTGCTGTTAGAGCAACAAAGTTTTTGCCCTTTTTTGTTTTAATATATCCAAGGCAGTGTTTTTCAGGACTCCTGGAGTACTTTTAAGGAGACATTTCACAAGCAATCACAGCAGAATCCATTTTGCACAAGCATAGTTTGGGCTGCACCTGGTGGTACCTTGAAGCAGCCTGGGGTCACAGGATCACAGCCTGGCCAGAACAGCTGTGTGCAAGGTGTAGGATACGTATATCCTACCACAAGCCCTCAGCAAGCTACAACCAAGGTACCCACACAAACCAAGGCCCTTGTCCTCCCTTGCAGTTGCTTTGTGTAAGAGGACTTCTTTAGACTCTGATGAGTTATGCCCTATTTCTCTTCCTTTGCTGCAAAGGGAGCTGGTGTGCAACAAGCCATTGTCCCAGCCCCACTGCAGAGGGTGATATTGGAGCAGACACATCTCCCCCACTGCATGCCCTTCACCCATAACCTCCTTCACAACGTGCAAAGCTACACAGGTCAATCAGTCCCAACACAGCTTCATTTAACCACCAGTAAATAGCAGCAACACAACAACCTCGAGCAGGCAGTGACTGGGGATGGTTTGTGAGGTGGAGAGTTCCTTGAACTCCTCAGGAAAAAAAGCACTATCAGATGCACCAAGTGTTACTGTAATCAAAATCCTTTTGCTGGAAAACAATTGCAACAGGCAGTCCTGTGCTAAGCGACTACTTTCAAAAGCAAGCCTCCACATGTGATTCTGGTTGACCTTTAGAGATCTTTTCTGCTCTGCCATTAATTTTCTCTGCTCCCTTCGGTGGGGGATTCAGAGACCTTTCACTGGCTATGCACGCTGTGGTTCCAGGGTTATGGCGTTCCCAGGCACCACATCCTGCAGGCTTATTTTCCTCCATGTCTATTTTTATACATCCTTTTAATCAAATATTTGGCTGCTGCAATAATCTTCATTGAGATTGTTCGATGACTGGGTCCTTCTCTTCATTTCACACCCACATCACATCATTCTCCACCAGGGCTGGATGTATACAGCATCTTGTCAGAATCTAATTTATTATTTCTGTCAATGGCCAGAATTTATTTCTTCTTCTTGAACTAGGATCTGAAATGCTGAATTATCCTCCTAGAAGGTAGGCTACCTACATGATTAAACCTGTGACCATGTTGTTTAATTAAATATACTATTTTTAAAAGCTATTGAAAAAGCCCTACAGCTCTCCGTGGACATTTTTCAAGATCCTGCTTTATTTAAAAGCATATCCCTCACAAAAACCTCTGAATGAAAACACTAAACATATTTCCAAGCTGCCCAGGAGTTATATGGGCTGATTTAACAATGCCCATGCATTACAGCTAATCAACGCCAATACTGCAGGGACAAAGAGAGGCCAGGCAGGTTAAAGTCCTGCTTTGGAAAATCACATCTCAAGTAGCAACCACTGCCCCAGAAGAGCTCACAGTAATTATAGCCCCACAAGAGGTGTAATGGGACGTAATCTAGAGTGCTTTATGAAGTTCAAAGTACACCTGTGGTGCATCACAATTCTACAAACAACTGTGGCAAACATTATACAGCTTTTCTTTGGGGACAAGTGAAAATGAAACACATAGGGACTAGAAATCTATTAAGTTATTCAGCAGGTAATAATTCCTGCCAAATCAGGCAGTTGTGTTAGCTGCTTATTAGCTGCATTAGGTTCCCGCAGACAGAAGGCATCTGACATTGTTCTGCAGCACAGCATTATCCCTTGATTTGTTTCAGGCCACTTGTATTTGTCACCCCCTACCTCAGGAAGCCACCACTTGAAATAGGTTAGCTGTAGGTTTCCACTCTGTAAATTGATCTTTGTGAATTAAGGTGGTACAGGCTGTGGGCTGAATTATACCCAACTGTCTGCAGGGTTGTTTTAAGAGAAGATGGTACTTTAAACTCAAGTGAGTCAAGGAAGGGATGAGCACATTTTGCTGCTGCAGTACATCATATCCTAAAGGCTTTGTGGTCTTCCCTAAAATAATGTTGTGTGATAAATGCATAAAGACAAACACCTCAAGTGGTATTAGCATCTTAATCTGACATAAGACTTAACTGATAAAATAGCCTGTTCTCCTGCAAGATAAGAATAGAGAAAAGAGGCATAAAATCATAGAATCATAGTATCAGTCAAGGTTGGAAGGGACCACAAGGATCATCTAGTTCCAACCCCCTGCCATGGGCAGGGACACCCCACACTAGATCATGCTGGCCAGAGCCTCGTCCAGCCTGCTCTTAAACACCTCCAGGGACGGGGCCTCAACCACCTCCCTGGATAACCCATTCCATGGCTTCACCACTCTCATGGTGAAGAACTTCTTCCTCACATCTAGCCTGAATCTTCCTATTTCCAGCTTCATTCTATTCCCCCTAGTCCTATCACTACCTGAGATCCTGAGAAGTCCCTCCCCGGCCTTCTTGAAGGCCTCCTTCAGATACTGGAAAGCCACAATGAGGTCACCTCGGAGCCTTCTCTTCTCCAGACTGAACAGACCCAACTCCTTCAGTCTGTCCTCATAGGAGAGGTGCTCCAGCCCTCTGATCATCCTCGTGGCCCTTCTCTGGACACGCTCCAGCACGTCCACATCCCTCCTGTAATAGGGGCTCCAGAACTGGATGCAGTACTCCAGGTGGGGTCTCACCAGAGCTGAGTAGAGGGGGGAGAATCACCTCCCTTGACCTGCTGGCCACACTTCTCTTGATGCAGCCCAGGATCTGATTGGCCTTCCGGGTTGCAAGTGCACATTGAGAGCTCATGTTGAGCTTCTCGTCCACCAGCACCCCCAAGTCTCTCTCCTCAGGGCTGCTCTCCAGCTAGTCACTGCCCAGCCTGTATTTGTGCCTGGGATTGCCTCGACCCAGATGCAGGACCCTGCACTTGGTCTTGTTGAAGCTCCTGAGGTTGGCTTGTGCCCACCTCTCCAGCCTGTCAAGGTCCCTCTGGATGGCATCCCTTCCCTCCAGCGTGTCCACTGCACCACACAGCTTGGTGTCATCAGCAAACTTGCTGAGGGTGCACTCAATACCGCTGTCCATGTCACCCACAAAGATGTTGAACAGGCATTTTTATAGACATAAAAGTGAAAAATCAGGTTTTTGTAAGTTATGTGGCTCCTTGACCAATCATTGTGTAGTGATCTTGGGGAGCAGTCTAATTTAAATTTGTTTACTGTTACTGCTTTATAGCCACTAAGAACAGTCAGCTCTCTCACCTAGTTTTCTCTTAGTTGCCTAGTTGCCTTCACAGTTCTACTCTGGAGCTGCTTGTCTCAAACTCCATCTGAAGTTCAGCTGCCCCTGGACTACCTTTGGCTATTTTAGTACCTCAGGCGAGTGCTTTGTGTCTAGAAGCTGCGTCTTACTGCTGGACAGAGAGTGGAGTGGCAAGGACAGGGGAGCTCTCCTTTATCACTTACACATGTCACTGCCAGTGCTCCCAATTTTTTTAGTTACAAATTTCATGGAAAGCAATAACATGAAAACAGGCAAAGTGCTGGTGTCAGTGAATCATTTACTTTGGACAGATCTGCTTTGTTAAAGTCTAAACCTGGTTGTGATGCAGCATTAGAAGTATTACAGAAATTTCAGCAGTGCTGCTGGGGTATGGGAAATTGTGCTGCTATTATTGGAGAAATAACTCCTGAAGATACACAGCACCACAATCCAACCTCTGCACTGAACTACCACAAAGTACAACAAACTAAAAGGGTCCTACTGCTGTTCAGTCCCGGGACCAGGGCAGATACTGAGGCACAGAGCAGATATCTGCTGTCACTCACACAGGGTGGAACTCCAGTTGATCTACAGGTCCCCATGCAGAGGCAGTGAAGCAGCAGATTCCTCAGACAGACCCTGTTGGAGCCACCAGCTAGGCAAGGTGAGGAGGATGGAGGAATCCAGGAAAGCCTCCTGGGCACACAGGTTGTAACCCCTGAGGCTAAGACAGCCATGCTGCAGGGTTAGCATCCCTACTTGTGCATAAATAGCTCAGGCATGTTAGTGACAGAAGTGACACTGTCCTCTACCATGTGACTTGCCCTAATCCACGCTGGATTTTAATTACTCCTTTATTTTTATGTAATACCTAAAAAAATCATGGTAGAGAGGTATCATATAAGCCATATAAATAAACATCACACAGTAAGTCACAGAAGACTTGTGCTCATCATGTAAAGACCTGGTTGTTAAATGGTCTTTTCCATGCTTTAATTTAAAAGGTCAGATCTAGAGTTGTTTGAAGTCACTGTTATCTAAAGTCTTAATATACATGATCAACTTTGTGGTGTGTGATCCAACCATGAATGAGTCCTTTCCATTCAGTACTGCCTGTACAGCATTTTGTTTTCATATCAACATAAAGACAATGTTGAAGTTGGTTTTGTTTACCTAGTTAACACATGGATTTTATATGGTCACTTAAGCCAGCATGCTATTTCAGAGGCAAGCCAGGCTGTTATTAAGATGCATGCAAATATTATAGAAAAACTTCATTTTTTTTTTTTCTTTCTTTGCAGTTGTCTCTTATTTTTTCTTGTCCTGCTCCATTTTCATTCCCCATGTGAAGTGTCAGTGCCATTCCTCTGCCACAATACAGACACTTCCAGTGATAACCTCACTGCAGTGGAAAAAGCAAAAGCCCCAAGAAGATGGCTCTGGATCTTGCTAGCAAAGCACTAGGCAAGAGCCTGGAGGATGATGGAAGTCACTGAGCTGGGCTGGTGGTGCCACCCTAAAGTGTTGTTCAAAACTCTGAGGCATGTGTTTTGAAGCAAGTCTCCCAGCCATGCCAGCTCCTGCCTTCTGCTTCCTCAGTGGATATTGACTTTCTCAGGTATTGGAAAAGTGCCTTTCTTGATCTACCATCCCAATCTAGTAAGCAGCAGCCCCTGGACCATTATTACCTTGCTCTTTATGTCTGGGCATTTGTTTTCCCCTGTCTCAGGACAGTCTCTAGGAATTCCCAGTCCACATCTTCTCTGCTGCTGAAACATACCAAGCCCAAAACATGTGAAGTTTTCCCTGAGCAAGAAAAGGGAGACAATCCCAGGGGCTTCCATCCAGTTGGCCAAAAGAGAAGGGTGCTGTCTCTGCCTCAGACCAGGGGATAAGTCACCTACAGAAAACCTCCAGCTCCTGGTGCATGCTGCTGCCCCTCCATCCAAACTCAAGCTGATTGCTCAGCTGGCACCTTTAAAATCCTTTTGAGTGCCCCTTACAGTTTGCACAGACAGCACCTTTTGAAAGCCACACAGCAGATAAAGGCACACACACATACGAATCTTGCGCCCAGAGAAGGAAATTCTCCAGTTGCAAACATTACCCATCCCCCCCAAAACAAGTTTTCACAATGGAGGAAAACAAATCCTGCATTTCTATTCACTTCCCTGGAGTTTTTCAAGTGTAGAATAATTTTTCCTTGGGGAAAAGAGAGCAAAGGAAGCAGGAAAGTCACTTTCATTACTCTCACCTTAGTTGCCCTGGCAGGTAGCAGGGGTCATGCTTACAAAGAGGCTCAGAGGACTCATAGCAGCTGTACAGCCTTGCAGCAGCAGCTGCACCTCATCTGCCTGGGTCAGGGCTGAGTCTGCCAGGAAAAGCCAGTGCAGCCCACCAGAGATGATCAGACAGGTTCAAATGTTTCTTGCTAACAAAATTTCATCTTTTCAGTACATTTTGAATGAAACTTTCAATATTTTTTCCTAGTGAATGTTGCCTCTGGTTTTTTTACTTAGACTACTCCAATTCACATGAGTTCCTAACACCAACCTGTCCTAAAGACCAACTCCGTGAAAATTAATAAATTGTTACTCAGCTATATGTTTAGGAAAATTCATTTCCATTCCTAAGGACCAACAGCCTATCAGGAAGTGTGTATTTGGTGATGAAAGCTGGCAGGCAAGATGCTGGGATGGGCTGAGGAGTGAGCAAGTAAAGCAGCTACCCCTTCTTCCCGGGCTGGCCCTGCACTGGATTCAGTCCCATGTAATCACTCTGCGCAACTCCTTAACCTTGTTCTGGCTGTTGGGGCCAAATAGATTTCTCATTTAAAGGGTAATTAACCTTTGGTATGAAAGCCAGGGGGCCAGCCTGCAGCTGGGCAAACTGTGGAAACCCCAGCTGCCACACTGGAAAGGGGAGTGATGGAGCCAAGCAACCACAGGGCTGTCGATTCAAACCCCACTGTACTGTGTACTGACCTCTATGTATATGAGCTCTGGGTTTCTTTTATCTTTCTTTCTATCTCACCCTTTCACAATGCATTTAAACTTTGAGGGCATTGGATAATACTACATCATTCTGCTTCTGTCTTTTGGAGGCTGGTAAAGCTTCCATGGGATTTCTCAACAGGGGTGATCTGGCATGTTGCCTCTGACAGCCATTACCTGCAGAAAATGTTTAAATAGCCCTGCTCTCCAGCCAGGTTATCAGCCAGGATAGAAGGCAGGAAGCAGGAGTGAAAAGGAATGCCAATGTGCTTAGCCAGTAACCATAGCCTGGACTTCACCACAAATCCACAGAGCCCCCAGCCCTCAGCACCATCTCCAGTTTCTCAGCGTAATGCTCAGCTCAGGTGACATTGCCACAACAAGCCCACCCTACTCATTAAGGGACTGATAGGCACAAAGGAAAAAGAAAAACACAGAGGAAGGCATTTGTAGAGCACTGCAAAATATGACATCAACCCCACAGGTTGTGCAGCATTGGCCCCTGTCATCCTTGCAATTGTTAATTTTGACCTATTTAGTTCTGTAGGGGAAAGATGATAAATGAGGAAGCCTTTCCCTAAGTACAGCAGAAGAGAAAGTGAGGGACTGTAGGTGTTTAAGAGCATTATTTGTGCCAGCATAGAGATGCTGTTACCTTATCTCAATGCAAAACCTCAGTTGCTTTGGCCAGCGCAGAACATCCATGCAGCAAGGAGCTGAATTATCAAGTGACCAAGTCCACGGGAGAAACCACTGTGCACACAGAGCCACCAGCATTACCCAGGGGAAATGCACTAGGGGATGCAGCTTTGTCTGTGCCACATCCTTGCAGCAACTCTTCACCAATGCCATAGCCCACATTCAGCCCCTTCAGCTCAGCCCCAAGGCACCAGGCACTCTCTCACTCCAACCTTAAAGTCCCTCGTCATCTCACTTTGACAGATTTCAGCAACTTCCAGGGTGCTGCAGCAAGCTGTGTCCTGCAGAAGGGCATGCAGGATGAGCAAGGGAAAAGGGGAGCAGATAGATGATCAGTTGGGCATGATGGTACAGATGTAGCAAAATCATCCCCCACCTCAAAGTGCTTCCTAGCTGAAGGTTTTGAAGCTTGCTGCCAGCTTGCATGGTTTAGCAAATAAATCATCAGAGGAGTTAATGGAGGTGAGAGAGAAGCAGAAGGTTATCAGGTCATGACTCAGGCTGCACCAGGGCAGGTTTAGGCTGGATGTTAGGAAGAAGTTCTACACGGAGAGAGTGATTGCCCGTTGGAATCGGCTACCCGTGGAGGTGGTGGAGTCACCTTCACTGGAGGTGTTCAGGAGAAGACTTGATGGGGTGCTTGGCTGCATGGTTTAGTTGTTGGGTGGGTTGGATTCTTTGATGGGTTGGACGCGATGATCTTGAAGGTCTCTTCCAACCTGGTGTATTGTATTATTCTTGTATTATTGTATTAAAATCAGAGTGCATTAGGCAAAAATTAAAGGACTTCTAAAAATATTCAACGGTCCATTAAGGGTGAGAGGTGCACACAGATGCTGCATGGTCCCAGCCCAGTTCCACACTATCTGCTCAGCCTCAGTAACATGACTGCACCAAAAGAGCCTGGTTATGGCTCACCTCCTCAAAAGAGGGCTGCAAGGTGAGGACTGTCTTGGCATGTGGCTCCATAATGCCACCTTTCTTGTTGAGCAACTCCTGATGTACCTTCATAGATTTTTACCTCCCTGCTGTCCTCTGGGACTCCAGTGCCTGTGCTTCAGGTTGGCTTGCAGGCTTGTGTGACCACACCTGGGGAAGCTCAGCCGCATGAGGGCCACCAGCACCAGCGCCCCCTCACCATGTCTCCTCCCTGCACCCACGGGGAAAGAGACTAGAATGGATGGGCAGGAGCTCGCCATGCCACTCACACTGCCCTTTCCAGCAAAAAGGATGTGGGCCTGGGAGTGCTTTAACTCGAGGCCGGGCCTGCGCCAGAGATGGTTGCTGACAGGAAACCTCATTGAGCAGCAGAGAAATGTTCCTGATGGAAACATCATGCTGATGGGAAACACTGGGGGTAAAAACAAACATTCCCCTTTTACAGAGCAACTCAGGTGAAAGCATGCTTTGCTCAGACAGGCTAGACAAGCTACACCACAACAATACTGTGACATTTGTGTGCTAAGTAGCAGGACATCAGGGCAATATTTTCATCATCTATGCTTCATGGATGACAAGTACACAACACTAATGGCACCTGCTTACAACAGGTCTCTATCCAGACTCCGATAGAGCAGAACTCTGCCTCGCTTTCTCTCTGCTTGTGGGTGCATCAGGTCTTGTAAGGTACAAAGAAAGGTTGAATTCAGTCAGAAGTGAATAGGAGTACAAAGGCCTCCCCAGAGTTACCTTCTGAAGTGGCTTCATGTACTGTGTTACATTTCCCTATATGCTGATTCCTCTCCAACACATCTCTGACACCCCTTGCACTGAGGGACACAGTCCAGCTCAGGATCCAAAGCTGACCTCACACCATTTCTGTCGCCTGGAGCACCCAAGCACTCACATCTGCAGGGAGACACTGCTTTATTGGCTCCAAATGGGAAGACAAGGCTCTAATCTTCCTCATTTTGTTGTGACTAGAAGACATCTGCCCTTCTAGGAAGGTTTGTTACCAGATGCTTTCAATTAGATGACTTTTTTTTTCCGAGGCAGTTTTTGTGCCGAAGGCTTTTCCAGGCTGCAGCAATGCAGGATTACTTGTGGGAAAGCGCCATCCAGTGGCTAAGTGTGAAACTGAGCGTGAAACCCTGACTGCATCGTGCCTGCAAACACACCAGGCAAAGCCTCCTCGGACAAATCTAACGTGATCAGTAAACACATATTTAAGCACAGCCATGCTGCAGTAAGGCCAGCTGCCCACCTCCCATCCCCAAGGTGTTTCATCAGCAAATCTTCATTATGACAGACACTTCCATCTTCCTTATTTTCTGGCTTCCTTGGAGTTTTACCAGATGCTTTGTATTTGTTATCTGTTACCATTCTTCAGGGCAAGACTTCTTATTTTTCACCATTAACAGGGTCTGGCTAAATCTCAGAGTTTAGAAGTTGAAGAAAACAAAACCAAACTCAAACTAATCAGCACCCTGCCAGATGGGGGTGGGGGGAGGTGGGGGGTGGTGTGTTCATCTCAGACCAGAGCCACTACTGACAGACCCTTTGCTGCACCATTAGCAGAAGCATCCAGCTTCAGGGATCTGCTGCAAGGGAGAGGTAGGAACAATTTGGGTATGTCTGCCCAGATCCACAAAGCTAGACACCTGGACACATTTTTGCCTTCCCATCTCAAGCCAGTTTAGAAATTCCTGTTCCCCTGGGCCCCAAGCACAGCTTCAGAAATACATCATCCTCAGAAAAGCCAGAGTCTCATTGTCTTGAATAACTAAACTTCAGAGATCAGTACATCAAAAATACTTCCCATAAGACATAATACAGAGTATTGAGCATATGGCTACAGGACTTTTATCTGAAAGATGAGAGGACAATGTAATCCGATCTTCATGTTTAAACCTTGACCCTACCTATGCTTGGAAGATTTCAACAAATATAAAGCACTAAACTGTGCCAACAACCACAGCACAGACATGCCACAGGTTTGGGAGTTTCTAGCAGAGGTTGGCAGGGTTTGCTATAGTGATGGATTTCCAGGAACTATGCACAGGAGCATTAAGAATAGCACCCACCATAGGTGACCCAAAGAGGGTGCAGGTGAACTGAAAAAGGGCAGGAGGTGCAGAGCCCACCAGTGCAAGCAGAAGGAGGTCTGCATGGGGCTCTGTAGATCAAGGGTGGGAGCTGAGGCTGAAGTACCAGCAGTGGATACAGAAAGGGCTGCAGAGCTGTTCCTACCATCCAATACTTCTCACACCTCAGACTGAATGACAGCAACAGTGAACAGAGTGGCTGTGGCTTGCTGCTGCTTTTGCTATCTATAGAGTTTTTAGATTCTGCTCAGCAGGGGAACTTGGGTCCCCAAGGACCTGCTCAGGTTTATCCATCCTCGCATGCAGCACTAAGCTGAGGCATGTGAAGGCTGCTGGGAGAGCTGGGAGCTGCTCAACCCAGCCAGGCAGGGAAGGGCAGAAAGAAGAGCCAGTCCCTCAGTTCAGCAGTGAAAGATTAATCACCCAATACAAAACTAGGGAGATAAAAACCTGGCCTCCAAATCATGAGCTGCAAACTTTCTCCCAGGATTGGTCACCCAAACAAGAAGACCAGGAAGCAGACCTACCATACAGCTTAGGAGCCAGTGCTCCAGTTAATGTTCCCTTACAAAAATTGGAGCAACTTTGACAAGATGTTAAAAAGAATAATTGTCCTGGATCTCCACAAAGCAGCACATCTTCTGAGCTTGTGAGAAGTGAAAATGGCTGCTTCTGTGTTAGTCTTTCCTTTCCTGATCTTTATTTTAACTCGAGGGGAAAGAACCAACCAAACCAACCAACCCACCCACAACTTTTCCCAACCTCATCAGTGTTCCATGTTCCATATCAAGCACTACATCTTCAGTTTCTACAGTACAAGGGCAAGAGTTTATCTGGGTATCTCTCCAGAATTAAATGCAAATTTGGGAAAAACACTGCAGCCACTCTGCAGGTTACTGTGAATCGAGGCAGATGAGGTGGGCTGCCAAACCTCTGTAGTAAAACAGAAAAACCCGGGAAACACCTTGAACCTCCACTCAAAATATTATTCTGCATCTATAGTTTAGCTTCAAGAAAGGTGCAGAAATGCATTTGCCAGTTGGAATAGCACCACTCATGAAAGACATTTCTGAGTAGTGCACACTACTATTACCAGAAAATTTGTACAACCCATGCAATATGGAGCAGCAAAAGATTAATTCCAGATGTTGCCATCTCTCCACTGCTGTGAGGATTCATAAGTGAGTGCTATGTCCAAACACAGCTTCTCATAGGGGTGAGGCATACCTACAGCTAAGCCCAGGTCACACTGTGCCTTCCTTTCGGTAATCAAGTTTTTGACATGCATCATAAAGAGATGAAAGAGCCACCTGAGTGGCCACAGGAGCTGGGCAGCAATGTTCAGTTTGAAACTGGAAACTCAAACGCTTAGGCCAGCACAAGGAAAGTGACCAGCATTGGGAGCCGATTATTATTCCAGGGCTTGCTTCTACAGAGGAAAAATCACAACAAATAAAGGGACAATAACAGCTAACATATTTATCTTCATTTTACTGCCACAGAAGTTTGGAAAGAAAATAATTCATCCTACACAAAAAGTGACAGTTAGAGGTGGTAAACTTGGACAATGCCACCGCAACAGCTGGTAGCAGGAGCACGCACAGCTCAGCAGTTGCCTGTGGTCAGCTTTTCAAGTTAGTAACTCATTTGTCCCCTTAAGGTTTCGTCACAAATGTTTTCACAAAATGAAAAGATGAGCTTCAAATGGCTTGGCAGTGACCTTTGATTTATTCTAAGTTCAGCAGCAGGAAAACATAAGCTTTGAACCACAGAGCCAATTAAACCCCCCAGCTCTACTTTGTCTCATGGAATAAAATCCAACTCCTGGAGGTCAGAAAAGTGAGCCAAGTTCAGGCAGGCCACTCTGAGACATTTTAGTGCTCCTTACAATGTTCTGAGCAGAAATAGCACTGCTCCAGGTCTCCTGCCAGTCACCAAGACAATAGACATGTGAGTCTCCTTTATGCTACTTCATAACATCAGTCCCATTAACTCCTCCATCACACAGCAAGCACAATGACCTCATGGTGCCTTTGAGGACTAAGAAGAAACATCAGTGTAGGCTTTTTGCCACCTCACACTTCCACGCATGCATTTTGGATACTTGCAGCTCAGTCACCCACCGCATTCCACAGCCACAGCTCTGCCCCAGCTGCACCTAGCTCAGCACTGGGAGGGGAAGGGTGTTCACAGCTGCTTGCTACATCTGTCCCTTGCCAGGTCGTCCACTTGCACTTCAAATAAGTGAATCATAGAATCAACAAGGTTGGAAAATACCTCAAAGATCATCAAGTCCAATCTGTCACCCAAGACCTCATGACTGCTAGGCCATGGCTCCAAGTGCCATGCCCAGTCCCCTCTTGAACACCTCCAGGGACGGTGACTCCACCACCTCCCTGGGCAGCCCATTCCAATGGCTAACAACTCTCTCTGTGAAGAACTTTCTCCTCACCTCGAGAAGAGATTAAGTAAAGCATTTTGTGTGTTTTTGGGATGCCAGTGATGAACACAACAGGATTTTGAAACCGAGAGAGAAAAGAGGGGTGGAGGGAGAAAGCTAAATATGTACATGGGTGCAAATTGTAATCTCCCCAGTAAAAAGCTTTAGGAGGGCAAAACATTTCATTCCAATCTTTTCTTTTTTTTTTTTTCATTTAATCATCTGCCTTTGCAATTAGACTTGTACCTCTCATTGTCACTCTGCAGAGCAGAGGGGTTTTCTGAAACTGCCCTTTACTCACAGCATAGTGTCTGTCTTACATGACCCCCAGGATGACCTAACTCACAGGCAGCCTTTCCATCACCTCACCAGCAACAACAGCTCAAATTTGGATCCAGTGTTACAGGTGCAGAACCATTCCTAAAGAATTATTTCCAGCACACAGGACTGCAACTACTATCTGGTCCACTCAGTCCAAGTCATTAGTAAGAGCTGGTCATAGATTTTTAGTTCCTCAACAAACAACAAAAATCAGCCATAGCTGTGTGTCTTTTCAGAAATTATCTCTACAATATAAAAACATCACCAAAGCCTCCTACTTATTTCATTCTAGAAGCTTGGCATGGTTTCATTTTACAGCTACAAGAAAACAACTGCTGTGTAAAGGTTTTGGTTCTCCTTTCTCTTCTACACAAATTACTAACAGAAGTTTAAAGCAACTTCCTTATAGCCGTGGTGAGATCACAGAATGGTCTGGGTTGGAAGGGACTTCCAAAGCTCATCTAGTTCAACCCCCTCTGCAGTAAGCAGGGGAATCCTCAACTAGATCAGGATGCCCAGAGCCCTGTCAAGCCTCACCTTGAATATCTCTAGGGATGGGGCCTCAACTACCTCCTTAGGCAACTTATTCCAGTGTTCCACTACTCTCATGGTAAAGAACTTGTTCCTAACATCCAGTCTAAATCTACTCTCGTTTGATGCCTCTGTCCCTCATCCTATCACTACAAGTCTTTGTGGACACATATTAGAATGACCAAATATAACAAAAGACTAATTACAAAATCAGGGAGGTAGGAGCTTAGTGTGTAGGTAGCTAGATAAAATTGTACATGCAGCACCGGAGCAAGCTCAGCAGCCATTGGGAAACACATGCCACCTCTTCTGAGTGCTGAGGTCTACCAGCAAGGCAATACTGAGATAAACAACACAGCTTCTCTTCAGAGCATGAGATTTCTAGTTTTGTATACAGACTCAGGAGTTTGTTGCAGAATGTGATGAAATTACACTGTCCTGGGCTTCTTAGCTACTTCTATTCAGTTTGCCAGCAGGGATTTCTCATAAGTTGGAAAAAAAAATCTCCTGGCCTTAGACCTGAACATTACAAATTAATGATGAAAACGCTGGTAGTATCTGCACTTCCCCCACTGAATACAGCTGGAAGGCAAACCCCATCTTATTTTACACTTGGCAGCAATTCCTGCTCTCAGTCTGACAGCTTTCACGCTCAGATGTCAACTTTTCCTCCCATCAAAGAGCTTGTTTACGAGCTGGCTTGTTTCCTTGACACAACAGCTATTTGCTAATCCAGTTACGATTGTGCCAGACAGAGTGCAGCTGTAGAGGGCTCCCAGCACCAGGGAGTGCCTATTGCAGTAAAATACCAATCCCACAGACTTGCCTGAAGCAAGTCCACCAGACACCATCTCCTCCTTGTACAGCCAGTTCTTTTCCTGTTCCCTCTCTCGTGTCCTGCAAGACACAAGCTGCTGAAACACAGTACATGAAAATCACCTGGCTCTACTTGTTACCCACCACCACGCCTGAAAACAGCCAAATTCTGAATATTTGGATGCCACCACTCTAAGCCAGACAGCTCTGTGCAGAGCAACTCCACCCAAGCCCAGGGCATCTCAACTTACTGCCTGTAAGGGAACCATACAAAACCAGATTTGCTTAAAGAGCCTCACTCTGAATACCTCACTGAGCCTCCTGGAATCATTCATGACCACTCAGCTCTGCCACCCAGCCCTCATCCCCTGAGCTCCTTGCACATTAACTGAATTCTACTACTGCCTTTTCACTGACTGCCAGAGTTCCTTCAAGATCATAAAATCATTACAGTTGAAAAAGACCTTTAAGATCTTAGAGCCCAACCACCATGACCACTAAACTTGGGAGAAGAGACCAACACCAGCCTCACTACAACATCCTTTCAGGTAGTTGTAGAGAACAGTAAGATCTCCCCCTTAGCTTTCTCTCTTGCAGATGAACCAATCCCAACTTCCTCAGCTTCTCCTCATATGACATACCCTCCAAACAGTACTCAAGCTATGACCTCAATAGAGGCCTGAACATGACAGAAGGAAACGACAGAAAATACATGTCCAGTTTGGGTTCCTGAAGCAGAGCTATGATTACATCCAGGGCTAGCTGCAGCTAGGGCTACCTGCAGCACAACCTTCAGCTAATGCAAATGAGGCTCATGCCCACGCTAAGAGTTATGCCCAGAATGTATAGGGATGAAGACATCTGCACACAATCCTAGAGGTCTGCATGTAGCTGTGAGTGCCAGGAGCTACCACTCAACTCCTTTGCATTTCACTATACTTATGCTTCAGGAACTACTGAGGTTTTCATGTGAATTTTTAAGACTCTGCTCGCTGGAAGGGAAAAAAACACACAACCTTGCCTTATCTTTAGGCTGTTGCAGTGTATCAAAAAATCCAGTCACTAGAGCATGATGCAGCTGCAGAACCAGAGGAGTGTTAGCAAAGGACAGCTTAAATGAACATCTTTATTTCACACATATTTGCCCATCAGTCTTTCTTGCCACAGTCAGCAGTCATGACTCAAAGTCACTATCTGAAAAACGCTAAAACCTGTACCATTGATAGGGAGATCTTAATCATCAGAGTTTTGTAATGTAATTGTTTAGCGTTTTCTTGTTTGTGCCAAGGTCCTGTTTCATTCTAGCATGTGAAATTTTATGTTTGCCACCAAAACCACATTCCCATATTTATCCTTGTTTTGAAGTCTCATTCATCATGCTTTGACTCAACTGACTCAGAAGCTCAGGCAACTGAAAAATTTCTCTCACAAAAGAAAATCTGAGGCATCTTTACAACTCAGAAGAAACCAAGAGATCGCCCTCTTGTGGTCTTCTACATAAACAACCTTAACTACATTAGTGAGCTCAGACATGTCTAAAGAAGAGTTTTCTTTCACCAGTTAACAGAAATTGTAAATCATTCCATCCAACACATGAAGCATTCTTCCTAGAAAGAATGAGAATGAGAATGTTTTCACTTTATTTTTATCTACATGGTATTTTCTTGCAGAAAAACCACAGAGATTGAAAACGCAGTGCTGTCTCCTGTATACCACCACTTGAGAGTGTGTGTGGAGGGGAAAAGTTACAGAACAAAGTGGATGAACAAACCTAACAACAGAGGAGGTGTTAGGTTTATATAGGCAAGTGCTATCTAGATGAACATATAAACTGCAGTTCTAAATGGCTCACACTTCAGTTGACACAATGCACACAGAGATCTCTACCTTACAGACCAACCTTACTCTTCAACAACACAGTGGATATGTAGCAACCCATACTCACAGCTTCCCATGGCAGGGGATTAACAAGTCTGACAACCACATAAAAAGAAATTTTGTGCCTTTATTGGAATGGTGTTAGGCTTTAAATACACCAATTTTGATAACCTGATTATTTGGTTTAATTAGAAATGACACTACAGAACTGCAATACTGGTCCAACAGTCTTGTCTTTACTCTTCTTTTTTTTTCCTCCTTTCTTAATTTTTTTTTTTTTTTTTTTTTTTTGTTTTTTCTTCTTTTAAAGCAAGAGAGAGTATGAAAATGCACCAAGTAATCAGAAAGCACTAGCAGGCGTCGGTTAATCCAAGATACTAGCTTCTTAGTTCCAAAAGCACTCGCATTGTATGGAACCCAGGATTTAGACTGGTCATGATTTGCAAGAAGTAGTTGCATGAGTCATGACTTCTTCTCTTTTTTTTTTTTTCCTTTTTTTTACATTTACTTTCAAGTTGGTCACTGGCAATTTTATCTCTTTTTTTTTTTTTCTTCCTCAAATATTACAGTTTCATATTTTTCCTCAAAGTATAAAAAAGTATGAAATATAAACAAGCTCCTGCGTTGCGCCCGTGAAAGGGTACAACGGAAGCATTAGAGAGCTGACTATCTACACACCATCAAATCCCACCAAATCTTGGATAATCCACTAATATACAAAATATCAGGGCACAGAAAGAACTAAAATCCACTTTTGTTGTCGTTGTTTTGTTACGCACGGGTTCAAATAATCAATCTAAAGAAAAAAAGGTGATCGTTTTGGCTTTCCACTACATCCGCATGTTGAGACACCTATTGAAATAATCCTGCTTGTGTTTGGTCTTTTTCTTATTGTCAAGTCATGTTTGTTATATTAATACCAGCCATCAGACAAACAAGTAATCAGAAAGACTCCTCTTCTTCCTCCTCCCCACCTCCCTATCCCTGACCCCTCTGAGGTCAGCTTTAAGACATGACTCCAAACACAGGGTTGTGACGACAGATGCTAGGACCAATCTCTTCATAATCTTTTTTGGTATGGCATACTTGGTAGAATTCAGGCTGTAAAGGGAAGGAGAAAGAAAAAAAAAGTTAGTCATTGCCATGTACACTTTATATTGCTAGGACATTTATATAACAAATGGGGAGGGAAAAAAACAACCAACCAAAAAACACAGGTAACTTGGAAGTCCTGAAAGGAGCAGTGCGTCACACACGGCTAAACAGCAAACGATGTCTTTTGCACTCTTTAGCAACACACACAAAGCTGTGATTCAGCTTTCACTTGCCTTTTCAAATCTTTCAAGTCTAATGCAAAAACTTCAAAGGGGGCAGAGAGGGTCTATTTGCTACCCATGGCCTATCAGAAATCACCCAGCTGCATCTGAAGTGAGAAGCTGAGAAATCCAAAAGCGTAGCCAGAAAGACTAAAACACCCTCAGCTATACAGCTAACTTACCGTGGAAGCCAGCATTGATCCTCCAAACCAAACAGCATATCTTTGCATATGGTGTGTAATGACTTGTACATCGATGGGCTTAGGCTATAAAAGGGAAGGAAAAAAAAAGGAATCATTAGAAGTCACTTTTGCTGATAAAAAAGCAAAGAGTGTATATTTCAGGCTTACTTTTCACAGTTTTTACTTGAATGCTGGGTACGTAAATTTACAATTACAGCATCAGACTGCCTACTGAACATTCCAGACTAAGAAACAGCTCTTGCTTATAAATTGCCAGTTGCCTGCTTTATCAGGCATTAAGCTACTTCCATTCAGACCAATTTTCCCCCAAGTGCTCCACTACAGTGTTCCTCTTTAATTATCCACATTCTGTTTTCTGATTAAATTCTTGAGGGACTGTTCATGCATGCAGTTTTAAGAACAGATCCATACTACTTGGCCCGTAAAAACAAAACACTCTATAAAGCTGATTTTTAAGTTCCATGAACAAATCTGAACAATTTGAAAACGTACCCAAAGATCACTGGTAGTACATGTGCAAAACTCAAGCCAGTGATTATATCAGAGGTAGTTATCCAGTTTATCCAGCTGAAACTCAGAAAGCTCCAAGTATGGAGGCTGCACAACCTGTCTGGGCGCTTGTTCCAATGCCTGATTACCTCCACAATAATAAACTTCTCCTATTACCCAAGCTGAATCTTTTTTCTTTCAATTTATACCTGTGGTCTCTCATGCACCCACTACTCAGAACCAGCAAGACTTTCTTCCCATCTATACTAAGGGGCAGCTAGTAGGAGTCCCAAAGCCTTCTCTTCTCTAAAAAAGCCAGTTGCCTCAGCCTTTCTTCAAGGACAAGTGCTCTAGTGCTCTGACTACCCTGGTGGCTCAACAATGAGCTCATTCCATCTCTCTTATTAAGTTCAATAGACCAAGGATGATGATTTGCGACTGGTCGCTAAACACCAAGTGCCAAAAAACGCTGGGGAGTGACCATCTGGTTTTATGTAACAGCCAGAAGTCCCATCTTTTTGTTAGGTGAGACTGATTCACTTCAATAATAAAGGACAGGCAGCACAAGTGCCTACTTGGAGAAACAGTACTGAAGCTTCCTACAATGAAAGGGTTATGCAACTATTTCCCAACACCAGTCCAGGATTCTCTACAATACACAACACTCCGAAAAGCTTCTGTAAGAACTTTTAATGAAAATAAAGACACTTCAGCAAGCAAGAGCATCATTCCAGTACATTATTTTGGCATGTTCCAGGTATACAAGGAAGGGAAAGATGCTTGGTAAACACATTGGCTGGAAGAACTAACCTTCAGTCTGCCACCACTAAGTTCTTCACTAAGTTTCAGTCTGGCATCAACAGTCCTTTTCAAGTCTCGCTGTAAACGACGACCAAAGTCCCTGAACATGGTTGAGCCTCCAGAGAGGACAATATTCTGTGGTGAATAACAAAAACAATTAACTGCCCCTGAAAATGTAAGTCTCCAACTTCACCCAGTTTTAGATTCCAAACACAGTTTTTGAAACTACAGTTAGGAAGCACACCTTTAAGTTTCAAATTATCTAGCACTTAAGCACGACAGATATGAATTCACAAAGAGGCTGTCATATTAAAATTGCCTCTGCTTTAAAATCCATTTATATCTTAGTACACCTCACTTCTTTCACTCAGAGTTCTGTTCTCCTTATTCCTTTTATCTTTCTTTTTTTTAAAGGGGTTGAATCATGAAGAGGGGGTTGGTCTCTTCTCTCAAGCAACCAGCACCAAAACAAAGGGACACAGTCTCAAGCTGTGCCAGGGGAAGTTTAGGCTCGAGGTGAGGAAAGTTCTTCACTGAGAGAGTTGTTAGCCACTGGAATGGGCTGCCCGGGAGGTGGTGGAGTCACCACCCCTGGAGGTGTTCAAGAGGGGATTGGACGTGGCACTTGGTGCCATGGTTTAGTCATGAGGTCTGTGGTGACAGGCTGGACTTGATGATCTTTGAGGTCTCTTCCAACCTTGGTGATTCTGTGAAAAAGTCCAACTGAACAACATAAAGCCTGCTGCACATGGGACTCATTTCTAGAAAAAGGCTCACTTAGTTGTGGGATAGTTTTTAACTAGAGTTTCAAACAGCTGATTCAATATCAAGCACAATCCTTCTGAAAAAAGTATTGGGAAAAAAAAAAAGTCATTACCGCTACTGACCTTATACAGAGGACGTCTAACATCAATGGGACAATTCTGAATAACTTCATCTACTACTTCTGAGATAGGTTGTGTAAAGTCAGGATTAGCAAACTACAAATCAAGAAGAAAAATCAAGATGAGTCAACGTGTAGGATCACATACTGCAAAGGAAAGGGGATAAAACGGGAGAAAAACAACCCTCCGATTATGCAAGAGACATCATGAAAACCGATAATGGAAATAATTATGTTAGCTCTTTTTGCTGCCACTCATACAGGGGCTGAAATAGCAAGCCTAAAGCATCCATTTTGCCAGCTCTTCTCTTAGCTTTTATCAGCCATAACAGGTCAAAGGATACTGGCCCTTCTCAGATGCTGAGCACCAGAGCAAAACTGTGCAACATGAAAAAAAATGCAATAGGAGAGTGTAGGAGGACTGGGGGGCATATGGCATTGGAAACTTGATGGGGTGCTTGGTGCCATGGTTTAGTTGTTTAGGTGGGTTGGATTGGTTGATGGGTTGGACGCGATGATCTTGAAGGTCTCTTCCAACCTGGTTTATTCTATTCTATGGTGTTGAAAAGGCTTTATTCCATTATAATTTTTCTCAGCACTGGAAGAGGGACTGAGGATATAAAGGCAAGAAGACAGAATATTGAGAAACTTGACTTTTCAGACATGGTACAATGCACCTGAGACAAGGAAATTCAATAAAAATCAGGAGGTGAAAATATGGGGTTAGTAAACCATTTACGAACAGAACAGAACAGAACAGGACCAGACCAGGTTGGAAGAGAGCTTCAAGATCATCATGTCCAACCTATCATCCAACACCACCTAATCAACTAAACCATGAAACCAAGCACGCTATCAAGTCTCCTAGTACAAGACACCAAAAACAAGAAGTGTGGACAATTCAAATCAAGCTTACCTCAGGATGGAAGAAAATCTCTGGCCCCAGAAATCTCTCATAGCCAACATCAATGGTAAATTCTTTCTTTGAGATAGCATTAATTCCAGTATACTGTTTAATCCACTTTGTACCATCTGTGTCGTACTTGTTAAATTCTTTTACTAAGTCAGGGCAAACGTAACTAAAGCGTTCCTGAAAATTGAATATGTACAGTTAGAAATGTCTTCTTAGGTATAGCAGAGAAGATGGTATGAACTTTAAAATTTAAGTGTAGTAATTTAAACTTTGAGGAGTTTTACACTGCCAGATAGAGAACAGGCCTCAAAAATGGCTGAACTGACATTTTCTGTACACAATCAGATAATAGCTCTGCTACTACAAATCATTCCTGCGCAGCACTGAAAGCAGCACATCATGCTGAGCTAAATTGCTTCTATTTTTCCCTCTAAACTTCTATGATTGTGATAAATGAGTTCTAAAGTAAATTGAAGAATTGGCATAGAAACAAGGTTTGAGTGTACTTTAAGCTGAACGTCTTTCAGAAAGCCTTTGTACTACAAAAAAAGAACATATCAACATTCAGAAAGTAATTACAGCTCTTTACATTACACATGCCACCAAGAACATTTCCTACTTAGTATTAGAATAATAAGGCAGGGGAGGTGAAAGAGGAGACAAGTGAAGAGTGAAATTTTAGGCTAAATGGAGTACAAGCCAAGTGTATACCTCAAGTCCAAGGTATTTCATGTTGTTATATCATTTAGACACTTCTCCATGATTTAGAAGCAGAGCACTACTACTCGGAAGAACAATGACTTTAAGAGATGATTGCTTTTTAAAAATATACCAAATCACCTGAAATAACCTTCATGCCTGCAACCTTCACATTACCTTCACTGCTTTAGCTGTTTCCAAGGATTGTTCAGGAGGAATTCCTACTTCTCTCTCCCTCAGCAGCTGCTGAATGAAGTATGTGATATCACGCCCGGCGATTGGAATGTGTTTGATACAGCTGCCGATCACATAACCTTCAGCCTGTGAATAAGACAAGAAATCCTTTCAACAAAGCTTAGGAGGGAGAGGGAAAGACATGGACTATGCACTCCTGTTTACTACCTGCAATTGTGAGACCAAAGCCCTTTAAGACTGGCTAATTACCAGAAATTCAATTCTTCAGTAGCTTTATTTTACTTGTAAAGTGTTTGCATTGGTTCATAATTCTTATAAGGTTAAGAAGAACAGAAAGGTCACTAGTACATAAGGCAGACAAATAGCTATACTCACTATTCCTTGGCCTTTATTTTCTCTTCAAAATGAGGTTACTCTTACCAAAAAGGTCAAGCAACCTTGTATCATGAAATATTACTTTAGAATAAATGGTGTGGCTCTGCAGTCACAGCCACTGATGCAAGACGTGACAATCCACATGAACCAAAATTAATTCTCTGAAAGCAGGGAGAAAATGCATCATTTCAGCACATTAATTGAGACTGCTTAGAACATCAGACTGGCCCATCCTCATCCATCTGTCTACCCTTGTAAGTCACACTTGCCCTAGGGGCCAGTTACCAGGGTATTAAAAATACCTGGTCTAAATGCAGAAAGTAAGTGCTCCTTCAGCCTCACTAGACCTGCTACATTCAAACAGATGAATCCAGACATCATACATTCCAGAGCCCCTAGCACAAGAGGGATATGGAGGTGCTGGAACGTGTCCAGAGAAGGGCCACAGGGATGATCAGCGGGCTGGAGCACCCCTCCTATCTCCTATAAGGACAGACTGAGGGAGTTGGAGCTGTTCAGTCTGGAGAAGAGAAGGTTGTGAGGTGACCTCATTGTGGCCTTCCAGTATCTGAAGGGGGCCTACAAGAAGGCCGGGGAGGGACTTCTCAGGACATCAGGTAGCGATAGGACTAGGGGGAATGGAATGAAGCTGGAGGTGGGGAGATTCAGACTGGATGTGAGGAAGAAGTTCTTCCCCATGAGAGTGGTGAAGCCATGGAATGGGTTATCCAGGGAGGTGGTTGAGACCCCATCCCTGGAGGTGTTTAAGCCCAGGCTGGAAGAGGCTCTGGCCAGCCTGATCTGGTGTAGGGTGTCCCTGCCCATGGCAGGAGGGTTGGAACTAGATGATCCTTGTGGTCCCTTCCAACCCTGACTGATACTATGATACTAAGATTAAATGCTTGAAGCTTCCTACATACATCTTACATGCCTATAAAAGGTTATTTCAAACATAGGAAATAATAAAGTAAATGTACCACTGTTGCTAGCTTCACTAGAGGTAAGTGGTTGTTAATTCCTCCATCAATTTCATTATAGAAACAGTATAAAAATTCCTGTTTAAAAATTCCAGAAAATCAAATGTTATTTGAAACAGGCCATCTTGGATGAACAGTCTGAACAGAGATTTAGCCACTATATTCTGCCAAGATTCATATGAAACAGCTACATTAATGCATGTGCTTCACCACCACCGATGCTACTATTTGATATAACAAATCATTTTTTTTAATTGAATCTACTGTGGCACAAAAAAACTTTATATAGATGTTAATCTTAAAAAGTGGAACCTAGCTTCACTTTGAAAAGATGTGTCTGGTGTGCAGGCATGCATTTCACTTTCCAAGGGAAGATAGGCAGACATACTGTCAGCCACTTGAAATAGAAGAACACTATTCAATACTCAAATTATAAAATCCCAAGTATGTAGCTTTGTAAAAGGAAATACATACCTACAGCAAAACCAATTTGACACTCAAGAAACTACAGCTGTAAAGGTTAATTGTTTACTGAAACATCATAGAATCATACTAGGTTTGCTTTTAATAACTTGATATATTGGAACAGGTATTCAACATTAACCAGCCTCTGGGGTTGTGGGGCTTTTCAAAGTGGTCTCGTAGCACAGCCTTGGTGCAGCAGTTTAGGCTGGGTGCCTCCTGCTGCTGCCACACAAGACACACCTCCGGCGTCCCAAGTGTCCAGCCCAGAGGGTGGACACAGGAAATAGCCTTTTTCATGCCCATAATGTCCTGCTCCCTATAAAACTATCAGCAAGGTCTCACACTTCCTCTTTCTTCCCTCACTGCTCCTGGGGGAGATGGTCCCTATCTGGTAATGGAAGGGGAGTTATCTCAAGGCCTCTTAGGCCTGGTTAGGCCTAATGCCAGGAGGAGAAGGCAGAAGGGCACTCTCAGACCTAGCCAGCTGAGAGTAGCCTAACAGTGGAACGGGAGAAGAAAGGAGCCCTGAGGGGGGTTTGGGTATACCCTCAGGTAGGGAGAAGGGAAATCCTGGGATGCTTCTGAGTGTGCTGTAAGTGACTCTGTACACTTTGGGATTTCTTTTGTCACTGCGCTTGTAGCTCTCTGCAAAACATTCACTGCTTTTCCATTTAAACTTTCCATCACTTCTGCAGTCCATTTGTGCGAGTCTCAATTTTTTCTGCCCTGGTGGGAGGCAAGGGAGGATCTGCCTCTGGCCCAGGACACTTGGCAAATCACCTTCTAAGTCACTGAAAGACAACATGTCTGGACAGACTCAGGGTACAGAGAAGTTCTTTCAGAGTTTGCTCGCTACAAAACAAACAAAAGCCCAAACCTACAACCCTGGAAATTACCTGACATTTTTGAAGACTTCACTGCATAGCTCTAAACTTCAGAGAAGTTACAGAACAAACTGTTCCCCAGTTAAATTTTTTTCTATAGTTTCTATGCATACTTACCACAGGAATAACATGAGTGACACCATCACCACTGTCTATAACTGTGCCAGTCAACGTTCGTTCTCCTACTTGTCTTGACGTCCAAGATGCAGCTAAGGCAAGGACAGCCTTGTAAAACAACACACAAAAGCCAAATCTTAATGAAAGCATTGCACTGCTGATCCCACCTTCCAATACCCCTCCCTGTAATACCCAGGCTGACACCCACATGGTGACTTACACCATGGAAAGGTTACAAAAGAGAGGCTGTATCATAAATGTAGGGTTTGACTCCAGCCTGACACTTTTTTAGCCATGTCCAAACATCTTTTTGCTGCTTCATATAAAGAGAGATTCAATTCTTGGTCTTGCTGGCTGTTTTCTATTTGTGATGTAACAGACACTATAGTGCTTAGAGACCACCTTCTATATAGGTAATAGAGGAATAGTAGCTAGCTAATGGACCACAAAATCAATACATATCAAGTATGTGATGGTGGAACTGCTAACCAGAAGTACACAGTAAAGTGTACTAAACACCACTCATACAGTTCTCACTGTGATACCAGTTTTAGCTCAAGCAGATACACTGTAGCTCTTTGAGCAGCCCTGCCCTTACCTGAACAGCAATATATAGCCCTGGAACATTGAAAGACTCGAACATGATTTCAGCAGTGTATTCTCTATTTTCTGGTGTATTTAAAGGAGGCTCAGTCTGTGAGACAAAAGAAATCCCAAGGTTTACTTAGATTTGATCAAACACTTTAAAAAGATAAAAAAAGAAGAACAAACAAACAAACAAACAAAACCCAAACACAACAAAAAACCACCAAACCTTAATTTTGAAAGACGAGTTATTTGACAACAATAGCATGTAAAAATACTCCTGTGCAAAGAGTGTTTTTAAAGGCAAATAGTGTGATTAAGAGGAAAAAAATCTAGAAACTCATAGGGCATTAACAGAATTTATGCAGATTGTACTGTAAAAACACGATGATTTGAGTGAAAACAGAAAAACAGAAGTTGAATAAGAACTCCATAGTAATTACTGCTTCAGAATTTACATCTAAGGTCCCATTTGTGGGTGAGTTAGCTCATTACTGCTTTTTACTACATTTGAAAGAATCAAAGGCTATCAATCAAAATGAGTCAAAAGACAAAGACTTCAGCACACTTAAAGTATGACAATCACTTTAAAAATTCCTCAGTGATTTATTAATAAGAAAAGCTGGTTCTCTTCAGAAGGCAATCACTATAAAACAAATTGACATAATCAGCTGTAGAGAGGTACTCAACAGAGAAGCTAGCAACATAAAGTACACAATGAAAGTATGCTAGAATTTTTATTAAAATTCCAACCATACTTAATGTTGTCTCTCCTCTGAAAGAGCATTTTGGATAATGCTACAGAACATTTCACAAAATAGAAATAAAATCAGTCTTTCATTGTATCAACTATGTAATAGATGGGTTAGAAGAGGAGGAAGCCAGTCAAAAATGACAGGACAAGGGGCCACTGCAACAGACAAATCCTAAGCATGAGGGGAAAAAAGGTAATGTGAGGGTGATCAAATATTGGAAAATGGGTTCAGAGTTGTTATGGCACCTTGATCCTTGGAGACATTCAAAGCTTGCCTGGATGCAGCCTTGAGCAACTGAACCTAATTAGATCTGCTGCAAGAAGATGGTTGCATTACACATTTTTCAACAAACATGGCCGTAAAGACCTCTAGTTTCACATTTGCTCTGTAAACACTAGACTAAAATTACCTATTTCAATGCCCTTACATAAAATACTAAGGAATAACAGATGCTTCAGAATACCACTGACATTATTTCATCTCTAATCTGCCCACAGATAAGAATCAAGCCTTCTGATTTTACTCAAAGCCACATACATTCTAGATATATCATCCAGGTGGCAGAGCATTGTAAAAACAAAATGATCACAATCATGCAGTCAAAACACACAGGTACTTTTTCACCTCTAAAGATGTAAACCTGGTGACTAAATTCAGTGGATATGTAATGGGGTGGGGAGGGGTGGGGGTGAGGGAAGTGATGAAAGAAACTATTTGGAGGGAACTGAGGAGAGGAAGCAGAAAATTTGCAGTTCAGACATTCTGACACCTTTAGATAATTCAAGAACCTGAGTGGGATAAGCTGGGTCACAAAAGTTCCAAGTAGTTTCATCTTTGCTTCAGTTTAAGATAAGCATGTTCGCACTTAAGAATTATCACACATAACAGCACAAGCATTCTTATTTGTCATATGCAATTTCACAAGTAAGATCTACTTTTACCTACCAAAAGAAAATAATGATCCTCGGGTTCTGCCCTTAGATACTTGAAGATTACTTGCTCCATAAACCTCTCCATCAAGTCCCAGTCTTCAACTATGCCATGGCGGATGGGCCACTGTCGCAGAAGAACAACAAAATATGATTTGAAACAAAAGCCACATGAAAAAAAAATTAAAATAAAAAAATTACAGAACTGTGTCTTCAGCTGCAGTAAAATCATATGATCTATAGATGCAAGAAACCTTGCGCTGCGTGCTCCCTGTTCCCATCTGATACTTCTTCAAAACTCATAGATTCCAACCTTGAAAGGCAGAGGCAACAACGGTTCCCCAGCCCTGCACCCTGACTCTGACGCTGCTGATGGAAGATGCCAAGGAACACGAAGGCACGTGGTATTTCCCCTTAACTTTCCCAGTCTCCCTTCACTTCAAAAGCAGTCTACATTGACATACTGTGCTGCAAATTCCCACAGGCTCCTGAAGGTCAACAAAACTAATAGCAAGCCTTATTTTCCACTAAAACAAGAGTTAATAAGAAAATACGATTAAAGCTAACCCGAACAGCATTCTTAAGTAGCAGCTTGCTGTATAGCTGAAGCTTTCTAAAGAGTTCTGGGAAATTTTAAACATCTCTTTTAATACCTTGGTTGCATAAGTTGGTTTTTCTATTGCTTCATCCCCGATAAAGAAGTCTAAATCATCAACACCTTTCAAAACCCTCCTTTGTGCTTGATCGACCACTTTTGCAGACTCTTTGATAGCAATACCTGCAACAGAGCACACAAACTGTATTGTAGATCACGTATCCTACACTAAAAAATAGAAAATTCCAGCATTTGAAAACAAGAACACACTGCAATTGTATCTATCCTTTGTCTCAGGCATAAGCACAGCATAGCCAAATAAAACAGGTATTCCGAATTCTTATCATAGGTAAACAGAATTAGGATTTATGAAGTAATACAATAGAGACCTAAATGCAGACTTAGACACTCAACGTGCACTCAGGGAGATAAAACCATGAAAAGAATTACTAAGACAGGATATCCCTACAGATGACATTTTACTCAACAAGTGCTAATTTTCTGCACTCAGCTAATAACAATGATCTTTTAAAAAAATAATGCAGTAACAGAAGTTGTGTAAAGAGAAAGAAAGAAAACATGTTGCCATTGTATAAATGGATGTTTTCACTTACACTGACTTCTGAACATATTATCACAGTGACATATGACCCGCAAAAGGGATCACATAGCAACTACAGAAGCTCAAAAATTGTGAAGATAGGAAACAAGCTAAGACACACAGAAGAAGAAAATTGTGAAGAAATAGGGGTGACATCTAGGGGTGACATGCAGCCCGGAAAGCCAATCAGATCCTGGGCTGCATCAGGAGAAGTGTGACCAGCAGGTCAAGGGAGGTGCTTCTCCCCCTCTACTCAGCTCTGGTGAGACCCCACCTGGAGTACTGCATCCAGTTCTGGAGCCCCTATTACAGGAGGGATGTGGACGTGCTGGAGCGTGTCCAGAGAAGGGCCACGAGGATGATCAGAGGGCTGGAGCACCCCTCCTATGAGGACAGACTGAAGGAGTTGGGTCTGTTCAGTCTGGAGAAGAGAAGGCTCTGAGGTGACCTCATTGTGGCCTTCCAGTATCTGAAGGGGGCCTACAGGAAGGCTGGGGAGGGACTTCTCAGGATCTCAGGTAGTGATAGGACTAGGGGGAATGGAATGAAGCTGGAAATGGGGAGATTCAGGCTAGGTGTGAGGAGGAAGTTCTTCCCCATGAGAGTGGTGAAGGCCTGGAATGGGTTATCCAGGGAGGTGGTTGAGGCCCCATCCCTGGAGGTGTTTAAGACCAGGCTGGACGAGGCTCTGGCCAGCGTGATCTAGTGTAGGGTGTCCCTGCCCATGGCAGGGGGTGGAACTAGATGATCCTTGTGGTCCCTTCCAACCCTGACTGATTCTATGATCTGTAGGACAGAAATTTGTATTGCCACACGATGCACCTTTAGACACCCTAAAACAGATTTCACAAACCAGATTTAATTTCTCCCTTTAAATGCTATTCCTATCTTATTGTTAAGAATAGGGTGAAGAATTTAATTTCACATGGCCATAACACTCTCCTTCACTTCAAGGAATAACTGAGAAAAGTTAAGAGCTTCTATCTTTGCAACTTATTCCTTCCAGGATAATTACTCATCATAAATATAGTAGAAAAGCTTTTAATTAGAAAATTACTGGCTATGGCTAAACACAGGATCCTGGAAAGGTGGATCAGTGATATCTCAGGGACGGAGATGTTCTCTTCCCTCATCATCTGTAGCAGCCGCCTGGCTACCAGGGCTACAGTGGCAGCAAAAACTCCTGTTATTTTTTCCAAGTCTTAGTAATTTCTTTTAAACACTGTCTTTTACACAGATGAGGAAATTCATATATCTAAGCAGCATTATTATAAGCCCCAATTTCTCAAAGGTTCTGATCCAAAACACCCGTCAAAGGCAGAATTATGCCAATTCTCACCTTTAGTAAGAAGTTCTGTTTGCTCACAACTAAGTTGGGAAACATTATTAAAACAGCTACTACAGCCTCAAGCCCAGCAGACACAGGGCTGCACAGCTACAGGATCTGGAAGTCAGTAACACACTAGGGTAAAGCACCTCTGGTCACTGATGCTCCCCAGACTTCTCCTTTCTCCTTCCATAATGAGCAACAAAACCAAAGCTGTTCAGCCAGAGAAATTTTAAAAGTTAACTATTGTGAAAGGCCAAACAGGATTAAAATAGACATTTAGAGCTCTTCAAGAAGAACACTGAATCATACTGCAACTTCTGTAGCAGCTCACAAGAGAACAGAGAGGAAGCTGAATAGCTTGAAGCCTAGATAGGAAGCAGAAGCTACAATGGTTGTGAAGATGTTGCAAGGCCAGCTACTTGTTGCAAGTGAAAAGGCAGTTGTTAAGTATTTTTCAGATCATTGTTACAATGAACACACATTTGGGGAAAATTTCCTGTACAGATGTATGTTATCTTCAAGAATTTTCAACTAAAATACCATTGCTTGCCTTGGGATTATAGAAACTTTCAAGTCAAAGTGGTTTCACCCTGTTACAAGACTAAGACAAGATGGGAGCTCTCAGCATTTTGCTGACTTTGATGCTAGCCTGTCCAGTTCCAGTTTTGAAGGTCAGAAATGAGAAGGAAACAACCTGAATCCTGAAAATACAAACAAGAAAATAAGCCTTGCTGAAACCAGAGCCAGTCTGCTATGGTGTCTCAAGATGGGCAGCACTCCAGCAGAAACTCAGAGCATTTGCCTTTGGTTTGCTTGGCACAAGAATTAAGAGCTTTTAGGGGGGAAAAGCAGTTGACATACAAACAGTTTTTGTGCTTAGCCACTATTCAAGTTGGTTTTTTTTTTCTTCTAGAGGTAAAGAAAGGCCCATCTAACATGTAAACTATCACAGATAAACTGAAATAGATGATAAATCAAGGGAATTACTGAGCAATGGAAAGAAGCCGACTCCTATTTTAACACACAGCAGGAAAAAAAAAAGACTAAGTGAATAAAAATCAAGCAAAAATTAATGAATGGAATGATCTAAAAAGCAGTCACGGAAGAAAGCAGTGGACCCAAGCTTCCTCACAAATTGCCCCAATATATTCTCATTTACTTCATTTTTCAAGCAAGCATTTATCATCTCTACAGAAGCATATTCAGAATTAAATCGAGAACATAAGGAGATAAGTTTCTTAAGAACGAGAGTAAGATAAGCAGCAAGTGAATAAGGCAGAAGGAATGCTGTTCAAGCTCGTTTAACAGCAAACATTTTCTAGAGAGTCAAGATGATAAAATGCAACCACCATTACTGGAAGTCAAAGGAGAAACCAAACCATTTCTCCACTGGGGATAATATTAAGGAAATTAAAGTGCTTTGAAAAGATCCACAGGTTAACATTTTATTTTAAACCTAGGTGCTGCTATACAGAGTTTCTAACCTGGACACCACTGCTATTTCCTTTGAGACAGAGAACACTGCAAAATGATGCTGTCAGTATAATTATCGAACTTGGATTACAGTACAAATGAGAAAGATGCCTTTTTCATTAACAGCTATGCAGTCAAGGACCATTTCAGCTGTAGGAGCATGTAGACTAGAGTCTTTGTTTGTTTGGTTTTTTTTCAAATCACATCACACTATATGAAAAAGCTGTCAAAATCCCATTTCTACCCCTTTCTCTTCTACTCTAATAGCATCCCTATTGTATAAATTTCTCTGCTTAATGATCTGACAGGTCATTTCATTCCAAGAATTTGTTTAAAGTGTCATGATAGCTCTTCTCCTTTTCTGGAACAAGAATGTTATTTTCAAATTAAATAAAACAAACCTAAAGTTTAAAACAAACCAAAAAAAAAGTGAACTATTTATTTGAAATTAAATCGCCATTTGGTCATTTTTAAAGACTGATATGAAGTCTAAAGAACAGTGTGAAGTTTTTTCCAATGGTTCAGTAACAGAGGACACAGTCTCAAGCTGTGCCAGGGGAGGTTTAGACTGGATGTTAGGAAGTTCTATATAGAGAGAGTGATTGCCCATTGGAATGGACTGCCCATGGTGGAGTCACCATCATTGGAGGTGTTCAGGAGGAGACTTGATGGGGTGCTTGGTGACATGATCTAGTTGTTTAGGTGGGTTGGATCGGTTGATAGGTTGGACGCGATGATCTTGAAGGTCTCTTCCAACCTGGTTTATTGTATTAGTATTGTATTATAATCTGATGCTGAAACCAGCCTGTGTGTGATAAAACTGTGGAGTATATTTCATATGCCATTTACATAAACCAAAGGAAGTTCATTTGGAAAAACAAACAGATTTAGGACTATATATTTGAAACCAGTATAGAGATTGAAAAGATACTCTCACTTGTATGAAAACAGGAGAATGCATCTCAGCATTCCATGAAAATTGCTTTTTCTGAAGTGTATTTCCTAGAAAAATTAGCAGAGAGCTTCCAGTACCAAGTTCCATTTTCCTGTGACTGCACTTAAGTATTATTAGTTCCAGCTCTTTTCCTGTTGCATTAACAAGGAAAACTGGGTGTACTAGCTATTCCTTTTTACCAGGATGTAATACGTGATTACTTTGGCACGGACAAACAATGACAACATGCCAAGGGGTGTAAGAGGTCAAAAGGTGAAGCATTTCTACAGGAAGCTGATTGAGTTCCACTCTCTAGAGCAGCGCTGCATCATTTCAAGTGAAAAGACAGGGAGCAAATAAATAGGCAATTTTACATGGGGGGCGGAATTAAAAGGAGAGTTTTATTATTCTATTTGCAAAACAATAAATAATAAATAGCTGTAATAGTGAAAAACACCTGGCAAGTAAAGATATTAAATCATCCAATTTCCACCCCCATTAGAATTAACTCGTGCTTTACCTATGAGGACAGACTGAAGGAGTTGGGGCTGTTCAGTCTGGAGAAGAGAAGGCTCAGAGGTGACCTAATTGTGGTCTTCCAGTACCTGAAGGGAGGCCTACAAGAAGGCTGGGGAGGGACTTCTCAGGCTATCAGGTAGTGATAGGACTAGGGGGAATGGAATGAAGCTGGAGGTGGGGAGATTCAGGCTGCATGTGAGGAGGAAGTTCTTCCCCATGAGTGGTGAAGCCCTGGAATGGGTTATCCAGGGAGGTGGTTGAGGCCCCGTCCCTGGAGGTGTTTAAGACCAAGCTGGATGAGGCTCTGGCCAGCCTGATCTAGTGTAGGGTGTCCCTGCCCATGGCGGGGGTTGGAACTAGATGATCCTTGTGGTCCCTTCCAACACTGACTGATACTATGATACCTGATAAATTATAAAAGTAAATTATTGGAATGGGCTGTCCAGGGAGGTGGTGGAGTCACCATCACTGGAGGTGTTTAGGAAGACTGGATGGGGGGCTTGGTGCCACGGTTTAGTTGATTAGATGATGTTGGATGATAGGCTGGACTCGATGATCTCAAAGGCCTCTTCCAACCTGGTTAATTCTATTCTAAATACAGCCATGCTAGTGTATTCTAATGTGATTCTGATGTCCAACAAAGTCACTCCAAGTATTAGTATACCGTTTCAATGAATGCAACTTTGTAATCTGAGCATCCACAGTAAAACAGAACAGAGCCATTCTATCACTCCGTGTCATCACTCACAAGGTCCTTCCAATTCACTCCTTTTTAACCGCTTTTTTAACATAACATTTTCTAGAAATGAACTTCAAGATTCATATACAAGTAACAAATACTTACATGAAGGAATAATGAACTGGGGTTCAGTATTACCAGCATATCCAAGCTTTGTATACCTATTAAGACCAAAAAAAAGTTGGGTTATAATATTTATTTATAGTCTTTGTTTACCCTTTCATGAAGGTACCTGCCCATATCAAAAACAACCACTGACTTACCTTTTAAACAAACAATAAAAATACACAAAACCAAGATAACAGACCAAAAAAAAAATAAAAAAAAAAAAAAAAAAAAAAAAAAAAAAAAAAAAAAGCTTCTCATTTTGAAAAAGGTAAAACAATGCTCCCTACCACAAATCAGACATCATTGCTAGCTTCTGGAGTAAGATTTTACTGGTGTAGAACACCAAGTGGTTCAATTTGTCAATGCTTAAGAGCATAATTCAGCATCAGAATACTTCTTCCCTGCTCACCAGTCAGTATTTCTATACAAATATTTTCATATAATAAGTGTTAGTGGTGTAAGTGCTTTTGTCACTGCTAATTGTAGGGGAATAAAGTCCCTTGCCCGTGGACTGCCAGCTGGGGGCACAGCAAGGCTGGCCATTGTTATGCCACAAGCATTTCCCAAGATGTACTGCCATAGGTGGCAAGTATGGACAGCTGACACCAACAGTGGTAACAGAACAAATTTATCTTCAAAATACGTTTAATAAGACTAAGGAAAATGAGGAAAATAACTACACACCTTCACTCATCCAACTTCCAGAAAGTGTTGTGACTGTATACATCACTGTCCTGATGTAAGAAAACTGGAGACATTACCTGTGTGTTCATGAAAAATAACTACCAAACTCAGTACCACAACCATCCAGCTGCTACAAATGTTGTTATATTAACTTAACAGCACAAATTTTGCAACAGGCAGACTAAAATGCATGCTACATCCAAGAATTTCAGCCTACACACGTTTCTAACAAACATAGACATGAGCAAGTTCTCGTTTTCTTTACATAGCCAAACAGCTGCACTAACTGAATTAGCACTGCCAGCAAAAGCACCAAACTCTGTAGTAGCACCTCTACAATCTTCAGTGCTCAGATAGAAACCTGGAAGATCTTGGGCAGTATAAGGCAGCACTGACTTCAGCAATCCATACATTCAAGTCGATAATGCAGCAAAAAGCCTGGCAACAAATACACTAAGGCCAGAAAAGGAGTGTTGCTTTAGGAGGCTTTGCTGTGACGCTGCTACTGATGCAGCTGTTTGCAATGTGCTCACGTGTCCCCTAACACCCACACAATCTCTATCACTGACATTAATTGCTCACATTAGTGCTGGGCCAAGACAAGGGTATCCTCAAAAGAAAGGTGCATTTCCCTCTGAGCAACAACGTGGTTAGCACAGGACCTCATCTAACACTGAAAATGCTTTGCAATAAAAGCATTTTTGAAGTTGTAAGCCTGATCTTGTCCATAACACACTGTAACAGTTGTGAGTAACCATGCAAAAAGCCTTGACTTGATACAGATTACAGGAACATTCACTGAAAGCCTCACAGGCAAAACAAGACAAATAACGAGGAAAAAACCCCAAGGAAGTATCAGAAAGAAATTCACATTTCCTGAAGAGATTAGCATTATGCACTGTGTGTACTCAGAACATGCAAGTCAGTCTTTGGAGAGTCAAGATGCAAGGTTTTTTTTTTTTCATTTTCTTCTTCAAAATGTACTGCCTAAAATACCAAGACTCTCACAAACTGATGCCTCTATGACCTCCTATGCAGAATAGAGCTGTTCACTAAAAGCCTTTCAAAACAATGTGAAGAGTGACACAAGACAACTACCAAGAAAATCAGCAAATATTGACTCACTCACTCTACCCTACCCTACCCTGCAAATCAGAAGCTGTGGCAGAGATTCCACAGCTACATGTACACAGTGACTTTGGAGCCTGTGGCTACATAAACTTACAAACAGATCAGCAGTGCCTTAACAAGCAAAAATGTTAAAACTGTTTGATTATTATACTCAGTACTCCACAGAAAACAAAAGCTAAACTGTTGCAGGTAATGGACTACATAGCTGCTTGTGGTGTGGGAGACTGCCCAGCACACACGCACTGCCAGTAGACTGAAAGAAAAACAGTCAAATGAAAGATGCATTTTACATAAAAAGACAGTATTCAGACGTAAATCAGCACATCTAAAAATACTATGGCCTACTCAGCAAGAAGTCTCCTGACTCATTAAAAGCTGTCACATTTTTAGGCTTCAAAAAAAGGAAAAAAAAAAAAAATTAAAAAAGGAGGGGACACACACACAACCTTTATGGCTTCTGGTCTCTGCTGACTATTAAAGCATTTTATCAGCAAGTCTCCACATTCTCCCTTCAGCACCAAGAATGCTACCACTGTTCACTCATGGGTCAAGGAAGGGATTTGATGGTAACTCCTGCTCCTCAGCCCCCAGCATCATGATTAGGCACAAAATTTTTCAGTGTTCAAATGGTGAGTAGCACTACAGGGCTCTGGACAGTCACTAGGGCTGCCAGGGTCTACGTTAAAACACATACTAAACAGTAGGCTTGATTTTCATAACACATAGCTATAACTTGAGTTAAAATAGAGTTTAAAAATGTGATAGATGAGACCAAAAAAGAAGTTGAAAAAAATAGAATTGATAAAACTCTTCAGTTCTCTAAATGCATAGCCTAGTAACAGTGGGTTTGTTATTTTTTAAGTAACTTTTGCAAACAGAAGACTTCAGTCAGAATGATCAGACTTATCCCACCACTGTTACTTGGTGTAAATACTTTAAAAAGGGTACCATGGACAAGCCAGATTCCACAGGTATACAGTTTCCACAAGCAGTTCATATAGGGCAAAGTGTGTCTGACTAAGATGTGATTCACAGGGGAATGAGGCACACCCAGTCTTCTTCAGAGCAGCCATCATCGCCACTACAGAAAAATTTCTGATAGTAAAGATACAAGGCAGTACCAAAACTGGACCACAGCTTCCCAGTAAACTACAGCTTGTCTTGCTGGCTACATAGCTCTTCAGAGTGGCAGGAGAAACTTCCATGGAGAAAAGCAGGCTCATGTCATTTAATGAGACATGGACTCAGCTCCCTCATACTGAATTTGGAGCCCTCAGCCGTAAGTCAGCAAGGGACTGTACAGATGAGTACAAAGGTATAAGCAGATTTCTATTGAAATCTGTAACACAGAACTGATTTACAAAATCCCAAAGGTGAAAACCTGAATTCAACCTTGATCATTCAGGTATTTTCCTTTATTTCTCCACATTCAGTGACCTGAAGTATTTCAGCAGGCCTATATTAGCTAAGCAGAAAAGGAGAGCAGGGGAAAGGAGACCAAAATCCCAAACGTGCTGGAAACTTGTGTTGGATAATCACAATCTTCCAATTTACTTCAGAAGGTAAGTTACTAAGTATCCAAAAGCAGTCCACAAAGTCTTGTTTGTAGGTATACTGACAATCATAATATATACACACAACCCCATACTACCTGTCTATATACATAGATGTGTTGCTGATACGCCCCAGTGACTTCCCTGCAACCTCCTCTCCAAAAGGCAGTGGGGTATCTATCACACACCATCCTCTGGCTTATGTAGTTGTAATGACATGACAAACAAAACATTTTTTTTATAGGGGACATTTAGGTCACAAATGGAGTGGGGATAGCAATTAATGAGGGTTCCTTCTCAATTCTAAGTTTCTTCTACTAATCTACATCTCAATTGTCAGTATCTTTAGCATCACATCCATCTCAAAATCACACGCTGAAATTGTGGAGTACCTCTGTACAAATCTGCCTGAGATCTCTCTGCAAGGACAGCCAAGAGGCTCTCCACAATGTTCTCAACTGCACTGATGGCATTTCTTATATCTCATAAGAGATGTTTCTGAGACTATGACAGGACAACAATGTCACCTGAAGGTTATACATGTATTAGTCATGCAATTTTAAAGCCAAAAGTTAACAGCACTTCAGGTAAGAACTTCTAATGAGACTGTCATTAAAAGAACCTCCTTATGCAAACCACAAACCTTGACCACATACCTTTGCTTGACTTCTTTACTGTCCACCACAAATGTCATTCTGTATATATTCTCCCAGGTAATACACCCTAGCTCTAGCAAAACTGCAATTTTAACAAAAGGATGAGGAATGGAGGCACAGCCACTTTATGGGCAATGTGTTTCGGTAGCTGCTCAGAGAAGTACAATACAATACAATAAACCAGGTTGGAAGAGACCTTCAAGATCATCATGTCCAACCCATCAACCAATCCAACCCACCCAAACAACTAGACCATGGCAAACAAACAGGATGGCCCAACACAAGGTGGATCCTTGTCATTTTGCCAGCAGCTCCATGCTAAGAAGTTAGCCAAGTACAAGTAGAGAAGAGCTCCAGGGAACAAATGCCACCTGACCTTCAACTTCTGTAGTGCAAGTGTGAGTTACAGCCTACCCCTCAGATACCTCTAATGACCTCAACTAAATGCAATTTCATGCACAAGATTCTTGGGGTTTGGCTTGGGTTTTTTGTTTCTTTGGTGATTTTTTGGTTGTGTGTTTGTGGGGTTTCTTGGTTTTGTTTAAATGCACACAGAAACAGGAATAAGATGTGCCTCTCATGCTGGCCCACAGGAAAGATGCAATGTAATTTAAAAGATAGAACAAAAAAGAACCCCTTTCTTGTGGCGAGGGGGAAGTAATGGGAGTCAGAGCAACAAACCTGAAACTCTCTGGGAAGTCAGGACCAGGCTGAAAATCAGAATGGTCTCTTTCTGGTTTACCTTCAAGATGTGTGAAGTCAGAAGAGTTGCTGTTCTTTTTGTCTACCTAATTGCTGCTTCTTCATGACAGTTCTGAATTAGTGCCCACCTTCTGAGACACAACAACCCTTCTGTGCAAGCTCTCACTTGAAATGCAGCACATTAATTCCCTTTCATTTTGTCTTGGAGAGGCAATGGCCTTCCCAAGTACAGTAACCTGTGCAGTACATGTGGTTAGCTTGTGTATGCAAGTCCTAAAATTCTTCTTCGGTGTATACCACAGCCTCTGCACTAAGTCCAGCACAATTTGTCTAACTAAGCAAATGTCTGCAAAGTCCAATGAAGAACCCCTCCAAAGGGTCATGCTCCAAGCAAGTCACTACTGGGTTTAGGCTATACACAAAGTTAAACTGCATTTATTCTTAAAAGAAAGGTGATGCTGTCTTTTTGCAAGCTGCCACACTGGCTCAGGGTGCAGGAGATCCTTACTCTCTACCTTCTTCCATTCAAATGGGTTTAGAGTAAATCTCTCATTTCCCATAAGAGCCTCTTGCCATTTTGCTTAGAAACTCTTCTGAGGCATGAGTGATTTAAATTTCTTTCCTGAAACCATACGAAAGAGACTCTAAGAAACAAATATCAAAGCCAGAAAGTAAGATGATTGCCCCATAACCAGACCACACCTCTTTGAAGCATTTTGATCCCTACTCTAAAGTCTGTTTACCTAATTTATTCTGTGACAGTACAGGCATGGATATGGATACGTTAGAGACATACTATGTACTTTCTGGAAGAAATTTAGAGTTTTTTCAAGTGATGTTTGCTAATAGAAGTCAAAAATTACTACTGCAGCATATTGTCCATTTAAAAGAAATAGTAACAGACGAGCAGTTTAAAATGAGTAATCCCTGGTAATTTCTGAATGCAATAGTGATACTCCTGATGCCCAGGAGTTTCAGGCCTCACAATCATTATTTGATTACAATATTTTCCTACAGTTTGAAATCAGATGCCCATGACCTGGAAATGTTGAAGTCACCCTGGCATTTATGTTGTCCTGCTTAGAAAATTCCCATTTACATGCTAACATCTCCAATTCTTGTACTGAGCAACCAAACACTCCAATCTGGATTTCACTCCACAGCTTCCTGAAGGTCCTTCATGGATCTGGTCCAAAGAATTTAACTGGAAAAGGGACTGCATAGGACCAATTCCTTTGGGTCAACCAAGAGACAAAGAGAAAATCCAAACAGAGAAGCCTTAATTACATAAAAGAAAGAATCGTGAAGAAACTTAAGTCTGTTACCTTTGCACATGAACTTTCATCACCATTCAAATCCAATCTCATAATCTCAACTTCTCTCAAGACACTAGAGCAGTAAATTCTGCACATATATTGCTTGAACACCACCAAGGGACACTGTAATACTTGTATGTGAATTTGCCTGCAAAAATAAGCTGTTTGTGCAGATGTCCACCACAACAGCTTGACACTTTGCTGTGTAACAAATTTTACAGATAGTTAAAAAAATTGCACAAGAGTATTTCTCTTTAATATTTCAGTTTATGACATTTCAAACATCATTTATATCTTTAAATTATTATTAAGTAAATAATGATATCAAGAATGTCCAAGATGAGAGACATAAAACCAAGAGATATTTAGTTTAGGATTGCAGAATTTCTCAGCAAGCTATTGTCAGAAGGCAAACAAGATAGAAAACGTAAGTTGTATCTGCGCCAAGCATGTAAAATTTCTGTTGCAGGTGTACACAGAAGCAGCAACATTTTTCAGCTGGCTAAGTTACCTTAACTCTAGGAAAATTGCAATTAAATGAGCAGGTACTGCTCATTGAAGGCACTACAGAAAACCACAGAAAGTGGGGAGAACCTAAGGAGAAGATGCAAGTGGTAGTGTATTTAAAAGGGCATGAAATAAACAGCAAAACCTCCCATGTTATCAAACAGAATTGAAAGAGATTCTGCTTTTCAGTGCCCAGGTCAGATGCCTGTCCATCAAACACTTCACCAAAAAAGGTTTAATATCCTTTCTTCTTTTAACTGGATAAACTCCACACTTCCCAAATACAAATGAGCCCTGAGCCTTCATTTATAGAGCCTCCTGTTACTAAAAAGCCTGTACAGCCCTTACGTTTTTATTTGTTGCTTTTCTTCTATCATCCTTTTTTGTATAGCAGATGTTACTGAAAAGCCTTGGAAGTTATCTACTGTTTAAATCACCATAAAGAGAAAAAAAGCAAAAATTATGGTGAAAGAGGAAAGCCATCCCATCCCTTCAAAAAAGGTCCCACCTTTAGTATCAGATACTAATTGGTTAAGCAGCAGAAGTCCCTGAAGAACTGATTATATTAGGAAAATGGGACTTGTGTTAGTTTACTATTTCCTCTCAAATGTCCTTGATAAAACTCAAGATAGCAAAAGATTTCTAAATGAGTCATGCTTTTCCCACTTTTATATCTTTAGCTTAGCTAAAGATATATTTATTTCCTTTTACACATCACTAGTTTGCATTTTTAAATAGCAACAGGTTTTGTCAAGTTTTAAAACACTTGTTGATCAAAAATGTTTTAAGTAATCAATAGCAAAAGCCAAACAATTTGGTCTATAAATGGGGGGGGGGGGAAGGCACACAAGATTAGAAGTGCTTTCAGATGAAAACCCTTGTCAATTGCAGATGAGACACACAGGAGGATGGTAAAATTGATAATTTCAATGACACAAGGGACTCCCAGACACCAGAAATGTTACAAATCTGGCAGTATGCAACCTTGGCCTTGGAATTAACTGCATTAATGGTACTTGAAAATTTTCTTACAGTATTTCTCCTGAAAAATATCAGTCCACTTGAACAGGAACTTTAACCTTGACAATAAATACTTCTTGGCGACATACTGTAGCTGTCACAGTAAAACAAACCATAAGCAGACTGAAGTGGTGTGCAATTTGAAAACTGAGCTCAAAAGCAGCTTGGAATAGAAATGCTTTTAACAAACGTTTCCTTCCCAAATGGGAAAAAAACACCTCTAAAAAGGATTAGCTTACAACTATATGACAGACTGAGGGAGTTGGGGCTGTTCAGTCTGGAGAAGAGAAGGCTCTGAGGTGACCTCATTGTGGCTTTCCAGTATCTGAAGGGGGCCTACAGGAAGGCTGGGGAGGGACTTCTCAGGATCTCAGGTAGTAATAGGACTAGGGGGAACAGAATGAAGCTGCAAATGGGGAGATTCAGGCTAGATGTGAGGAAGAAGTTCTTCCCCATGAGAGTGGTGAAGCCCTGGAATGGGTTATCCAGGGAGGTGGTTGAGGCCCCGTCCCTGGAGGTGTTTAAGACCAGGCTGAACGAGGCTCTGGCCAGCGTGATCTAGTGTAGGGTGTCCCTGCCCATGGCAGGGGGGTTGGAACTAGATGATCCTTGTGGTCCCTTCCAACCCTGACTGATTCTATATTTTTGTCCAGAATATATATTCAGTGCTGCTTTTTATCAGAGGGTACATGTACAACCCAAAGCACAGACATGACTGCAATGCTTGCTAGTAAATCTAGTTAAAATGGATAGCAAAAAAGCACAAAGTCACAGCCATGAACGGTCAGATCAGAACCCTCCAGGTGCATGACTAAGCGGAAGGCGGAGGCAAAAGCTGCCTGTGCTACACTGCATTCACATGTGTTGTAGTAAGTCTCCAGGTAACAGTTTTGTTACAACAGTCTGGAGAACAGAGAAATCTACCACATTGTGCTGCTTCTAATTTTACTAATACTTGAATGGAATAGAAGAAAATACACTTTCAAATTAGCTCTTTACTTGCATCAAAACTTTAAAAACACAAACCAAACATACACACACACAAAAAACCCCAGGACTGATAACTTGAAAGTATTCTCCTAAAGAGTAAACAGGAAGGTATTTATTACCACAAGACACCAGCTCATGATTGAGTCATGAAAACAGCCTAGGAAAATCAGCCTGTATTTAAGTGTTTAACAAAATCCAAGTGCAGGCATTCCAGTGAGACTACCATCTACATTCAGAATCCTCATCAATTTTATTTATACTTGTAAAATCCATTTCAAATATTTAATGCTGACATGTGCTTTAGCAGAGAAAATCAAGTTAGCTTTCCTTAGATTACATTTTCCTCAAAGTAAGAAGAGCAAATGGCTTGGGATACTATCTTTGTATAATTAAAGAAGTTTATGTTGGCAGAAGTAGAATGCTCTCTTTTACTTACTGCTTCCTTTGAGACTTCCAGACTAATTCATTTCTAAAAGTGTCTTAATAGTGCTTCTGTGTTACACCACACCCACACAATACAACTATACCAACAGGTTTTTTAATACATTTCTTTCACTCTTATGCAAGTTTTCAGAGCATTTTCCACAGTCCGATCACTCCATGTGATATTTCCAAAACATGAGGCAAGAATGCCCCAAAAGTTTGGAAGTCTGTAGGATTAATTCCTGTATAGCATAAATTACTTATTATGAGAGATTAATTTGGCAACTTTACACATCATTTGCCCCAAAAGCTAGCATTGTAGAGAGATTTATCAGGAAGAACAAAACCCAAGAGTATAGATCAACTATACATAATTCTCAGCAGGTGAAACAATGAGGGATAACTGAATCAACAAATATGTAATTTCCAAGTAAACAAAAATCTCACACTTGAGGAAATTAAATAGGTAAAATGTAAGTCATACAATACAGAAAGACCACAGCCAAGAGAAACCTGACAGACCTTTCCAAATAAATGCAATACAGTGGCTGAAACTGTGAAGTTATTCCACGTAGAAGGGTGGAGTGTATGTGCTTGCTATTTGAACAATTTCAGCACTTGAGAGCTCCAGCTTTGAACTAATAGGTACCATACTATCATCCCAATCTCACCAATCTGAGCAGAGGGTAAAATGAAACCAGAGAGAGCACAGACAGTAGAAAAGCAGCACACTGCAAGCACTGCCTCAGCACACTTCCAGTCTGCCGAGCTCACTGGCTACCATTTCAGCAGGTAACCAAATGTTTTCCATCAAGAAGAGGCCTGCATTAAAAAACACCAACACTTGACATATTCACCATGTTATCCCGTGCTTTTAATAAAAGACAGCTTCCAATTAGAGACAGTTGTCTTGCAGAAAAAAATACTCCACTAAACTGTGGACAAAAACATACCACTGGATTTTGTTTAATATAAAAAAAGCAGGTCTCACTTAACAAGACCACAGAGATTCTGATTTCTGAATGCAAATATGCAAGCAGTCACTGTGAAAGCTCTTGCAGATGATAAACAGCATGATAAATCAAGTCATGACAAAACCTGCCAGTACTATAAAAAAACAAACAGGTAAGAGATCATCAACTGAGTAAGAATTTGGATTCATTGATAGCAGGCTACAACCAAAATAAAGTATCAACAGACAGTTTGCATCTTGTTCTCTACAGACTGAGCATGCCAAAACACATCCTGTGAACAGATGCAAACACTTGCAATGACCACAAGAGAATAATAAAGAGAAAAAGGAAATCCCAGGGAGAAAAAGAAAAATAAAATCTAAATTTATCTACAGTTTTTCCATGTCTAGTCTTAAAAATGCAAACTCATGATCAGAATAAAAGAAAAAGAAACAAACTGAATTATACCCTACATTACATCAGTGGATGAAGCAATGACTTCTTCAATTTTGGATATATTCCTTGATAGCTGATTGCTACCCAAAAAAAAAAAAAAGTGCAATATATTATCACCAGCAGCATTTGGAAAGGTCAGATGCTGCAGTTTTTGTGGTTAAAATAACCATAAAACACTAAACCAGCTTCCAAACAAAATGGTATTTTTAAGCATATACTGCAAGATTATTTTTGTTAGACTGGTGCATCTAATTGTATTTTCCTGTGCAGAGCAGAAAAAACACTCAGGAATCTGAGGACAAACTGAGATAAGTTTTTAATTATTTTACCTTTGATTTTAATGCTTCCCCAGTGTCTTTAAATGAAAAATCTTTATCCAAAAATTAAAACTAAAGTTTGCTTGAGATTGTCAAAGCGGTTTTGCATTTCCCAAAGAGCATCTGCAGTCGTGAAACTAAATGCTGAAAAGTTATGTTGAAATTGTTGTTCTAAATTGCATGAACTGAAAGACCAACTGCTAAATTTCATACATGCGCCTATGAAGTAATAGAGGATGGATTATAACTCAGAGCTTGTGCAATACTTCTGAACTCCTGGCAACTATTTTCAATTTATTTAGACAGGCAAACATCCATCAGACTCATGAAACCAACAGACTTCCTGGGCAAAGCATTCAAGCCAGGTACTAAACAACCATGAAACAAGGAGAGAACCTGCCCTGTCCCACCCACAACCCTATCCTCCCTCCAGTATTTCCTCACAATCCAGACGGTACTCTGCTCTCAGTAACTCAGTACAAGCTCTGTTGTACACAGAAGGTGGCTCATTTATCATTAACTTTAGAGATTCAACCCATGGATCCGAGTGGGTTTGTCCTCCACTCTGAAATGCTAGCCCCTCCTCCCCTTTTTAAATATATATATTTATATTATCTGTCAAGCTTAAGTGGGATGCAAGGAAAAAGCAAAGCAGAAACAGGAGGACTGAAAGGTGCTGTGCATCTTGGATGGCTTCTGACACATTCAAATAAGATAAAACCCAATTCCAATAAAGGAATTCAATAAATAAATGGGCATATAGGAATATATATATATTCATATCTGGATTCCTGTTATTGCTAATGATGCTGTATGTTCTTTGCACTCAGCATTACAACACAGGCTGTGATCTATTAAGAGTCATTAAAGGGCCACCATAGGACATCATTGGTCTTCAAAACCCATTTGCAATTCTACACCACAATTCTCAATTTAGCACAACTCCTTTTTCCAAGCTAAGGACAAAGCATTTCCCCTTCCCTCCCTAACCCCTTTGGCTAGTAGCAAGCAAAAGATACTCCTAAAATCCTGGAAGAATATTTTTTTTTCCATATTCCGTTAAGGAATGATTTTCTTCATGCTTTCCATACTAAAAATTTACTTCTGCAATGACACAACATCCCAAAAAGAGAACATTTTTATGAACATTGTAACCCACAGAAGGTCAGAACAAGATATCCAGTTGCAATATTGACTGCCACAACATTACAGTGCTGAAATATTTATACTAAATGCAAGTTATGATTTGAAAATCTGTGGAAATAACCCATCCGGACCATTAGGAAAGAAAAAACATTTCAAAGTCCAGTATAAGATACTAAAAAAAGTTGTGGAGCAAACAAATACAGGCTGCTACTTCCCCTCACCTTGCTTTATAGCACTGGATTCTTTGTCTCCTGTATCTTTGCTGTCTGGTGAAGATAATTAGCTCTTCATGGATCCTGTACTTATCTACACTATCAGGTCAAAACCCGAAGAGAAACAGGATGTAATCCAGTCATAACTTCTCACATCAGAAGATACCCAACTCATAAAAACTTTGGTCTGCAAAAGAACATGAGGCTGTACAAGTGTTATATGAAAATTAGAGAACTTGGATTTGTGGAGAGGTCCCTCAATGCAAAGCTCACTCCACCTGAGTACCAGCCAACCTCAGCTTCTCTGAGGTTTCATGTGCCAAATTTTATCCTTCATTCACAACAAAACTAGTTAAGTAAACTGAACAGCCAAGAAACTCCCAGAGATGTGTCTCATTCCAAAGAACAGCCTGCAAATCCACACTGAGAATGCTTAGAAATCCTGAACAGCCACAATCACAACTTTCCAGGCTCTCAGCTCAGAGGGACCTCAGGCTGCCTTGATGCATTGAGGGCCTCTTGTGCTTCTATCATGAACAGCGAGTCTTTCTCCAGTAAACTCCAAAACCTTTAATTCTTCCCTAGCATTCAAGAAAGTGAGGGGGTGGGGGGGTGAAAATATCCTATGAAAAGGATTTGAAAATGGGGTCTAGCTTAGCATAGGAGTGGAAATCTAAGAAAGTAAGATTCAAGGAAAGATACTTCTCCCCCCCCCCCCAAATTTACTCAAGATAATGAACATACGTGATACTACCAACAAAGACTCTAAGGTACATTAGAAGAACTGGTCACCAGCGACACTGAGTATTGAATGGATCCACCTGGCAGCCACAGAAAAACTGTACACAGGCCTAAAGAAACCAGAAAGTTTAGGTGTAGAATACACAAATAGCTTCCTTTAAATCATTTTACTGCTAAAATTAAGTTATGATTTTGGAACTGCAGTAGGTTACACAGCCACTTACTTTAGCTCAGCTCAAGAGTCATTAATTTGGACACTTGCAATTATCTGCCATCCCAAATGAGCTAATTCAGTGTACAAGTTTATACCAAGAGGAAAAAAGAAACACATTCACACAGAAGGACACAGCTAAAAATCTACTTGTCAATGTAATCAAGCTAAATTCTGAAGCGGCGTAGGAAGAGCTTTTAATCATGACTTGCAGGCTGTGCACTGTTCGCCTGTAGAACACGCAGCAAGGACTATTCAAATACCCAAAAGGCACAGAGCAAAGATTGCAGCCTACTGAGATCACAAAATGAGTAAGAGCCTTTTTCATTCTTTAGTGTGTTGTTCATAGACTTCATGGAAATAATTCCACGTTATTTTTCCCTTTCTGTATTTTTATCCTAGAATGTGTGATCTTTAGATACACCACATTCTGAAGTAACTCTCACTCAAAGCATCATACTGGGTTAGTGAACATCATAAAAACCTACCAGTTTTGATGGATATGAAGAGACCAGCACGCAACTGCTTCTGCATAGGTCATGGTGCCCATATTTTGTGGAAAGAAGGGAAAGAAAGGGGCTCACAGCAGCTGAGGGAAATCAAATTCAGCATTAATGTGGACAACAACTTCCTGACAATGAAGTCCACAATGTTTTTCAGTAAGTTTCCTAACAAGATAGCAACATACTTAAAACTAAACCAGATGATGCTACCAATTATAAAAAGAAATAATCCTGGGTTTAAATTGTGCTAAATTAACTAAAATCTTCAGATTTTTCATTTCCATTACTAACTTTATTGTGTATAAAAGGACACTACTTCAGGCAAGTAGCTTTTTAAAACCACAGTTAAGTATTTACCTACTCTTACTAGGTATCAATTACCTTATTTTCTAGGTATCAGGTTTGCTTAAGCAAAGGATGCAAATTTCTAGATAACAAATACAACACCAAGAATTTTTGCTGCAGCCATAATCTGATTGCCATGTCACTGACTTCCCCAATTTGGCAGCTCCAGCTGTATGGCAAGCAGACTTACAGTCCCTTAAGAAGTTTGAATAACCTGTTAAAACCTCCAATGACAGAAATTACGTTATCTTCCCAACCTCTTCTGTGCTTTGGTCTCCTTATGCTTTCAAAGGGGTTCTTAAAACATGGTTTTTCTGTGCAGGCTGATGCTGAAAAGCACAGCTCTGACACCATTCTCACTCATGTCTACCCCCTCAATCTTAGCTGACAAGAATGAACATACTCTACCAAACACTCAGATCGACAAACTGAACCTATGCCTACAAGCACAAGACACACAGTAGGACACCTTTAACACCTCTCCTACATTTGCCCTTCTGCTGATACAGCTTTCTTTGGGCTGTAAATTATCATCCCCTCCCTCTAAACGAAAAGCCTACTTATTGGAAGATTTGTGCCTTGCCTGTCCTAAACAATGCAGTTCCTTTCAGATATGGCTGTATTTTCAGAACTGCTTCCTGTTTTCAGAGGCTTATCTTTAATTTCTCTGCTTTCTTTCATTACACAAGACAGTAACCTAGGTGAGACCTCAGATGATTTGCAAAGAGCACAAAGCTGACATAATTTATGTTGTGCTCTCACTTATACACACAAAATGAGATGAACTGGGAGTGCTGCACCAATTAAACCCAAAGCTAGAAGCATGATTATGCTATCACATCCCACTGCACTACTACCCACCTGTTCCTTATTTATCTCAAGTTTGCTTATTTTTTCCCCTCTGTAAAGTCACCACTTTATACCTTTCTCTACCGAAATCAATGAATTCCATGTTTCCATGGAATGTTTCCAGTGCTAAAAATCTTTTCCTCCACTTTCCTGAACTTCAGGAAAAAAACAACCTTGGACTAGAAAAAGCATCAGAAATTAAAAGCTTAGAAAGCAGAAAAGGTTAGGCTGCATTAAAATATAACAGGTCCATAAAAATCCTGTCTTAAGAGTTCTTTGAAGACTGGAGGGAAACACATAAAATAGGAGTGAGACTTGCTTAACGTCATATTCAAATACATTACAGAGTACATCCCACACACTTAGGTCCATTAATGGAGTACTTACAGATCTTCCTCAGGAATATTTGTCTTAACATACATGTTCCTCAGTATACCTCTCATTAAAAACAGTCATTACTTATGCAGCTATATGCTAGCATGCTGCTCCTGATTGGGATCTCTGAAAGCTCTAAGTGAGCCTCTCTACTTCAGTGGTCACAGCCTATGCTTTGCAAACCTATAAGGGCGTAATTACTGACATTAATGAGACTACTTGTAATGCACAAACAGGTGGGATGGAAAAAAGCCTTTAGAGTGCATTACAGCACGCAGCACTGCAGCAGAGTACATTACAGATCTTTTGCTTTTATAAGATAAATAGTGCATGTACATATCATGGTCAACTCACATATACTTCCACTACACTCAGCTATACAGAACTCAAGGCTTTAATCCTTGCTCTAACTACAGTTATGACTTGATACAACTGTCAAACATGCAGACTTTTTAAACACATATACATCTTCTTAAAGACCAACTTAATATGGTACACCAAATAGACTCACGAAAGGAAGATGAGCCTGTGTTTTCAAAAAACAAGTGCCTGAATTTCAAACGAATGTCATTTTAGAGTACTGTAAGTATCTGTATCTACACTGCAGTCTGAGAAATTTAACTATGTTCAGCAAGACTGATGAGAAGTGAAAGAAAAGGACAAGTTAAACAATCTGCATGCCGTCAGTGCTAGCTGAAGAGCTTTGAAAATCACCCCACAGATGGCAGGTCACAGAGCGGTTTTCACTTCCTGAGTGCATTCCTGCAAGCTGTACCACATAACCCTTCCACTTCGATTTCCAAGACACCTCTAAGGGCTTGCTCCCCCACCCAAAGCCTCCGGGAGCCATGCCACGGTGTAAAAGTGAGCCTGCATCCCAAGGGGCTTCTCTCGAATCGCTTTTTATACTACATATCTCTGGCACTGCATTCTCTTCATCATCTAGTAGATGCTAAATAAAAATAAAGAGTTTCTGAAACGGATTTGATTCAGGTTTGACACTGAAAACTGCCTTATAAGGTATAAAAGCCCGAAAGCAGGAAGAGGCTTTGACAAAACTAAGGAAGTTCCTCTGCGCTTGCTCAATGGAGGGGAGGGTTCTTTTTCTACCACAGAGAGAAGTAACACAGAATAAATGACATTATCCACATATTAAAAAATAAAATTTAAAAAAAAAAATACAGGAAAACCCCAGACAGCACCCAGCAGAAAGATGCCCGCTCTCAGCGGGGGCATTTCAGGAGCTCGCAGGGAGCCTCACAATCCTTTTCCCCGCTTGCCGCCCCTGCCTCCGGCAGCCGCACAGGGTCCCCCTGCACCCCGGCAGTCACCGGCCGAGAAGCCGCAGGCGGCTGCTCTGAGCGGCCCCATCCGGCGGGCGGCCCGAGGGCTTCGCGGCAGCAAGGGAATGGGTAGGGGCGCGGCTGGCGCGGCCCCGGTACTACTCGGCTGCTGGAGGCGCCGACTGACGGCGAGTAAGCAGGGCCGGCCCGGGACACCCGATCCCCATAGGGTGGCCGTGAAGGGCCCAACGAAAAGAAAGGGGGGAGGAGAAGGGAAAAGAAGGCAGCCGGCTGCTTCCCTCAACCTGGCCCGACCCTCCCATTACCGGCACCGCAGACGGCTCGGGCGCGGCTGCCCGGCCCAGCCACGGGCAGCGCGACCCCCGCCGCCATCTGCAGCAGCGGAACCCGCCCGGCCCCGCCCCGGGCGGCACCGAGCTGTCAGCGGCCGCCCCGGCCGTCGCTCACCCCGTGCCGCAGTCCACCACACAGGCCGGAAGCCGCCCTGCCATGCTCCTCGGTAGCGGCGGTGCTGGGGACGGCGGGCAGCCCTAGGCGCGCTCCGGCGGGGCTCGGCAGGGCTGGGCTCAGCGGCGGGGAGTGAGTGCACTTCCGCAAGGCGGGCGCTCCCTCCCCGCCCGCTCTCTCGCAGGCACGGCCCGGCGAGCCCAAGATGGCTGACCCGCCCCTCCCTGCGCGCGGCGGCGAGGGCGGGCGCGACAACCCCAGCCCTCGCTCGGTGACGTCGGATCTTGCGGCCTCGCCCCTGCGAAGCTGTGCGAAGCGGAGCGGGCGGGAGGATTCTTACCCAACTTCTGCCGGCTTCGTAAGGGGCGGCGAGTAAGGGAAGAAGTTTGAGGTGGTGGTATAGCGCTGAAAACCAGAGAGAAGACGGGGCAAGGGGTTGTGCGGTGTGAGGAGTGTGTTGGAAATGAGAAGAGGAGGACTTCCTGCAAATCCTGCTGCTGAGAGGTGAAAGCCCTCCCCAGAAAATGTGCCTCCGAAGGGCAAATGCAGGAGGCCCCGGTCGGCGGCGGCGGCGGCGGCACTGCCAGACACTAACTGGGCTGGCGAATGAAACCGCTGCTGGGGGAGGAACTACAAACCCCCCAGCCCCGGGCAGAAATACTCTTCCTGACAACTTGATTCCATCTAGCTGTATTCAAAGGAAATCCTCAAGCCCTTGTAACCTATACACCTTCACAGGAGCCCCAAACCCACCTCTCATGCTCGCCATCCTTTAAAAGCCACAGCCTGATGTGGGGTGGGGTGGCACTGTCAGGCCAGCTGAGCGTGCAGCTTTTCCCAGCCTCCCACTAGCACTGGCTCCATGCGCCCACCAGCCTGTACTGCCGTCCACCAGCGTCGCTCTCTACCCTGCTCCCGTGTAACTGTGACAAAGAACCATGGCCCTGCCCTGATCAGCCAGCTACTGATGAGCTCAGTGATGTCCATCGCCTCTTGGGCTCAGCCTTAGGCTTCCATCAGGGTTTTTGGCCCCGAAGCGGGCAAGGACATGTGCTGTTTGGGCGCTGGTGCTCAGGTGGACAAAATAAAAAGCTCCATTCTCGAGCTTACCTTCTGTCTTCACCTTTCAGAGCCCTTCAGACTTTGAAAGACAGACGGCTGTGTCGACCAGGCCTGGCCCGTTTTTGTTTCGAGGTGAATTTTGTGTTTGTTTACAAATATTTTAATGTTTTAACAGTTCCAGTATTGAGGCTTTCAGATATTTTCAGTCCTGTGCTGCTACCACCTTGGTAATGGGAGGATGTGTTTGATGCTATAATCCAGTATCATGCTAAGGACAAGTTCGGTAGTCCATCAAAAGGGGTAATTGTCAGGGCTCAGCATGTACTAATGGGCCTTAATGACCTTCATCAGCCCCACCGGGCGCCTCCACCCCACAATCCCTGCTCAAGGGCACAGAAGAACCATTGAAACTCAGACCTGGGCCTTCATTTTTTTCTGACCTGTACTGACAGTACTGACAGTACTGTAGGTAGTGGATTGATAATAAAATTGTTTTGTCCCTATGGGTCTCCCTAGTTGCCATCAAGAGTCCTTGTCCTGGTCTGCAGACTGGTATCCTGGTTTCACTTTGGATCTGTTTCACCATCATGTTGTTTGATAGCCTCGACTCTTGGTTGAATCTGATTATATGAGGGTCTGTTCACCTCATCTCAGTCACATACTGTTGAGACACGCCCAGGCTGATGAGTCCCCAGCCTTGCTGGATGTGTTACTGTGTACCTTAAGAAGCCACCAGTCCTCAAGGTATCCTCATAGAGGTCTTCAAGCATTATTCCTCCTTCCTTAGTTTAAGCTGTCTCTAAGTAATAAGCACATTCTTCGAGTTCACTGTAGGGCTTGACAGAAGTCAGTGCCAGTGCAAAGGAAGGACTAGGTACAAGCCCTTCAGGTTGAGGTAGGAGGGAGCAAGAACTTCCCTTTGTGCAGCAGCTGCTACAGTTCAGTTGTGAAGTTCAAGCCACCATCTGGTTTCTGTGGGCTGCCAGATCTACCTGAGAAACATAATCAAGGAAAGGAGATACTGAGGACATTAACATTTTATGTTAATGTCAAAGCCAATTATGTATAGGACATTATTTGGCAGTTTACAGATAATGAAAGGGATTTCTGCAGGGTCTTGTCTAACCCATGAGCTATGCTGTGCTAGAATATGAAAGATCATTATCTGAAAGCCATTCAGAGAAAGTGCAAATAGCCCTTTTTTAATGCACATGCCTGTGTATTCATAGGTATATATTTATCTAAAATAAATAAACTTAATATATAAAATACTACGTGGACTTTCCACTTTCCTCTTGGTTTTATAACCTGGTATTCAGGGTTATACATGCAGCAGGTTCGACTGCTGTGTCTGGCAGATGGAGCCCCGGAATGAGACCAGCTTAGCAGTCCAGTTGCAGGAGTTCAAATAACCCCCTGAGGCACATGAGACAAGGGCCAAAAAACTATGGCAGGCAGAAAGCATGGAGCTGGCAGGTCTTGTCCTGGCTGTACAGCTCATTGAGCCATCACAGAGGAGATCCGCACCACTGAGTTAGAATGCCCAGCCATAGTTCTGAACAGTGTAATCACTAGTGTACCATACCTGACTGTTCTTTACTACCTAATATTTTCAAATAATACTTTGGATTAGTCTAGATAAGCTTTAATAGTGAAGTCAAACGACAAATAGTAGACAGATAAAAGTACAATGCTGACTTTTTGCTAGCATTTCTCTTGCGAACAATCACGCCCACAAGCACTTACTGCAATGCACTCTACAGAAAATACCCCATGGCTAGATTTAATTTTTTTCCTTCTTATAAGTGTGAGGGTTTTTTTTTTCTGTTCTGAGCAGGAACAAAAAATAGTGCTGTTCATACAGAAAATGAAACAAATCTGTTAAGCGGCACTGCAGTCTCTTGCACTCAATTTGTGTTATTCCTAAGTCTGCATTAAGGATGACATTGAAAAAGGGTAGTGTTGGTGCATTTTTTTTTTTTTTACTGAATTACATTAGAATTTACCCTTGAGGACCAAAAAATGTAGGATTTCTCTCAGTATCTATATGTCAAGTCAGTCGCAGTTTTGCAAGTGAAGGATTTGAAAGACTGGACTCCCTGGCCACAACAGATCTCCTGTTTCATTTTATTAGTCTTGTCAGATGCAGATCTTCATGTGGCTGTGGACCCTGACACCAGTCCAACCAAATAAAAGTTCAAGATTTCTCTTTAGGCAGTAGTTCTCCCATTGTTGTACCATAAATGCAAGTTTGGTGTATTATCAAAATTAAAATAGATCAGTCTACATTTCAATGCTGCTTCCTATATAGACTCTTTATAGTCCTGTACACTGGCATTTAGATTATCTTGGCTATAAATATTGTGCTCAAATTAAAAAGTTGAGCTTATAATGCTAAAATTCAGCTAGATGCAGCAGGATTGTAGTGCTGACTGATATATTTCAAAACTTTCTTGCATGGAAATGTTTTCCAGACATTACTTACTTTTTTTCAGCACAGAAGCAGTAGGAAGAGCCTACTGCCTGATTTCTTGGTATAGTTTTCTCAGTATTTTCATCCTCATTTTGCCAGAAGTCAGTTCCAAACTTTTCACTGTTTCAGGATGTACCAGAAATAAAAATTTTAAAGTGCAGAGACAATGTCTTAGTATGTTTTCAATCTTACCAATGGAACAGGAGTGAATAAAACCATAAATTGCCTTTTTCTGGTACCATCCTATACAGCACACAACACCCAGCAATACTATCATTCTGTCACACATCACAGCCAGCTTTTATAAGCACAGTTGGGTTGCAGGTGATCTTTTGTTGAATACCCATGATAACAGAAGTAATTACCATTACAGGGCATCCTCCTTCTGTTGGTGTCTGCCACCTGGCAGTTTACAATGTAAACATAAGAAAGGGAATGCAGATGAATACAAATGCACAAGGAATCAGAATTAAAATGTTCAGAAGGAAAGCATGTCTATTAGTCAACAAGTAAACACAGGAGTCCTCTAACTGTTTGATTCAGATGGAGGGAAATTTCAGACAAATTTCTATAATTTGTATCTAAATATTTTGGAGTTCCATACTTTTCCATGATGCAGGTGTGACTGACTAGCCCCAGCAATACTACATATTAAAATTTCACAAGTCCTACAGCCTGAAGAAGTGCATACCTAGACAAAAGCATTACAGATCACTTGCTGAGCTATGTGGGAAGCTTTTCAGCACTCTCTCATTCTGGATCGTTTTCATGCAGTTAATGGCCTGCCCTTGAGCATTCAGAAAGAAGAACTCTGTGAATCTATATATAGATCAAGTCCTGGGAAGCACAGTCAAGTGCAAGGAACAAGGTAAAACAAAAGGAAGCAAAAGTTGCAGGGGTAAAGGTACCTTGGAAATGCCCATGAGAGCTGAGAATCTGATCTTTCCTTGGTCAACTTGTTGCCATTTAGACTGGATTAACTGAATTTAAAAGGCAGGTTAATATCCAGTACATCACACTGAACATCCCATAAGCCCAAGTAAAGCTGAGAATAAAAGCTCGAGAAACAGCCAATGAAAATCAGGTCTAGGACATAACAGAATCAGAATGTTGGGGGCTTTCTGAAAGGGACCTCAAAAGATCATTGAGTCCAACTGCCCTGCCACAGCAGGATCACCTAGAATAGGCCGCTCAGGAATGCATCCAGGTGGATTTTGAATGTCTCCAGAGAAGGAGACTCCACAACCTCTTTGAGCAGCCTGTTCCAGTGCTCTGTCACCCTCAGTGAAAAAGATTCTCCTCATGTTTATGTGGAACCTCCTATGCTCCACCTTGCGCCTGTTGCCCCTTGTCCTGTCATTGGACTGAGAAGAGCCTGGCTCCATCCTTCTCAGACTCCATTAGACATATCCATTAGGCACTAGCCACTATTTTGTAGTATTTGTATTATTGTAAACATTTATTACAGAGTATATTGCTTAATCATTTATCCATCATATTCTGATGGATATATAATATTAATAAATGTTACCACATAGTTGCTAGAATACTACAAAGAGATAAAGAAAATGTTTTTCTACCCTGATATAAGATGTATCTAGATATCGTCCAGGAAGATATTTAGATACCTAGATATCTTCCAGGCCACAAGCAAAAATAATGTTATTGGTTGATTTTGGCATGGTTATAGCAACAGCCATATGGGAGCCATGTAATTTCATGGAGCTGCACTTGGTGAAGTCATGGCAGATTACCAGGATCTCATTTGATGTGGCAATTCTCCAACAGTTCTGACTTAGATCAACTAAAACCATTAATTTTCAAAATATAATTACTGCATGCCTTTGCTGGAACATGTCCAGAGAAGGGCAATGAAGTTGGTGAGGGGTTTGGAACACAAGCCCTATGAGGAAAGGCTGAGGGAGCTGGGGTTGCTTAGCCTGGAGAAGAGGAGACTCAGGGGTGACCTTCTTGCTCTCTACACCTACCTGAAGGGAGGTTGTAGCCAGGCAGAGGTTGCTCTCTTCTCCCAGGCAGCCAATACCAGAACAAGAGGACACAGTCTCAGGCTGCACCAGGGCAGGTTTAGGCTGGATGTTAGGAAGAAGTTCTATACAGAGAGAGTGATTGCCCATTGGAATCAGCTACCCATGGAGGTGGTGGAGGCACATTCATTGGAGGTGTTCAGGAGGAGACTTGATGGGGTGCTTGGTGCCATGGTTTAGTTGTTTAGGTGGGTTGGATTGGTTGATGGGTTGGACACGATGATCTTGAAGGTCTCTTTCAACCTGGTGTATTGTATTGTATTGTATTGTATTGTATTGTATTGTATATATACATACACACATATATATATGAGTAGCAAAAACCAACCAACCAAAAAAAAAAAAAAAAAAAAAAAAAAAACAAAATAACTTCAGTTCTTTGTACACTGAAACAAGGTATGAAAGGAGAGAGGGACACTTACAAACTAAGGTTTTTTTTATACCCTTGGACTATTTAGGGCAATAAGGCTGGTGAGAGGCCTCAAGCACAAGCCCTATGAGGAGAGGCTAAGGGAGCTGGGGTTGTTTAGCCTGCAGAAGAGGAGACTCAGGGGAGACCTTATTGCTTTCTACAACTACCTGAAGGGAGGTTGTAGCCAGATGGGGGTTGGTCTCTTGTCCCAGGCAACCAGCACCAGAACAAGAGGATGCAGTCTCAAGCTGCACCAGGGGAAATTTAGGCTTGAGGTGAGGAGAAAGTTCTTCACGGAAAGAGTGATTGGCCATTGGAATGTGCTGCCCAGGGAGGTGGTGGAGTCACTGTCCCTGGAGGTATTCAAAAAGGGACTGGACCTGTGTTGTGGAGTAGAAAGGTTCCCCCACACACAAAAAGAATTCCACAGCTAACTCACTTGAAGCCATGGTTTAGTAGTCATGAGGTGTTGGGTGACAGGTTGGACTTGATGATCTCCAAGGTCTTGTCCAATTCTTTTTGATTCTATGATTCTATTTGTAACAACAATGCTATGCTTCTGTAACACCACTATTGCCCATTATACTTGCTAGGAATAAAGCAAAATATGTGAAAAGATAAACCTGAAAATACAAAGGAAGAGTTTGACTGAAAATGGGATGACTTGAATAGAAACTTGATGTTCTGGGCAGAGACAAAGTCTGCAAAAGTCATGCTGTCCAGAGAAGCACTGCATTCCTATTTATACTTGCATTTCCATACAAATTTGTTTATGCTGCCATTCTGTGTTTTTTCACAACAAATACACCTTGTTCCTTTATAAAGTTTCTGTAAACGATTTAGCAGAAAGCTGGTAGCAGGATTCCTACCACGGCAAAGCAGGGCAAAAACCTCTGGCTTTGTGTTATACCTGTACTGCACAGGCTCCACAGACTCACACCTGGGAGATAAGTTATGTTAACACACAGCTTGGCTGTAACCAGAAAATCTGTGCTTTCTCTTGTAATAGAAACATTATTATGTGTTCTCAGTTGCTTCTGTCTACTTTCTTGCCTGGAACAAATGTGTATTGCTACCTTTCTTGTATGACTTACTATGTACTTCAACAGAACGGAGAACCTAAATCAACCACAGCTGTAAGTATCTGACTTGCCTTGGTGGTTGTACTTTTGGCATCAACTTTCATGTTCACTGTGTCATGAACCATTAATTTGAGTAAAAACCCATGATAACTTGCAAACATATGTAAATCCACCATTTAATTTAGTGATTTTTTTAAAACATTACTCTTCAAATATGTCATCCATGTGCTAAATCCAATCAGTATGTCACTGAGTTGCAGTTTAGCAGCTATTGCAGGTACCTGTAACCAGTGAGGCTTCCAGCAGAGCATAGAAGTTCACAGGGGTAAAATCAAGACTTTAAAAAAAACAAAAGTGGGCAAGAACAAGAAAAATACCATATTATTGATACTTAGAGTATCAAGATGATCCAAATGGGTTATTTCACAAAAGTAGTAGCAAGAAGAGTCACAGAGCATCCAATGGCACCATGGATTTTTGAGCTATTCAGGCAATTCAAACTGTTATCTATGGCAGGTAAACAAATTAGTTTCTGTTCTGAGACACTTGTTCAGACTTTAACAGATGTTTATTAACTTTTGAGAAGGTCTTGGTGCTAATACTTAACCCCTCATTCTAAATGGCTTTTCATGAAAGAAAATGTTCGAAGCATTTGTATTTCACATTTCTGTTGTTTGGTTTTGTTTTTTTTTTCTTGTGACCTTTTTGGGGAGGAAAAAAAAAACGTGTATTCTCTTGAGTTGATCCCAACCACCGACTCCTCACATTAGCTTTAGAAGACAATAGGTGTTAAAGGCTTCTAAGTCACACCTATGGTCATTGCGCTATGTTGTTACTCATTGTATATATTTACTTCAAGGTAACCCGAGGAGGAGAAGAGAACCAGGAAAATCTGGAGTTCTCACAGATAGATGTGTTTTTTGGATGCAGCAGTGTGCTGCTGGAAATGGTACCAGCCTTTCTAGTCGGCTGGATATGCTAGCATTAACAAGCACTCCCTAACTGTCTTCAGAAAAAAATGTGGCATAACTAAAAATATCATCTCTGGTAAGGTTAAAAGATTTGGCTGCCTTCTTTCCAGCAGGATAAGGAGTGTTCTCTCTAGCAGCGTAAGGAACACTCTCCAGCAGAGCTGGGGGATAGCAATCAACAGCTCATGCTGTATCTTTTCACATTATCACAGATTTGTCAGTTGTCACAATCTGGAGCCCAAGCTTCCTGTTAAGATGCATGATTTATTTAGAAACAATGAACAATAATAAGTTAGTCAACAGATAAAACACTTTAAAAATACTGTTTTACTAAATAAATAAATCTATTTTTAGTGATAATATTGCATACACAAATAAATGGAAACCATTTCAAAGTACTGTTTCTGAATGCTGGATACATCCACACTAGCTTTGTTCAATCTGTTCACAGGCAGCATACAGAGAGAAAGAAACTGTTAACTCATTTCTGTAAAGCTGGGAATCCTGCTGAAAAACTGTAGGAAATTTCCCTGAAATAATAACTCTATGGGTCATCAAAAGTGTAAAAGCTGATTTGCAGCTCTCAGCTACAGTAAGGATTACATGAATATCTCTGAAGAAGACCACATTTAATTTGTGAGATGTGCTCTTCAGTTGCCTAATACCAGAAATACATCAAAACTAACAGAAACACTGTACCTAAGTGTTTCAACCACTCTACTGCTTTGAAATACCACTAAAAGCAAACACTGGTAAATTATGCTAATGAATATGTAAACTGGGCAAAAGCTGGTGGACAGATTACATGAATAATGTTAGTCCTTAATGTAAGAACAGGGGTATTAAAACACCTAATTGGAGCACTTCGTGCCTTTTCAGGTTGATATGCCATCCTAGCAAGGCAACTTACTTGACCTGTAAGATGATGTGTTTTGAAAGCTTACTATGAAAAGCACATACAGGCAAAGCCCAAAATCAGTAGCTCTGTCAGCACAATTTCTCACCTGGTAACCTTTCATTTTTTGTACAGTTTAAGAGCACCTGCACTGAATAGACCATAGGTACTTGTTAGCATTACAAGATGTGAAAACCAGAAATTTTCCCTCCTGTATTTCTCTGCAGAGTAATTTCCAGTTTAATCCACTGGCACGCTCTATATATAGAACCTATATATACACAGTACTGCTCCCACGCTAATACTCTAAGAATCACTATGGGACAATTGTTCCTCTGCTTTAGGCCTCTCTTATGAGAATACCTGACTTATCTTGAACATTATGCATGCCCAGCAAGGGATCAGTTAACAATTACCATATTGGGCAATACTGCCATTCACATTGAAGAGTACCTTATGTTGCAATGAGCCTCGGTGAATCATTGTGATTATTCATAGAGGAATGTGAAAAGGCACAAATATCAAAATCTGTTCTGTTCTTCTGAACATACAGGGTCATATGACATGCAATTCCAACTGCTTAGCCTTGCACTGGGAAAACTGGCAACCTTTAGAAAGTTGTTTTTATGGGAATATTCGGTTTGAGTAAAACTCACTTTTGACTCTCTGTTAAGGCCTGTTTGTCAGTTGCATCTCCGGACAGAGCAGGAACTCGTGCTCACACGTGCATTTCTGCAAGCTATGGCATTCAAATGACTCTCTACTTGTCAACATGCATGAACGTTACACATGCAGGCCCCTCTTGCACAGGATTTTTCTCAATAGTATGTTAATTCTGTAATTTGGAACACTTCTGAAGGTTTACTTTCCATTTACTTTTTGTTTTGCTTGTGCAGGCTTCCAAATTGTTTTTAAAATTGTCTTTTTAAAACAAATTATGACCACAATTCACCTCCTGAAAATAACTGAGTGACAGCAATTTAGTAATTTTCAGCCTGGGAAATCCCTTTCCCAATTAAGATTCCTGTTTTCTTTACTATTATAAATAAGCTAAGTAAAAGGACTGAAGTAAGTGATGACAAGTTCCCCACATGAGTTGTTTTTCTAATCTGTAATCTTATTACAACCTAATATTTGCAAGTAATGTTCAGTAGGAAGCAGAAAAAGCTCTCAATTCTAGTTCCTTCTCTACAGCTATTATAAGCAATGATTGATTTAAAAAATGTATTGCAAGAGTATTTGTGGGTTTTGCATCCAATAAAATTGTAGTGTACCATTATTCCTGCAAGTACTGGTAGTTCCCATAGCAATCAGCATAAATTTTATTCAAAATAATACAGTTTTAATCACTCAGGTTTCTTAGTGCTTTGTCATAAGGTAAAACTGCAAAGAAACCGGCCACGTAACAGCTCAGCAAGGGTCAAAAATACAGAATGTTCATAAATACACAAAGGAGGACTAAGAACAAAATGGAAATGGTAACTATTGCAGTCTAACTCACGATATACCCACATTTTGTTGTTTTCACTTCAGCATCTCATGAACTGTATTGGGAACGGGGGAAGGTAGGGAGGGTAATCAAGCAACAGAACCATCCCTGCAACCACAAGTGGGACTTAGCAAGGACACTTTGAGGGCAGCTGAGGACAACTATAAAACACATTAAAACTCAAATGGTGCAATGAAGGTGAAGTGGAACAGCTATTACGAGTTGTGTGATAAGATTATTAACCAGAGGGCTAAGCCCAAGCAAAACGAAGTATTGCTTCAAGACCTTGCCTAAATGCCACAAGACTTTACCTAAATAAATGCTTAACGGGTAATGTTTTACAGTGCAACTGGGCTCACAGAAGGCAATAGCCAAGTTCGTAGGTCCATCAAGAGCGATTAAGTGTATTGGCTGAATTACAGACTTCTGGGTAGGGATGCTGTTAACCATTTATTTCTAAAAAACTACAAGGATGTGTCATGGAAATTACTACCCTGTAAGTGCCTTGTTTCCAATACCCTTTTCCCAGGCATCCATTATGAGTCATCAAGGGGGGACAGTTCTGAGAGAGATGGGCTTTCAGTCTAACCCAGCAGAACATGGAAAACTGCTGTCATGCATCCTACACCAAGTCTAGTCTTTGAACACTTAGACTGCATCCTTCACTAAGGAGAACAGAATTTGATCAAAACTGGTTCTATCAGTTTAATAGTTTTGGTTTTGATTTTTTTGCTGCTTTGCCTTGTTCATCAACATGAACATCTTGTTAATCCAAGAGCTGATCCAAATACCTCTGAAGGAAGCATTTCTCTAAAATGAGTAGAGTCAGTTCCTATTATGACACCTACAGAATATTAAATTTCCTTCTTGAGATGTTTCACCCAAATCAGCTAATTATGTTCTCATATTTAGAACATACATGAGCAGAAACTAAATTCTAATTTTCTTTTTCAGTGCATTTTAATAGGTCTGTAAAACGAAACTGAAGATGTTTTCTCACCACCTGAAAATATTACAGTGCTGCTTTGCCTATAAAAGTGCTATTTATGTTACTAAAATGTCCACAGCAAGAAAAATAATTATGCAATGTGTTTGTATACAATATACATAGAGAGTTGTGGGGTCTTTTACATATGATTGCTGAAACTGATTTCTAAAAAAGGCATGGTGAAAAAAAAGGGGGGACGTTAATTCTTACAAGCTTTTTTCAGAGAAGACACAAGATCATCATAAGAACTTTTACAATAGGAAGCAAATTACTTAGTGAAGAGCTAAAAATACAGGAGTCCTGTCATATTTCTGAGTGTAAGAAGTACGAACATCTGGGCTTCTGACAATATTGCCCCATTTTTCTTCAAAAGCCTCAGGAACCATGGCATAAGTGCCTTGTCCTGTGATGTAGAAAATCTTGGCACCCCATCTTAAGAACTCTCATTTTCTCCTGTTGGTTTGTCTCAGTCACATTGTTTAAAATCAAAGTATTAGCAAGTTGGATTTAGCTGTGTGACTGCATTGAGATGCACACTTCATAACCTCATAAAAAATAAAAGAGAAAGCTCACATACAAGAGTGGGCAAGTGGAGCTACACTCAAGAAGAATGCTTTGATTCACAGTTGGGGTTTCATATACTTTACACTGTCAAAAGAGACTGAAGGTAAAAATATATAAAATGTGCACATCTCCAGATATTTTGTAATCCCTAGCATCAGCTGCTGCCTCTCACAGTGGGACAGCACTTGCCAGGGCAGTAAGAATAAATGGCCTCGAGTTGTGTCAGGGAAGGTTTAGATTGGATATGAGGGAAATTTTCTTCACTGAAAGGCTTGTCAAGCCCTGAAGAGGCTGTCCAAGGAAGTGGTCGAGTCACCATCCCTGGAGGGATTTAAAAGATGTGTAGATGTGGTGCTGAAGGCCATGATTTAGTGGTGGACTTGGTAGTGCTGTGTTAGCAGTTGGAGTCAATGATCTTAAAGGTCTCCTCCAACTAGGAGAAGGACTCATTCTATGAGTCACCTTTCCACTGATCTGTATGTCACTTTTATTTCCTAACAGTTTTTACTTTAAAATTCCTGAAATATCTAATAGTTGGCTTTTTCAAAAAAGTGCATTTATGTTAGCAGGTGAATAATGAATAACCTGTAGCATATTACATACACCATTGGCTACCCATATGTTGGTATTATGAGCTCAATTCTTAAACACTAACCAACACTGACTAAAGGTAATATGCACTACAAAACCAACACAAACAAGAACAGAACCTGATTTTGCAACTTCATTTAAGCTAGTTTATTTTAATCACTAACTTTTTGGGTAGATTTCAAGTTTGCCTAATACTTAATTTTACAGCTTGGCTGGTCAATAACATGCATCTCACAATTAAATGTAAGGCAATTGTGCTTATACACCTATCTGGTTTCACTATTTTAATGCTATTAAAAGTGTGTCGACAGGAAAGCAAAAATCTATTTTAGGAATTTAATTAGTTGCCACTTCTCGGCCCTGTGGGATTTTGTATTGCAGTGTAAAGATTACAGTAACTAAGAAGCAAAGATTCCACCACCTCACTGCATTTTAGGACGTTTCTCACGGGTATTGCTCACTTGGGTTTTTCTTTCTTCCCTTTTTTTGACTAGTTTCAAGCTCCATCCCACTTCTCCATCTCTAGTTCTTCAGGTTTTCGGCTCTAGTTCTTCATCTCTCTTCCTCGGTGTTCTCTGTTCTTCCACATTTTGGTTTCTTTTTTTGACCGGCTTATGTCACTGCTTTGAAAAGGACTGTGAAAGCTAGCTTGTCTGTCCGAAGGAACTTCTCCATCACAGCTACCCACTCTCTCGTTACAGACGGTCAAACCAGACAGCACAGCCGATGCCGCTGCTGTGCGCTGCCGGAACTGCTCCCCCAGAGCCAAGGCAGAAGTACCCCACCACAGGCGCATGACCCAGGCTTGTGTTGAAACCAGCAAACCCCTGCCTTTGCCAGACTTTTTCCAGCCCACTGGCGGCTTTTCACCATTGTAAGGAGCACTAGTACTGTCGAAAGAAAAGGGTTAATAGTTACAAAAATTCCAGGTTTCGCCCGAGGCAAGGCGACGGCGGCAACGACCCTTGCCAGCGCCGAAACAATCTCAAATATGGACAGCAGTCTGCAGATAAGAGTGATCAGTTGTTTCGGGTTTCCTGTGTAAAGTCGGGTGTGGCAGCAACTAATCACTCCTTTGGCTTAGTTTCTCCTTTGTTGTCATTTCGTATGTAAGACCTGGCTCATTTCTGAAGAGGTGGGCTAGGTTTGCCAGTTATGGCCTGGCGCCCTTTTCTGCACAGAACTGCAATAAAACAAGTACCTCGACTCTGTGACGACTGGTTTATACACACCGGGTAAAGAACCCAAGGTGGGACAACAGTAACTACGCCGGTGAAAGCCCTCGGTGCCCCGCCGCCCTCGGGCAGGAGGTCTCCGCCGCTTGCCAGCGGCTGCCTGAGCTAGCATGGCAGCAGCGCAACGCTTCGTGTTTTTCAGTGAGACGTGAAGCGAAGCCGCGTTCCGCCGTCTCACAGCCTCAGCTGTTGCCCATCTCCGCAAGGCGGACGGCGGGGCCACCTACACTGCAGCGTTTTAGGCTCAGTATCTGAACAGACGGAAAGGATTTGAGAGAGGCGGGCTGCCCCTCACCAACCCCCTCCGAAGCCAGGCCGCGGAGCAGCGGCACCCACCCAGTGAGGGCCGGGCCGGGGCGCGGCCGACAGGGGTGGCAAGCGGCTGGCCGAGCGGCTCGATGGCGCCGGCCTGCGGGCGGGACCAGCGCTCGCTCGCGGCCTCGGGGATGGATTCTCGGCGCGCGGCGTAGCTGGCGCCGCTAGCGCAGGCCACCATCTTAGAGGGCGGGCGGGAAGGAGGGAGGGGAGGGGAGCGGGCGGTGCCGCCGCCGGACGGAGCTCCGGGCACCTTCGCGGCTTCAGGTACCGCCGCCGTCGCGGGGACGGGGTGCGGCGAGCCCCAGGCGGCCGTGCACGGCGGGAGGCGAGCCGCGGGATACGCGACTACTGCCTTCTCAGCCCTGCTGCGCCTGTCAGCCGTCACCGGGGGTGTCGCGGGCGAGGGCCTTGCCCGCCCCGGCCCGTGGGTTTGATGGGGACGATACCAACCCCGCCTTGCTTCGGGACGGGAACTTTGCCCCCTCACATCGCGTGTGGGTGGGTGGGGGGTCGCCTGCCCTTTGCCGGAGAGTGCCGTGGTGGTGCGTCCGGGTGTAATGGCCAGGCTCCCGGCGGCCGTTCCGGCGTCCAGCGGTGGTCGGAGGCTGTGTGTGTCGCCCCCTCCGCTCGGTCTGCCGGACCTCGGCTCCCTCCCACGCACGTTTGTGGCTGCTGTGTTGGAGAAAGCTCTTTTCTCTCCCCTCCTCAGTTGAGCCGAGGCTGCCCGCCTTGCCCACGGAAGGAGGGCGATGATGTGTATGTAGCAAGCTGGCAGGTGACGAGCTCTCGTCCTGCCTCGCCTGAGCTGCGAGGAGGTTCGTGCTTCCCCCTGCTTGGGCTACGTCTCTCTTCTCCCCTGTGGTGCTTGTTTTACGGACGAGAGCAGGACTCTTCCTCCTCTACGATCCCCAGGGCTTGAACCATATTTCTTTCTCATAAGGCATCCACTTTTTTTTTTTTTTTTTTTTTTTTTTTTTTTTTTTTTTTTTTTTCCCTTAGTGTATTTAGGAGATTTACTCATTTCCTACGCGTTGTTCCTGCTACACTTTCTGCAAGCTATCTGTCAGCAGGGAGGAAGGAAGGAAAAGACCCCGTGCACTCTGAAAGCACGTTTGTGAACGCAGTGATTTTCCCGAATTCTAGCATGCCTGGAAGGCTCAGCTTCCAGATGCAGGAGTGATGGATAGTTTTAGAAGCTGCTGTGCTTGTTCTTATCAGAGATCTCTGGCTTCTTAAATACATCAGGCTTTGTCACAAGATAGATCTTGCACTAGACAAGATCTGATGGGTAGCATGTGAAATGGGTGTCACGTGTAGTGCTTAGCTAATATTAAATATATGGCTACGGGTGGCAAAGAAGAGGTTGCTCTGTACATGGTAACACTCGAAGAGGCCTTAGCAGCTTGTCCTGAGGGTTTTCCTAATGTTATTGGAAGAGCATAAGAGGATGATCAATGTCAGTTCCACTTGTCAACTTTCACGCTTCTGAACTGAAACAACTATGTTTCTAATTCGATGGGGTGACAGATGCTCGTGTCCAACAGGGCTGTAGTCGTAACTGGGATGCTGTATAACTCAATCTGAAAAGTATGTGGTTAGGTGCTCTGGTAGCTGGTAAAGACTCCAAAGTATACAACAGATTAATATTCTTCATTACTATTTCTATATAAGAAATTTTGTTTTGAAATTTTTTTCATAAGTTTTTTTTAGTAAGTGCTAAATAGGAAACTCTTTCAAGTATTCCATTTGCTCCTTAGATCCCAGGATCCAGCTGTGCAATGACGGTTAGATACTGTGACTGTTACGTTGTGCACTGCAAGATTCCTAAAACAACTCTCTATGTTAAGCTAAATTCTCTTATTTTGGTGCTGAAAATGATGTGTTTTCTGTGCAAATTCTTTTATTTAACTGAGAATGATGGTCTGTATTTGCGGTACTCCACACTGACGTTAAAAACTTGGTTTCAGTTTCTTTTGGGTCATTTGCTTCACTATATTCTGCATGAAGCTTTACTTGAGTAAAGATTATAGGGCTGTAGTGAATGTATTTGTCATGTTGAATAAGGCTCACTTTTCCTTCTCTTCTGAAGATTCTTGCTTTTGTTCTCATTGTGTGATACCCCATGAAAACTCAGTGGGAGTCAGAGCAAACTAACATTACTTGACTGCACATTTCCAGATTTGGAAGGATGGATGTGAATTGGGTCAGTTCTAGCTTGTTACTGGTTAGAGTCAAAGCCGTGTGTCTCTTGTCTTGAAAGAAATCAAATATAAAATGAGAGTCACCTGATGATGGTGGTAAAGGAGGAAGGTGGTGGTGTATCCCAGAACTTGTATTATTGGAGCAGCTGGTAGAACTGGAAAAACTAAACCTATTTCTTCTGTGTGCAGGCCTTATCTTGGAATGTTGTCTTTCAAATTGCATATGAAATAATCTTGAGTAAATACAAGGAAGAATTTCAAGTTGCCTTGCTTGTACTGTGGTTTGTGACTGAGCTGCAGTTCTGGCTTTCTTGTTATTCTTGTTATGTACTTTTTTTTTTTTTGGGTGTGTTTTCTTCATAGAACAGCTGGAAGCAATACTTCTGGTTTGCAGTGATTTAGCAGTTTCAACTTGCAGTCTTCTCTAATTGTCGACCCAGTAAAAGCTACTTCATATTTTGTGAGCTTTGTATGATTTTTGTTTTTTACAGTGGAACTTTTAATATGACAAAAGGTGATAATCTTATCTCTATAGAACTAAATGTGCAGATTGTGTATCTTAATGTGCAATGCAAGTATCAATGGGAGAGGCATGTCCTGTCCTCAGAAGTCACTTAATATGTGTTCAGAATGGTAGAGTAGGACAGGCCATTGAGCCTGTTGCTTTGGGTGTAATGAGCTACATGTGAACGTACATTGTAGACCTCATGGTGGGACCATTTTTTACTTTTGTGTATCATAAAGTGGTGACTCAGTTTAAGTGATCTAGGATGCTGTAACATTTTAAAAACCAAAATACAGTGTCATGACAAGGAAAGTTAACTTTGTTTTTTTTTTTTTTTTCTTCCCAGTAGATCTTCCTGTAACTGGCTGAAAAATGGTTCCAAAAGATGACACCACCAACTGTAATACTGTTAAAATGGTAAATAAAAAAAAAACCCACAAACCCAAAAACCCACAAACCAAACAAAAATACCCCACACTTAAAAAAATCTCCATTCCATTTGCTGAAAAATATACTATTAAATGCCTTTTAAATTAATATTCAAATTTCAGCTGGTACAAAGTTACATGACTTAAAAAGCATATTAATTTCCTGATAATCTAAAACAAAAGGCTGAAGTTTCTACTGTATTTGTTAGAGTACACTATTGTATGTACTTTTAAACCATCATTTCTGTTTCAGCTTACATGTTTTCTGGTGCCTGTGTACTTGATCAATTACATGTTTCGTAAGGGTAACGTCATGTTCTTGGAGAGAAGTGTCTCATAGAGTTCTTATTTTAGATGTCAGATACTATATTAATATGCTAAGTTTTCCTGAAATGGGTTAATTGTTGGCAATAAGCATTGAACTGGGTTCTGTGGGATTAGCTCCAGTCACAGCCCACAGCAGATTTGCCATGCTGATAGAGGGTAAGATACATGTCTTGCATAATGACTGAATTTAGGTGCAGGTTCTGCACTTGGTTACTTGAGTATAGCATATATAGATTAAGTAGGGGCTGACATTAATAAACTGAATCTCTTTCTTAGTGATATTTGGTACAGTGTGCATGGAGAAAAAAATTTTAAGCATGTGCTTTGTTATTATTTTCAGTTCTTTTAGATGCATAAATTAGACATGCACAAACTATTCAAGCTTTGTATGGATAAAGTCTGGATAAAGTATGGTTTAAGTCTTGGATGTCTGAGGTACTGATCTTAATCTCTAGTTAGGTTGGTAGCATAAGAAAAATACGACCAGCAGCTACAGTTTGTATGTGAGGACAGTGAAATAAATAAGTGATTAGGATCTTCAGTATGCATGGGCTTTGTTTTATAGAAGATAAGTAACCACATGCCTGTGTCTTAAAACTACATTTTTTTTTTTTTCTTAACCAGCTACATTCATTTGATAAACTGTGTGGTAAAGGACTTCAACTTGTTGAATGCTATGCAATGTGCAAATCTTGATGAGTTCAGTGAGGATTGAATCATAGGTTTGCTTGGTCCATCTTTATTGTCTACCTCTTAACCTAATTTGCATTGGATGAAAAGCGTCAGTTTAAATTTTAACCTCCTGTTCACAAACTTTTAGCCATACTTCACAGATAATAGAAGCTGAAAGGTAGGGTAAGCATTTAGGTTTGCACTTACTGTTACCTCTGTTGTGTGCACTGATTTGTGAGTTGTTAATCTAGGCTATGACTCCCATTGATGTGGGATATCCCTAAACCAGAGCTTAGTAAGGTTTCACATGAAAAACAATAATAAAAATTCCAGCACTTTCAGACAATGAAATTTGCAGCTTATTTTGGGTTTCCAGTTCCAGTTTTGTTGTGCCTTCTTTTGGAGCACTGTATACTTGCTAACATCTGGATTTGCAAATAGTTGCAGATTGGATGGTCTTGCAACTGGTCTAGTACATATTTTTTTTTTTTTTTTGCAAAGACCCTTATGTATGTTTCTTACCTTATGTAACAATTTTAAAGTGGATTTTATTGAATGTCTTTATAGGATCTGAGTTTAAAGAAGAAAAATATCTCAGTTTTTTTTAATACAGTAATAATACTGTATAAATTAAGAAAGATGGGTTTCCACAAGAAATAATGTGGAAGTCTTTTATATATTTCTAGATTATTTTAAGACCAAATAGTATACATGCTCTTCCACTACCTTCCTAATTCTGTTTAAATTATTTACTTAGGAATGTAGGCTGAAGACTTAAGGTCTTTCGCTGCATACTTTAAACAAATAGAACTTAACGTCATCAGGCTCTTCTTTCATGCAAGCCTCTTACATTCAATTACATAAGGAAGGGATTATGTTCTTTGAAATACCAAAACTAGTAAATGATTCTGTGTTCTTGCAATTCAGTGCCATCCTGCTAGCATGTTTGATGTGGACTGATTCTTAAGGTTCTATATCTGTATATCCCCAGAATTTAGGACAGGAACTGTAGCAGACACTTGTAGAACTTAAAATGTTTTACAAAGAGAAGTGTATGATTGTGGTGAATATACACAGACACACGATTTTTCTCGTATTTTTTTCTTTTTAGGAGACTATCTTCACTTTGACGTGATGTGTGAAGTTTATTAGCATTTTTTGTTTATTTACAGTTATTGTGAAAGGTATGTATGAGAAAAGTCAACCTTGTTATTTCTGTGTTTGTTCATGTTCATCAGAGCATGTTGCTGTCAATGTACAGAAAGCAAACAGAAACATGTGGAACTGTATTTCAGGACAAGTTCATGAGTACTGCTAGTTTGTCACTAAGTGGGATAACAGGTCTTGTCTAAAACTTGTCAAAGTAGTAGTTCTTATCTGCAAGTAAAGGACTCTGTCAGGCACACAGAAATATCTATAGTCAGATAACAAAGCACTGTCTGCTATTACTGTGACATTGAGGACCCCTCAACTTCAAGACATATTTATGGGTTCTTAAGTTAGAATTTAAAAATCTGCTCGGGTAGAAATGAAATGCTGCAATGTGTACTTGTGCTCTTAAATTGATATGTAACCTCTTCTCTAAGAAGTAGTAGATATTTTGTCATCTCTTCCTTCCTGCTGAGGGATCTTGAAGCAAGGGATTTGTACAAGCTTAATATAGACAAGTTGAGTACAATATTAAGCAACTACAGAGTGTGCACGGTAGTTGGGCATGATCTCTGTGCATAGTGTATATGTGCCATATGCTTTGAAACAGTGTATGGACAGAAAAGCTAGGGATGTGAGCATCTGATGTAGAAATGTCAAACTGATCATAAAATCATAGAATCATGGAATGGGTTGGGTTGGAAGGGATCTTAAATATCATTTACTTTCAGTCCCCTTGGGGTGTTTGTGGGGTTGTCTGTGGGCAGGGACATCTTCTAGTAGACTGGGTTATTCAAAGCCTCATCCAACCTGACCTTGAAGTGTTCGAGCAATTGAACATATGCAGCTTCTCTGGGCAACCTTTTCCTCAGCACTCTCAGAGTGGAGAACTTCTTCCCTATATCTAATCTAAATCTACTCTCTATCAGTTTAAAGACATTACCCTTTGTCCTATTGCTACATACCCTTGTAAAAAATATCTCTCCGGCTTTTCCTGAGGGCCCTTTTTAGGTACCAGAAGGCTGCAGTAAGGTCTTCCTGAAGCCTCCTGCAGCCTGAGCAAGCCCAACTCTCTCAACCTGCCTTCATGGGTGAGGTGCTGCAGCCCTCTGATCAGCTTTTTGAGACTACTGTGATTCCTTGCTGACTCCAGCTACTTCCAGCCCTCCTACCTGCAGCACATAACTGGTGGAAGGCAGGATTGGTTTCTATTTCTGGTATACCTTGTTGCTGTTCATGCGTCAGGCTATAGTAGCCTGAGAAAGAAAAGAGATTTTTTTCTTCTAGCTCCTTTGGAACTCTTATGCCCAGCTTCCATTTTTACCACATATTACACAAACACATGAGTAATTTCTGGTCTATATATAGTATAACTTCATATAATGGCTTGTAGGCTTATAGTTTTAATAACATAAAGGCGAAGTGTAGTCTCTGTTAGACCAGTTCAGAAAAACTGGAAAAAAAAAATTCTTTATAAGCTTTCAAGCATGAAAGCCTTTCTTTTGGTATACTTAAGTTTAAGATAATATCCCTATTTGTTCTCTCTTCGAGAGTAAATACGTTTTCCTTTATTCTGTGTCAAATACAAGCTGCAATTCCTTGCTGCGCCTTTCAATAACTTTGCTGCTCCCTGCTTACAGGATTCTGCTTTCTTTTGTCAGTCCCACCATTTTATCAGAAAAGCAGAATAATTACCCAGAACTGATGCCCACACATGGAATATATCAGCATAGATCTAGTTGCATAATTATACTTTAGGAACTTTGCCTTTTGATTTTTCTTTGGAAGGAAGTCATTTGAGAAATGGAGAAAGAAGTGTCATGATTTGAACATGGCAGAGACTATACTACAAAGGAGAGGCATGAGTCAAAGGCAGGAAACAGGCTAGCGATCTCAAATTCACTTGTGTATGTGTAGACATTTAAATCATTCATCTGAGGAACAGACTAGTCTGGCAAAAAAATGTTACTTCCTCACTGAGGGATCGTGCAACTGTCCCATAAATAATTTGAGAAGACAGCAAGTGTTTGTATGTTGATTTGTGGGAAGAAATTTAGATTCACCAAATTGTATTTAGCAGCACAGATCACCTCTGTTTACTGAGAGAGTCAGGAACTGCTCCATGAAGGTGAATTAGATTTCAGTCCCTTGAGGAATTGTCTCAAATATAAGTGAGTGTTTGAGTTTGTAATGATAAATAGCAAAATATGTTGTGTAATCTGTAGCAAATTAACTCTTCGGTATATATTTTAAGAACCAATATGTGTATCATTGAACTACCATATACATATGTTACTGCAGTTGATTAGAGACCATGTAAAATAGTCCAGTACAAGTAGATCCATTAATAAGATATCAGTCTCTATCACTTATATTTGAAGGTTTTTAATCATAAAATTGAAGGTTTTCTAAATTTAGATCTTCTAATACGTAGTCATAAAAATCTGCATCCCCTTCCAGTAGCATTAGTGGGTACAAGAACACAGGTAGGTCTGATGTGCTTGTGATTAACACTTGCTGGAAGTAGGTAAAGCAGGTCTTGTAATTTTTTTTGAGTTAAAAAGCAATGTTTTTAAAAGCTTGTTTGCCTTGCCCTTCTTACTATTTGGAAATTACTTCAGTGACCTCTCTTCTTTTGGAAAGTAGTGATTTCTTAAGTGTTTTCAGTAACCTTAATACTTTCAGTGCAAGTTCTGCAAAGTCAAGTCCTCTAAAGTCACAATGTACCACTTTTTTGACCCACCCAAACAGTATCACTTTTGTTCTCTTGTGTTTACTCTCAGTAGTTAATAAAACAGAAGTACTCTGCCTTCTGAAGGAAAAGGAAAGAAAGTTGGTCATTAGCTATTTACACACTGCTGTAGTGCTTGTCATAAATGTTAATGTTTTAACTGCAAATAGACTTCTTCCTAATGGGAATTTTTACAGCTCGAGCCGTATCTTCAACATTTTCTGTTGAGCAGTATATTCTTACTTCTCCAGTGAAAAGAGTTGGCTATAAGCATTTGAACCCAGCTGTGCTTTTCGGGTAATTCAATAGAATTGGTTAAACTGACACCTTTCTATTACAGCCTTCAACACAGACTTCTAGGAACTGTTAAGTGTTTATAGGAAACCGAAAACAGATTTGTGTGTGTCAAAATCTGAAGTTGTTTGTGTTGTAATTTCTGGCAAGGCTGCATGGCTTTTGTACTAGATGACAAGCGTGACGCTAGTTTACTGCTGTAGTCTTGATTTTTCAGAATACAAAGTTGTCTTAATTGGTTATTCCTGTGTGGAGCATACCAAGGCACAGTCAAAATCATCATCAATGTTTTGGATTGTTTTTTCTTCAATGGGCAAAGCTTTCTGCTGCATATATTGTATGCTTACTCTTGCTTTGACAGGCTCTCGCTAGAATTGGTGTGTGCCTATGTTTCATAAATTACCAAATAGATACATAATTTTTTTGTGTTCAAGTGCAAGTGTAATTAAATTTTGTAAGTTTACAGGTAAATATTGTCTACATTTTTTTCTTGAATCACTTTATGCTTTGAAGGATCATAATTTACCTAAATGTGTTTATGTCTCTTTGGAAATGTTTGTTGATTGCTTATCTTTAAACATGTTTCTGTCTATCTTTAGTAGAATTGTATTTGACATTAAGCTGACATCAGAAATCACTTTGATGCTTTTAGTATCTGAATTTGCCAAAACACAATGGTATTGTAGCAGAGAAATTCCAAAAAGGCATTTTCCCCTAATGTCTCTGAAAATCTCATGCCAAATCTGTCAAATATGTGCTTTTAAACAAACACAAGCATGTGTTACCTGGCATACTGGCTCCATTTCAAGTATAAACTCCCCATACTGTTTGTTTGGGTTTGTTTTCTTTGTTTTCTTTTTTTGTTTGTTTTGTCACTGTAATCATTTGGGTTTTATTCCTTTATCAATCTTGGAACAGATTACAAATGGTGTGGATTTTTATCATGAATCGAATGAGCTCCCAGAGCAGTTCAACCACTCAGCGTAGGCGAATGGCTCTAGGAATTGTCATTCTTCTCCTTGTTGATGTGATATGGGTTGCCTCTTCAGAACTCACTTCTGTAAGTATGGCTCCATGCATCTTAAAAGGGAAATAAAGGCCTATTTAAGAGACATATTCACCAGAAACATCGTAAATGACTCAGTGAGTGTTCTAGTGTAACCTTTAACCATCTTTTCAGTACTGGAAGATGATACCCTTTGGGTTAGTTTGTATCCACTTAAAGTTACAAATAAGATCAACTCCACCATGGTTGCTTCAAAACAGAAGGTGTTATTGATGACTTGAAAATTCAACATAAGTTCATATCTATGTGCTCTAATTAGGGAATTAATTTTGTTGATTTCCCTAGTGATTGAAGTAATGCCCATATGTTGCCTGAGCAGTAGTAGTAGTAAACGAGCTATAACACTGCAGGCTCAGTATGGTAGATTATACTTCAGAACATCTAGAAGTCTAGGAGTAAAGGGCTCGAGTCCTAGAGCTCAAGCCCTAAAACTGCGGACAAGTTTGTCATAATAGAGTTCATATATTCACCATCTTGAAACTGATGTAGTCTTTACTTCATGTTAAGTTTTATGACTTAAAACAGAGATTTAGCAGTGGAAATTGAGTTCTAATAAATTTTTGTCAAATTCAGGTTTTTGAACTGTAAGTTGTTGTGTTATGTATTGGTTTGGAAACTAATAACTAACAGCATGTTAGTATAGCTATTACAGTTTTTAGTTATTACAGTAATAATTTTTTTTTCCAATGAGCTGGTAGAGTCATTATTGATACTGACATGTTACTTAATCAAAGTAATCTTCTCTGATTTGTGATTACTATGCTATTGCTTATGAAAGTGGTCTTTAAATTTAGAAAGCATTTGTATTTTCAGTCCTGTTTGAGGCCAGTGGCATCTCAATTATGTCGCATGCTTAGTTATAAGTAATAAAGAGCTTTTGTCCTTTGGCATTGTATCTTACAAAGTGGCTCAGTGCCTCCTTGTTGGAACTGAAGATAACTTGTCAGGGGATACGCCAGACTAGGTAGGGCCACTTGTGTCTTTTGGTTATACATGCCAGTAGTTGCAATACAGTCATTTTGTGAACCAGACTGTGCTGGAATATCTACTTAAATCTGGTCATTTATTTTGTGAATTCTCACCTAATTAGTAATTTTGGATACTGCAATTATTTTCTTTCCACAGTATGTTTTTACAAAGTACAACAAACCTTTTTTCAGTACGTTTGCAAAAACATCCATGTTTGTTCTATACCTCTTGGGATTTATTGTTTGGAAACCTTGGAGGCAACAGTGTACTCGTGGATTTCGTGGAAGGCATGCAGCTTTTGTAAGTATTGTAACTCGGTAAACATTTTGATAGTTGCTGAAGTTTGTACTGGAAAAAAACCCATGATAGGGACAAGAGAAAAGCAGAGTTTACTATTTGAGAAATAGTACTTTCAGAAATGCAGTTCTGAACAGAGTCATGGTACAGCAAGACATGGCAATCACAGTAGTTGTCTTTGAGAGGAATCGTAAGAAGTGCTGTACTGGGCCAGACCATTGGCCCACCTAGGCTGGTGTTTTATCTTGAACAGTTGCAGAGAATATTTCTTTTTAAGAAGAGTTTCTGAGACTCACCGCTGTTGGTTCCCTTTTACATCCCCATCATCTGTAACCAATAGAATCTGAATTTGAATTTTGTAGTAGTTGATTTTTGTTCATGACTCTCTTTGTTTCTGGCAGAATTTTGAACTGCTTGCTAAGAGATTTCAAGGTGTTCAAAGTTAAGTTTAGGAAAGGCGGTAGAATTAAGTTTTTATAATTGTTACAGCCTTTATGAGTGAATGACTTTCTCTTGCCTGTTCTATACCTAGACATAGTTTGTACTAGACTAAAATTATTGTCATGTTACAGAAATTTTTCTCAAGGAAATTAATAAGAGATGCTGGGAAGAGCACTTGTTCTGTGCCAGTGTTTCAAAATGCTGAACAGCAGGACTCAGGAAGCAGTAAGGCGTTTGGCCTGATACTAATCTGACATTAATGCTGCAGAAAATGTGATCCAAGAACATGCTGTTAATCAGCATGTCTCTATAGAAAATAGTTTGTGCAAAAGGAACTGACTTCAGTTCTTCTGGACATGTTAGATTTCACTGATACTGACAGCTGTAGGCGTAACATGTTTAACTTGACGTGTTGCATGACATTAAGACAAATTTTATTTAAAAAAAAACCAACAAGACAAAAAGCAACATAAACCCCTAAAAATCAACCTCCCCAAAATTAAATCTTTGGTTTAAAAAAAACAAACAACCTCACAGAGTTGTCTGATAATCTTGAAGTAATTTTTGCTAGATCAGCTTTTAATACCCAGTGTCTGTGTGTAGTATGGCATGTCCTAGGCTTGATGCTTTTTCAGGATCTTCATGTGATATAATTATATATAATGTTATAATGGAAATGAGCAGAATTTACAGGTTTGTTGCTGACAGTAATGACAAATAACAATGATGAAAGTGCTGAAGGATGGTTAGATGGACACAGCAGTTATATTTATTAATCTGAGCTCATGGATGGAATATGTGGCTATTGCCTAGTGTGAATTGCAGTGGTTGTATTGATCAGCTGAACCTTGTGTAGGACTATGTTTGATAAAGAGATAACAGGAACTCATACAGCAAGGAGTGCTCAATCTGTGGCAGTTTGTGTGTGGCACTCAGTGCACCACTACTTGAATCCCATTGTTTTTTCTTTCTAATCCTATAAAAAGTAATTTTTCAAATAATCTGTAGGCAGTATCCATTACTTTTTGATGTTTGCATATTTCAAAGGAACAGTGCAGAGACAGGACTGTGTCCAGTTAGAATTTTTTTTTTCATTTATTTTAAATTTTTTTTCCTTAGGAGTTCAGGTAAATATTCCCCTGTACTGTTGCTACAAGTGCTTTTTGAAATGTCTTGTGTTTATTAATCTTGGATAGAAGTTACACATTTATAGAGTTTTATTCCAATAATGATTGCTTAGGTAGTTATCCGCGGTAGAGGCTTTGCTAAATAGATTTCTTATCAGCATGGTAGAACAGCAAGCTGCAGGCCAGGCAACAGGGGTGGTAGTGATTATAAAGCTGCAGGAAGAATGACACTTGACCTCATCCTAATTTAAGTCTGGTTAAAACTAAGGCAGAGTTCCAAGTTTTTATGCAAAGGAACTTTGCTTCGATGAAATGCGGAAACAAGAGGCTTGCTGTTAATACATGCACAATAATTTAGTGAAGTGTGTTTTGCTATGGACTGAACTTTGCAGGTTTTGACATTCTAGCAGCCTGATCCTGCACTGCTACCTGGGTAGTTTAATTCAGTGGGGTTCTCAAAGAAGTACAAGGAATTACTGCAATTATTTACTGAACTTGTAAACCCTCTTTTTCTTGGGGAGGAGCGCTAGAGGGAGAGGGGGAATTGTGATAAAGTTGTGGAAAAGTGTATTAAAAAAACTTATTCTCAACAAATTTCTGTTGTTAATAATTCTGCCTGGATAGATTATTACATTTAAGATTCTGTAATTAGTTTGCAGATGCTGAAGGTTATTTTGCTGCTTGTACAACAGATAACACTGTAAACAGTTCTCTGGTAAGTGCCTTAGTTTGTGAAAGTCAATGAATTACAGCAGCATGACACCATTGTCCTGACTTACTGTTTCTAAAATAGTAATAGTTTTTGGCAAAGAGGGTTGGTAACCTGTGCATTATTAATAAGTGCTGCAACTAATGACATGGCTTATCATGAGAAATCCAGGTTCTTAACTCAGTAAAATGCTTACTTGAATGTTTCTATTGTAGTTTGTGAAAGAAATGTTTATCATGCAAAGGAAACCTTTACATGTTTAGCTCAGTAGCTGCCAAAGCAAAACATGAAGAGCTAGTTAGTGATAAAACCAAACCGTTTTCAAGATTAGAAACCACAACTGAATCATTCAGCTAGCTGAGTATCTTGTACACTGTGATTTTGCATTGCATTTTGAGAGAGGAAATGGGCTGCCTTTTTTCTTCCAGTGGATGGAGTAGCTACTGCTTATTGAATCAAATGTCAGTACTGGTGTGCTGCTGATAAACTGCATTGCCAGATGGTGTTTTTGTGGTGATTTTCCTCGTCCATAAATGATGGTTTGTTATGCCCCTTTTGATCACAGACTGCTGCTTAATCTGCATACCTAAATCAGAGTCCACATGCAGAAATATATCCAAACCACAGAACTTCTAAAGTTCTCACCGTATCCGTAATAGAGCAGGGGGAGGCAATTGAGTGTTGACACACTGTCCTATGGGTGTTTTATACCAAACAGGGAGTTGAAGAGGGATTTTTCAGAAATTCCATTCTTTGGGGGCTTTTTCTAACTTTATTTAACCATGTTTAGGAATAAAATCTTCATCTACTCAATTCATTAAGATCATCTGACTCTAGAAGCAGGATGTATCATTAACCATGAATAATTTTGCATTAATTTAAATGTCCACAACAATTTCAGTCATAAATGAGGAGCCTAATGAAAATGCAACTGTGAGATCTTTTTCATTACTTCACACTGTTGCAGTTTATTCATTTAATTTAAGCAAGCACCTTAAAACTCGCCTTGTTTAGAAGTATTTTAAGCAAAACTTCTGCAAGTGTCTTAGATACTGGAGTTCCTTTCACAAAGTTTTTTGACTTTTTGTCCCAGTTCATGAGGTTTTAGGGTCATGGGAGCAAAAATGAGTATGTGTTCAATTTTGTATCTGTAATCTGGTTTTTATGTTCTAGTACATCATTTGGGCAGAGGCTGTAGATCAAATGAAATGTTTTTCATGAGTTCTTTTAAATTGTAGGTTTTAATTTGAGTTTTGTGTGTGTGTGAGGAGGTACACAGAAGTGAACAATTACTTTGGAGTTTTCATAATGTTTAACATAAAAAAAAGATTGTGTATGAACATTGGCACTGCATGCAAAACTCCTTCGTTAAATTTCATTCACTTAATATTCACCAAGCTTTTGTTGATTTGGTTTTCTAATTCACTAAATTATTTCTTTTGCTTATAATTTAAATATCCTGCTTAACTGTATTTTTACTTATGCCGATTCATTTCAGAGTGAACCTTTATATGTTCCTGTAAAGTTTCATGATTTGCCAACTGAAAAAAATGACAGTAATAATAGTGATGCAGACAAAAGTGAGTAAAGACTTCTGGAATGCTGAAATGCTAGATCTTTGGTGAAGGAGTTACCTTCCTCTTTATTGGTATAACTGTTGTCATGTTGCAGGACTTGCCTCTTATTATTTTTTTTTTTTTTTTTTTCTCCATCTTCTTTTTTTCTTCCTTAAATCTCTTATTGCATGAATTGCAGTCTCATATTTACTTTCAGGTAGAGAAAACATAGGCCTGTCGTTCAGTTTACCTTTCTTGGTCACTACAGATCCAGCCTATGTTTATCTCAAGGGACCAGCTGGGTTCAATACTTGTGATTCTTTCCTTCTGGGCTTGTATGACCAGCAGCAGTGAGTCAGCCTCTGGAAAAACAAGCTATTGTCCTTTTTAGAGCAGGAGCAAAGCAGTCAAAGTAAGAATTTTAACAGTCTACATGCATTCTGATTTTATTTAAGCCTCACTATCTTGTGATAGTAGCTGAAACAGGCCTAACTGCCCCAGACAATTATGGAAAAGTTGGCTGTCAAAGAATCCAATTATCTGATCCTCAGCAAAAGAGTCCCTGCTTAGAAAAGCAAGTCTCTTAGGTGTTGTGTTAAGAGCCACTTTGGTAGGCTCTGTCGTCCTCTGATAACACGCATTAGTCACTTCAGGGCTGTTTGAATTGCAGCTTTTCCCTTTGCTTTTTAAAGGAAATTAGCTACTGTTTTGTCCTGAATTAGGCTAATATTTATATGTACTGTGTAATGGTTTCCTCGAACAGGAAACTAATGATACTTATGATGCCCTTATAAATAAAATCTGATTCCAAGATTAGTTAGAGGGTAGATTTAAAGTGAGCAAGTGACCTTACGATCTCTGCTAATCTTTGAGATTTCTCAGACTATCTCATCCTTTGAATGAAACACTGCAGTTAGGGAAACAGGTTTTGGCTGTTTTGACTATTAAACTTTGTCTGGTTTTTGCTCTTTAACTATTAAACAATTAAAGAAAATCTTACGTGTAATTCTTAACACAATTCCCACCTGAAAAAAAAAATGTTGTTAGCATTTTTTGAAAGGGAGGAGGGATGAGACTTTTCATGGTTTTTGTGGGTGGACAGCTGTACTGATTGAAAGCAGTAATTTTACTTTGTCTTGTTAGTGGCCTATCAAATGGCAAAATGCTAGTTCAATAAATGAAAATAATGGCATATCTTCTGTTTGGATAAAACCCTGTCATTTGTGAAGTATTGTGATTGATACCGTCTTAGAACATCATAGTTTTATTTGCATATTGTGTTGGCTTAAAGTTCATTAATAACATAAAACTTCTTTTTTTCTAACTTTTTCTTTTCTTGTCTTTTCTTTCTAAGCTCCCAAAAAGCCTCGAGTAAGGTTCAGTAATATTATGGAGATTCGACAACTCCCATCAAGCCATGCATTGGAAGCGAAGTTGTCTCGTATGTCATACCCAACAGTTAAGGAGCAGGAATCGATATTAAAAACTGTAGGAAAACTCACTGCAACTCAAGTAGCAAAAATTAGCTTTTTCTTTTGCTTTGTGGTATGTGCTCCCTTCTTTCATAAAATTTAAATATTGATGCAATTAAAGCTTGTCTAATAATAGTGAAACAGTATGGAGATCATTTGCATTCTTTATGACTTTATAAATAAAAATAAAACTGCCCTCGTGCTGGACATGAAGGTGCAACTTCATATAGGGAGGCTAATAAAAAGAGATCCTGAGTGTGTAGGTAACTGTAAGGTCAGTTGTAAGATAGCCAAGATTCCATGCCATCTGTCCAGTACTAAGTATGTCTGATACAGCGAAAGTGCAGCTGGTGAGGAGTCTGGAGAGCAAGTTCTGTGAGGAGTGGATGAGGGAATTGGGGTTATTTAGTCTGTAGAAGGGGAGGCCAAAGGTGGGTGTTGGTTACTTCTCCCTAGTATCAAATGATAGGACAAGAAAAAATGTCTTCAGGTTGTGGATTGGATATTGGGGAAAATTTCTTCAATGAAGGAGTAGTTAGGCATTGGAATTATCTGCCCAGGCAGGTGGTGGAGTCACTGTCCCTGAATGTGTTCAAAGAATTTGTAGACATGGCACTTTGGGTCATGGTTTAATGGTCATGGTGGTGTTGGGTTTGATGGTTGGACACGATGATCTTAAGTCTTTTCCAACCAAAACAATTCTGTGATTCTATTAAAATCTGGTGTTACATGTATACAGGCTGATAATTGCTGCAGTGAGACTGCCTGAGTTAAATGTCACTATGACTTTTCTGGGCCATCGCAGAAGGAGCACCATCTCAGGTTTCAGCGTGGCATTGTACCCTGCAGTAGTATGAAGAGAACATAGTTAATTGTCCTTAAGCTCCATTGAGGACTCCAGTATTTATTTACGAGTCTGTTAGTTGATGATGTCTAGAGGAAAAAGAGAGAAGTAGAGGAAAAGAGAAGTAACAGTGGCATTTTTGAGAGACAGTAAAAATGTAGAAAGTAGATCAGTGACAGCTTTTCCAGAAGTAGTTTCAATGATACTGCCAAACAAGCTGTATGTAGTGTGGACCCACCACAGCTTTTCCTCAGGAAATAGTGCTCTTTAAACATTTAAAATAATAATTAGAAATAATTAGTACCTGTTGATGCATGGATCAGAAAATGGTGATGTAATGTTCTGGTTGTATACATAAAGAACATGCAAGCAGCAACAAGACAATAAGCTATCCATTCACTATTTTGAATGGATAAAACAGCTTGAAGAAGATTTAAAATTCTGTGTATCTGTTTTTATATATCTACACAGGCAAATTTTCTAGAGTAGGGTCCTCATGTTCAAAACAAATCCTGTTTAACCTATTTTCAGAGTGTTGTTACTGCTGACATGTATGTGTATTTCTTCTTGGACTGTATTTCCACCAAAGACTTCAGAGAGTGGTAACCTCAGGTTGGACTTGATGGTCCTTGGGGTCTCTTCCAACCTTGGTTATACTGTGATACTGTAACCTCTCTGAGGATAGATAGGAGACTTTATTATTGAGATCTCAATCAAGAAATGCCACTTGTCTCCTTTATGGAGGAACTAACAGACAGGAATCCTTCCAAAATATTTTTGAGGTATTGAATAAAAGTAATACCTTTTGGGTGGAGATGTACCAATTTCAAGTACTCTAAAAAAAGCCTTATTAGGGTGACTAATGTCCCATGCATCTCTGAAATTTCTTTGCAGCCCTTGTGCAGCTGTCATCTTGAAGCACTTGCAAAACAAGTTGAAAGTACCTTTAGTTATTATAGAATAGCTATTATAATACAATTTTAATTATTTAATTAGTTTTAAGTTCCAAAGCCTGTTATTTCATTATTAAACACATAGTTGAATGTGATTGGTTTGGACTAGTTCAAATTTTGCCTCTGTCTTTTAACGTACTTGCTACTTTAGTAGAAGTTAGAAATCTGTTTAAAGTAAAAGCCTTGTTCTGATTTTATTTTTGGATACATAGGTGGTTGGATTTTTTTCTGTAAGTGGAACTTTATTGCACTGAGAATCTTCAACTATGTTGTTGCTGTTTAATCACAATTAATTTTCCCCCCCACAGTGGTTCTTGGCAAATTTCTCTTACCAAGAAGCTCTGTCAGATACCCAAGTTGCCATAGTTAATATCTTGTCCTCAACATCTGGTAAGTTTTATTTATGCCACCAAATATGCATTATAAGGCTGTTTATAGCATAAAAATGCTTTGGTTATGAGGGACTTGTGTAATGATTTACTTGTGGTTTTGGAGGAATAGTAAGGCTTAAAGCCATTGAAAATGCATTTAGAAATTCCATTATGTACTTGCAGGGGTTTGGGCTATATTCATCATTACCTTCCTTTTTGCTTTTCAAGCCTCTGTGTGTGTTCTTCTGTGGTTATGGCTGTGTATTAAGGAATGTGATTTAAAGGAAATGTGATTTCAAAGTAAAGCAAAACTTGATTGTATAAATGCTTCTTAATTTCTCTTGCAGGGCTTTTTACTTTAATCTTAGCTGCAGTCTTTCCCAGTAACAGTGGAGATAGATTTACCTTGTCCAAATTATTAGCTGTAATTTTAAGGTAAGATAATGGTCAAGAATTTCCTGATAAAGTGAGAGAACAACTATATGTTCTGTACCTGTGGTATGTGTGACAGTTCATTTTTTAAGAACTGCTTGTTTTGCAGGTAAATTGAGCAAATTAATTGAAGTCTTCATACCAATTACCAACTCTCATGCTCCTGTAGGCAGTTAGATTAATTACATATTACTGTTGGAAATAATATGAACTTATTTTCTTGTTGTTTAATTATGGTTTCTTTATTTTAGTGTAAAATTTTGGGGGAAAGGAATAGGCTTGGCATTCAGTGTTGTCAGCCTGTGTCATTAAATGTCATGTGCATTGTTCAGAGAAGTTAAGAGGAGGAGGCTGGTTGTTCTTAGCTTAGGGTCAAGCCTTGGTGATAGAGAACCCCTTTTGGGTTCTCCAAAAGTGGATTTTGGTAAGCAAAAATTACCTAAAGCTAGAGCCATATTTTAATACTGTTCTTCTCCCTTTTTCTGACTTGTAAAAACATTCTTGGCTTTAAGTAGCATTTTGCATTTCTTCTCTTTTGCTAGCATTGGTGGTGTGGTACTTGTTAACCTTTCTGGATCTGAGAAATCTGCAGGAAAAGATACAATAGGTATTTTACTTTTTTTCTTTTCTTTTTTTTTTTTTTCCATCCTAGGCTATGCAGTGATGAGTACCATCTTTTGACAATACCCAGTAGGTCATATAGCAGCCTGTATATTTCTATTCATGTAACATTTCACAGTCTGACTTTTCAGTTTCAAGTTCTGAAACTGGACACATGATTTCCAGCCCCCCCCCCCCAACATGTATATTTAAATTGGGAAAATATTTGGATTTAAAATATTTCTGTATTTTCCCATGCTTTTCATATAGTAATGGATTCTGTAATAAAAGAATTTATCTCTGACAATTTGCCAATAGGTGTATGATTAGGATAATTGATCCTGAATGTGCATAACATGTTTGACAAGTCTTAAATGAGATTTTTTTGTTTCTTTTTCACAGGTTCCCTTTGGTCTCTTGTAGGAGCAATGTTGTATGCTGTCTACATAGTAATGATAAAGAGGAAAGTAGATAGAGAAGATAAACTTGACATACCGATGTTCTTTGGTAAGACTAAAAATAACTGTATCCAAAGTTTTAATTCAGACTGTTGTTAAATTGTTTCAGGCATTGAACTGAGTGCTAAAGGGGTTCAGAAATGCCAAGGAAGTAGAGAAAATCCATTGTTTCATGGTTGTGAGTGCTTCAGGGACTGTTATGTCTACAGCCTTAAGAGTGAAAGATAACAGTACCTGTAGGAATGCAGAGAGTCCCTTTGGACTCAATGGATTTTTTTATTTTCCCCAATAAACATCTGATACAGTTGTTTGTGAATTTGAGGTAGAGTTACTTATATTCCTTTGAAGGATTTACAATACGGCTTTGTTGCTGCTTTTATGTACGCATGTCATTAAAATAGCAGAGTTTGGCTGAGATGTTGAACGATGTTCCTTGTGATTCACTTAATATTGTTTTTATACTCAGGTTTTGTGGGGCTGTTTAATCTGCTGCTGCTTTGGCCAGGGTTTTTCCTTCTTCACTATACTGGGTTTGAAGCATTTGAGTTTCCCAATAAACTGATATGGATGTGCATTGTCATTAATGGCCTTATTGGAACAGTTCTGTCAGAGTTCCTCTGGCTATGGTACGTACCACATGCTTTGTATATGTTCCGCGTAAGTTGTCTTACTTGTGTTCTCAGATGTTGTCTTGGTAGGTTTTTTTTGGCTTTTTTTCCCTTTTATTTTATTGGGTTTGGTTCATTTGTTTGTTTGGTTTCCTGCTCCCCCCCCCTTTTTTTTTCTGTCCATATAGGCAATTTGAGTTAGAGGATGTCATCCACCATGTCACAATGTCCTGTTCAAGAGCATCAGCTAACTCTGTAATATTGATTGATACCAAGTGCTTAGCTCATTCCAGAATTAACTTTTTGAGAGGAAAAGACTATGGTATATGATTGCAGGGGTAAGAGGAGAGCATAAATTTCTGTTGTGTCAGTTCAGATTCCATGCATGTCAGAATCTAGTATTCTATAATTGACGTGTTTGTTTAAATCTTAGAAGGACTTAATGAGCTAAATCACACTAGACTGTATTAATCATGAAGATACAGCAATTCAAAAAGCAGTCCAGCTTTCATTTAATAATTTAATTACATGATAATCTGGATAGGTTGACAATGGAAGATTGAACATGAGACTGATGAATGGCTCAAGAGCTGTAGCTGGCAAACCTTTGTATAGCTCTTAGAAAGGCAGTGTTATTGGTGAACTCTTGGAGTCAGGATTCCCAGCCTGAGAGAACTGAGCTCTTCTGAGCATTAGGTTAAAATAGGGGTGAAAATTATACAGGTTCCAAAGTTCCATTTTATTCTGGAAATGCTTAGGAAGTGTTTTCAAAACAAGGTATGCTTCCATACAGTTACTCCGTGGACAAGGTCAGTTTCAGTGCTGTATTTTGAATAGGCTTGTCAGTTTGTGAGCTTTTGCCAAGAGATTTTGAGCTTCAGGCTCTCAAGTCTTTGGTAGAGAGAGACTGGAAAAGCTTAGGGATAGATACTCTGAAGCAGGGACATCTGTAATCCTAGGATCCTGAGTTCTATGACAGTACCACAACAAAAGATTTCCCTGGAGTTCCATGAAAACTTGGTTGATTGGTTGATCGTTTTGTTGATTGGTTGGTTGTTTTGTTTATTTGTTTTCCGGTGAAGTTTTAAATTATTTAGGAAATCTAAACATGGTATTTTTTGTTAGTTGGCAAACTCTCACAACAGTCCAAGTTATAAATGCATTGTAGCGTGTGTTCCTTTTGTAATTTGTTTGTTGATAGAATATTTTTGTGATGTTAATAGCCTCCTGTAAGATTAGCTGGTAAAAAGGTTATGTGCAATTTCATCATATGGAAAACAGACAAACAAAAGACCCAAACAAACATCCCAAAGTTAACAAAACCCCAGAAAGCTCAAAGTTGGCTCTCATCCAAAAATCAAATATTAGCATAGGGTTCGGTACATCAGTGTGCACAGTTTATTCATACACATGCTATTTGTGTAATTACTTAGAATGATAATCCTGTCAATTAAAGAGCCATTTTTATTCCCTGTTCATTTTACCTAGAATTTTGGAGTACGACTAATTTCAGTTTGTGCTGACATCATCCTTTTACCTGTCCAGTGTGCCACTGCTCTGGTCCTCTTTCTTGGGAAGTAAATAGTATTTACTCCACTCAGCCGCATAACTGCCAACCAAGTGATACAGTGGTAGCTGTGACACCGAATTAATTTTATTTATTTATTTATTTTACCCTGCAGATAAGTTTTCATTGGATTCTGTATCATTTATTGAGTGTTTTGATGGGCAGCTTGATTCTAATCCAGAAGCAGTCAGTGCAGAGACCCAGAAGTATTCTCTTGTGCCATAGAAGGACATTTAAAGTATTGCAGATAAAGTCTGCAAAAACGCAGAGTATCTAAAAATGCTTTTATTTCCTTTCTGTTCCTTTCTCACCTGTGGACATACTTCTCAAAGACACAGAACAATGCAAAGTGAATACAAATACCCATACTAATCTGTTTTGCTTGGCTGAAAGTGGGAGGACCTAATGGCTTGCTTTAGGAGTATTTTTCTGGTTTAACTGTAGAAATACATGCATGAAGTCACGTTGTAGAAAATGTTTTCCAAAAGTGGTTTCAAATCTTGGTATTTAACAGGCATTAACAAACTTTTGTGAGATCACTAAAAAATTTTCTTCACTGAATTACATTTCTGGAATAGAGTTTCAGCGATGCTGCATCTGTTTATTTTTCACAGTGAGCAGAATAAAGATTGGGTAGGTAAAAGACAAATTTCACAATTTTATCAAAAATTGCAACTCCAGGGTTTCCTTCTTTAAAGTCAGTTGTGTGTGGCACTGGTTGAAATTCCACAGGAGAGCATAGATGGTACTGCCTTCAGTACTTGCCTTCACTAATGAGAATTGTCTTTACCTTAATAAATGATGGGTGTTTTTAAAATAAGAGGCTGACTCAGTAGCTGGGTATTATTGATCTGAATTGGCTAGAGACCCCGTTGTACTTGATAGAACAGGCTAGTTCATAGATGAGTATTTGCTACAAGCCTCACTATGCCTGGTAACTTTTGCCTTCGTTAATGAGAATTGCAGCATTTCATTTTGGATGTTATGCTCATTGCTGTCTACAACTACCTGACGGGAGGTTGTAGCCAGGTGGGCCTGGTCTCTTCTTCCAGGCAACCAGCTCCAGAGCAAGAGGACATTCTCAAGCTGCTCTAGGGGAGGTTTAGGCTAGAAGTTAGGGAGAAGTTCTTCATAGAAGGAGAGATTGGCCGTTGGAATGGGCTGCCCAGGGATGTGGTGTAGTCACGTTCACTCGAGGTGTTTAGGAAGAGACTGGATGGGGTGCTTGGTGCCATGGTTTAGTTGATTAGATTGTGTTGGATGATAGGTTGGACTTGATGTTCTCAAAGGTCTCTTCCAACCTGGTTTATTCTAGTCTAGTCTAGTCTAGTCTAGTCTATTCTATTCTCATCACTTGGTAGCAAAATGGCTCGAGTTTATTTATGGAGCCTTGGGTTTATATTGAAACGCCAAGGATCTCAGGAACTCACATGTTCCCTTAGGTCTGTCCTATGTAAGTTTGAGATTCTCTGAACTTGTTTGGTTTGTTTTGTTTGAATGTCAAAATCCAAATCTATTAAGAATTTGTCTGCTTGTAAAAAATACTTGTCTTTTGTGGAAGGATTTCTACATATCTATCACCTTTCTGGGGCAAAAGAGATTCAGTTCCTATAAGCTGGTATTAATCTTTTATTTCAAAATGGAAACAAAACTGCAGATTTTTCTAGATGAAGTTATTGCATGGCAAGTAGTGAATTTTCTTTTATCTCAAAAGGTTTGTATGGGAATTAAACTTCATCCAGAAGACATCAATAGTCTGGCAAAGAATTTTATGCAGTTTTACAGGTTCATGGAAGAGAATGGCTATCTCCATTTTTTATTATTAAAACAGTGACTAACAGTATCATAGTGTCATAGTATCAGTCAGGGTTGGAAGGCACCACAAGGATCATCTAGTTCCAACCCCCCCGCTTTGGGCAGGGACACCTCACACTAGATCAGGCTGGCCAGAGCCTCATCCAGCCTGGGCTTAAACACTGCCAGGGATGGGGCCTCAACCACCTCCCTGGATAACCCATTCCAGGGCTTCACCACTCTCAAGGTGAAGAACCTCCTCCTCACATCCAGCTTGAATCTCCCCACCTCCAGCTTCATTCCATTCCCCCTAGTCCTATCACTACCTGATGTCCTGAGAAGTCTCTAGCTGAGTAGAGCTTGAGTAAATGTTTTCTTCAGTTTGATGTATTACTTTACTTGTCTTTTAACTTTTTAGGAAGACTTCTTTATTTATTATTTTTACTTTTTTATTGTCTTTTAGGGGATGCTTTCTTACCTCATCACTGATAGGCACACTTGCTCTAAGCCTTACAATACCTCTGTCCATAATAGCTGACATGTGCATGCAGAAGGTAATGTACTACTAAGTTTTGAGCATTATTGACAGAACTTCTTTGAATTAAATGGCAGTGTTACTTTTAACAATGTGAACAACAAACAGTATTTTGCTTCTGTCACTTGTCAATAATTGTTGGATTGCATCATAATTAATTCTCTCATGCTATCAACAAGTTTCAGTAATTTTATACTTGCAAGCATGCACTTGCATGCTTAAATGTATTTTATTAAGATGAAGCTTGTATGAAGAGTACCCAAAGTCATCAGCAGTGCCTGGTCAGATTCACACCTTAAATGAATACTTTCTGAGTCTTTATAAGTTTGTAGTAATCTGTCATAAATCTGAATCTTAAGAAAGTAAGATTGTTAACAACTATTGAAGTATTCGGTTTGGTAACTTTTTTGTTCTCCAAAGTCTTCAGTTTTGGAAGTTTTCTCCACACGGGGGAGCTGCATTCACAGGTCATGGCTCTGTTGGCCCTAAGGGTGTTTCAGAGATTAGTTCTTGTCTTCACACCTTTGATTTTTTAAATCTTTATATAATTTGAACTGTCTTAGGTGATGGCTTCTGAGTGCAGTAGTATAAATGCAAGTAAAATTTAGATTAAATTGGGCAAATAATGTGCCCTCCCTTTTTAAAAATGAAGAAAACCTGAATTTTTGTAAATCTCCAGTAGCATAAGGTGAGATCTCTTACTCAAAATTTTTGAAGTGTCCAGAGGACTTTCTCACTGGTACCAGTCAGACAGCTAACACCTAAAAATGAGATTAGTTGGAGATAGCAGTCATCATCCACACCAGAGTGCAAACAGTGTGGTCTTGTACAGAATGGATCAGTGAAGAAGGGTTATTCATTTATTAGAAGTAGCAGCAGCTATAGAAATTGTACCAAATACCTTATAAAAACACTTGTAATATTTCACCTGATGTAACAGAACTGACACTACACCCCACACAATAATAATTATTCCAAATGTACAGTATGCTACGTGTGGGTTTTTTTTTTTTTCTCCTGTTGTGTTTTTTGGTTTTGTTTGTTTGTTCATTGGTTTTTAAACTATTGAGTGAATAATGTTTGTGTTTTAATTCCAGGTGCAGTTTTCCTGGTTATTTTTTGCAGGGGCAGTGCCTGTATTTTTTTCTTTCTTCATTGCAACTCTCTTATGTCACTATAACAACTGGGATCCAGTAATGGTGGGAATCAGAAGAATTTTTGCCTTTATTTGTAGAAAACATCGAATTCAGAGGTAGGGCTGTCACAAGGGATAATCCTATCTCTTGTCTTTTCCAATATCCTACACACTTTTCTAAGCCACAGTAATCCTACTGGATTTATTTTCATCTAATTTTATTAGGCATACTAATTTCTTAGTAGCAGTAATAACTAATCCATTTATTAACCTATACAATGATCAGAGAATGGAAAGATGTGAAGTCCATTTGCCTTTTTAAAAGAAGTTTCCTAGTGACTGTCATACAGCTTGTTTGTTTTGTTTTTCCCCTTATTGCCATGAAACTTTATGAAGTTAAGGGTCTTTGTATGTTTTTAATGGTTGCAGTTCAAACAACTAGAACTCAGTACTAGACTTCACAATAACCAATTTAATATTACTGTATAGCTTCAAAGAAATAAATTTGTTTCTTTTAAGACTGCCAGAGGAAAGTGAGCAGTGTGAAAGTCTGATTCCTATGCATAGTGTTTCACAAGATGGAGACAGTTGCTGTTCATAGACAAGAGGTGTGCTTAATAAGCATCAAACAATACAGAGAAAGGTGAGGATTGGTTTTCTTTATGGCATTTGTGTTATGTAAGGACACATTTTTACAGAGCATAGTTTGTACTTGGTGCCATGGTCTAGTCCTGGGGTCTGTGGTGACAGGTTGGATTCGATGATCTTCAAGGTCTCTTCCAACCTTAGTGATACTGTGATACTGTAATCTTGTTCTGTGTTGATGGATGGAATTTTGAAGGTTATCTTCCAAGTTTCTGTTAGGTGTTATCAAGTTGTTGGTCAATATTTTTGAAATGTAAAGTAGTGTTCTTCTTAAGAGTATTACAGCATTCATCAAAACCAGACATGAGTTGGTAAACCACAAGAGGCATATAACTTGGTATGTATACGTGTGGAAGAGATCTCAAGTAATTATTTCACTCTTTTTAATGGTGCTGAGGTCTCAGTTTGTGATAGTGCAGCTCATGAAAAGCTATGTTTTATTCTGTGTATAGGGAAACCAGAGTAGAATATTTAGGGAGTTTGCAAAATACCTCTCTAAGGAGAGGTTACACAAACCTGTAACAGGAATGCTACGTGGTATGTTGGTACTGTCTCAGAGCATAAAGATAGATGTAGTTTAGTTCTCTCATAACCCCATGCTTCAGGGCTTTAGTTCTCAAATAATGCATCCATAATTACACAAGGAGAAGTATATCTTTATTTTCTAATATTGCTTAAATGTAATCATGAAATTAAAAATATTTTAACCAGAACAGTAACTGTGATGTCTTGAGCTTAGGATGCACAAATTATTTCCTTTATTGATAAGATGGAAAAAAATACATATGGTGGTGCTTTTTTTGTAGTCTTTAATTGTGTAGTGTTGATGTTTTTTTTTTTTTTTTCCTTCTGCTTCTTCTTAGTTTAGAACTGGAGTTATGCCCAGCGAAGAGACAATCTTCTGAAAAGGTCCCTAAGGAATCATGTTTCAGTGCCTGTTCTGAATTTGTAGTAAAAATAAGAAGTTTCAATTCTTTTGAAACTCTAAACTTTTCCTCTTTCTTGCTTTCATCTGGTTTTATAAATGAAGATTTACTACATGCCTATCACCATAGGGAGTTTTAGTCCATCTGAGCAACCAACTTGCCTTATAACAGTGAGCTGGTGAAGTTACTTGACAAAATCAAGAAAACAAATGCTATTAAGTGATTTCTTTCTTTTTTTAACTCACAATTTTGTTAAATGCTGAACAATATTATTTTTTAAAGATACTTTCAAATGAGTTCTGTAAATAAGTTTGCAGGTCATCAAGTCTTACAGGCTTTCAGATGAAAGGCTACAGAGAGATGTTACCTGTAATAGGTAAAAAAATTATCTTTTTTATGTTGTATAAACTATTTGCATATTAATAGAAGAAAATAGAAAAATTAATTTATTAAGTGCATTCTTGTAATTATTGAGGCAGGATCTTTGTTTGGTCCTGGAACACTACACGGATACTGTCTTACACCATTTTGAGAAGCCTTGCAATGGCAATGGGTGCCGATGTTTAAAAATCTTGTGTTACCTAACAATCTGGAATGTTTAAAATCTAGTGGATTGCAAAATATTTGTAATTGCAGCACACTTGGGTGTGCATTCTCCAAAATCAGTTTTCTTGCATGGAAAACTAAATTGGTAAGTTTCCACATTAATAGCTGCCAAGTTATGGAAGAGATCAAATTAATTGTCAAAGGTTTCATTCAGTGGGTTGGCACTACAGTGATCTGCTGAACAACCTGAAAGATAAAGGTGTTTGCATTGATTTTTCTTGAAAGTTTTTTTCCCAGTCACATTAATTTATTCTAAAATTAATTATTTTCCTTATAACCTGCATCTTCCACCAAAGTGCTACTGTCCTGTGTGGATAATTACATTCAGCAATATTTGAAATCAGTCAGTGCCATTTTCCATCTTCTGGCCTATAAGACACTTGTATTAAAGCTAATTTTGGCTTTTGATGGATTTTGTTGGGTGTTTTCTAGATTAATTTTCAGCCAACAGTATTCTCTTCCACTTAAGGTTGTTATTAATAGTAATCCTTCCACACAAATACAGGAGGATGACATAATACAAATGCCTTTGCATGTTTTGACATTCGTTAATGGTCCTTCCAAATTAAATTTTGGTTGTTTGGTCATACAACTACTAGATGGGATAATGAAGGAAAGCAACATGCTTAGCTATATATTTAGAGGTATTGACAGGCCAGCAGCTACAGTTTAATGTAAAAATCAGTAAGTAGAGAAAGGGATTGAATAAAAAGAGCCTGGGGACCATTCTGGTCAAATATTGCACCTTTATCAAATTTTCTTTTCCGGTGGTGAATATTGGATAACACTACAAGTTTCATTGATCTGAGATGTCTCTTTAAGAAGAGACAGTAAGTTGTTGTTCTTCTTTGGACACCTGAAATAGGAGTTAAAAAAACCCAGCACCAAATAAACACAGCAGAACCATGAATGCAAAACAAACAAAAAGTTTATTACATTTATGTAGGCATTTTGAGAAACGTCACATATCAATTCCCAAGCCCCACAAGTAAAGGAGTTGAAAATGCAGTATGCAGAACTAATTTTACATGCTTCAGTATGATGTTCAGGGATTTGGGGGAAGTGGAGTTTCCTTAGTTGTATTGTTTGTTTTGTGTTTTCTTTTTATTTCCCTCTCTAAATGACGAGTTGGTGTATGCTAGTTTTAACTCTTTTCCAAGAAACATTAAGGCCTACTGGCAATAAAAAGCCAATGTCTGTTTTCACTTAATGATATTTCAGTGAGATCATAATGAATATATAACACCACGCATTAACTGTAAATTTGAATTGGTTGGGACTTGTGGCATCAGCAAACTAGGCCTGGGAAAAGTGTGTGTGCTTTCAAATGGGTAATTACTGTATTTTGATCAAAATACTCTGATGCTGTCTTTTGAAATTGGCCATACTGATAGAAGCAGAGGATTTTTAAACAGTGGTGCCCCTGTAGTTACAAGACATGTTACAGTTTTAATTATAGAAGGTATGACCTGTAATGTTGTTCCTGCATTTAATAGAATGTGATAAGCTTTTTCTATAAAATCTTGTGATTTTTAGTACAATAATATTTTATAAATATACTGTCTAATATGAAATGTAGATTGCATAGCTCTCTAATGGGTGCTTGGTAAATGCACAAGAGATTTAGCTTTGATTCTCAGGTACCTCTGACGTAATGGAGACATGCTGGGTTTTTCTTCCTCATGACACAACTGGAATGTGAAGGAGCTCTCTCATAAATGCTTTACCTCTGTGTGCTAGCCTAAACTGTCATTGCTTCTGCTTTTTCAATTTCAGAATGTCTTTATTCTGGCTTATTTCTTGTAGGAAGCACATACACTTTAAAAAAATAATTAATTTTTATGTCAAGCGTTTCTTTGAATGCCATTAGATGCTTAAGTAGCAGTGATTTCCTATGCCTACAAAATGGAAAATGAATAGTACATGTGTTGCTCTGTCAAACAGTTGAACTAATTACTGTAATCCTATGAGACAACCAACAATTTCTTCTGTGTGTGATAGAGGTTATGGAGCTGTTCAAGTTTTATATGATGATAATTTGCTAAATGCCACGTAGCATGCCTTTGCTTCTAGGGTTTTGATGAGTCTCACATAGTGTGATGTACTGTGTACTGCGCTCCAGAACAAAAGGAGAAAAGGATTTAATTTTTTCTGGCTAATTTCTGTTAGGTTTCAGTCATACTGAAAATGTTTTCGCTACAAGGGGCTGCTGTTCATGTAAAACTAATTCAACAAAGGACTGAAATACATGTAACAACAGTACTCAACAATTACTTAGAAAGTATGGGGCACACGAATGCCAGTGAAGACACCGAGGACCCACTATTTCTGTTGCCTAGTGCACACTACATCTTGCTTTTTGTCTTTTTGGCTGTGAAAATCCATGTAATGGGATAGGGGCTGTGATATGTGACTGATTTGGCTGGTCATGGAGTTGGGCTAAAGTGGACTGCACACTAAACCTCAGAAGCAGGGAGGCTAAGGTACTGTGGTGTTGCAAATGCAAAGTACACGGTGTTAAGCAGCGGCGTCCTTCGAATTGACAAACCATGGTGCTGCGTGTGATACTTGACCCAGTATGCTGGCATATGCATTGCATACCTACTTGTAATGTATTAGCAAAAATAGGAGAGCCTCCAAATTACTTTTCTTGTGTGTGGTGTTGTGATTGTCACTCTTTGTTATGATCCCCATTGTGCCTAGGTACTGCTATTCATGACACTATTGCTTTAAATAAGGTGGTAAAATGATTTCTTTGTAGCCCCTGGTTCCATCTGTTCCTGTTGAATGTTGCCTATTCCATACTAAACTGTCCTCCTATCTTAGGGAAATTAAGTTATTGAGCTAAACTATCAGTGGAGGGGTAAAAACAGTTACATTTTACACATAGGATAAGTTTATGGACACACTTTCAAATTTCATACGAAAATAGGACTCGGTAAGGCAGAGTTTTCATGTGTTTGTAAATGTTAAGGGATGCCATACTCAAGAAACAGAAATGAATGTTAATACCACAATTTTGAGTTATTTCGCTGATTATAGGACGGTACTTTTGATCAGTTTTCTTTATCTGGGAGAAGTTTGAGTTAGTCACCATTTTTGTTATGACTGTCTTATGTAGAGTCTGCAATTTAATACTTCTAATTGCAGTAGCATTTAAATGTTGGCTCATAAACTGTTGTTATGCATGTTTTGTTTGGCGTGTGTCCCCCACCCCCATCTAATCCAGGATTGCATTAATGATGTTTTCTGTTTTACTTGGTTATTGCAGGGCATGATTTCTCAGGGAAATATGGGTGATGCCGTGCATTGTGAGAGCTGATAACTCTTTCCTGCTTTTAGAATTGTTACAAATTATTTTTGGGTTTCACTCAAACATTTCACATCATGTAACTTTCATGTTGAGCTTCATTAGGCTTTTCACGTAAATCATGCTGAGAATGTTTAAGAGCATTTAAAGGTGTCAGCAAAATACACTCTGCCCAACACTTTTACTTTTTGGACAAACAACCATTCTAAGCTGATGCTGCATGTGTGTGGTTTTTCTACTTTATTGTGCTATGCTCCATACGAATTAATAGTTGCACTGCTGATTTCGAGGCTGCACTCACAGCGTGACAGTGACATTAAATTTCAGGGTTAGGCAATGCTACAGTAATACATAATCTGACTCGGGGGTAGAGTACCAATATAAATCTTCTAACACATATATATTCATATATATCATTAAATTTTCACAAACTCTGTTCCCCTTGGGGATTTTTGTTTGTTTTTCCAGTAAAGTTACTTTGGCTAGACTGGGGTTTGATCCAAAGCCCATGAGAGTCATAGACAGCATTAATAAAGTAAAACTGTATTGAAAAGAAACTCTGCAGTCAGGTTGACCTTTATGTCTGTGCGATATTTCTGTCTGCGGCATACATTTTGAGTGGTTTGCCTTAAAATTTCAATAATAGAAATTTGAGGGATTTTTAGTGCTGGTAAAAATGGTAAATGTACTACTGTAACTGGTCACAAAAAAAAAACATTTCCCTGTAGGCAGTTTGTGGCTTAATTATTTAGAAGGTGAATTTGTCTTGATAAGGTAAATTTGTCTTGCTACCTGACATTAAAATCAGCAGCATAAGAAGTGCTGACTGTTTCGCTTAGTTGTATACTTGTAGGGGATTTTTCTGTCCATAGTCAGCCTTGAGGATCAACCTCCTCATCATGCTTTCTGTTTTGTCATTCCTATTTCCATTCATTTTGCAAAGAATACAGTAGGGCATTTTCTCTCTAGGTAAAGCTACTCAAATTGTATTTTGACTGCTCCAGTTCTCTATATTGTTAGAAATCTAACATAAAACATAAGCTAACATAAAAATCTAACAGAAAACATATAAATGTGACTCTGCTTAGTTATCTGTGTTCTCACTCTCCTCCAAGGTAAAGTATTGCATCATTACATCTGGTATTTATGGGTAACTAGACTTCTTCTGGAATGCCTACTGCAATGTGGAATGCATCCAGAATTTCATCTGGCTTTCACTTCCTACTTCTTTAAAAGCATAAGAGGCTTTTCTCTGGGGATTTTTTTGTAGAAAGTAGCTGTTTGTTCTACAACTGAAAAGTTCTTTTAACTGCATTTTGGTTTGTAAAGTTTCATCCAGTACTCTTTTTTTTTAATATTTTTTTTTTTAATGAACTTTTGACTGTTTTATTCAGGAAAGTGCACAAATTTTGTATATGTTCCACAGAAGAAGCATGATAGGATATTGGAATGGCCTCAGAGTTAGTAATTCAGGTGTGTTCTGGTAGCTCTTCAGGTGTGTTTCTGAAGTTTTTCCCTTTTTTTTTTTCTTTTTTAAACAACCAAACAGACCCCACACTTCTGGGCTGGAGTGAATTAGCCACTTAGCTTAGAACTAATTTTGTAATAGACAGATTACCATGTTTTCATTAAAGGGATCCTTCAATATATTACTGATATTGCCAGCCCACAACTCTTTCAATCCTGTCTGTGTTTAGGTGATGCTTCTCTTCTGCCTAAAATCTGACCTCTTGTTTGCCAGTTAAACTAGATCCTCTGCCAGAATGAGTGACTTCTAAAATATTTTAAGAATCTCCCTCTTCTAGTTAGAGTGACAGTAGAAGCTTTCCAGCCAAAACAATATACCTTTCATGAAAAAAAAAGACTTTAAAGATCTCAATTAACAATAAAGAGTGTTACTGGGCAGCATATGGAATCAGCTGTAAAATTATCAGGGTAATTTCTTTCATAGCACAATTACATATAGGAGGTGCGTAGGCAATAGGTGCATTGAATTGATCTCTCTCTGGTTGATCTTGATTTAATGTAGAATGTAAGTATTTTAAATAATCATTTCATGCTGAAGCTGAGTGCTTAATTTAAGATCTGTGATTGTAATCATGGAAAAAAAATTATATTTTTGGAGAGAATGTATATGCTAAGGAGTTTCTCCTCTGCATTTGGGGATTTTTAGGTTTTTTTTGTGAAGTCCTGAAGTTTTTGTGTAGTCCTGCAGTTGTAAATGAATGCTCTATTAACTGAAAATCAGGAGAGGCTGTTCACACAAAGCTATATTGTGAGCTTAGCCAGTTGTTCACCTTAACGTTACCTGAATGGAACTGGAGAAGTGAATGAGCACATGATACAGCTTTGACACTGAACAGCTGAAGGGGCCCTTATAATGATCCAAAATTTGTATAAATTCTCTTTGGAGTGAATATTAGTAAACCCAAATTGTTCATGAAACTTGCTTCGTTGTTTATATAAATTCATTTGTGGCACTTAAAGCATTAGCGTATTAAAAGATGTGCAAACCCGGTAAGTTCTGGTGGTCATTTTGGTGTTACCTTTTGTACTAAGCTTCAGTGAATTCTGAAAACCACTTCTAAAGCAGAAGCTGCTTTAACTGAAGACCCTTCAACTAAAGAAAACTTTTGTTTGCGTGAAGTCTGTATGATATGCTGATAATTCAGAATCTCTGAGAGCACAGCTAGTTCCAGGTACATATCCTCTGAAACATCTTTATGCATCATCTTTTAACCATTTTCCTTAGTGAGACCAGAACCTGAATTGCTGATACATACTGCATTTGCACTTAAATACCAGATTTCAGAGTGTGTTAAACCTTGATCTATTTTTGATAAAACCCAAAATGTAGCATTTTTGTTTAATTTCTGTTTAATGATAAGTATATTCATGCAGAGAAAAATGTGTAATTATAGCTTGATGCAGGGATTTTAAGCCAAGGAAACAGCAGGACGGCAGTGGTAAATCTGAAAAGGAGATTCATGTCTCTTTAGAAACTCTGGCTTCTGGTTTTGTCCTCCCTTCTTTATAGCAAATTGATGTCTCCATTATTCCAGAACTATACAGGTGAAGCAAGGACATGAACGTTTACCCTTTGTTTTTTAAAAGTGAACATAGACTTTGCCTGCAGTGTCTTTGTCCTGTCACTTCATTTTCTGAGGAGGGTCAGTTAAATGAGAAGTATAGAAAAAGTATTTTTAATTAAAATCAGATTTAGACTATTAATTATTTTGAAATTCTCTATATTAATAGAGATCTAATGAATGGAAATTAAAGGCCATTATTGCAGATATCAAACAGTGCTTATATATTTTTAACAAAATCAGTGTGTGTATGTATATATATATATATATATGAGAAAATTTGAAATGTGTGAAGGTGCAAATTGGAGGACTGTTCTTGTGGGTTCATAGGTTTATGAGCTGAAATTCTGAAGATCCAATACCAAAACCCTATAAAAGGGCTAATGAAAAAAAATTAATGTATTCTGATGAACAGCCTGTGTAATACAATCAATGGATGTGATCTTTTTTGTTCTGTATTATATTTATTATATGTAAGTAAACAATAAAGATTATAAATCTTATTTTCTTAACAGGAATAAGTATTTCATTGGGGTTAATGCTTTGGATGTATTTTATACTATCAGGTTAAAATAACAAAGGCCACTAAGGGTGGGCTGCCTCAGGAGAATCGCAGGGGTTGGAAGGGACCTCAAGAGATCATCTAGTCCAACACCCCTGCCAGAGCAAGATCGCCTCGCGTAGGTCACACAGGAATTCATCCAAGTGAGTTTTGAATATCTCCAGAGAAGGAGACTCCACAATCTCTCTGGGCAGCCTATTCCAGTGCTCTGTCACACTCAGAGTGAAAAAGTTTTTCCTTATGTTCATGTGGTGCCTCCTGTGTTCTACTTGTACTTGGTGTCCCTTGTCCTGTCATTTGACATCGTGGAGAAGAGCCTGGGTCCATCCTCCCAACACTCATTTATGAACATTAATGAGGTTACCCCTCAGTCTCCTCCAAACTAAAGAGACCCAGCTCCCTTAGCCTTTCCTTCTAAAGGAGATGTTCCACTCCCTTAATCATTCTGGCTCTGCACTGGATTCTTCCAAGCAGTTTCCTGTTTGTCCTGAACTGAGTGGCCCACAACTGGAGACAGTATGCCAGATGTAGCCTCAGGGGCCTGGGGCTCCTGAGGACAGTTTCCAGCAGTACAGACAAAGTACATTTAGTATCTCTGCCTATTGCAGTTTAAAACAACGTAGTGGTAAAAAGGTCTTGAACTGATGCACTTAATTTCTCTCTTCCATCCTTAAAAGTAAATCTGTCTTGGTTTACCTGAAGTCAGCTGGGATGCCAAAAGGTTATAATTTGTTGTCAGATTGATCTGCCAGTTTAGGTAGTAAAACACGATTTTTTTTCATACATTTTCATGGCTGCAGGTGATTTTAACTTGCTAATATATGAATTACAGAACGTACAAGATGGTTTCATCAGCAGGGGGAGCTACTGTAGTATCCATCTGTCCCAGTCCTGAACTTCAGTATACGAATTTCTATAAGCAGTAGAAAGACAATTTATGTGTTTATCTTCCCTGATTCTGGGAGTTAAGTAGGACTGGATACTGATCTTCTATCACGCAGCTGATCTTTCCCTGTCAGTGTCCTTAATAATTAAAAAATCTCTTGGGGACAAGAGGCATGTACATAAATAAGAGAAAAATCAGAAAAAGTATTTTCTGAGTCTTGTGGGTTACCAAAACCTGAATTCTGTCTGTGTTGCTGTACAGGTGTAGCAAGAAGCAAGATTTTCATAGTAAAACAAGGGGCCATATCTAAAATATGCAAAAATGCTGTGTGATGGTTACTGACAATGCAAGTACCAAAAAGATGAATCTTAAATTTCAAATGAGAGTTTCTTAGAAAAATCGTAAGCATAGACATAAAGACATCATGCTAAATATAAATCACAGTGTGGACTCAGTGTAATGCAGGGAGGATTCCCGTCGGAGTCACCTTCATCTTCACAAATCCACGGGGAAGAGCCATGGGTGTCCCTGCCACTGCTATGTCCCAATGTCCAAAATGGAAACTTTTAATGAGCAAAAATGACATAATCAAAACAGTTGGTTTCACAGAATCTGTTCTTACAGTGGCTGTCGCACTGTTTCATGACTGTTTCAGGATCAGGATGATCTATTATAATCTAAGAATAATTGGCCCGTGACTGTTCTGTTCTTGTTGTGTGGTAGGGTTTTGTTTGTTTGTTTGGGGTTTTTTGTTTTGTTTTGTTTTGTTTTGTTTTTTTTTACAGTATACAAATAAATTGTGGTAAGGAATTTGTTTAACTGCTTTAAAAAATTCTACTCTAAAAAAGGGTTTATAAAAATCCACTGGAAGTGTCACGTATGCAGCACTTTGTGACAGCAAACGGGCAAGTGTCATAGTGCCCCCTTTATTTTTTTTTTTCAGGGTCTTTGTTCTTTCTCACTTGGCAAAGAACTTTGAGAGACATTTAATTTAGCAAAATGTCTTTGTCAAAGCTGTAGTGCAGCTCAGTACTTTTAGCTTTGGGGGGATGTTTTAACTAGTTAATGTGGACTTCATCTCATGATGCTCCCTGACAAGCAACAGGAATTGTGGAGCTCGAATTTGAAGCCAGCTGGCTTTAAAAATATCTTTATTCTTGCAAAGTCAACTTGGCAATAACATGCCTGTTCTTTTTTTCTAGTGTCCCTGATGATGGCTACAATCCCAGTCATTATGTGATCCCTCCATTTTAAGTCAGAAGTAGAACGTGGAATAATTTTCTGGTTTTGGCAGGTTTTCTCCTTAAAAGAGAACCTAAAATTTATCAGCTTCTTGACCTACATCATAAGGTGTGGTGAATTGACAGCTGGCTGCATAAATAGCTAGGGCCAGGGAGTTGTGTGGGCACCCAAAGGACTGCTGGGAGTTGGCAATGGTTTGTCATTGTTCACAAGCCCCATGCGCAGGGGAGCTACTGGATAAATCATAGAATCATTAAAGTTGTAAAAAAACTTTAAGATCATCGAATCAAACTGCAACCCAACTACCATGGCCACTAAAACATATCTTGAAGAGCAACATCTACACTCTTCTTGAACACTTCCAATTATGGTGACTCCACTACCTCCCTGGGCAGCATGTTCCAATGTCTCGCCATTCTCTCAGTAAAGAAGTTTTTACTAATGTCCAGCCTAAACCTCCCCACACAACCTAAACCCATTTGCTCTCATCCTATTGCTAGTTATTTGGGAGAAGAGACCAACACCAGCCTCACTACAACTTCCTTTCAAGTAGTAGAGCAGTAAGATCTTCCCCCTTGGCCTTCTCCATACCAAGTGCTCCAGCTCCCTCAGCCCCTCCTTGTGTGACATGCCCTCCAAACACCTCACCAGCCTCACTGCTCTTCTCTGGACACCCTCTAGGTCCTCAGTGTGTTTCCTATACTGTGGTGCCCAGAATTGAATGCTCAAGCTATGGCCTCACCAGGGCCAAGTACAAGGACACAATCACATCCCTACTCCTGCTGGAGGTGCTGTTTCTGATCCAGGCCAGGATGCCATTGGCACAATAGATGAGAAGTATTTTTGTGGGTTTTTTTTGGAGTGTGTTGGGGTGTTGTTTCTTTTTTTTTTGGGGGGGGGGGGCGGGGGGAGGGGTATTTCTTGATCTAAAATGTGAATCAATGTATTTTTATTCTGTTAGGCTAGTAATATCTAAACTATTTTCTGTGATACCTTGACACCTGGTACTTTTCTGTGTACAGTGGGATAAGCTAGTGCAGGCTGGCTAGATTGCTTTCAATCTCTAGGACGTCATTTGTTGACATATTATGTTACTCTATATACTCAGTTTTAGGAGACACATTTCACACATGGAACTGGCTCTTGCTGGAAGCTCAATGTCACTTGCTAGAAGGTGGTGTTTAAAGCTTCTGAGAAAGATGATTTAAACCCTATTTTAAAATTTTGTCTGTTCATACTATGTTATGTGGGAGACATTCTTGGGTTTTATTTACCTCTGCAGCACAAGTATATCCCATTAATATTGATTTTGTTTTTAAAGAACATGACAAATCTTAAGGTTTCTAGAGAAACAATTGTTTATTATTTCAGTATGAACTCTCCTTCCTTCCTTCCCCTCATTTTCCCCTCCTGTGCTCTCAACTCCTACTGCAAGCTTATGTGAAAGAAAACCTAGTTTGTGTTACGGTTTTCAGTGACATGAAGATGTTCATACCAGAAAGATGCCTCAATTATCTCAATAGGCTCTTTGTGAGAACCTTCCAGTGTTGTGCCATTTGCTAGGCTTCTTTGATTTAACTCCTGGGATCCTGCTGCTAATGATGATGGAAAACTCATGATTACCCTGCAAGTTTTATACAAAGTGAAAAACTTCATAGACATAAAGGAGCATTCTGTCTTCTGTAACAGTGTCCTCATTTGGAAAGAAGCTCATCTGCCATACAGCTAATTTTTTCAGTTCTGTTGGAATAAATGAAATAATTCAAGTCATAAGCAGATGGCTTTTGTTGCCGTGGTGTTGCAGGCAAAGAGGAAAGCAATATCCCAAGGCAGGTTTCTGACCATGGGGCATGTGATGATCTGAGAGAAATGGGAGGTGAGGAGGAAGTCTGGTGCCAGGACCACTGATGAATATAGAGTTTGATCTTAGGGGTATCTTTCCCCGAGTCCTCCTTGCCTTTTCCTATATTACCTTACTTTCAAAGGAGTGTGCAGAAGACTCTTTGCACTCCTTGACAGGACATCATTAGTTCATAGTATAAATATTTTAAAATGTGGAAATGCATTAGTAATTTAACAAATGTCTTTTGTTAAAAACACATTTTGACAAAAGTGCTGACACTGATGTGTACACCCCCACCCCCACCCCATACCCCCCATCTTTACTCTTAGGTAAAAGCTGATACAGCTCCATCTGTCACTCTTTTGCATGTGGCTTTTCCCCTATAATTTGCATATGATCAGCCACTAGTGAATGGAAATATATCTTGACTTAAGCAGCTGGTGCTGATTGAAGTGGCTTATTCTTGTAAGCAAGAAGTGCTTAAAAATGAAGTTGGATTCATTACTCTTCATACAGGAGTCTGTTGACAATAGTCAATTTCAATTGTAGGAAGAGAAGCTCCTGAATAATATTTTGCTAGAACAGGGTACAAGAGAGTCTCACCAAAGCATTTTTCTCAAAGAAATGGTATGGACTAAGCCAGTGTCCTTTCTGAGATGGAAAGGGGCAATTGGGACCAGCCTAACCTAGAGAAGAAAAAGAACAAAATGATGACCTACCAGGAGCTGATGAAGAGCCATGGTAAGGGAATGAACAGCCCTTCTGAACTAGGAGGAGATGCCGAATGGATTTCCAGTAAATGAGGTAGACCTGAGCTCTTGCAAAAGGAGTCAGCCTGACCTGAAATGATTTCTTTTCTTGTCTGTTTCTTTTGTACTAGAGGGTAGGGTAAGAGGCAGAGCTCTTGATAAAGTTCAAGACAGAAAAATTCTGTGAGATTCTCCACTGTTAAGTGAATAGTGGATGAATAAACTTCAAATTCTCATTGATTAAAAGTTTCCAAAGACCCAAAAACTTAAATGACAGAAATGTTTCCTTAATTTTAAAAATACTATTTGATTTTAGGGGTCTAACTGCTATAAAGGTTTGGTGTCACATACCTTTTAGGGATCTAACTGCTATAAAGGTTTGGTGTCACATACCTTTTAGGGATCTAACTGCTATAAAGGTTTGGTGTCACATACCTTTTAGGGATCTAACTGCTATAAAGGTTTGGTGTCACAAAATAATACTAATGTCACATTGGCTCTCTACCAGAGTAATTCTTCAGAATACACAGTTAATGCTTTAATGATGTGTCTCTGCTTTCTGGCTCTGGTCTGCGAATATACCTGCCAATCTACCTCCTCCCGTTGCAGATTATTTCTAAAACTGATATTTTTATATCTCCCTTTATAAATCTTTCCATTTTTGCTGCTTTTTTTGTCCCCCTCACAGGTTTAAAAAAAGACTGTTCAATTCTAAATTGTTTGCAGTATTGGCAACAGAGGTCTCTGAGCAGTATAATGAAGAGGCACAAGCACAGGGGAGCCGAGAATACTGGCTTTGTAGATTTCTCCCCACATACCAGCCTGTTTGAATCTGACAGTGCTCATTGGCCTTGAAGTATATCCTCAAGAACGCTCTTAACAAAGGTCCTTGTTTCACATAAGAATATTCTGGAGTGTGCTACATTAGAGAACATGGTACTTTTTGCTTAGATTTGTTTTCAGTAGAGGGTAATAGTTTTTAGGTACAGGTTGCCATGTGTAAATTCAACACAAAATAGATTCTAAAGAAATTCCACAGTATTACAGTCAGCTCCATAGTGTTTCTTCTGAGTTTGATCTATACCAAGGACTAGATCTTTTATGTGATGCTTTGAATGTTGAGAGTGGACACAATAGTACCTATACCTTCTTTCTTGTTACTGATTATCTTACAATACAATACAATACAATACAATACAATACACCAGGTTAAAAGAGACCTTCAAGATCATCGCATCCAACCCAATCAATCCAACCCACCTAAACAACTAAACCATGGCACCAAGCACCCCATCAAGTCTCCTCCTGAACACCTCCAATGAAGATGACTCCACCACCTCCACGGGCAGCCCATTCCAATGGGCAATCACTCTCTCTGTGTAGAACTTCTTCCTAACATCCAGCCTAAACCTGCCCTGGTGCAGCCTGAGACTGTGTCCTCTTGTTCTGGTACTGGCTGCCTGGGAGAAGAGACCAACCTCTGCCTGGCTACAACCTCCCTTCAGGTAGTTGTAGAGAGCAATAAGGTCACCCCTGAGTCTCCTCCAGGCTAAGCAACCCCAGTCTCCCTCAGCCTTTCCTCATAGGGTTTATCCTTGGGGAAAGTCCCAATCTGGGGTTTTCCCTTCCTAAAGCTATGGTAATGAGTATAATTTTATTTCTTTATGAGGTAAAAACATGATAACAAATCATTGGCAAGGTTGCTGCAGGTCTTGGGCAGACAGCTGTAGTTCATACTTCCCTAACAATGTCCCAGTTCTTGAGGGAGTGATAACTATAGCTTCCAGTCCAAGCTCTGCAGCAGTATTGCCATCTTTTCTCTCATATTCCCTTAAATCTCCATAATTTCTCCTGCCTTGTCCGACCTGTGCTACTTGGGCAGTCGGTCCACTTTCCAAAGTCCTTAATCAGTCCTCACTGGAGATGCCAACACTAATACATCAGTGCTATTGCCAGTGCTGGGCCAGGACGTTTAATACAGATGCCACTAGAGAGACACCAATGAAGATTAACTACTATTTGTTAGATTTTTAAAGGAAGTCTTTTAGCTGTTTAAAAGAGAGTAGGGATTGCTTCTAACAGCTAAAAGACTTATTTCCTCAATGTAACAAATGTCAGTTTATCTCAATTGCTGCTACTGCAGGAGCTGCACCTGTATCAAAGGGACTAGTGTAGCAGAACCATAATAATGGTGATGCAGAAAAGTTAGACATTACAGCTGAGATTCATCGTGCTTGAACAGACCTAGGCTCCCCAAAAAAAACACATCTGTGGGAGGCCAGAAAAAGGAGAGAGTGGTAGAGAGAGGCAATGCAAAGTGAACACAGTGCAAGTCCTCTCCACCTGCCTATATCTAATTCTACCTCTTAAGGTAGAAAGCTGGAAGAAATGGATCCTATTAATCTATAGATTAACTTAATTCTGATAAGATGGTCTCTGGAGATACCAGCAAGTGGAGAAGACAATATTTACAACAAATGCATAGGAATCTAGCCGGAATCATTTTACAATATTTAGATGAAGTCAACGCACTCGATAAACTGAGCAGCAATCTCCATCAAAGTGCAGTAAAGTAGAACCTGATCTTCAAGTTCTGGAGTTTGCTAAATGCTGTAATGCAAGTTGGACTATGCTGAACACAGCACTCTTGATATTAGTTTATCTGTGTGCAGAGATATGTCTTATGCTGGAGAGACACCTCAGCATCCCTTTTGCACAACTATGCTTTTAATGATGCAATGTAGGACCTATAACCACAGATTTATCCTAGTATGAGTCTCCTAGCTGCTTTCATAGCCAGGAGATAACTCACAGAGAACATGACAGCCAGGCCCAGTCTAGACACAACATTTTCCATGTTTAATTATTCCGTGAGCTATTCCTTTTTAAAGCGGTGAAATCATTTTTATGATCAGGGTCCCCTTAGCCCAGATGTGCCTTGCAGCATCAAAACACCCAGGAGATATCTGCCTGTGTATTTTCTGTCTTAGAAAAATCTGCGTGTAGTAAAAAACATTTTGAAAACATCCTGGTAGCAATAATATTTCATCACTCTCCACTCACAATCTATTGAGACTGGATGTTTGCTTCTTCTGAGCCACGTCGTTGCCTGTAAAAATGCTTGTGCTGCACTCTGCAAATCACCAAGCTCAGGTTAGGTAGGAGAAATTCCTCCGCTGGTAAATGGACTGATTATAGTGGCACCTTGGTGTGGCTTTTGCCTGTTTATTAATCATGTGGTAGTCCCACAAACCCAGTCCATTTTTCTTCTCCCTGTCTTTGCAGGCAAAAACGTACTCCTTGGAGACAATGTAGCTTCCAAAAGATGTGAATCCAAAGTGTGTGCCTTTTACTGAACAGTTAATTACTTACATGTAAATTGTAGCTCTCTGAAGAGGTATCTCAAAAATTACCCCTTGCCCATATATTCACTTTCCCACTGAGCTGAGATTTCTCTGCATTTTATGAAGTTTAAAAATAGGGCGGCCCTCCCCCCCTTCTTAATTTGCTGCTCTATTAGGGTGGGTTTTTTCACTTTCTTTTGCAGACAAAGTGGACTTTTAGAGAATTCAGGCTGGCTGAAACATCTCAGCAGGTGTGGTGTGAAAACCTACTTGCTGTGAACACTGACTTAAAACTTTGAGCTCACAGGCATCCCGCTGTGTCTCTGTTCAGGTGAACAAAATCCATGTTACAGGCTGGATCATCAACTGGGACAAAAAGGCATGGCCCCATTTGTTTGAATGGTGCTATGCTAATTTACATACATTAAAAAAAAAAGCTGATTTTAAAGGATAATCTGCAGTTAAGCCCACAGCAGGTAAGTAACTGTCTGTAAATGTGGCCATTGTGGCACTTATTTTCTGTTAATTTGATTTTGTAATTTTTCCGCAGATTTATTTTTTTGGTAGCAAATTAAAATGTAGCAAATTAAAATGACTGGAAGCAAATTAAAATGACTGGGAGGGAAGATATACCTGGGGCTCATTGTTAAAGGGAAAATGAGAGAGTGAGGAGTGAGAAAGTGAGGAGGAACAGAGATTCGTCTTTCTTCTTGCTGATTGCATAAGGCAATGTGGGTCATGTGAATTCATTTTTTAATACAGTGGGTTTTCTTTGTTGCCCACCCCCTAAATGTGACACACGGTTTTAACATGTATCCTTTTCTTTCTTCCTTAATTACTGCCTCCTTTCTTCTCTGCACTCTATTTGGAGTGCTGTCTTTTAATATTCTTTCAAAAGATGGTTTTTAAAATTAATTATATTAACGTGACAATAATTATGTATTGCTAATAATTTAGTAGCTCAAGTGCATAGCTTCTTGGGTTTAATAGTTTAATGGTTACAGGCTTGATAGAAATTTTTGGACATGGCTTAACAATACATGCCAGGAGAGCAAAAGGGCAGTCTGCCCTTTACCCCAGTTGCTATTCTTGGGTTTTGTCTAGGAAGTGGTTCTTATGGCACTAATATTGATCCTTTTGTAAAGCAAGTAGGTATTTGCTACTCAGTTTTTCAGTCTGCAGAGCATTCTTTCAAGAACCAGTTGGGCACATTCAAATAATGCTAGTTTTATTCATGGCTACCTTACTGGTAATCTTTTATTTTAAATCCAGGGGTAGCAAAATGTCTTTGCCTGAGACAAAGATATACAACTAATTGAACCCCTTGGATCTAGTCAATGGCCTGTAAATATCCATCTTGCTCAAACAGCAGTATAGGATTTTCCAGGCTAGCAGACTGGTCTGGTATTCAGAATTGAGCTTTATTCACTCCATTCAATCATCATTTGTCCTAAGTAAAAGAAAGGCAAAGACACCTTGTAGTGAGGTATGCTGTAAAAATTAGGCAACTGATTCACTCTTCAGGTGTTTAGTTATCAAGCTGAGATCAGATTCTAATAGGCACTGTATGAGTTGATTTATCTAAATAGTAATACTATATTATGCACAATTATTCAAATGTTCAGACAATTGCAAGATAACTGCAGGAAGCCTAACTTGAGACAGCTGAAACAGTATCTGGTGTTCAGCTCGGTAGTTCTCCTTGGCCTAACAGATAGCAAGACATGGCCAGTCAGATGCATGTGTTGCATTAACAGATCATCATACTGAAGTATGTCTTTAAAATTCACTGTAGAAAACAGCTCTAGGTGTATAAGGTGCACTAACAAAGTAATCAGGTGTGATATTGACTGATGTTGAAGGGCTTAGATGCATGAACTGTTTTGCCAAATTGAAATAAATGTATCCTTGTATCTTAGTCCCATTTTCTTATCCCGGCTGACTTGCTGCTTTGTTCTTGGAGATGTCAGGCAGCAAGCTGTGCCACACTAGGCAGCCTAGAAAATTTGGGAGCAGAATCTTAGCAGCTTAGCTCAGCTCCCAGGTTTAAAGATCAGAGAGAAGAGTGAGTGAGAAGCTGCAGTTCACTGCCAGCAACATGTATGGATGAAGAGGCTTCTGGGTGTTCAAAACCACTGTTTTAAGTTCTTCATGTGGACAATGAATTTTCCCCATGGAAAGCCAGAGGTGGCTCAATGCAGCACAGAGCAAATGATGTGGGCTGAATTATGGCTGATTGCCACGTGTCTATGCAGCTGCCCTCTCCCCTCCTCAACAGGACGCGAGAACAAACATGACTGACAAGCGTGTGGGTCAAGGTAAAGAGAGAGATTGTTTACCAGTTACCCTCATGGACAAAATTGATTTAATGTATTGCTTGGACAAGGGGATCACCTTCTCCTGCTCCTCTTTCCCAGCCCTGGGCATGCACGGGGCTGTTTCTCCCACTTTTTTTTGGTTGCTCCTCACTGACCCTGGGCCCTTTTGCTCTTTCCTAAATACTTTTTGCAGTGGTGCCACCTGTGCTGCTGATGGGTTCAGCTGTGCCTTGTGATGGGTTCAGCTGTGCCTTGTGATGGGTTCAGCTGTGCCTTGTGATGGGTTCAGCTGTGCCTTGTGATGGGTCTGTGGCAGAGACAGCTGGAACCGGTTCTGGCTGGCTAGGGGCAGTCCTACCCTCAGCTCACAGAGGTGCAGCAGGATTTCTGAGCTGTGGTCTTGAGTCCGCTGCATTTCTGGAGGATTTTGTTGCTGAGGGCTGTGGAGAGGAAGGCCCAGCGGCTGCGCCTCAGCTTCCTGACACCAGGAGGGCTAGGTGGACTCCAGAAGCTCCTGCCACGGACACATGTGTGTGAGTATGAAGGTTTATAGCAGTCTGGAGTTCAGAAACTGGCTAAGCTTCTGTTGGTTTATTCTTTCTCCATGAAGAAACACCTTTCACTGCGTCTTCCTATAACCTCGTCCTTCAGTGGCCTTGTAGCCACAGCTGCACACCCATGAGATTTTGTGGATGAAGTGTTTTGCCTGTTGCCTCAATGACATGCAATGGCTTTCAAAGACCTGCCAAAATATGGCCTTGAAATCATAATCTTATTAACATAAGCTCCTATTGGTGCTGTTTCATTTTGACCTGCTTATGTGGTCTCTAGAGACGTGCTTTGGTGTTGCCTTTGCTTCATCTGGACAGGACAGTGCGGCCTATGTAAGGGCTGACTAAATTAATTTCACCACTGGTGTTAGTGCAATCCCATCCCACACAGCTGGTGTGCTGTGCTCATCATCATGATCACATAAATAAGCTCAGGAAAACAAATTACAGTGTTGTTTACTTAGTACATGTCTGCTCTCGTAGGCTGGGGACTCCAATGCTCCCACAGGCCCTACAGTGCCTTTGCTTTGACGTGGTTTTGGTGCTGTGGGGGGTTTGCAGGTATGTGCTTGCTTCGTGAAATAGAAGAGTTCATCCCCAGCACCTATTGTTCTGGTGATGGCAACATGACTTTCCTTGGCTTGGTCAGGTGTTTGGTGGGCAGCAGGTTGCTGGCAGAGATTTTAATGAAAGATTTTAAGTTTGGGGCTGAAAGTTGCAGAAAGAGAGATTGCCTCTGTCCCTAAACTCTTAGGTCTGTGTCTGGGTCCAGTCAATAGCACCACATTGGATTAACCTCCTGCAAGAGGATATTAGAGGAAAGGTGTTCCCTGGATGAGGTATGTCCTCTCTGAGTGGACAGCCCAGCTAGCAATCCAGCCTGAGGATCACAGAGCAGAGGAAAATGAATGGCAGATCACTCACTGCCCTGCAGTGTTGCTCCTACTGACTCTGACTGTCTGAGTAGAGCTCAGTATCCCAAAGCATGCCATTTCTAACAGCAAGCAATGTGTTTTTGACTATTGCTCTCTGATTTGAAATGTAATGTACAAATATGTACTAAATGTTAAAATTCAAACCCTCTTTGTCATCCTTTCTTGTAGGACAGTGCATTGTCTTTCAAGCCAGGCATTTATAATTTTCATTTGAATATGTTGACTTTGGAAGCAAACCAGACCTAATGGCTCCAGTTTAAGGAGCCCATGATTTTCTGAGGAAGAGACCTTGGCTTCTTTGTCTGAATACAGAAACTTTTAGCTTGAGTAAAAATGTTTGAAGATACAAAGGGGGAGCTAAAGGACTTGAAAAATAGAGCATTAAACACACAATAATTTAGCAATAGCATACCTCTTTGTGTGGGTTGGTTTGGTTATAGTTTTTTTTTAAGAGAGAACATGTCCATCACAAAGTGATGCTCTTTCAGGTAGTATTGGCAATACTGCTCTTCTGCATAAGAAAGGAAGTTAATTCAAATGGACACAGTTGATGTTGCTCCAGAAATTACCTTTCTTGAAAACTAAATAAAACAACCCTGCAGAACATCACAGCAAAGTAAAAATCTCTTCTCTAGAGGTAATTCTCATTTGCAGCCTCACAGCTGAAGAATTACAGAGACAGCAGACGGTCTTAGCCACCCAGAGACTGCAAGTTTGCATGACAGCCAGGCTGCATTAAGTTGTTGCTTTTCAAAGCTTCTCTCCTAGTCCCCAGTTACCAAAGATAGGCTTAAGCTGCCTAAGCCAGATTCTCATTAGAGAAAAGGGAAAACATTAAGAAGAGTAGTTTAGAGTAGAAAAAGGTTATATATCAGGGAGAAGACAATATCAGGAATTAAAAACCCATTTCCCTGATGGTATGTGGGTTGCTCAAGCTGATAAAGATACTATTTCAGGTTACTTCATCTCTATTTCTATGTCTGGTCAGGACTTCAAATATCATGTTGATGAGATCAGGATAGTGTCATACTAAGGAGCTCTTGAAGAACACAAGTCAGGAGAAGCAGCAAGTTCTTTTAAGTTTGTCTATAGAATAGAATAGAATAGACCAGATCAGACCAGACCAGACCAGGTTGGAAAAGACCTTTGAGATCATCAAGTCCAGCCCATCAACCAACACCATCTAATCAACTAAACCATGGCACCAAGTGCCTCATCCACTCTCCTCTTAAACACCTCCAGTGATGGCAACTCCACCACCTCCCTGGACAGCCTATTCCAATAGCAAATCACTCTTTCTGTGAAGAACTTCTTCTTAACATCCAGCCTAAACCTCCCCTGCTGCAGCTCAAGACTGTGTCCTCTTGTTCTGGTGCTGGTTGCCTGGAAGAAGAGATCAACCCCCACCTGGCTACAACTTCCCTTCAGGTAGTTGCAGACAGTGATAAAGTCTCCCCTGAGCCTCCTCTTATCTAGGCTAAGCAACTCCAGCTCCCTAAGCCTCTCCTCATAGGGCTTGTGCTCCAGACCTCTCCCCAGCTTTGTTGCCCTTCTCTGGACATATTCCAGCAACTCAACATCTTTCCTAAACTGAGGGGCCCAGAACTGGTCCCAGTGGGTGCCTAACAAAAAGTCTTTTATAGCTACCACAAAGGGACTGGTAAATGACAACAATCACTATATTTTTTCAAAAATCTATTTTTGTCTATTTCCACTGTTTTTCTGGTTCATTCTCGTCTTGCTTTCTACTCACCAGAATACAGATCTTGGTAATGTTTGGATAAATATTTAGATAAATTCAGATCTAAGTATTTTTTTGTACTAAAAGTTGTACAGTATTCATGATCACTGGTAGCTGACCCTTTATGAGCTTTTATCCATGCAAGAGCAGTGATGTTCTGGATACCTTGGCCCCAGTTGTGCAAACGTGCAAAGAATGAATTTATAACCTTACTGAAGCCAGTCTGAATGCATCAAGGACAGGTATGAGAGACACTATTTTGGGAAGTACAAGTACATATATATTAAGGGCCACAAGGATGATCAGAGGGCTGGAGCACCTCTCCTATGAGGACAGACTGAAGGAGTTGGGGCTGTTCAGTCTGGAGAAGAGAAAGCTCCAAGGTGACCTAATTGTGGCCTTCCAGCATCTGAAGGGGGCCTACAGGAAGGCTGGGGAGGGACTTCTCAGGCTGTCAGGTAGTGATAGGACTAGGGGGAATGGAATGAAGCTGGAGGTGGGGAGATTCAGGCTAGATGTGAGGAGGAAGTTCTTCCCCATGAGCGTGTTGAAGCTCTGGAATGGGTTATCCAGGGAGGTGGTTGAGGCCCCGTCCCTGGAGGTGTTTAAGACCAGGCTGGATGAGGCTCTGGCCATCCTGATCTAGTGTGGGGTGTCCCTGCCCATGGCAGAGGGGCTGGAACTAGATGATCCCTGTGGTCCCTTCCAACCCTGACTGATACTATGATACTATGATATTTAGATATATTTTTTTTAATACATCACCTTGAGATCTATGATGCTATCCATTAAAAGAGGCTACAATACCTGTTATGTTCTTATGGGATTCCTCCTCTTCCAACTCCCATCACAGTGGCTTTTGGTAAGTTTTGGAATCTGTAAATCTCTGACTCTCACAAGTACCTTTGCTGTTATTTTAAGACTTAGAAGCATGAGTTTTTTTTGGTTTTTTTTTAATTCTAAGATTAATTCTAATTTCTTAATTTTAAAACTTAGAAGTCTTACATGTTTTACTCTTTGCATTGTATTCTGCAAAGGAACTATATTCAATTGACCTCTATAGAACAGTTCCTCCAAGTTAATGTATGGGCTAAACGAATTGTCAGGCATCAAATAACAAACATAAGCCTGCACTTAAACGCTGTGGTTTTCATCCTAAACACCATTCATTCTCAGACAGTGTGAACAAAGCTTTCCTGTATTTCAAAGATCTCTTACAAATCGTCCTGATGGCCTTAATTATTCAGTACCTATTATGAGCCTCCAAGAGTGGAACACGAGGAGTGCAATTCCTAGAAATGAAACATTGATGTGTTTTCTGAGCTATTTTGATGCTAATTCTTTCTTGTTCACTTTGTGAGAGCTTGAGCTTTAAACACAACAACTGTGAAAAGATCACACCAAACTGAGAAATGTATTTTGGCCGTAGAGGTGAAATTGTGAATTGGCATTTAATCGGGGGAAGTGATGCTGTAGCAGGGCGGTTTACATTTTTCAGCTGGTGTGAGTCAGTGAGCTTTTATGCTAACAAAATTGCACAGTAGGCTTTAATTGTGCATAATTATTGCACTGCATGGTGCACAGTACTATATTCTAGGAGTTTGACTGCATTCTGCTAAATTTTTATGTTGAACTCTGTGAAGAAGTTTACCTGATGGTATTTGATATCACAGAGGTTGGAAGAGACCTCAAAGATCATCAAGTCCAACCTGTCACCACAGACCTCATGACTAGACCATGGCACCAAGTGCCACATCCAGTCCCCTCTTGAACCCCTCCAGGGATGGCAACTCCCCACCTCCCCAGGCAGCCCATTCCAGTGGCGAACGACTCTCTCGGTGAAGAACTTTCTCCTCACCTCCAGCCTAAACTTCCCCTGGTGCAGCTAGAGACTGTGTCCTCTTGTTCTGGTGCTGGTTGCCTGAGAGAAGAGACCAATTCCCTCCTGGCTACAATCCCCCTTCAGGTAGTTGTAGAGAGCAATGAGGTCTCCCTGAGCCTCCTCTTCTCCAGGCTAAACAACCCCAGCTTCCTCAGCCTCTCCTCGTAGGGCATGTGCTCAAGGCCTCTCACCAGCCTGGTTGCCCTTCTCTGGACACGTTCAAGTGTCTTGATGTCCTTCTTAAACTGAGGGGCCCAGAACTGGGCACAGACACTGGACACGTATGCCTGTTTAATCTGCTCATGCTTTTTTTTTGTCTTAGGGAAATGAACGCAATCATCACAGAATATTTTTTCTTTTTGTTTCCTATTTCCAGATTACTAGCTATACTCCATGGGCTACCTATGGGCATCTGCTAAAACTAACTGGAGTCTTATTTCTGATTTCAGCTACAAGAATTTTATAAGGAAGGTCTTTGGCTTTAGGAGTGTCACTGTAAATAGTCATAGACTCACAGAATGTTGAGAGTTGGGAGGTACCTCTCAAGACAGGTTGGGCTTGATGATCTCTGAGGTCTTTTCCAACCTTATTGATTCTGTGATTCTATCATCAGGATCACCTAGGGCAGGCCACACAGGAATGCATCCAGGTGGGTTTTGAAAGTCTCCAGAGAGGAGACTCCACAAGCTCTCTTGGCAGCCTGTTCCAGTGCCCCGTCACCCTCACCATAACAAAGTGTCTCCTGCTGTTGAGGTGGAACCTCTTCTGTTGTAGCTTGTACCTGTTGTTTCTTATCCTATCACTAGGCACCAGCACCACCAAAAAGAGACCTTTATCTTGACACCCACCCTGCAGATATTTATAGATGTTGATAAGATCCCCTATCAGCTTTCTCTTCTTGAGACTAAACAGCCCCAGGCCCCTCAGTCTTTCTTCAGGTTCAAGTCTTGTAATCATTCCTGTAGCTCTCCATTGGACTTTCTCCAGCAGATACAGGGTTCGGGTTTTCTTACTTTTATCTGTGCATTCTTAAGGCTGAATGATACTTACTGGACTTGCATCTTGTTACTTCAGTAATCTGTAACTGTTTCAATTTGATTTTTCTTTCCTGAGTACTTTTATGTTTGCTGGATCTTGCTAGTGCAACCAGCTAGAGGACAGCCTGTGATTTGGGATCAGGAAAATTTTATTTTCTTCTCTAGAAGTAAGTAAAACTTTTTTATCACTGTGAACCTGTGAGTTGTGAAAATCCATTGTACTTCGTTTTTCTCTTGCTAAGCTTTCAAGTTGTCAGCAGTGATCTGACTCTTTCCCATCTTTTCACCAATAATGGAACCCAGGCCAGCATTCTGTTGCTGTCATGGATTCAGTATCACAGCTCTCAGTCATTAAAAAGCCTTTATGATGTTTCTGGGAAATGACATTTCTGTGGAAAAACAGCTGTGGGTTCAGGGCTTGGATTTTTTTTTTTTTTTTTTTTTGGGGGGGGGGGATGTAAAAATAAAGTCAGATATTATTGTAATTACTCTGCCACAAGGTTCTGTAGTTCTCTTTCCCTGCCAGGGATGAAAGTATTGCATAACAAATAATAGCTCTAGCAGATTTTTTCCTGTCTGTATTGATGAACTTGCCATTGTTATGACGTAGATAGCAAACCTTATAATAGTCCTTTCTTGTTAGAATCTTCCAGCATAGAAACTTCTACAGTTGTCCTCAAAACCAAACCCCAGGAAGAGTGAATTTTGATTGCAGCACTGCAAAGCCTTTGTTGTTCTTCTCATTTGTATAGCAAAAATGGAGTAGTAGAAAGAAACTTCATTTTAAAAATCATCTGTTCTATATTATTCCAAGACACTAAAGGATACTGTTACAGGTGGGGTTAAGCCTGGCAGGGATTTTTTCCCTCCTTCCAGCCTGTTTACCTGTGCTTTTACCTGGTGATCTATGCAACTCAAAAGAAACACATGAAAAAATCTCTAATGGCTTTACAGTTCATTCCATAAGAAGATGTGGATTTGGGAACAATGTGGGATTGCTGGCATCCCACCCTACTCTGACCTGCTGAATTTGCCAGGCAGGTGAGTGGCATCTCTGGCTTTTATCTTTTCTGCCTCACTGCTTATAGCAATGGGAAGTAACTGTATGAACACAAAGTCCTGTCTGATGCCTGGCATCCTACGGTGCACTCAGCCAAGAGTACAGAGAGAACTGGCACCTCTATGGGAGGGTGAGGGGTTAACTGTTGATAGGAACTGTGATAAGAAACATTTAAATATGTTTCAAGACCCTTCTCTTCTTTATAGGCACTAGCTTTTAAGTGGGGTCTGATCCACAGTTAAATAAGGTCATTTTACAGTATGGCAGGTTAAAATGTTTATTAACTTCAAAAGCCATTGCACTACTAGAGATAATCAAGTCTTTGATGATGTGCCATAGAACTGCATCAACTGTGATGCTTCAATCTGTTGTTCTATTTTTTAAGAAAAGGTTGTTTTTAAGAAAAGGGTTGTTAGGGTGGTGGTTTTTTTTCTTCCCTCCTTCATTTTTCTTTCTTTAGTTTTTAAGGGACAGAAGGAGGAATGAGAGCCATAAAAAGGAAGAAATTCTTGCTGATTATCTTATGCCTTAGAAGGCAATTTGGATGCAGTCCTAGATTTTTACCTCAACCCTTCTAGTGTACATCTGAAATAATATTAATAACAAATCAGTGTGCTAGGTATGTTCAGCTGCTTGCAAGTGTGCTGCTACTGCACCTGCAGAGAACAGCTTGAGCTTCCTCCTGTGTTTAGCAAGGAATGGCAAGAGGAAAGAGCAGCCTTCATTCTTGGGCTCACCACCCAGATCAGAAAGGTCTGTTTGCCATTTTACTCTTTCGTTTTTGTCTTGTTTTCTCTAATGCTAATAATGTTCTTTAGCTCACATCTAGAGTAAATTTATGCTTCAAAATTACAGGAGCAATTAAAAATGTTTTCTCAGTGTATTGCTACTGGACAGATGCCAGGTTCTGATGGAAAGCCAGGGCAGCCTTTCAATGAAGGGCTGAAGCCTAAAACAGAGAAAATTGTAATGGCCTAGCTGCACCAGTTACTCACTTATACGTCTCTAACTGTTCTTAGCCAGTATAGTTAAATTAATTAAACATTTGCAGCCTTTCAAAGAGATCTGGGGCTTTTTTTTTGCTGCTCAGGTAAAGTTACAGGTGGGTCAGGATAGTGAAAAGGTTTACTATCTTTATTTATTCATATAAAGATATTTATATTTTTGTGTTTTGTTAATATTCCTAACTATAAACTAGTCCCAGAATGGAAAGACCCATTTATATTTGAAATCTTTTGTGATGCAGAAATAAGACTTACATTCAGTAGGACCCTCCTTTCAGATTCTTCTTCCAAAGACTTCATTTATAGGTTGCCAGGTAACCAGAAGTCTTTGACTTTTAAATAATACTTCATACAGTCACAAAAAGTGAGATTTTTCCAGGGCTGAAATGGCAAGAACTATCTGAAATGAACAGTAGTCTTAGCAAATGCTGATGGAGCTGACCACTGATACACACACACTCAAATGTGGGAGAAGCAATTTGCTAAACTCTTCAGAGGCTGTGTGGATCCAATTTCAAGTACAATGTGTATTTTCCTAGCAGGTTATTAAATTAAGTCTGCATACTCTTACTTCAGGTTTTATTGCTCTTCTATAGGAAAACTGGATGAGTGTTGCCCCCAGTCTGCTTTTGCTTTTCTGTGGAGTTGCCCAGGCTTTCTGCAGTATGGAAGAGAAGGGTAAAATAAATAAGGATAATTAAAACTACCAGCATTAACATGACCAGCCAGATGTCCCTAGAGGACAGCAGTAGCTCTTCCTTCCTCCTTCTACTTTATCTTAGAAGAAAGAGCTCAGTGCTGTGGACTGCTCAGATTGACTCACGGAGATGGAAAAAAAGCAGAACAAACTTAGTCATAAATCTACCAGTTTTTCAGTCATCCACAAAGCTATGGCTCAGTTGTGTAGCTACTTTCCGGATTTCATCCAATATAAGTCAAAGCCAAATGTGTGCTTATTACTGCCCTGGCCTATCTGGCATCAGTGAAAGAATGCAGTTACTTTAGTTGTAATTCCATGTGGCTAAAGCACCCCAGTCCTGACTGTGGGTAGGGACAAGGAGACCAAGCTGAGACTCAAGCCTGAGAAACAGGATCTTTATGGAGGTCAAATGCTGGGGTGTCCAATGGTGGATCCAACTTTTACAGCAGTTAAAAGGAGTTGTGAGAGAGTGGAGCTAGCCTTAACAGCAAGGAGCTTGTGCAATAGATTTGTAGACTGATCCTGTTGTAGCTGACCCTGTGGTGAATCTTGCACAAGAGCAGCTTTTGTTCTGCATCCCTGGAAGTTTTTAAGGCCAGGCTGGATGTGGCTCTGGGCAACCTGATGTAGTGGAAAGTGTCCCTGCCCACGGCAGGGGGGTTGGAACTAGGGGATCCTTGAGGTCACTTCCAACCCTGACAATTCTGTGATCTTGCTGTAGTGAGTCCAAGGGGCAGTATGCCTGCCTCAGAGTGATTGCCTCTAGTTCTTGCTGTCATGTTTAGCAACAGGGCAGGAGTTGCAGCACAGTCTTTTTGTCAAGGAGCTGCTCTGACACCAGTATCTTGTTTCATGCAGTTTCCTGACAGTGAGGCAATAAATTTCACTTCTTACTTGACCAGCTTTGAACTCAAGCTTTCCAAACAAAACCATCTTGTGTTTCCCTTTAAATTCTGGGGTTTGAAAGTTTTCTTTTTCCAATGTATTTTTTACTGTGGAGATACTTCTGAAGTCATTGTGAAATATCTTACTCAAGCCAAATCAATTCTGTTTCCAGAGCTTCATCACAGCAGCAATGTATTACAAAAACCTAATGAAAAGTTTCTATCAATGTCTGAAGTTCACAGTGATCTGAGAGTGTACAATGATATCTGTAGGATAAGTTATACAGCTCAGCGCTGAAACATGACCATAGTACAAAGTATATTGTTTGGAAATCTGCTGCTGGACATGAAATCCAGCATTGCAATTTTTGCTTCAGAATTTACACTGGCAACTTCTTTATCATAAATGACAGATGCTTGCACACCATCCTCTGGGCATTACTGGCCAATATGAGTATTCAGGACCAAAATGCAGCCTGTGCACCATTAAAACATTAAAAACAGACAGAGATTTCCTAGCAGCATGCTAATGTTAGCTGTTCAAACAAGGCAAAATTGAGAACATTGTTATGTGCTTTGCTACATCTGTCCTTCTGAAATCATAGCATGAAGACTGCATGTTTATTTCAGCAGAACCCAAAAGTCTTAATTCTTTACTGATGCAGAAGTAAAAAACTGTCCTTGTAAGCGCCCTGAATCAAACAGAGAAGACTCTTCCCACACAGAGTCAGTGCAGTTCTTGGGTGGAGGCTGCCCATTTGTACCTCAGTATGTGTTTTAATGTGTCAAACTAGGAGCAGTTTAGTAACAAAAGAAAAAATTTGGCATCCACAACCTGCATTTCTCTGCATTCCTACCAGAACCCAGTAAAACCCCACAAGAAGCCTACATCAAAGCTAATACATCAGTTTTCCAAAACTGCAAAAGGAAGTGATTCATCTCCTCCAGATACTGCCTTCCTACTTCTAGTTCAGGAATAGTAAGGAGATGTGGGGGAGCTGGAAAGCTCATAACATCTTTTTTAATTCATAATTCAGTTGGGGTTGGACTCAAACCTGTCAAAGAATTATTGCAGTTGATTGTAGTAGGATTTACTCTGCAGGTAGAGCAAAGAAGAGCTTAGAAACTACATACAGCCATGTGATGCAATGGAATATTCCAGTCAAATCACAGCCAAATTTTTCAGACTCCACCCAAGTGTTAGGTTGTTTCCAGGTAAAGACAGCAAAATTGTTTGTAATTGTTTGTACTCAGCACTGGTGAGGCCACATCTTAAGTACCATGTTCATTTCTGCACCACTCACTACAAGAGGGACATTGGGGTGCTGGAGAGTGTACAGAATAAAGCAATGAGGTTCATGAAGAGCTTGGAACACATGACCTGTGAGGAGTGTCTGAGGGAGCTGGGGTTGTTCAGTGTGGAGAAGAGGAAGCTGAGGGGAGACCTCATGGCTCTCTACAACTACCTGAAGGGAGGTTGGAGCGAGGAGTGGGCAGCCTCTTCTCCTTGGTGTCAAGCAACAGGACTAGAGGAAATGGCTTCAAGCTGTGCTGGGGGAGGTTCAGGCTGCATATTGGGAAATATTTCTTCACTGAAAGGGTTATCAAACGTTGGAATGATCTGCCCAGGACAGTGGTAGGGTCACCATCCCTGAAGGTGTTTAAGCAGCGTGTGGCCTGATGCTTAGGGACGTGGTTTAGTGTTGACCCTTCAGTGCTGAGCCAAGGGTTGGACTGGATGATCTTTGAGGTCTCCTCCGATTGGATGAATTCTGTAATTCAGAGATGTTCAATGAAGTTTCCTAGTCAGTATCACAGAAGGAGTGAAACAAGTTAAACCAGCAGACTTGGATGTCTTGCTTTCTACAAAACTGAAAAGAGGATTTTAAAAAGGGCATTCCCTGGCCTTGTGATGCTTTTTAAAGTCATGAAATGTGGGGTAAAATAGCTCATCTAATAACATATTCCAAAAGCATAAAAAACTTGACATGGGGATGAAACTATAATCTCAGCCTTATGTCAGTCCTGGGCAAAATAATGGAAAAGTTAATAAGGGATTTAAATGATAGAGATTCAAAGGACAGAAGTATAATAAATGTTCATCAGAGCAGTTTTTCCTCAAAAAATATAGCTTATGCAGCAAACCTGATTTTGAATGAGATTATAAATGTGTTGATAATGGGGGCTGTGTGGACTTTGATAATATTTTCCCTATGTTCTGATGAAAAGTTTTGCATTCTGCAGCTCCACTGAAAGATGCATTAAAAATTAGTTAATGGATAGATCTCCGAAAGGAGATATTGGCAGTTGTTACAGAACTCTGAAAGTGCTCTAGGGTGGCTGGCTCAGGGAACCTTAAACAAAATGTGGCAGGTCAACCAAGCAGCTAGGGCTAATCGCGGGTTGGATCCAGGCATCCCTTCTGGGAATCAGAAAAACTTGGATGTGTTTCAAACAGCATCTGAAACTACTGGACACTTTCATCAATGATCCAGCTGCAAGTGCATGAATTAAAGCCTGGGGCTGTGTTGCAGGAAGAGGGAAGGGTACCCCAGTTTACTGTGCAGGTTATATTATAATCTGAGCCCATGCACAAAAAGCAATCAATGCAAAAAGACAAACTACAAAGGACATATCCGCAGACAAGATAATTTCCTGGAAAACAGCAACTTCAAAGATGTTTTAGGAGACCAAGTGAAATTCAATGCAACTTGCCAAAGCGATGCTGTAGCAGAAGGAGGAAGAAAGAAGCACAAGCTGAGGAACAGCTGATAGGACTAAGAAAGTACCTCCCAGATGTACCATCCTGGTGAGACTAAATGCAGTAATGCCTTTTGATGTGAAACCCTGACATAAAAGATGTAAAAGCTAGGTTTCATGTAAACAGCTAACAAATATGACTAGAGGGTCAGAGGTAGCACCTTGCTATAAGGAAGAAATCATCAGAAAGACCTCAGATAGGTGACAATGTGCAGGTACTGAATAGACTTTAAGTACTTCTTCAAGGGCCATTTAACGTAAAGTCACAGTAAGAACTAGTGTCTGGAGGTGAAAATCAAATGAGTACAAACGAGGAGCTGTACTTGTGTTTTTAAGGAACTGCAAAAAGAAATGTTGGTGCCTTCATCTCTTGAGGTTCACAGAATAGCAGAATGTTAGGGGTTGAAAAGGACCTTGAAAGCAACCCCTCTGCCAGAGCGGGATCACCTGTATCAGATCACACAGGAACTCATCCAGGCGGCTCTTGAATATCTGTGCCGGGCTACCCCACAACTCCCCTGGGCAGCCTGTTCCAGCGTTCTGTCACCCTCATAGTGAAATAATTCTTCCTCCTGTTTTCATGAAACTTCCTATGCCTCAGCTTCCACCCATTGCCCCTTGTCCTGCCACTGGGCATCACCCAGCAGAGCCTGGCTCCATCCTCTTAGTACTCACTCTTTACATATTTATAAGCATGAATGAGGTCACTCCTTAGGCTCCTCTTCTCCAAGCTAAAGAGACCCAGCTCCCTCAGTCTCTCCTCATAAGGAAGAAGTTCCACTCCCTTAACAATTTTTGTGGCTCTGCACTGGACTCTGTCAAGCAGTTCCCTGTCCTTCTTGAACTGAGGGGCCCAGAATGGACACAATATACCAGATGTGGCCTCACCAGGGCAGAGTAGAGAGAGGGGAGAACCTCTCTCAACCTACTAACCACACCCTTTCTTATACACCCCAGAATGACATTAAGAAGGGTAGAGACCTTTTAGCTAAACAGAAGCTAATGTACTCACTGCAGGGGGACTGGGTGATTGTCATGGGATCCAACTGGCCTGTTCACTTCTGATCTCCAGTGTAATGGACCTATGAATGAAAGAGCAGAGCTTCCACTGAAGACAGTTCAATTTTGCCTAGAGAACTACTGCAGCATAATTCTAGGTTTTTGAAAACTGAACAAAGTTCTTGGTTCTGAATACAAATCCTGCCTTACAGTGCTGCTGTTTGCATACATCACAGAATTCTTGAGCTATTTAATCCTCATTAGTGAAGCATTATTAATCCACAACACTGAAGGACAGGAGGTATAATTTAGGAAATCCTTATGGGAAGGATCTCACAGGAGATAAAAAGGAATTACAGTGTTTCCATAGGCTGGTAACAAAAATCATGGTGTTCCAATCAATTTATTTTATTTTATTTTTTAATGTTGCAGTTCAAAAGTTCTGCAGAAGAATTTTGGTTTCCTGTGGGTGCTATAGGGCTAGGGAGTAATTTTCATTTTTAACCTGTGTCACATCTAGCCTTGGTCTATGGGATTCCTGTCTCTTGTGTTTCACAAGGCTTTCCAGTACTGTAATGTGTTAGAGAATCACTGAACTGTTCAGCTCACTACCTTGGGATTATTTTCTTTTATACTCACTGGCAGTTTAACCTGTCAAAAACAATTATTAAGTAATTTGTAACATGGTAGAGACATAAATGGTCTCAAAAAGCTTATGACTGAAAAAAAGAGTAGTGATTTCCTAGAGCTCCCATATATGTAGAAATTCATAATAACTTATTTCCCAAAGGTTAGAATTCACAAAAATAATCTAGATGGTTAGAACATTTGGAAATTATCCTTCTGGATCTTTCAGAACCTCTCTACTCAGCTAAACATTGCCATCTTGTACAACAGCTACCTCTTTGCTGTGGAGCAGGTGCAATCTTCTTCAAAAAGAAGGTCTTGCAAAGACAGTGTGCCTTCAGCTGTGGGAACTGATATCGATGGAGATGTCACACTTGGTCACCTCATGAGTGTATTAGACAGGAGAGTTCATAACAGTATCCCTCAGCTTTGCACTTGAGCAGCAGGGCTTTTTTCCCCACTTATTCTCAGTAATTAAAAACAGATGATTCCTCCATCTACCACACAGCGCATCACAGGAAGAAGAACTTTACAGCTACCCTGTCAGGGAGAAAGAGAAATCCCTCTGCATTTGAGAGTCACCTCCTACATTTCTGCTAGGCACGTAGAGAGGAGCATTTCTCAGGGAGATATCCCAAGCTGCCAGGGAAGGACATGCTGCAGTTTGAGAAGCTGCATCTGTCATTTCTCACAGCTTAAAAGTAAGAGATGCAATGCCTTGGAAACAGCAGTCTCCATGAGCGATGTCGCAATCTAAGTGGGAATGAAACAATGGTGCTTGACACAGCGCAGTCACAGGAAGGGTAACAGGCATGATACTATATTCCAAAATGTTTCAGTGTGGGAGGCAAATTATCTCGGTCAATAACAGCAAAGTGAGCAAGTAGAAGAGCTTGTATTTCCACTTAACAAAGGGGAATGGCTGTTTTGACCACATTCAGTGCTTCTTCAGCTCCTTCTCACTGGATTCATCGTATGGTGGTGTTAGAGGCATAGAGTAGGTACATGAAATACTGATATTTACTTTTACTGCAGTACTACATAACCTCCATAACCTCCATAACCTGCTACCTTCATGCTGGGGCTTCCTACAACTCCTGCAGTCAGGCTTGACCTTAGTGTTTGTACTATGAGGCTTTGCCGCTTTAGGACCAAAACAGGAGAGAAACCTCCACATACAGGAGTCTTTTACTGCAGTTCTGTTGAGCCTGATCTAAAGGGAAGATAACAATTATTCTCAAGGCTGTCTCTTGATTTGCTCACTTATGTTTCCTTTCCTTCACCAAGCAATGTGTACATATACCTTACCTAGGAGAGATGAATGTTCATGAAACTGTACCATCCTACCTACTTGAAGTATTCTGTGTGAAAAAGTGATCTTTGTCTCTGTCTCTCCGAGCATTTTATTTGGAGATGGGTGCTGAAAATTGGAATGTGGTTTCTTTTGCAGCTGCAGAGTCCCTGAATCAATCATTTATTTGGAGACTTCTGTACAAGTTTCATGCAGATTTTGCAAATGTGTTGTTAACTCACATGTAGACGAAATCCAAGAGTGACCTTACAACTTAAAATTACCTACATACACAATATTTCCTAGGACACCTTTCTGTCCTTAGCTTCCACGTTTCTCTCTCCTTACACAGTCTTTTCTCCTTGTGGGTATTACAAAAGTCAGAGGGAAAACTTGGTAGCGTTACAAATTTCAGTTCCTTCTTTCCAGGTAGTATCTGAAGATATTATCTGGAGAGACTACCCTTCTAGCATAGTGTCTGCAGATAAGTTCTATTCCTTATCAAATGTTTATTTAGGTGCAAACCAGGCAAAGTCCATCCTGAAAGAATTATTTCTTTTGGCCTAGAGCCAAGTCTTTTATCTATTTGAATGGATGTCCAGCAAAACTAATGACTCTTGAGCACTCTGTTGCTAGCTCTTTTCTGCGTGCAATGATTCTTCCTGATAGCTCTGAAGTCAAAGAGAAGTTAGGACTGGAAGCTACAATAACAAAGAAAAGTCACCCAACAGTTGGACAATCAAAGTAACATTCACAAAAGATGTGGGATACATCAGCTGATATAGATACAAAGGTTGGATTTGTCTCACTTCCCTTTACATACTGTCTCCACACTGTAGATATTACAGCTGTTATTTGTGCTAGAAGCCCTTTTTGTCAACAGAGAAAAATCAGTTCTCTGGGGGCCGCAGATATATTTTATGCATCTTCTTTAAGATGGTATCAATCAGGTCTTGGTTCCACTGAGGAAGATCTTCACTGACATCAGGCAATCCTGGGGTGACAGTGTCAGATGTCAGAGTGAGCCTTGTGTCAGCAGGTTGGCATTTAGAGCTGTTTAAAGCACATATTTTCGTAGTAGGAATGGTATGCCACGGAACAAAGATAGAAACTATTGTTGAGAGGAGAATGAGGGGGAGAGAATTAGAGTTTCAGAAAGCAAAGGAAAAAAGTGATAACTAAAACATTTTCAGATTAATTTTGAAATAATTCATGCTTCAAAAATTATATAATAGCAGTTGGTTTGCTCCAGACAAAGAAGTTTCTGTGTTTTTCCAAAACAGAGGAGCTCTGCTTACCTGGCCTTGGAAGTCATAACAATTTATTGATCGTATATAAGTACTGATAGGTAGTCCTCTTTGTACTTTGACAACCACTTGGACAGAATATGGTACCTCATAAACACAGGTGAAAACACCATTGAAAAAGCAGTTTGGGATCCCCTTTCCTATTTATTTTATGTTCAGTTTCAGGATTTGGATCTGTAGGACAGTGAGCAGCCACTTCCTATGTCCATGTTTAGTAGGAGAATTTCAGAAGGCAGTTTCACAGATAAAGTAAGCCCAACTGCATACCCAAAGCAAATGGGGAACACATACTGTCCAGGGACTTCATTTACCTAGAATTTTCCCTGAGAATAAGAACTGAAGCCCTGAAGTGTGGGTACATTTCAAATCTGATAGATTTTACTATTTTACTTGGAAACCAGATGTGTCCTCCCCTATACCACAAGTTACTGTGTAATGGTAATTGTCCTGCACTACCCATAGGCAGCTGTACCATTGCAGTAACAGGTGAAACACTCTGCCTTTTTTTACAAGCTATTTAACATCAAATTTGTTGAAGTTCCTGCAAAGGAAGGAACTACATAATGGTAATGTACAAGTTCCTTAAAATATTCTGAGCCTTCACACCAGGTATGTGCTGCAAATGAGAAAGAACGGGGTGACGAGTGCCCTGGCTGTGGTAGCACGCTGCTAGGACTCCAGAAGCAGGTCAAAACACTGTCATTAGCTTGCTTCAGTCTAAACCTCCATCAGCTGGGTTTCAAAGAGAGGCAAAATGATTTTCAGCTGGGCACATGAGTGCATGGTGATGAGATGGCAAGCAAAAGAAGGAAGTAGGGAAATAATTTTTTTGCTTCTCCTTGCAACAGTAAAGCTTACTTTTGCTATTAAGAGTCTTTTTTCATTGGACCAAGAGTGAAACACCAACTCTTTTTAGATTCTCAGTTGGCTTGTTAGGAAAAGAAAAAAGAGTGTGTACTCTGAACTGCAGTGTTTTGGTACCTGCATGTGACAGCCATTTCCATAGCTTACTGACTTTGCAGATTCATAACAAAAAGTTATGGAGAATTCAGGTTATGGGATGATGCATTTTTACAGATGGTCTTTCTGGTTTGTAACTGTAAACAACATTCAGAGAAAGAAATATGAAAATCTTTCTAGGGTAATAGCATAACAGCAGCCAAAAGTATGAATCTCTGTTAAAAGACGAGTTGGAAAACTACACTGCATTGAAGAGTTTTACTTGACAGCTTAAAACTGTGGCATAAGAGTTAGTGTGCTCTTAAATGGGAGCTTTGAATTGTGTTTTGAAGCCATTAACAGCTCTTTGGACAAAGCAGTTTTAGTTACAGCAAGAAAAATGAGATTTGATTCAGTGTGCTGGGGATTGTTTCCCGAGGCTCACAGTGTGATTTCTTGAGCCAGATGTTGTGGTTTGGTGCCATTGTGCTTTAGACAAAGGCCAGCCTGAGTGGATATTTCAGGAAATGCATTCAATACAGTCGATTTGTGATGACTGAGACCTAGGTAATTTTGGTTTTAAGTTAAAGTTCCTTTGTCAGGCCTGGGATATGAATAAACTCATTTCCCTTGGTGCCTTATTCCCAAAGGATGGAAAAAAGAAAAAGGGACCACCTCATTTCAGGAGGAGACTTGCTTTACTTGTGTTTCCCAGTCTCTCTAATCTTTCCATGTGAGGCCAGAGATGCCTGCCTTTTTCTGGCCTCCTAACAGCTACTGCAGTGGCAAGGGACAGAGAGAAGCGTGTCTGTCTTTACTCCAAGAGTGGAACGTTAACCCTTTCACCTTCTTACCAGGCAAAGTGCACTCCCACCTAATCACAGAATCCACAGATCTCCTAGAGCGCTAGGGTTACTTCAGACGATGCTGTAATGGAGTGAAGGCTTTGAACAGCTTTGATGTCTTTTATTTACCAAGGTGATCAGAAAACAGGTGGTGTATTGTTCAGCAATTTCAGATATGACTAAGTACAATAATGATGTGTTTTGGTGCTGTAAATGTGTTTTAATTATTATTAATTAATATCAGTTAAAAGTGCCAGAGCAACTAGTGAACAGCTGTGCAAATGCATTTCTTGCTCTGTAGTATGCTGCAGCTCATGTGAGGAAGTTAGCTGGAATCTAGCATATCAGTGAGAAGGCTCAGGTGTTGCACAGATTTCCTCTATCACAGATAAACCATTTAGTCTCACTGTCCACAGTTTCTCTTCAAGTTGCTTGCCAATTTGTAAAATGCCCTGGAATAGTGGAGTGCTTTGATCTCTTTATTTAGACAGAATGATTTGGAGTACTGTGTATCCTGGAAGCATATTTGAAACCCCTCTTTCTATCCTCCAGATAAGCACTTGGAATAGAGGACAGAATTACAGCAGGTATCACTGCACACTGTTAAATAAAAAATGGCAGCTTTCCATATGTCACCTTTCTAAAGGTAATCTAATTAGATTTCATTATGGATATGTAGGTTACACAGCACATCCATTGCCCAGATTGCATAACCCAGTCTCGCACATTGCTGGAAGAAAAGAAGCCATGAAGTTAACAGAACGGTGGTTGTTAGACTATATTGCCCAAAACCAAACTCATAAGGAAATTAAGAAGAAATAAATTTCACAAATTACTTGTACTTATTTCTAATATTAACAGCCATCATACTCTTCCAAAAGAAGAAAAATGCATTTCAAGACTAACTCACCAGAAGAATACAAAGGAGCCTTAACAGTAAAGAAGAGGCTTGTTAGAGTTCAGAAAACAGAAAGAAACCTTAAGTTGCCTGAATGCAGTCTTTAATTATTTAAACTTTTAATGAAAAATAATTTTAAAAGCCAACAGGAGCTGTCTCACACAAATTGATTTCTTAAAACATTTTAAATCGTTTGGAGGCTTCGCTTTTGCCTGTGTTGTTTCTTCCTTTCGTTCCCACAGCACTCTCCCCTCTGCCTGTGCAGATCAGAGTAGCTGCCTTCTGCAGAACAGCAATCTCAATTTTGTTTACCTTGTGTTTCAAAGAGAATTGAACAAGCCCAGGATTCGCTTTCTCTAAACAAATACTGGCAAGACAAAGGTATCACAGCTATTCTAGGGACAAGAGGTTTGTTGAGATGGAGGACGGTAAGGACTGGCAAGAAGAAAAAGTCAGTGTGCTTTTACCTGAAAAAACCCAACAATTTAATCCTTTGCACAGCCTCATTTTCTCTGGTTTGGAGATAGCTCTCCTTTTTTCAGTTAAGTTTTAGAGTTTCTCAGCTAAAAGAAGTGAGAAACCAAGTTATTTTCTTTGTTCCTGTCAAGTAGCTTGAACAATTTGAGAACAGAAACCAGTCAGAGCAGTGTGATTAGCGTAGCCAATTAGGGTGGATTTGCATATTCACAACGCGGCTATCGAGAAATAATTCTGCAGAGATAATGCAAGTGTGGTAATGCTGCTCTGCCAATCACAGCACCCTGGCTCCCGTCCTATATGGTAATTGAGAAATAACCACAGAATGATTCTGCAGACTGGGCACCCCAAGCCAACCCACATGCTGGCACTGCACAGCTGGGGAAGAAAGTCCATTTGCAAGGCGGCAGGAATACGATACCCCTGCACACTGGAAAAGGTTCATCTACAATCTGCTTACCTAAAATGCTACAACATCTGTCAAATGGGTTTGTCCTTCCAAGACTCATTCCAGCTACAACTTGTGCTAAATGCCACTTCCAGGAGCCCAACCTCATCAGGAGTTTGGGGGACTTGGCTTTTAATGAGATGGCAATTGGCCAAGGACTGAGTGCCTTGCAGCCCATCCCACCCTGCAGCTCAGCCAGCAGTCCATAGGCATGGTGTGCTGGATGCTATACTACACAAGGTGTAGAAGGTGAGTTTTGTGTAATAGCCTAGGAGATGGATGATAAGGCTCCCCTTTCTTCTGTCTCAAAAGACCTTTTACCAGGGTATTATCCAAGGACTGTGCATAAAAGCAAGCAGCCCCTCAGGAAACCTTGTAGACTGTTGGAGAACAAACTGGGGCAGATGATCACAGCAGATTTACTACCTCTGAAAGTGAAAAATCACCTTATGTACTACAGTGACAACAATGCATACTCCACATCAATCTTTTTCTGGTTCTCATCACTTGTCATCTCTTGCTAACAACTGCACCACTGCAAGCATTTAGGTAAGCATGACTATGGCTTCAGCAAGTGGTGTGCAGAGCCAACTCCCACTCGCTGCCCAAGTAGGATGCTCTTCAGGATGCTCTGTTTTCTCACCAAGGGGCTGACAAATGATTGGCTGCACTGTGCAGCATCCATGTGGGCTGACTTCAGAAAACAATGCAGTGATCTCAATCCCTAACACTCTTGACTCTATTCAGTGCTGGGGGCTGAAGCCATGGTGTGCAATTTCAACAAACTGGGTCAGAAGGGACCTCCTGGAGTGCTGTCCCAGGTACAATTGCACAGGCCACATCCACTTTCCAAACTTCTCAGGGAAAGACAGTACCACAAAAATTAACTCATTGGTACAAGGTATCAAGGAAAACTTAGCAAATACCTTTAAAGTGGACCATTACACAAGTCATAAGTTTATAAATTGCTATCAAGTTCACCGGGATAAAGACTGTGAGCTCTTAACCTCCATGTCAGAGAGGGATTAAGCACATTTAGTTGGGGAGAATGTCTCCCTCCAGGAAGATCTATTTTTTTTATAATCATCCATTGTAGGTATTTTATACCTATCTCTGGAATACTCACTAGTGGGTTATCTAGTCCAGTAACCTATGTGTGATTTTTTTTTTTAATGGTCTCAGTCTATGAGTATCCACATTTTTCTTTTTCCTTCCTATCTCCTTTGCGGCACCAGCTCTTTATTAGAAAGTTAATAAACTTTGTGTATGTTCTGAAGATAATATTGAAAACTGCAAAATTCTGTTCTGCATTTTATAATTGGTGTGGAAAAAGGGGGAGATCTAATCCTATTGGGTCTTCTCTCTCTTTTGCTCTCTCCCTTTTCCCCTTTTGATGGTAAGCAGCAAATTTTAATTAGCTTCATTTCCACAATTCAGTCATGCATATGTAATCTTTGTTCACACTTTTATAAAGTAAAATTAAGTGAAAGAAATTGGGTAATAATAGAATGCTTGTCTGAGCAGAACAAATGTGAATTATCAAACATAAGGAAAGATGACTGGGACTACCAGGCTTGAAGTTGTGCAAGGTTTGAGGTGATTTTTCTGAAACAGGGATGCATAAATAAGGCATAGAAACAGGTGCTGATTATCCTGTTTGGGGCATCTTTTGTTCAGTATATACTTGGGCTGCTGAGATACAGTGATAGCCTCTGAATGTGAGGAGACTGCTTAATAACAGCTTTCTAATGTTTCTCTTTTATCATGAACTGAAAGTGTCACATGAGCTTGTCTAGTTAATAAAAATCACTTTGTGAACCCAGTGTTCTTAGAGTTGGTATTGGAGGAGATCACTGTACTGGGGCTTCTCTCTTGATTATAGCTGGAAAAGCTGTTCAGCCGTTTTGCATTGTAATTTAAAGGTTTCCTAATCCATATACACACCCTCTAATTAAATGTTTCCAGGGGTTACCTTGGGAGCCTTCAGTGCTATGGTTTGAAACTTAAACTAAAGAGTGCATTAAATTCATCCCCCCTGGGGTGAGACACAGGAGAGGGAAGTACATTTTCATCCCCTGCTACTTTGGATTATTTGAAAGCATGAACATGATTTGGATTGCTACATTCATCATTTTTCTTATCTAACATGAGATGATGGCAATTTAAAGGAGAAAACTGATGTGCCTAAATGTGGAGTTCAGCTTATTATTATATAACTTCTGTTTAGACTCTAAAGACTAGACTCTAAAGTTATTTTAAGAAGCTACAAGTTCCATCAGCAGCAACTAAAAAACAGAACTTCATGTTGATGTAAATCAGTTTGTGGCTGCAGAAGCTGTGTAAGAAACTGCTGTGGTAGATACTGAGGTCTTAAGGAAATGTAAAGCAGCAAAGCATGTTGGCATTAACACATATAGAAGTAAAGTCTGAAGCCCAGTTAATGTTAAACTCATGAGCAGATGCTTTCCCTTCAGTGCCTGTTCACACATTCAGCCTGACCCTGCCAGCCTAACACATGAGTAGCTTGCCTTTTTTTTTTTTTTTCCCTTTTTCCTTTTTTCCTCCTCTTCCCCCCACCTCCCAGAAACCTGCCTGACTGCCAATGACTAGGGGTAGCCAAGATTAAGGTTAATGATTAACAGCAGCTATAACCACGCAGAAGCTCTGACTTCCGCCTTCTGGGGCACGGACCAAAAGCTGCCTTTGCTCGCACAGGAAAGCATTGGAAGGAGTGTAGTTCACTCTGCAAAGGGCTGGAGAGCATCAGCTTCACTCAGTAAAGAAAAGAGAAGGAAAATCCAAAAGGAGCAAGAGCTGTTTACCATAAAGTTAGGTAAGAGCTGAAACACTTTTCCCCTTGGCTTATTGACTTAGTGGCTGCTGCTAATAAAACCCACAGGTGTGGCCGACTGAGACACATTAGTTGTAGCTGACTTCTCTGACCTGTGCGTCTCGGTGAGAGGGCAAAGTGAGAAAGGATCTATTTGCTGTGAATTTGAAGATCAGAGAGGGCAGGAAGGCTCTTCTTCCCTCCTCCTCCCCTCAGGGGCTGCTCATGGCAGGACAGACATCTCCTTCAGACTGTTCTCATCTCATTGATCACAGCCACATCCCTGAATTTGAGGTGGCTATTTGGATCAAGATCACTTTGGCCTCGCTGTATATCTTCATCTTTGTTGCGGGCATCTTGGGAAACAGTATCACCATCAAGGCCACCAGGATCCTGCAGAAGAAAGGCTACCTGCAGAAGGAGGTCACAGACCACATGGTGAGCCTGGCCTGCTCTGACCTGCTGGTCATCCTGCTGGGCATGCCTGTGGAGTTCTTCAGTGCCATCTGGAGCCCCTTTTCCACCCCTAATGGCAACGTGGCTTGCAAGCTCTACTACTTTCTCTTTGAAGCTTGCAGTTATGCCACTGTGCTGCATGTGGCCACCCTCAGCTTTGAAAGGTATGTGGCTATCTGCCACCCCCTCAAGTTCAAGTCTTTCTCTGGACCCCGCACAGTGAAGCTGCTCATTGCCTTTGTCTGGGTGACATCTGTCATAGTGGCTCTGCCTCTTCTTTTTGCCATGGGAACAGAATATCCCCTGGAAACCATCGAGGGATACCAAGGTACAACTGCCTGTGTCAAGCCTACACCCAGGCACCACCTTCCTGACTTGAAGTACAACACAACCATCTGTACCAACCTCTCCTCCAAGTGGTCTGTCTTTCAGGCCAGCATCTTCAGTGCCTTTGCTGTGTACATCATAGTGCTGGCATCTGTCACTTTCATGTGTCACAGCATGATGAAAACCCTGACAATCCCCAAGGAAGGAACTGTGACAGTGAAAGGTGGACTAAGACACCAGGAGCAGTACCTAAGAAAAAGTGAGAGCTCAGAGGGCAAGAGCTCCAGGAGACAGATCACTTTATTCCTGGGTAAGACACCTGTCCACTTTTCCTTCTCTTCCCTACCTCTTTATCTCGTGGGAAGGAAACCCAGAAGCTTCCATTTTATCTCATTTTGAAACTGATGAAAAAGGAAGAAGAGGGATGCTTTTGGTTGTGATGGTATATTTTAAGAAACCCGACCTCCCTGCGTGTTTTTGACTTACTGGTTTTGTTATTGGAACAGGTGGGAGGAAAGAAGAAGGAGAAACTAATTTTCTGTCTGGTGTTTATGTTGTTTCATTGTGCTGCATGCCTACATGCTGCAATGTGGGTAACAGGGTGTTGCTGCTTGACCTTTGGGGTAGCACAAGGCAACAGTTGCCTGGATGTAAAGTAGCTCTACTTCCATGTTTTCCAATTAAATTTTATTTATATAAATATATATTTATATAAAAGTACACATTTAGTAAAGGTCTTGATGGGGAGGGTCAGACTGTCTTGCTTGTCCCGCTCTAAAGGCATGTTCCTGTTATTTAAGGATGCTTCCTAGAGGATATTTATTTAGGCTCACTAGTTGTGGCTGTGTTGCATTTTAGCCTTAAAGAAGTTGGGCAGGAGGTTTTGTAAATTGCTGTTGCCCTCTTTGATTATTTTTTCCCCCCCTGGTTTTATTTGGAGGTCTATAACCTTGGAATTATGTTTGGTTCTGATATCTGTTGCCGCATTTGTCAGACAAAACCTAATCAAGCTGTCATTTCACCATCTTGGAATCATTCTGAGCTGTGATCCATGTAGTCACCATGTTAGTTGATGCTCTTGGAGGCACCTTTAATCACTCCATTGCAGCATAACTGCTAGTTCTTGTTTTGTTGGGTTACTTAATATGATACTGGAAAAATGAACCATCTAGAGTAGGCATGCACAGTAGACAGTATTTCCTGTGTTGATTTTTGGAGCTCTGCTTGATATTGCAGAGGGGAAATAGAAACTTGTAGGTCTTTCTGCATCTACAATTTTCAGTGCACTTCATATACACATATATATATATATATATATATATAAAAACATACATATATTTTAAAAAGTCCATATATATGTATATAAATACATGCATGTGGGGTTTTTTTCTTCTTTCCCTGAACATTCTTTACCTCTTTGTCTAGTCCTGCTTTTTCCATGGTCTATGGCTGGGATGTGAAGCAGCAGGTAAGGAGCCCAGGCTGCAGCCAGCTCCTTCTCTGCTCTACTGGTGTTAGAGTTGGGAACGTGTTAGAGACCTGTCATACAGAAAATGCATTTGACTTAAAGGTTTGGGGTAAGGGTGGAGTTGCACACTGTACCAGCAGAGAGAGTGACAAGGGCTTCAGACGGAGATGTGACACTCCAGGCTATACAGAGCCCTTCCTTGTGACACTCCAGGCTACACAGAGAACTTCCTTGTGCCCAGAATGTACATCAACAAAGAAATAATCTCCTGGTACAAGACGTGTCAGTCTGGGATGAGGGACCACATATCTGGGTGGTTAAAAGGGCTCTTGGTATCCGTGTACTGTGTCCAGTTCTGGGCCCCTCAGTTTAGGAAGGATGTTGACTTGCTGGAACGTGTCCAGAGAAGGGCAACAAAGTTGGTGAGGGGTTTGGAACACAAACCCTATGAGGAAAGGCTGAGGGAGACTGGGGTTGCTTAGCCTGGAGAAGAGGAGACTCAGGGGAGACCTTGTTGCTCTCTACAACTACCTGAAGGGAGGTTGTAGACAGGCGGAGGTTGGTCTCTTCTCCCAGGCAACCAGCACCAGAACAAGAGGACACAGTCTCAGGCTGCACCAGGGCAGGTTTAGGCTGGATGTTAGGAAGAAGTTCTATACAGAGAGAGTGATTGCCCATTGGAATGGGCTGCCCGTGGAGTTGGTGGAGTCATCTTCATTGGAGGTGTTCAGGAGGAGACTTGATGGGGTGCTTGGTGCCATGGTTTAGTTGTTTAGGTGGGTTGGATTGGTTGATGGGTTGGATGCGATGATCTTGAAGGTCTCTTTCAACCTGGTGTGATGTATTGTATTGTAAATAGTGATTCCTGGGCTAGAGGTGTAGCAGCTAATGCTGAATACAGCATGTTGAACAAAGCAGCCAGGAGATAAGGCTCTGCTCTTTAAGTGAAGTGCTACTGTGGGATCTTTAAATGTCCGTGGATCTCTCTCCCCTTAAATTATCATCCACAGCTACATTAAAGTCCAGTGTAAGATCCAAATCCTGTAGCAAATTCTAGCTAGGTTAAGACGTAAATTGCTGTGGCCTTTTCCCCCCTCCTTGATTATTGTTCTTGCTTGATAATGCTCTAGCATGGAACAGGGCAGGCCTACTGCTGCTTTCAGAAGTGTTAAAAGCTAAATGAAAGTGATTGGCTTGTCCTTTATCTTAAGGGAATTTGCTGCCCGTATCTGACACTTCCTCTGTGCTCTCAGCTCTCAGGAGCCGGTGGATATACCCATGGATTTCCCAAAATTACTTTAGTGGCAAGACTCTTAATATGAGTCTTGCCAATTTACTTGGGTAGGAAAATAAATAAACTGAAGAGGAAGAAACAGTGGCCTTCTTCCCTGAGAACAACACAAAGCAATTTAATTTGGAGATTTCATAAGAGTGATGCTTTAGGGCAGTTCTTAACCCAGAAGAAATGAACATATAAATTGTTTACAAATCTCTCAATTTAAATATAGTGATTCAGATTTGTTTTTCATTTAGCAGATGGGTCAAATTAAAACAGATACTTGTGCATTCCCAACATATTTCACTTTTAATGTGAAATGTAAATGACAGTATATAGCATGGGGGCTTTGAACATCTAAGGGCAATAAAAACAATTTAGCATTTTCTTCTTCTAGTTGTTAAAAGTGATAAGTTCTATAAAATGGAAATTGCACTCATAAATCTCTTGAGGATGAGAAAAAGCTAGGTAGAAGGAGATACAAGAAGGAACTGGTGCTTTCTTGGTGTCACTCTACCCTGTAACATTTGAGAAAATTCATGAAAATGAATTGTAAATGCTGAAAGACTGCTTGCCACAGGTAAGAATGATGCTTGCAGGATGGGCTCCAGATGGGACACCACCACTGGCATGATAGAGGAAAAAGGTGACAAGGGGCCAAGCAAAGACAGTGCCACTGTGCTGGGCAGGCTGGGTTCATGTGGGGAAAAGCTTTTGTCCAACAAAGTTGGCAGCAAGGCTTGAAACTTTTGGTTTAAAGCCAAGACAATCAGATTGGGGATTTGAAGTCCTTAACGTAGAGATGTCAGTTTCTTCTGTTTCTGGCTGCCTTGCTATGTTCACGGTGGAGAGGAGACTGGCCCACTGGCTGCCATAACAACTCTATGCCTGGTGTTGGGGAGAGGGTGCTTCCAGGGGTTCAAATTTTGGTAGATTTCTCCCAGTGGAGAAATGCAAAATTGTCCTTGTGTTTTGGAGAAAATAAGTTCTGGTTTTATGAATTAGACTGTGCACCTCTAAAGCAGCTTTGCTTATGTTGGGACACCAAATCTCTCTTCTAATGAAATTCTCCATAGTGTATAGCCTGTGATGAGTAGCATGGAAAAATACAGTTAAAGTGGTTCAGAGAAGCATTTGTTAATAAAAGTTTCCCTGCCAGCAGCAGAAACTTTATAGCTGTAGCATTTATGAAAAGACTTGGCTAATGGCACTTTGATGAAACACAAGCTTTTAGCAGTATTTAAAACCTCCTAATGCTCGACCCACCCTGACAGGGATTGATTCAGCCTTTGGGGTTACTTGATCTTGTCTTTATTCTGTGGTTTTGTCATCTTCCTATGATTGTAGAGGGCAGGGAAATCATCAGAGGGCTTCCTAAATGGTCACATGGTGCTGTTGGGGGTGTCTTGCTGCTCCAACACCTGATCTGAGGCTCCTGCCACTGTAGCAGCGAGCTCTTAGCAAAGAATGAGTAAGGAGGCTTATATATATTGTTATATGTATTATAACTGTATTGCAGCAAGCAAAGTAGGGGAATGTAATGGGATAATCCTGTAAAAGAGATCCAGCTAGTGCAATAATTATAAATGTTACAAACAGAAGGCACCTTCACAGCTGAAACTATGCAAGTTAAAAATCTTTTGGGAATGTTAATTGGGAAAGGCCACTGGGAAAGGGGAGCAGTATGGGACAAGCCACCACCTAAGCTGCTGGTGGGATGGGTGTTGGCTGTCCTAGATGAAAAATGTATTGCTTCTAAAGTTTCTGTGATGTTTCCCTTGGCAGCTTTGGTTTTGTGCTTTTGTTAAAGGCCTTAGTTATTTTGTGTGAAGCAGCCTCAAGCCTACCACAGTAAATACATGGAAATAAAAAAAAGTACTTTAGTGTTGCTACATCCTCTGGTTTTTCTTGTATACACTTTCAGTTTGTCCTTTGAAGCAATGCTCTTGTGCTTGCACAGCAGAGGGGTCCCACTGCATGGGGCTGCCAGGCACTGTGGGTGATTTGCTGTTTGCCAACCAGCATTTGGGCAGCATTTTTCTGTCTCATGGCCATGACGTAATGACCAGCCACCTCAAGCTCTTCCTCCCAGAAAACAGAAGTATCAGAGTAATCTGGCTGACATGAAAGTGTCATGACATTGAAGCACTGCTGTAACTGCAGCAGCTGGCAAAAGCCAGAGCTGCAGCTGGACCTACCTAAACTGGAGTCCCTGCTGGTGCCAGACCCATGTCAAGCAGGGCAGATAATTCTCTCTGCCATCTCCTTCCCATCATTACAAAGCTGCAGATTTTCTGCTTTTGGACCTTCTGATGCAAAATGAATTTTACATACATGGCTGGACAGCAAATATTCTACAGCATCTTTTAACAGAGAGGGGAGGGAATTGCTTATCATGATCTATGGCAGTGCTCTGACAAAAGCAGTGTGGTTTTATATTTTTCATTGGTCTAACACTTAAGTATGTAAAGTACACCGAGTGCCAAATTGAAGACAGCAGCAGTGGTAGTTTTGTGTGATGTGGTATGGTACAGTTAGCTTCAGACTTTTATAGAGAAGTAGTAGCTAGAGGCTTTACTGTGACTCCAGTAAGTGCTGCAGAAGCAAAGAGAGACCTTACCTCTAAATCCAAATAAAATGGGCATGAGGGCTGGAAAAGCTAGGCAGAAAGAGGTCAGTGATCTGACCAAGGCCACAAATTAGAGAGTCATAAATGCATCTCATAAACCTTGTGCTAGTGCCCTGTCTGCTGGGGTGCCTGGCCTCTCTCCTGCCACTTTCTGATGACAATGGTTACAACAATGCCAGGTTATTGTATAACAAGAAGACTGAGAAGAGATCTTACTAATGTTTACAAATATCTGAAGGATGCATGTCAAGAAGGAACTAGTCTCTTTTCAGTGGTGTTCTGTGACAGGACAAGGGGTACCAGATACAAACTGGAACACAGGAAGTTCCACCTCAACATGAGGAAAAACTTCTTTACTGTTAAGGGTGACAGAGCACTGAAACAGGCTGCCCATAGAGATCGTGGAGTCTCCTTTGGAGACTTTCAAGACCCACCTAGATGGGTTTCTGTGTGACCTGCCCTAAGTGATCCTGCTTTGGCAGGCGAGGTTAGACATGATGATGTCCAGAGGTTCCTTCCAGCCCCTACCTTTCTATGATTCTGTGATAAATAAAAACTAGATAAAATTCTGAGTGAGAAATTAAAAAGACCTTTCATAACTTAAGGTGGAGTGCCATTTCCCCCAGACTTGTGATGGCAGATAATTTTTTTTGCTCAGAATAAAAGTATTGCCTGTAGAAATAGCCTTTCCAATGATCGCTATAGCAATGTGTTTTGTAAGATGCCTGGCAATAGGGTTTTCAGGAGGTAGATTATTTCAGGCGGTTGTGAAAAATACATGGTTGTCATCTAGAGATGACTCAGGCACAGTATAACCTGATGGTGGTAGGACTTCAGTTACAGGAAAATTAGATGTTTCTTCCTAGGCTGGAAATTGGCTGGGGTTTTTCCTTGCTGAAAAAAAGTAAAGATTAGGGATGGAACAACAATTGAAAGACTAACCTAACTGATTAGATTCGAGACCACAGCTCTAGCCCATGTTCTTTAAATTCAGCTTCATTGACTCCTCTTGGTTCATTTCTCTAATCGTTCCACTCAGCTGCCTTCCTTCAAAGACTTTGTTGGAGAGGTGCCCAAAGATGACTACGTTGTATGCTGGATCTGATTTTCATCTCTGGTGTCTCCATCTATATATTTCCCTGAGCAGGGCTTCAAATTACAGAAGACAAATAGAAGACTGAATGCACTGAAATGAGTAGCAGAGGGCTGAGCAGGAAACATGAAGCACTTAGAACAGCAGACTGAGGTCTGGTCATTCAACTGAATAGGACACCCACCCTCTGCCGCTCGTAAGATTTTTCTTTTAGGTGATGCCTTCTGAAAAAAGAGATAACAGCAAAGGATTTACTGTCTGGTGTTCAGTAAAATTTGCTTTCCTTTTCTCTGCAGAAGTATTAACCTGGTGTCAAAGGCAAAACTGATCAATGCTGCTGAATGCTGGTAGCACAAAACTCAAGCTCAGCTATTCAAGAGATAACAATAGAAAGGCTGCATTCAGGGAGCATGGCTTCTCAGGGTAATTGTGTACAAATAACCTCCTCTGAAGAGCTGTAGGACTTCTGTTGGTTTAAAAAAGAATATACAGCCACAGTAAAAGAGACTCAAGGCAAACTTCCAAAATCCAGATATCTCTGTGTTCAGTTTTCCTGTAGTGTAATTTAAAAATTAACATAAGCAGAATCCAGGATAGTTTTCCTGCCTATTGTATAGAAAGCAATTTATCTGGCCCTGCTTTTGATGGGACTCATGTAATAGAAGACTGTGCTTTTGGTTTAAACAGTCTTCCTTTCCCACTATGCCAAGAGATGGCAAAATGGTATATAGGGAAAATGAATGGAAGAATAGGGATTAATTGAGGCCAGCATTCCTGGGGTATTTAAGACTATTATAGTTTTAATGGAAAAATCAATGTGTGATTATACTTTGCATTAGAGAAGTTAAAAATTGCTTCAATGTGAAAAGTCTTCAGCTTAAAAAAAATAAATAAAAAGAACCCAACCCATCAAGTACTGTAGTTAGAGTACCAAATTCAGCAGTGGTGTAATGCACATAATTGTCTGTATATGATGTGATCTCTGTTGACATGTGACTGCTGTCTTTGCTTCTGTGCATGAGAAGCCCATGAGGACCATGAGAGCTTTACTGCTGTTTAGTGAAAAATGTGCCACGCTTGTCTTTACCTAACACCTACATGGAAACTGTCTGTTAGTGAGCTACAGGGGAGGTTCAGACTGGATGTTAGGAAAAATTCTTCACAGAGAGAGTGATTGCCCATTGGAATGTGCTGCCTGGGGAGGTGTTCAAGAGGGGACTGGATGTGGCACTTGGTCGTGAGGTCTGTGGTTACAGGTTGGACTCGATGATCTTCGAGGTCTCTTCCAACCTTAGTCATACTGTGATACTGTGGTGGAGTCACCACCATTGGAGGTGTTTAGGAGGAGACTTGATAGGGTCCTTGGTTGCATGGTTTAGTTGATTAGGTCGTGTTGGATGATGGGTTGGACACTGTGATCTTGAAGGTCTCTTCCAACCTGGTCTGGTCTATTCTATTCCTATTCTATTCCTATTCTATTCCTATTCTATTCCTATTCTATTCCTATTCTATTCCTATTCTATTCCTATTCTATTCCTATTCTATTCCTATTCTATTCCTATTCTATTCCTATTCTATTCTATTCTATTCTATTCTATTCTATTCTATTCTATTGGTTTTGGTGTGCTGCTTTGGCCTAGCTCATCCTGTGACACATGCTGCACAAGTGTCTTTCAACTTCTTTATGCTCTGCCATCTGTGTTGTCCAGAGACTAAGTAGACAACTGAGATTTCTTAAGTACTTCTTCCTTTACTTGCATCTGCCCAAAGTCTTTAAGCCTCATTAAAGATCTTTACCAGTGTTGGCCTTACACTTATTATTAATACCTCTCTCTCTTTCACACAAGGTGTAGATAATAAACCTATTGACCCTTGCATCTTCTGGTGTCCTAAATGTACGCTAAGAGAGGGAAGTAGGGAAGAGCAGCAAACCTCCCTCACTATGGCAGTGTGAGCTAAGAAACAGGCAGGGGACTTCTGCCTTTGGGCTGTGTAATCTCAGCTTCTGAAAAGCACACTGTATCATAGCAAACCCTCTCTTGGATATGCTTTCTTAAAAATAGAGGCCTCAGAAATGGTCTTTCTCTTCTAAGAGGGGGTAAGAAAGAAAGGAAGATTTATTTTCCTCAAAGCAGAGAAATGCAGATGTTGCTTCAGGTATAAAATCAATTGAGAGTGACATCTTTCAGTTAGGGTACAGAAGCCCTACATTGAGTAACCTTGTCCTATCAACATCAGTCTACTTCCCTCATTCTTTGGTCAAGAGACTATTGTCTTAAGCTTTAATTTTCCAGTTTCTCTGTTTTCTTGCTATCTTTCCTGAGCTAGACACTATCTCAAATGCAGACTGCTCTTGCAACTCCCCAGTTTCAGTAGATAGGACTAATTTGTGACAAGTTCACAGATGATTTATTGAAGTCTTCACCTGTGAAAACTAGAGGTGTTATCTATTTCTCTATTGTTTCATATTCCAATTATGCCACATTTCACAAAATTAAATCTTTTGTTTTCCTAGCTGATGTTTAGACCATTATCTTTAAATAATGATTGCTACTCTGTGAATTTTAATGGTAGAGAACATTAACATCTGAGCATTTATTAGTAATGTGATGCTTTCAATTTTATCCTATTTAAATTCTTGGTTTCCTAAAGGCAATATTTGTGTTAGAAAGTGAGACACAACCAGCTGCCAACCAACAGGTTAAAGGTTATTTTCTTCCCTTTCATTGTTGCAAGCAAGTTCCTAATCCTACAATGTGAGTGAAGCCATCCAATGAGATCTGGACAGGCTGGAGAGCTGGGTGCAGGCAAACCTCATGAAGTGCAATAAGGACAAGTGCAGGGTCCTGCATCTGGGGAGGAATAACAACATGCACCAGTACAGGTTAGGGGCTGCCCTGCTAGATAGCAGCTCCATGGAGAAAGACCTTGGAGTCCTAGGGGACAGCAAGTTCTCCATGGGACAACAATGTGCCCTTGTGGCCAAGAGGGCCAATGGTATACTGGGGTGCATCAAGAAGGGAGTGTCCAGCAGGCATAGGCAGGTTCTTCTACCCCTCTACTCTGCCCTGGTGAGACCGCATCTTGAATACTGTGTCCAGTTTTGGGCTCCCCAGTTCAAGAGAGACAGGGACCTGCTGGAGAGAATCCAACGGAGAGCCACAGGGATGATCAGGGAAATTGAGCATCTCCCCTGTGAAGAGAGACTGAGATCCCTGGGGCTGTTTAGTCTTGAGAAGACCGAGAGGGGATCTTGCCAATGTGTATAAACATCTGAGGGGTGGGTGTCAAGTAGATGGGGCCTATCTCTTTTCAGTGGTGCTCGCTAATAAGACAAGGAACAATGAGTTCAAGCTTGAACATAGAAGGTTTCACCTCAACAAGAGGAGAAACTTGTTCACAGTGAAGGTGATGGACCACTGGAACAGGCTGCTCAGAGAGGTTGTGAAGTCTCCTTCTCTGGAGACTTTCAAAACCTACCTGAATGCATTCTTGTGTGGACTACCTTAGGTGATTCTGCTTTGGCAGGGGGTTGGACCTGATGATCTCTTGAGGTCCCTTCCAACCTCTAATGTACTGTGATACTGTGATCTCTGGAGATCCCTTCCAACCTCTAATGTACTGTGATACTGTGAGTGGACAGGTAGTACAGTTAAAAACATAGTAAGATGGTATTTTGAAATCATGTTTTCCACTGAAGATAAACAGTTAAGATTTCAGTTTTGGCACAATGTGCTGTAGCCTTTTTTAAGGGCACTGTAAACATGTTTATACTGCTAGATGTTATACTTAAGTGGGGAAAACCCCAATGCTAAAGTGAGGAAAGCAGTAATAATTCTGATCTCTGTTCTGGATGCATGAGTAATATCAAGGACAAAATATTATGGATTAAATGAGTCTGCGAAGGACCTCTTAACTGTATACTTAGTGACTTACAAGGAAAGGTGAAATTGATAAAGAGGTCTGGTATTGTTATGAGCTTTTCCTCATCTTCCCTTAGGCTGCTTTTAGGTCTCAGGTTGTTGCATTTAATTCTCTCTCAAAAGCACTTACTGTGTGTGTTCTTATGACTTTTTAAAAGAAGGCATTTAAGTTGAAAGTGCAGCTTATGGGGCTAGGGTTGGGGATCTTTCTGACAGCAAGTATATGCTTGATATGGAAACATGTAGAGAGAGTTCTGTGAGCACTCCAAAAACACTTGACATCCACCTGCAAACAGGTGCACATATGAAATAATTACCAGGAAATGAAAATTTATTCGTGGGTATGAAGAAACCCAGGCACACAGAGGTGCATTAGAGAAGATAGCATTGCTTAGCTATCCATCCTTGTCCTCACTCATGGTAAATGGCTTTCTTTTATCATGTTTTATTAGGTAGTGTCTGCACAGATATTCAAGAAGCTGTTCTGTTCCAATCCCTAGCTGTACCCTGCAAAAGAACACAGCCACAGCCCCTTTCAGAGAGTAGGCTAAATATTTTGTCCCTGTTCGTGTAGCATTTCTGCACATACACCTCGATGTGCTCCTCCGTATAATATCAGCAGCTGGTGTTTGTTGAATGCCATGATTGTCTTGTGTAGCTAAAAGAGGGCTCACCTTATGCTCAGTCTTTTGCTTTAGTGGTCTATCTCACATGGTGCTGCTGAAGGTGATTTTGATTTGAAGAAATATCAGGGGACTGCCTTGATTGCTCCTTCCCAGAGAAATCCCTGGGGATCAGCATATGCGTACCCCTTCTATTGAACGGCAAACCCCACAATTTTTCTACTACTTTTCCAACAAAGTGCAAAATTCAAATTGTGGAACTTATTGTCATGGGGCCCAAATATAAAAGAGGTCTCCAAAAGGGGTTAAATGTAACCTTGAAGGATAGTGCTTTCAAGAACAAGCTATAACCTCCATATTAGAAAGTCCTGACATTGTTGAGTGCCAAAAATCTCAGTATGAATTCTCTATGCTTATTTCTCCTCCTACAGATGTCTATGTAGGATCATCACAGATAGACATAAATGAGTTCTAGGTCTGTTCCAATAGGCTGCTCGTAATCTGAAATTTTCTGTATGTGCCAAAATAGGCAAGTAATCAGTTTGCCTTCAGCCAGGTACAGGAGCATGAGCTTCTTAAGATGGCAGAACAAAAAGTTTGATTGGAAAAGAAAAAGACAATTAAAACCCTTTCCCTCAAGTTTTGGTTCCCTCTTTCCTACACCTCTCTGCCCCCTCAGACGCAAACTATTGAAGAAAGAAGTGTACCCCTTACCATGCACAGGTTTTTTATCATAGTATCAGTCAAGGCTGGAAGGGACCACAAGGATCGTCTAGTTCCAGCCCCCTGCCATGGGCAGGGACACCCCACACTAGATCAGGCTGGCCAGAGCCTCATCCAGCCTGCTCTTAAACACCTCCAGGGATGGGGCCTCAACCACCTCCCTGGACAACCCATTCCAGGGCTTCACCACTCTCATGGGGAAGAACTTCCTCCTCACGTCCAGCCTGAATCTCCCCACCTCCAGCTTCATTCCATTCCCCCTAGTCCTATCATTACCTGATGGCCTGAGAAGTCCCTCCCCAGCCTTCTTGTAGGCCCCCTTCAGATACTGGAAGGCCACAATGAGGTCACCTCGGAGCCTTCTCTTCTCCAGACTGAACAGCCCCAACTCTTTCAGTCTGTCCTCATAGGAGAGGAGCTCCAGCCCTTATCTCTGTGTATGTGTGCCAAAAATGTGTCTTGTTTGATAAGTTCTGGTATTTGTTGACTTTTTTTAAATTCCTGTGCCTCACATCCTGTCTTTCCAATAAGCACAATCTTTGAGCTCCCTGATTTCAAAAAGAAAACTGAACTTACATTTGTCCATTAAAAGCAATAAGAATGAACATCCTCAGATCTGAGCCCCTTAGTAATGCTGAAGAATATTTATAGAAAAGTTCTTCAAACTGCTATAACTGAACCAACAACCAGAATTAAACTTCTAAGGTAACTGAAGACTGCAGTACCTCAGCAATATCACGCACAGAGATTCAAAGAACCTTTATTGTGGGCACAACTTTAACACATCAGGTTTTTAACCGCTAGATAAGAACTAACGTGGTACAGTGAAGGGCAAACAGAAGTCAGAAGCAAGCACTCTGGTCAAGTTTGCTTTTGCCCTTCAGACAATAAAATTGCTAAAAGCCTTCTGACTTTCTGACAAGTTTATTTAATGGACCTTTCTGATCGGTTGGAAGAAAATGCAGGTCTGAAATGGATGGAATGGTTTGTGCCACAGGTGTTCCAAAGAGGGCATTTAAGTGATATTTTTGTCTAGAAAGCTGAAATACCTAAGTTCTCATGGCAGTAATGATGACATCAACTCCTGCCAAAATGTGTAAAAGCATCTGCTGGTGTTTTCAGATGTACACATACCTTTGAAAATCTCGGACAATGATTTTAGGGGAGCAATTCAGCTACTGAAGTATATTGGGTTAAAAGATATTTTTTTCTGAACTTTTGAAATAAATGCAATGTCTAACTACCCATGTAGAGGTTGAAGAAAAGGGCTACTAAGATGACTGGAGAATGGAGAGACAAACCTTTAACAGAAGCATATGGCTGGCTTTGAGTTATTTGTATGTACACTGGTGTAGTGAGCACCAAGGAATGAGGAAGGTCTGGTTTGTACCCTGGATTGAAAATCTTGTAAAACTGACTGGGTAACAGCTATATGCAGAGTGGCTCTGGGTACAGTGAATCTGATGGCCTTGTGCAATGAGTTAAGCTTAGCAGTCTTGCTGTGCATCTTCAGACGCTGCCCAGGGAGCCCAGCCTGTTTAAGTTAGGCTTTATGTCAAGTAGATTGCAGTTGCCTTTGTTTCATTTGCAGGGCCAAGGACCTTTCCTCCAGCATTCACAAATCTTCCTCTTCAGTTTAGAGACTTGAGCCAGAAAGTTGTAGTACCCTTGATAAAATTTGCAGAGATTTAAATCCATGCTGAATATGGATTCGTTAGCTTGGTCTATTAAACAAAAACCAAAACCAACCAGCTACAGAAGAGCAAAATGAGAGAGTTCTCCTGAAACTGCTGGTCTGGTAGCTATGAAAGGCCATCACCCCGCAACTGGAGAAGTCTCTGAACAAAGCCAGAGCAGAACTGATCTCTCTGTGCCTGTGGAGGTTTGTGAACATGTACCTCTTCTCTCTTTCAGTGCTTCTCTTGTGAACTTTCTTAAAAGTTTTTCCTCACCTAGTGTACTTGGAAGCAGCCTTGAGAGTTCATGGTTAAAAGTTAATGTCTGGAGAGTGAAACTTTCCATGGTCTTGATCCCCTTCCCTTTTCCTGTTCCTGCTCATATACACATCTGCTGAATTCCAAAAAGCTTTTTGATAGTGACTTGGAATTCAAATGTTCCCTTTCTATTTGTCTTCTGGTCCAAGCCAACATTTTAATGCATTCTTTTCTATTCTAAAGAGCATATTGACAATTTAGGAAACAATGTCCTGCAGTGCAAACACTCTGATATTGCAAAATATTGCTATGTTCTCTGCATTGGTCTAAATGATGGCATTGGCATGAGAACTAATAGGTCTACAGGGGACACGAATGCGTATAGACAGAAATGAGAAGATTTCTCATCATGAGAAGGACGTGTTCAGGGACATCCTTCCACGTGGAGAGCTGGACTAAACCAGATCAGTTTCTTGGGTAGAGAATGTGATCATTTCTGCAAGCCCATGATGTAGTGCAGCAGAGACATGACTCGGGTCATTAAGCCCAAGCCTTTGCTGGGTTGGAAGGAAGAAGTTGTTTATTGCTCTTTGGTGTGACAATGTGTGACTTCATATCCTCCTTTGGGAAGATGCTGCACTTGCAAAGACGGTCCAGCATGCTTATGCAGGATGAACATTTTCTTGGCAAATATCCATGCCAAAAGGAGACTTTCAGAAAGCTGATCTGGTACAGCTTGGTGCAAATGTGAGTCCCCTGCTGTAAGTAAAGGATCCATATCCTATATGTTTTGGTCTCTGAATCAAGATCAAGGTATTTCCTGTGCTGCTCCTCCTCTTTCTGCCACAGATCCACTCTGACAACTCACTTCACAACCTGCATGTCCATCAGTCATCCTGTGCTCGATGACTACCATTCAAAAGCCTGCCTTTGAGTCCCTATCTCCAAGAGAGAATTGCTTTAACCTTATCAAATAGAGGTGAAATTTAAAATGACTTAATGTTTATTTGCTGACAGGCAGGAATGTCCTCTAAATTGACTGTCACAGCTCAAATGAAATGCTTTAGGACCAAATCATAACCTCTTGTTGGCTTTCGATGAAACAATGTTAAGTTTGGGGAGTGGGAAGATTGTTTTGGCCTCCCTGGAGGTATGAATAGCATTTTCATTTTTAAGTTTTATATGCTGAAGTTATATTTGGTATTTGCATAATGCAAATAGACAAAATTGTCAAACAGGCAGAGAAGACTTGATTTCATTAACTGGGGATGCAGCCATTCCCATCTCTCACACAAATGGTAAATACCTTTCCTGTAAGTATACTTTAAAGATTCATTTCTTTCTCTAATCAAGTGGTGAAATCCTACCCTCGGGAACCAGAATTGATTTCTGTTCCCTTCAGACTGAATAGCATAGACCTTATTTGGGTTAACATCTGCCATGAAACTTAAGGTTAACCCTTCTGTGTGCTGCGAATCAGCTAAATGTGTTCCTGCTTGCTTTTCCAACGCATTGGAAATGTACATAGTGTAGTTGTCTTGCAAAAGCAGCTGTCAGCTCAGGGAAACTCTGCCTATTGTCAGCAAGGATCTACTTCCACTAAAAGCCTGACCTTGAAAGCTCGTTTTTAAATTTCCTCCTGGGCCTTGAATGCCGTAATTGATTATGGTTGTTTTGGTTTTAGTCTTTAGCAATCAAGGTGAAGAATTACTCCCAAATTTGTTAGCATGTCAGGAGGAAGGCTCCTACACTGCATGGACAGTGTCAAGGAGCCACAATAGGCTCTCACAGGCCTTCCACAAAGCACTGATGTTTCTGTGGAAATGGACTGAGACAAAAGTGTTCCTTTCTCTGAGCTGGCACCTGTGCTTTGCTCTCTGTGGGGAACCCCATGAGGCATGAGAGAGCTGTACAACATTAATGCAATTTAATAGACATCAGTGGAGAATTAAAGATATCTGATATTGCTCCAGGTAGACTTAGGGATAGACAATATGCAGTCTGAGACCATGGCTAGGACTCCAGTCCACAGCAGTGCTTAGGTGAATTTTCCCTCCTCTCTTTACAACTGAATTGTCCACAAAGCTTTGTATGCTATTTTATGGTTCATTTTCTTGGTAATAAAGCTCTGCATTTTGCTTCCTCTTTTTCAGATATATCACTTTTCACTTCAGTTGTCTTACATTAGTTGAAATGGATAGCCTGACCCCTTGGCCACTGTGCTTCTCTGAAACATTTCCCAGTGCTTTCACTGAAAGCAGGATGCTCTGCTACATTCTAATAAAAAGCTGCTTTAAAATCAGCAGGGGGAAGAAAAGGGGGTGGGGGGGGAATTCTTGGTAATTTGGGATGCTTAGTTTTTTGGTTCTCTTTGTCTTGGAACACAAAGTAGCCATTGGGGAAGGCTTTTTTCTCTCCACTGAAAGTGAATTTATGGTCCGCTCTCTACCTTTCCTGCCCTGTAGAAGAAAGGAGGTCAGCTCACTGAACAGGCCAAGAGTAGCCATTTTCCCTCTTGTAAAAAAGGAAGATTTTAGTCTATAATTGGCACTAATTAGTAAACCCTACCTTGAGTGTATACACATTGTGGTATTTGACCTCTGAAATTCCTGGTGTGGGCATATGCACTGCACAGCAAGCACTGAGCTTGCTCTTGTGTTTCAGTTCCTGCATCAGACGTCATCTGCCTTTCACAAATTAGTTTAAAAGTTCAGCACTGTATCTCCCAAGAGCATTTGATCAGTCAGCCTTTACTCCTTCATTTAGTTAAACTTTGCCCTGTTCCCTCAGACCTCTGAGTTGCCTGCACTGCTGAGGCATGTAAGACCCAGTAGCTGATATCAGCTCAAAGAAAGGAAACAGCAGACTGAGAGCTACTCTCTTTCTGCTTTTCTAGGGGTTCATGTGATACCAAAAAAGGGGAAAAAAAGTGTATCTCTGAGCCCAGGGAATGCTGAAAGTCTTTATTGATACACCCACAGACGTGTGTATGTACATACATAGGAGTACTGAGTAATTAAGAGTAGCCATTCTCATCATTTGTGATACCTTGAGACATGTTCCTTATGCTGAACAGCTTCCTCACTCTTCTGAGTTTATAGCAGCCCAGAGCCTTCTTGCAACATGTTGCATTTTATAAGTAAAGCAGGCAAAAAGCATGAAACAATCGCTTCCTCTTGGTGTACCTGGAACTTTTGGAGATTTCTTTTCAGTTTTGGGGTAGGTTTTTGATTCGTTGATTTAGTGTTCAAGCAGACCCAGCTCAAGGGGGCCCAGATGCCATCCTGAGCAGCCATGCTTTGGAAAAAGTCTCGTTCAGAAAAAGCCTGAAGAGCCTAGAGAGTGTGGCAAGTGCCTTGTTTGTCGGGGTGTGCTGCAGATCAAGGCACTGAATTCTGTATGAGCTAGAAGCATTTTAGAGTTTTGATGACAAAAATGTTGTTGACTGAACTCTACTGAACTCTGCTTTCAAGTCATTGCAGGTCAGGAATGCTTGCCATCCTTCCAGCAGCATTTTAAAATTCCTTATTCCTTGGAGAAACACTGAGAAAGTCAGGGTCCCTAAGGTCCAAATCTTCTTTACCCCTTTTTTTTTTTTCTTTTTCTATTTTAATATACTGATGTTTCTGATCATTCTTTGCTGAATGTGGTTTTGAGGAGAAAATTCTGAAGTGTGGAAAAAAAAAAAAATTATCGGTTTAAAGTGAAACATCATGCTTTTGATCCAAGCACTGATGTTCTATATGAGGAATAGAAACAAAAATCTCATGATAACCCCTCTGCTTGCCTAAAATAGAAACCCTACCTAGTTAATGAATACAAATGAATGTACATTCACTTCCTTTTTGAGGTTACTAAAGCTCATTAACATTAGGTACCACAATTTATTTAAAGCAGTTGAATAATTATTCTGCTTCCTATCCTGTGGACATGCAACTTGTTCATTACTGAGGTTTTGGTGGGGGGTTTTTTGTTGTTGTTTTGGTTTGGTTTTTTTAAGTGTATCCTTGAAATCACATTGGAGATATGCTTTTATCACCATTGGAGTTTTAAAATCAGTATTTTACAATAAGTAACTCTGGTATACAAGCAAAGAAGAAAAATTGGGCAAGGCTATAGAAATTCAATAAACTGTGATGCATTGTCTTACAGGAAGGGACCTGAAATTCTTTGGAGCAAAATAATGTATCGACAATTTGGGGTTACACAAGTAGAATTCAATATTCAGCATAATTAAATTAGGTATTGATAGCTTCAGGAAAACAAAACAGTTTTTCATATAAAATTTTTAATGGGTGAAGTGACTTTGTTTCACTGTGACACCAGGTGGATCAAGGTACTTTTGCTGAGGTATTTTCTAGGAGGTCATCATAAAGTGACTTGTCTGTGTGGGCCTTGCCTGTTACGCTAGTCTAATGAGAATTTATTCTCTGCTTGCTGATAGAGAATGCCATAGCTTCTGCTGTATTGTTAGTTATGCCAAGCAGGTTAAGTTAACTCTGTCAAGGTCCATTTTTGCTAAAATTGCATCTCCCCTTCCCTCCAACCATTCATCCTCTGGACTGAGAAAGAAAGAAAGAAAGAAAGAGAAGTGAGCAGATACTGGCCACAGTGGGAGGCGACCAGCAGCCATGCAGTTGTGGAGATTTTGCGGGTTTGTTCCTGGTTGTCCTTTTGTTAACTTTAAAAGCTGGCTGTTAAACAAAAGTCCCTTTAGCCTAGTTAAAACTTGTTCTCTGTGTTTGCACTGAGATATGATCAGAGTCTTCTTTGGGTTGGGAGCACATTCATACCTATGGTAGGTAATGGCCTGTAAAGGCATGTGCAATTGTGTGTGAAGGGAAAGAAACACTGAGATTCTTATACACAGTATTATTATTTTAAATGTAGTAACGCTGCTTTACATTAACTATCGCTTCAGTATGGAATTTGTTTCAAGATTAATGACTAAATCATAGGCACCTCTAGGCAGAGTAAATGAAACTGAGGTGTGCACCATAACAGAGCAGAAAGTTTCAGTATTAGGTCTGCCTTCCCACAGGAAGCATGAGTAGCTCTCGTTAGTATTTGCAAGTTCTGTCTATGTACCCGTAGAGGAACATACACCATTTTAAAGCTGGGGGAAGATAAAAAAGAACCTGCTTTGGAAGTTTCCCTGCCAAAGCACTTGAACCTCGTCTAAGGAGTATTATGGGACAGGAAAAAGTTCTGCAGCTGGTGAACTTTATGGCAAAGTTGCATTTCATCCTCAGACCAGTTGTAAAAAGACAAGTTAAAATAAATCTTGTACATTCTGCAGATGTGCAGACAATTCATGAATAAAATGTTTCTGCAAGCAACTTATTATGGCTATAATAACAAGTTAAAAAAATTCAAAGCAGCTGGATGCTGATCATTTAGCATCACCAGCTTCTGAAAACAATGATGTCTGGTAGCCTAGCCTGACTTAGCAGAAGCAGTACTGATTTATACAAATGTCAGTACTTCAGTGACATGCCTGGTCATTTATCTATTACATGGCAGTATTTTGGAGCCCAGTTTGAGACTGGGGGACCACTTTATATGCGCTGCTCAGACAAGGAGAAAGAGTCTCTATGTCAAAACATACACACTCTACACAGAGCCAGAAAGAATGGTGAAAAGGAAATGTGACACATACAGTTGTCTTCTCTAGCTTTTATTAACACAGCTGTTGCACGTTAAGTACACACACTAAATGTTTCGAAACTAAGAAATGTTTGTAAGTAAGAAATGTTTGTTTATTGAAGTGGCCCAGCTACTTCTGAGCACTACAGGTTATGTGACAACTATGTAGCATGTTTTAGGTAATTCGGTTTTGCATTGGCTGAAAATGCACATGCAAGAATCTTCATTATAAAACCAATTCTTTTTCTTTGAAGAGCTCATCATTACCAGAAGCTCCAACGTGTTGCATTTTTAAGATATTCATCATAGGCTAGCAGATTAAAGTAAACTGCAGTCAGCTGTCAAGGAGAGATTGATCTGACTAGCAAGAAATGCTGCTAGTAGACTTTCATTGTCAGTTACCTCTGATGGTGGTGTTGGAAGATGAAGAGGATTATTTGCACCAGCTTGTAGCTGCTCGAAGGAAAAACATCTTCTGCGTGTTTGCAGATTAGGCTAGACATAGGCTCTGTTTCTCTGAAGAAAACTCCTTAATGTAACTTGCATTGAGGCTCTGAAATGCAGGCTGTTTGTATTTCTCCCTTGGCAGCGTTAGAAAACCTCATCTCTCCCTGATCTGCATTTGAATAGTCTTCATTTTTATCTGTTTTAGATAAGGGACTTCTCTTGCTTTAAACACTTCCTCTCATTTGAGCATGGAGGTGTTGGGGTGGTGGGGGTTTTTGTTTTGTTTGTTGTGGGGTTTTTTTCCCCCCATCCTGAGCTTGTGCAATAGCATAACTATTTGCTTTAGAGTGTCTCTGTTTTGTCATTGATGAGCAGTTGTATTTCCAAGTGGACTGACTACAGCTCTCCTGAGTGAGTCTGTTCTGTCGGATTCTGTCTTGGAGTAACACAGGGACATCCTGCAGGCTTGTTTGTTCGTAGTCCTGCGCATTCAGACACATTGGTGTATTAAATGTCTGCTTCATGCATTTCTGATGGCAGGCATCCTGGGACACGCAGGGTGCAGGCTTAGCATTTCTAATATGTAGCTTCATGTGCAAAAGAACTATATGGAGTGTAGAAAAATTAACAGAGCAATGAAACTGTACAGTTTAATGCAGGCACACATCACTCTACAGGAATAGACATTCGTACGAGTGATGTGGGTGTCACTTTAATGCTTGCTGTACAACTAAAATATTTTGGACTTTTCAAAAGATGTGATGCTAATATTGCAGAATTTTTTAGCCCATGATATCAAGACATGAGGAAAGGAAGCTGAAACCTATCCTTCCTTTCCCCTTCTTCCTCTACACCTTCCACCAATATGCCAGTTCTAACTATGAACAAACATGTGGTATCTCTAAATGTGATGAATGTGTGCAATTTACTACTGCCACTTGATCTGAGACCTAACATGAGTAATTAACCAGTTTTTGGAGACTGATCTTCCTTTTTGTCCTCCCTGCAATCCCTTTCTCTTCACCTGATTGAACAGCAGTCTGTGAGTATGTACCTGCAGATATACAATAAATTGCTTTGAAGTCCTCTCTCCTTGAGTATCTTCCCTGACTTTAATTTGGTATTTTATATGTGGAAAATATGATTATATAGGCTGTGACTTGACAGAGGGTGATTTCCCCCTTAAATGCCCATAAAACAAAAAGTGATTGCAAAGTGGCCACCACTTTATGCCTCAAAGAAAACATCCTTTCTGTAGCTGATAAAATCCTAAAGCCAGGAATGTCCCATGTTCTTAAAATCTATGGTTCCCTCTTACATTATACCCCATAATAGTTTTTTTTATGACTCTTGTGCTCTTCCTCAAGAGGGCCTGGCAGTTGCCTGAAAACGAGTGCCAAATCTGATCACCAGAGATACAAGCATAGTCTGACTGAAGAAGAGCTAATACTGTCTGCTCTCTTTTTTGGAGCCTAGCCTAAGAAGACTTTTTAATTCCGTGGTTGGAGCAAGAGTTGGCAGCTTCATAAAGCCATATTATTGTTAACAGTTACAGATGAAGATAATCTGAAACACAGGAACTACTAATAACAGAAAGCAGTGGACAGAAGAAGATTTTCTATATGGGAAATTGCCTATCCACAGCATACTACAGATTTTATTCCTTTCATAAGTCAGGAGTCTGACTTCAGCTAAAGCTTTTACAACTTCAAAATTTTATCCTACTCTCCAGCTGCCTCTTTGTTTCTTTTGGAGAATCAGTAAAGACTTCTCTTTATAAAACCCCCTTTCCATGCCCCAGCACCATACACTAAAGAATATGCATGTAGTTTGCTTACAGTCTGGCCGGGTTTGTTTGTTATTTAACCTGCTTGCAACTAGGGTTCTAAAACAAAACCTCCTTCCCTATTTTGGAGCAAAGAGCAATTTTTTAAATCCTCAGTAGTAGCAGATTTTCTCTCTCATTCTCCCCTTCTTCCCCCAAACCAAAAGTAAATAGGATTTCATTTCTTTCCCTCAGCCCCTACCTTAAGTTGTTCTGTCTCAATGGCACCATCACCATGATTGTATTTAAAAGGTTTCATTCTATACACCTTTGAAGTAAATATGTTTACTAGCAATAACTGCTAAATTTGTAACCCTTACACTCAGGGACTATGCCTTCAGGTCCTCTGGTTTTACTGTAGAAATATTGGACAAGAACTTAAAATGCTGTAGCTGGAAGAAGAACCTTCCTGGATTCTTTTTTGCCCCCCATCTTTTACAAAGCAGCAGAAATTATTTCAATGACACACAAAAAGGTTTGTGTTGCAGAAGAGCCGGAAAGAGGATTTCCCTCCATTTGTATTCATGACAGCTTCTACATATCCAAATATCAGAACCTATTATGAAGGGCTGTGTTGCAGTATTTTATGCTTGTCATAATAGAGATCTATAGGTAAATTTGTCAATGATGCATGCACTGTCATGTTGCCACATTTCTTTTAGAAAGTATTCTTAATGATAACTGCCAACTTAAATATCTGTAGTGTGTAAGTCTGAGGATTTTTGGTTGCTTGGTTTTAAGAGGAATGTTTTAAATTACCAGGATTTTTTCAGTTTGAAGCAACTGTAGAAACACAACATTTAAACCAAAAGTAATTTACTGGGCTAGTTACTTTTTACATCCTCTCTTAATAAGGTGTGCACGGTCCAACAAGCTTCTCTCTGCAACTTCCAGTGCTAGATTTTTCCTTATTCCCTTTTACACGTGACTTGTCTAGCCCATGTTAGCAGCTTATTCTGGAATTAATTTTGACAGGTTGATGAAAAATCAACCTTCTTTGATTCATACTTTGAAGCTAGGGTTTGTTTGAGCTCTACAGCTGTCTTAAAAGTGAAAAAGAAAAATCTGTTGTATGCTTTTGTTAGAAAATGACTGAATGAAAGCAGTAACCCTCCATTTCTTCAGTGTTTTAGTTCTCGTCCTGTCCTCCCACCTGTGTTTATTAGCTGAAATGGGCCCGAGGGTGAGATGACCATGCAGTTACAGGGAGGGAGAGGGGTAATGGGGGAAATAGGTCACCCATTTGTTTCAGAACTGAAGCTCAGGATTTTTTTTTCTCACCAAACTGGAGCTGTTTAGAACAGCAGTTTTGTTGGGGTTTTGGGGGTGGTGTTTTGTTTGTTTGTTTGGGGGAGGTGGTGTTTGTTTATTTTTCTGCTCCTCGAAAAGCTTGAAATAAATGTTCCTGGTCTCTTTATCTCAGCACTAAGGAATAAGAGAATAGGAAGCCCCTACTCTATTAAGAAGATAAAGCCAAAAGGCATTGCTGTGATAGTTTGGTCTTATCTGCAAAATCAGCGCTTGAGGTGTTCCCTGTTCCTATAACCCCATAAACAGCAAACCCATCTGAGGCAGTGGAGAAGGAAGAACTGAGGGCACATCCTGGTTTTGGGGCTCTCCAGGTTGTATCACATCTGCACTGGCACCTCCTACTGATACACATTAATGTCACTTCTCGCATGAACAAGCCCAAAGGCATACACCTGCTGCAACACCAGAAATTAATGCTGTCCTTGTGCTCTGGCTAATTTCCTTTCCAAACAGAAAAATTATATCAGCCACTGACTGAAAACCAAACTACTGATGCCAAGGGGAAGAAGGAAATCTGAGTTAAAAGATGCCCCTCCCTAGTGAACACTGAGAGAGTCCTGGGAGTGCTGAGTGTGCTTTGTCAGAGGTGCTCTGGGTTGGTGACAAGGCCCAGTGACAGCAGGCATACTTGGTGTGTGTGAATGGGCTGGCTCAGTGCATCTTGACTTGTTCCTCGGATGGTTGGGGAGCCGCCCAAAACGTGTCTCTGTATGAGGTGTGAGACAAAGGACAATGGCTATTCACCTCACATGGTGGTCTCCTAGAGTCAGGAGCCAAACAGTGTAACCTTTCTCCACAGTGATCTACAAGGGCTGGTTTTCAAACTGGTGCATATTTGTCTGGATGAAATTAAAGCTGATGTATGGGCACTGCACGCTGCACATACAAACAGCCAGTGGGGTACCTAAGCTTTGGCAGTACTGAACTGGATCTGTCCACACCTATAAGCCTGCTGCACTGGAGATAGCTATTAGATCTTGGCATCTGTTTCTGGCCTTACTCTCCTCTCCCAGTCACTCCCTGTCTTTGCAGGCACCATCATAGCTTCTGTTTTGTGTTGTGAGCACGTGCAAAAATCTGCATACTAGCTAATTTTGGAGACACAATGCATAGTTTCCTGGTCAAAGGGCTTGTGTTCTGATGGGGGGAAAAAAAAAGTATAAATCTAGTCAGAGGAGCCTATCTGACTCCATTTTGCAGGAATTCTTCGTGTTTCTTTTGCCAAATTGCCCTGCAGGTTAAACTACTACTCTGTTCCTTGTCATTCAGCCCCAAGTACATGGCAATGGCAATCAAGATGAACCCAAATTAGGTCTATGTTTATGAGGGAGGCAAAATAAAAAGAGCAAACTAGTTTAATTATTCCCCATTCAGATGTAATTCAGTTGCATTGCACTAAGAAAAAAATGCTGCTGGGATGTTATGAGACAATTAGTAAGATAATGGAAAATAGTTAATACCCCTCATGTGTGTGAAAGAATGCTCTCCCCTCTATTTCAGAGTATTCTTGAAAGGCTTTTCTGAATTGTAGTTCCAGGCAAGAATATCCTTTCCCTATGGAAATATAATAAAATCCTGTCACAGTCCAAAGTGATTTATGGTATGGTAATCATACAGTTCAAAGAAATCACCTTGGTCCTGAGCCTGCCACAGGGCATGGATCCAGACACTGTGGCGTGAGTACTTCTCCTCTGGGAATAAGGAGTGATAGGTACACTCTCTCACCTGGCAGTTTTGATTGTGCCCTGTTTCCTTGCAGGCTCATCTAAATGCATCCTTGGACCTTCCACAGTAGCCATTTGAAACATTTCACCAATATCTCAGATATTCAAAATGTATTACAAGTACCTTCCTTTATTATGTTCAAGATGGAGGACTTTTTTCCCTCTTCCAATGTGAAAGAAAAGTTAGAATAGCAAATTTGCCAATAACTTGTCAGTGTATCTTCCCAGTACTCAGCAGCCATAAAAGCACTTGCCCCTTGGATATGAGCTCTGAGGCTCTGATCTCAGATCCTTTGTGGTCCCTCTGAGTGACCTTGTTCAAGCGGTACCTTCTCCCTGTGCCTTGGTCACTTCTGCACCATAGGGAGAATAATTCCTGTAAGCATGTTTTATTTGCTACAGTAGAGTCCAATTATCCTGGATTTTGCCACTGCATGAATTATCAGCTACTAGCACCTATGGGCACAGCAGGGTGAGCTTGAGCACGTGGGGACATTACTGCAGATTTCCCTACTTCTCCTGTTCTGAAGTTCTTCCTTGGGGTAAGGAGTTGGAGGTTTTATTCCCTGTATGTTAGTCTCTCAGCTGCGCAACTCCCATTAAAAGTCAACCTCTCTGTGCAACTTGATTGAAAAAAAAAAAAACCTGTTTAATGTGAGATTAGTTTAGGCTTTTGTACTTGGTTTCCTTGGGACTCTAATGGCAGCCTGAAAAAGAAAATCACCCCTGAGAACGTCTAGCACTTTGGGTTTCACATAAATGTAATCCAATTACCCCAGTCTAGGCCATGCAGAACTATTTGGTCTGAGGTATACATCAATCTAGACAAAGTACAATATACTCAGCTGAAAAGAAGGCAGATTGGGCATATTTCTTAATAGCATAACACAATGAAATTGCCAAAGGAAAGGCATATGCTTCTGTCCTGCATTACGCAGTGCCTGAACTGAGTAATTTGTGGGGGGAGAGGGAATGAAGGGATTTTAGAGGTATCTTCCCTGGAGGACAGTTTTGTAAAGGCATACCATCTGGTGCATTCAAAATGCAAAAAGATTTGTTCTTCAGAAGTCTGAGCCAGGGATAAAAGTCCATCCCTGCCAGGGATGGCTTAGCAGTATCCAGAGAGAGGGATGAGTTTTATCATAAACAGTGAAATTCTCCTTTTCCTCCGCCCTTAACCTCTAATTCAAACATCAAATAGACTGATCTTACTGTAGCTGCTGGTTTCTGTAATGAAAGTTTCTGATGTCCTTGCTTACTGTGAACTGAGCAATGAACTGTTTCATTACTATTTCTGCTTTGCTTCCCGGCACCTTCATTTTACACAGAGGTCGGAAAGGGGTTAAACACAAATGCTGACATTATCCCAAGCAAAGCCTGTACTGGGACTCAAACTGTCTGCACCTCCCTCACATGCTTTCAGCTGCTGTCAGATGACTGCTGTGGTGTAGAAGATTACGGCTGCACTCAGTATCAGCCTCAATATTGGCACCTCTCAGGCCTGAGCTCTAATGTCTGAGTGTCTTTACGGAATTAAGCATTTTTGCCCCGTGCCTTGCAGGGTAGATTTTGAATTGCCTTTTGACGGAACAATTGGGCATTCAGCTTGCCTTGGAGACACCGCTGGCTCTGGTAATGGAAGGCCTTAGTGTATCACCGTCACAACTAAAGCTCTCTGCAGAGGCTGGAGGCCTGCAGGAGGCAACCGCTGGCTCATACTTTAACTAAGCACAAGCTATTTGGGGCTTACAGTATGCTTAATGCTCCTATCAGGTGGGCTCAGGCTATTCACAAAACAGACTATGAGGTCTAAGTATAAGTTAAGATTTTACAACAAAAGATCGTGCAACTACTGAGTAAGAAGACATTATAGCATTGTGCCCGAATACTGAGGAATGTGATCACAGCTACCACAGCTCCTGGCGCAGCTCATGGCTGCGGGGTGAGTTTCTCTCTGGAATTTGGGTCTGAGAGCCATGAGACAGGAATCTTGAAATACTGAGAAATTATGCTAATCTCTAGCTAAGCACTGGATCCACAGTTAATGCTGTGGATATCTGCACCTGCACAAAAGCAGCACGACAAGCACTGTGGGCACAGCCTTCTTTAGCTCAGTGGACCATAACGCTCCTGTGGTTCCCCAGGTCTCAGGTATGCTGCATATACAGTGATGTGGTCCCCATGGACTACTTTCCCCTAGCTGATGTTCTGACAATCTTGCTCCTTGCTGTCCATGTCCACAGAGCTTCAAACTTGTCTTTATTTTGTTTACTTGAACTTCTCTTTAACGTGCAGGAAATCAATGTGCTGAACTGAGCACTAAGATCTGAGCAGTGTTGTCCTTTCGGATGTGGCTTTTTGGTATAATAAGACATAAAAGAAAAGCTCACCTTAATAAATTCCTTTAAATAAGAACATGTCTTACACTGGCTTTTTTCATACTAGTAAAGAAAAAACCCCAAACATCTTGTTTGCCAAGCAGAAGTCATCATCTTCCACAGGTACTTCTGCAAATGAGAAACTTGTCAAAAATAACTTCTGTTCTATTCCTTTTTATTTCTTCTGCTCTTCCTTCAGATTTGTGGATAGACTTCTGTGTGTCTTTGAAGCTTGATAGCTTTAATCTTATTCCAGACTTCCTTCAATTTGGGCACCTAATGTGTAGTATTTTGGAGCTCAGAAGATAGTAACTCACTGCAAAGTTATTGGGCATCTTCAGACGCCCTATAACTAATGGATGCTTCAGCCTTGAGGAAGTAAGCTGAGTTCTGGTGGTGATGCTTTATTTTGTGTTCCTTTTATTTGTTTCTTATTGATGTCTGAAATCCATTTACTGCAATATTATTGAGTTCTGACAACTCCCACATGAAATATATTGTTGTCATTAATTTTGTGATGTTTCCTTGGTTAAGCCCTTGCCTGGGTATAACTATACCATTTAGCATTAGCCACAGCTTCTGCCCTGCTCTTCTTATTCCTGTCAGTTGAAGGAGAGAGTGCACAAGAGCAAAATCTGTTTTCTTACTATGATAACTTACGTGATCGTGCAAATTAATGCAAAATAAATCTATTACAGAAGAGCCATGGTAGGGTTGACTATTATGAATAAATCAAGTTATTTAAACTGGGACTTTTTCCTGGTAACTCTTCTTTTCCTACCTTCTTTGGCTGACCTTTCCCTTGCTTGGAGGATCTTTATGGACCTGACAGAGCTTGAGAGCTGAGGAAAGCTTATTCAAATGTAACTTATATGGCAGAGCTGAACACTACTCTTTGCTTTCCCCATGTATACGTTCCCCTCCACAGCTGCCTCAATTGACAGAGCACCATGTCAGGCCAAAGGAGCATAGTCCCCATCAAACTTGGGAGAATATATTAAAGCCCTATTAAAGGTCAAGCTATAAGCAGTGTTATTCTTCGCCTGCCTATTCCTTTTCAGCTCTTTCGTAGCCATCCGTGTTGTAAATATCTCTGACCCAGAAGTACGTTTCAGGTGGAAGCCAGTGCAAAACAAAAGAGAAAGTGGCTTAATTTAGAAGTCTTCCTGGGAAAAAATGCGTTGACCATTGCAGCAAAATGCCAAAGCATCATTGAGTGCTGTAAATACCCTATTAATAAAACATGGTTATTTAGAGTGGTTAGCCCTAATTTGCAATGCTGTGCAAAGAACACGGGAGGACCTCGCGCATTAATGGTGAGATGGTGAAAGGGAGAACTGGGGAGAGAGGATGTTGCTAGAATCATTACCCTGGACTTCCTACTTTAAAAGGCACTACTGCTGCTCTTCACCTTTCTTTCATGGCACCCTTTCCTCCTTAGCACTAAGAAACCCCCCAGAGACTCATTGAGGGCTCAGCTGGAATGGTAAGCTGCTTTTTGCTTTCTCTTCCCTGGGTTCCTTTTGTGTGATGTGGGGCCTTGAGTCATTTCAGCTCTGAGGGTCAGATTTATCATCTGTCTCTGAGGGTGTAACACTTCTACAAGTCACTGAACTCTTCTTGGCAATGAGCAGGAAAGGTGTATGATGTTGATGTGAGCAAATGCCAAGAGTGTAATGGTACAGCTTTCCTTCTGTCTCATTCCTCTCTGGAAATGCTCAAGACAGGAAAGCCATTTCTTGTGTCAGTAATTGAAGGCATCGAGGTTTTACTTGGCTCTGCTTAAATTGGTGGTTCTCACACATATAGTCCACTGCAATTATATGTTGCTCCATGCTTGATTTTATGGTTCTACCCACATAAACTTCTGCTGGAGCTTTTCAGGCATAAGTAAATCTGAAATGTACAGATCATTAGAGGAAGTATTGAACCATTTACTTGTAGAATAGACATAGATTAAGTGGGAATGGATCAGTGCTCTTTTATCACATAGCATCAATTTCTTTGGGATGCTATGAAAATTTCTTCGGGATAAAAGAAAAAATGTAATTGCTAGCGGTTACAAGGAGATGGGGGACAGCTTGAGACAGTGGGGTGTGAGATGCAGGGCAAAGCTGCATCTCCAGAATACAAGTAAATATTTGTAAGCAGACTTCAGTCCTAATTTAAGTAAAATTTCACTGTGCTTTCTCCCATCACCTGGCTTCTGGTAACTTTCTGTCACTGAGTCTCTGTGCTTCAGTGTGGCATGGGGAAGGAGTTGCTCTCCCCTCCTTCCTCCATGCTGCAATGGCAGCAGGGATCGATTCAGAGGGAGAGTCCTATGGCCAGTGTTCATTGAGTGGGTCAGACTAGGAGATTATAGTGCTTCGTTCTGCCTTTCAACATGCTTTTATCCAGTTACCCTCTGGACTTTAATTTGAGCTACTATTTGATCAGACCACAAGCAAATGATAGAAACCTTCAATGACAGCATGCCAGAGAAAATGCTACAAACCCAGAATGAATTGAAAATATATATTCCAAGAGTGAGATGTGGAACCTTTTTCTAATAGACTTAGACTTGGATATTATTACTGATATACTGGCAAATTCACACATCATTGTAAATTGTCTTGCTGCATCTGTCAACAGGCACCTAAAGCAGTAATAAAGGCAGAATAGCTCCTCATAAATATCCAATACCCTAATTATCAGAGCTTGACTTAACCAATGGCAGGGTAATAAAAAATGAGATTTTTCTGATCTTTTGCCATGAAAAATGTATACCTTATTCTTTGAAGACTGACTGCAGTGTCACAACTTCTGTGGCAAATAGAGCATGAAGCATATTGTCAAAAATATGGTTAGGGAATACGAAGCCACTAAATATTTTATCTTCCTGGCAATGTACTAGGAGAAAAGTATAAACTTTAAATCTATCAGGTTTCCCCTCCCACCTCCCAAACTGTTTTAATAATATAGAAATTCAAGTTCCTGAGAGAAAAGCAACACATCCATTTCCAAGTGTGCTTTGATATAGCGAGTATCATGAATTATGTAGTGTTTGCATTGGGGTTTAAGATGTCATCAGTCTGTATCTCTGAGAATGGTTTAGCAGTTGCATGTTATGAATGTCCATTTGTTTCCCTTTTTACTGATAAATTACGATATGCTCTTGGTTGGATGAAAACCTCTTCTGACTGGGTGTCCCAGAGGTGGTGGGAGATGGAGGGACAGGAGTGACCTCAGGGAGGGACAGGTGGTCACATCCGCCATCAGAAAGTGCTGTTCCTCCTGGCAGGGTGACATCTCTGTACACCATCCTTCTCACACAGTTCCTGAGAGCTGCTGTGATACTGAACCTTCTTTCTGAAAACCTGGCAGGACTTTCTGCCTGCCTGGCTGTGGCAGAGCCAGCACTGGCCCAGTGGGACAGATGCCCTGGCTCTGCAGAATGCTGGCATGCAAGTCAGGCAACCTTATGTTATGATATTGGCTTGCAGTGGGTTTGCATTGTGCTCCCCTATGCCCCAAGTTCAGTTTCATTCATGAAATTAGCTCTATGGCAAGGAGCAAGCCACATTCTTCTCTGTAACTTGCATCTCTCAAAGAATAAGTGTGGCTGAATTAGCTTTCCCCTTTCCTTATCACTATTATGAAAATTAGAGCTCTGTGATGTGGTGTTTTGTTGGCTTTGTGGCATGGTTCAAGACTTAAGAGACTGTCTTAAATTGCCAGTATGGCTGTTGAATTTGCATAAGCAAGGGGATGATCTGATCTGCCTTATCCCTCATTAGTAACCCTGCATTACCTTGTCCTGACACCTGATTTTGTTATTAAGGGGTATGTGTCTCCAGGTGGTATTAGGGAAAAAGTAGGAACCATGACACTGGTGGAATCAGTCTCCTCAAGGATCCCTCCAGCAAAACAGCTGGATAAAGAGAGTTATACTTTGGAGATGGATGGAGAGGCTCCAGGTATAACAGGATCTATTCCTTTGTTTTTTTTCCTCCTGTGGCTGTTGCTGTGGTTGGGAAAGCATGACCTGCTCAGTGAATTGGGGAAAATCGGTACTAATCCCATGAGCCTATACTCATCACCTGGATATATGCTGTAGTTCATGTTTTAATTTATTAAAACAAAGCACCTTTCCACAGTGTAATTAAGACTTTATTGCCTACATGGCAAGGACATGTGGGGCTCTTGAGTGAATGCTGATGTTCACCTGACCCTCGTGACAAAGATATTCTGATGAGAAAGTGTCCGTGTCACAAACCAGTTTTCTGCTGTTTGTTACTGTGCAAAGGGAAAAGGGTGTAGGTGTTTGGAGTTGGGTGATGTGAGGGCTCCAGTTACACAGCCTGTATCATTGCAATGGGAAGGAGAGCTGGCCTTCCTCCTGGGGAGGGCGTGTGGGGCTTACAGCCCCCTAGCACTCTCAACGAAATCTCTGCTGTTTGCTAGAAGTGTCAAAATCTTGTGCAGACACACATTACATACAAACCTTGTTGGTGAATTCTGCTCTTCTGGTGTAGGAACTGAAGTGCTTTGTACAGTGCTGCTGGCACAAAAAGATTGCATTCACGGCACTACACATGCTTTGAAATAAAAAGATTCTGAGCGTATACTAATATTTTGACAACAGGGCCTTTTGGGAGGCTTCATAACAGGGGCTGCTCCTTTTTTGACAACAATAGCTTACAGATGAATGTGCATAAAGCAGAAGAGTCCAATTTTTCACAACTTGGCCAAAAGAAAAAAAAAAAAAGCAAGCTCCTCATAACCCATCACTCATGCTCCAAGCATGTTCACCTCTCTATTTTAAAGCATGAGAATGCATAACAGCCAGGACAGAACTGAGAGTACATCCTTTAGAAAGGATAGTCTATCATCTTGTCTCCAGCTTTATACTCCCCGGTGAACAAATCTGCCAACATGACACTGGATACTGATGAGCAATTTGTATGGTTATAAAAATATTGGCAGAATTCCATTGTTTTGCCATTTAATTCTTAATTTACATTTTTAATGTCCTGTGTCCTCATTCATATTACAGGTTTTATTCTTCTGTGTACATCTGTAATTGAATGATTTTTTTTTTCCCCCTAAAAAATAATTTTGAATACTAAAAAGCTGTTAGAATTGCACTGTGTTTGAATTGAGGACTGTACCTGCCTTTTAAGATATGTTTCCTTAGGAAGGGAGTACATTTGCAAAGGACAGGGGAAAACAGAGCAGGTATGTGGTGTAGAATAAGTGTATTTTTAAGTGTTCTGCCTGAGCTACAGATTGCTTTACAGAAATCAAACGGGCGAAAAAAATGTAATAAATGATGAGAACTGGAGACTCAACCTCTGAATGGCCTGTCTCAATGTATTTATTAGTCTTCCCTCCCTCCTTCCCTCCTCCTGAACTCTCAGTTTTTGATGAGAAGGATGACGTGTTTTTTGCCAGCCAAAGGAAATAAGGGCTTAGCAACAATGTCTTCACTCTTTATATCCAAGCTGTGTTTTTAAATTGCTGTGACCAGTAAAAGGTTTTTACTGGACTACGATTTGAGCTAGAACTAAACTCCTGGTAATTGGTTTGGTTTTCACCTCCAGAACAACTCACACTCAGCAAGCATCCTAATATGAGTGTATTTTTGCACTCTATTCACACAACGATTGAGCTCTTAGGGGAGCAATGCCACATGCACTGTCTGAAACAGGGGCTGAGAAGCAGGAGTGAGCTGCAGCCACCTAGGTCCTGTTTGGCCTGTCTGCCTTGCATGGGGAGCTGGGAGTGAGTAGCCCTGAGCTGCAACAGCTACCACCTCCTGCATAGAAAATACAGAGGCATACACTGCTGTAGAGACAAGTGTCTCTGAGCATTTTATTCCATTAAACAGACCGTCATTCCCAGTGATTAATGACTTCTGGAATGGCAATAGAGTGAAAACATTGACAATAGGTTTAAATTATAGTTTAAGGACTCAGAACTCAGAGAAATAACAGCAAGCAACTTTAGTTGACACAGGCTTAGAAACTTGCTGCTGTGAAAAACTAGTGCAAACCCAGGAAGAGAAAATGGATGTGTTCCTGAAAGCAGTGTACATGCAGGAACTTCTCAGTGCTCCCATAGCAATGTATGATTCCTGTGTCCTCCAATTGCACTGGGGAAAGTCTTATTTCCAATGCTTTGCTCCAGCAGAGAGCGTTAAAGTTGCCACTAAACCTAGCAACTCTGGGGCCCTTCATTAGCGCACACTTTTCCCCAGTGAGGACCATGTGTGCATGCCCGTGCTGTGAGTGGGTGGCAGCCGAATAGGTTTTTGTTGTCTAATCACAGAGGGACTTGTAGGAAGTAGGAATTAGACTGGAAACAAGTTTTTACATACACATGCAGACCCATGCATTTTTATGAGGCCTCATTAAGTTGTGGTTGAGATAAAAGGGCTATGGGGAATGGGAACCAAGTTGTTCAATGGGAAAAATAGGATATTGATTTGATTTGAGTCATATAATGAACAGCATTGAACCAACCAACTCCTCTTTGGGAAGTGTTCCTGGGATAGCTTCTTTTTTAATGTTTAAAGCATGGATTTTGTTCAGAGAAAATGGAAAATACAAAACTACTTTTAGTGACATTCCCTACTATGCTGCTGGGGAGCTGGAGACCCACAAGGCACAAGTGGAAGAAAGAGAGAGGGTGAGCAGAAGGGGATCATTATGAGAGAAGCCTGTAGCCCTGCAGTCTGGCTCAGCTCTCCCTAAATGCCAGGATTACTTGCTCATGTGCATCCTTCTCCACCCCTTAAAATCTTTTAAAATCTCTGTGTGCAGATCACAGGATCTGTGGGGCTGTGAGAGTGGTGGGAGCTGGGAAAAGAAGCCCTTGCTGGAGTGAGAGGAGTAGAAGCAAACTGGCCAGGAGGCGGGTGTCATTTGCCCATGCACCAGTAGGAGACAGATGACACAAAAGGGTGCTTTGGCGCAGGGTTGAAAGGGGGCACAGGTACCCAAACAGACCCCAGGGCTTTTGCTTTTGTTGCTGCCAAAGTACGATTCCCAGGGCACACTGAGCACTTTCAAGTACTCAAGACAAATGCTTGATGAAGCTTGGACACCGTGGGAAATAAGAGAAATCTGATCGACCGAGTCCTCTCGTTGGCACATCCACTCGAAAGTTAGATTAAGCCTTGCAGTGTAGGGGAGACACACAGATGCCCATTTAAAATGAAATAAAGGCATTCAGGAGGGCTCTATTGTGAACATTGTGACACATTTGTGCAGTCAACAAAGCACACTCTCTACATTGATGTATCTCTCACTGAGCTTTCACGGCAGAAAAATGTCTGTGGAAACCTGTTTGGCCCCTGGATTATTCTGCATTTGAACATAGACTTTTATGGACACAAAATCTGTGATGAGCCAGTGTGCTCTGCAGGGTTGTTTCTTGAACCTTTTTCTCAAACACAGGAAAGTTTGGAAGAAAGTGCTGCTGTGTCATTTGGGGGCATTTTGCTGCTAAATGTTGTGTATGTGGGAACTGTAAAGTCTCTTGTTCTGAAAGAATATTAAAAGCTGAAGTTTGATTTAGGAGCCCAGGCACACTGGTTTCTTTTACTGCAAGGTATTGATGCAGGGTATTTGCAAACTGGAATAATGCTTGCTCCAGTGAGTAATCCGGCTGGCTACTTAGTCAGAAGCTCTTCGTGGAGCACTAAACATTTTCTAGGATGAAGAGCTTACCAAGCAGCTCTTTGAAACGAGACTGCTGTCTTTAGATCTGTTTTTAACCTGATGTGTTTACCTAAGAGACATGTTAAAAAAATCAATTAATCTGCTCAGTTTTGAATTCATAAGACTCTGTTGCTTGGATCACTGGAGATCTGTGATATGCATCTTAAAGCCTAGATGCTCATTGCACAGATTTATATTCTTAACTAATCATTTAATGCTTTATTTTCTTTCACAATGAATACTCACAATACTGCTAAAAATAAATGTGTAGGGGGTTTATAGCCAGATTTGGACATCTCATGAATATACCAACCTTTCAAATGCATCGGTGGGGAAAGAATTGGGGCATTCTCTAACTCACAAGTAAAAGGAGTTTGCTGTCTTGGTGGTAGTTTATGGTTTCGTTCTACACATGAAATGTGAAAGGCTGAACATGAGCCAGCAGTGTGCAAAGGTGGCCAACAAGGCCAATGGCATCCTAGCTTGGATCAAGAATAATATGGCCAGCAGGAGCAGGGAAGTCATTCTGCCCCTATACTCAGCACTGGTTAAACCATGCCTTGAGTCCTGTGTCCAGTTCTGGGCCCCTCAGTTTAGGAAAGATGTTGAGTTGCTGGAAGGTGTCCAGGGAAGAACAACAAAGCTGGTGAGGGGTTTGGAGCACAAGCCCTATGAAGAGAGGCTGAGAGAGTTGGGGTTGCTTAGCCTGGAGCAGAGGAGGCTCAGGGGAGACCTTATTGCTGTCTACAACTACCTGAAGGGAGGTTGTAGCCAGGTGGGGGTTGGTCTCTTCTCCCAGGCAACCAGCACCAGAACAAGAGGACATTGTTTCATGCTGTGCCAGGGGAGGTTTAGGCTGGATGTTAAGAAGTTCTTCACAGAAAGAGAGATTTGCCATTGGAATGTGCTGCCCAGGGAGGTGGTGGAGTCACCATCACTGGAGGTGTTTAGGAAGAGGCTGAATGGAGTGCTTGGTGCCATGGTTGATTAGATGATGTTGGGTGATAGGTTGGAATCGATGATCTCAAAGATCTTTTTCAACCTGGTTCATTCTATTCTATTCTAAAAGAAAAACATTACCCAAGAGAAATTACACAAGCCCCAATGGCAGCCTCTTCTCAGTGATTTAATGTAGCCATACTTCCTTCAGAAACGCTAATAGATAGGGATTTTTTTTTTTTTTTTTTTTTTTTTTTTTTTTTTGAAGTGTCTCCTGCATCGGCTTTCCTCTTGAAAGCAGTGTCACAGCAGTGCATGTGAGAACTGCCAGTGAGGCACTGCAAGAGACCTCTCTGCAAACCTCCTCGTTTAGAGCCATCCTCGGGACTGCTGGCGGGTCTGGAAGGGGACACTTCCACCCCGGCAGTGTGCCGCCTCTCCCGTCTTTTCCCGGGACAAGAGTTTCTAAACCGTGGAGTAGGTAAGAAAGCACAGCCAGCACTGTGTGCACGGCCCCTGCAAAGGGCGCTAGTGCTACCGTCCCGGCTCCGCCGACCGAGGCCCCGGGCAGGAGCGGAGGTCAGCCCCAGCGGCAGGAGAGGGCGGCGCTGCCCTGCAATGCTCGGCACCTCTCGGCACCATACAGCGCACCGCGGTACTTCATCAAACATCTGCTTGGAAGGCGCCCAGGGCGGGAGTGGGATGTACTGGGAAGGGTTCGTATCTGCTGCTTGTGCCTATTCCAAGGAAATATATTGGAAATGACACCCTCGGCTCCCCGGACAAACGCTCTTTGGCTTCCTTAGCGCCGCGTAAGGTGCAATAAACTGTTACTGCAGGGCGTCTGCTGAGCATTTTAGTTTTAATTCAAAAGATGTCTTTAATCTTCCTGTTGCTTTGTGTAAGTTGTAAATTGTGTAACCCTGCAGAAAATTATATGTAAAGTAGATTATGCCTCTCATTTTTATAATGAAAGTGGCTTTGCATGGTAGAAACTGATTCTCACAGTCACTTAATTTTTCATTTACTCTCTGATTTGCATTTCATGTATTAAATACCTTAAAATCTGGACGGATTATTGTAATTTGGGTATTCCAAACTTATTTATAAACAAAGTAGCTAAACAGATGCTGTAGACATCAACTACAAATGACCATAAATAGTTGGAGCTGACAGGTAGATGTACAGCCTCGGTGTGCCTGAGGCTTTTCATGTGCATGTGGCTGTACAGAGTAAGAGCTGCTGTGGAGCAGGAGCCTTGCTTGGTGCTACAGCCAGACCACAGAAAATAGCATCCCCACAGCACCTGATGCTGTGAAGCCAGGGCAGGCTTCAGGGAAGGTTAGAAGTCAGATTTTGAAGCAGTGCTGCAGACTGTTATGAGAAGGCTCTACTGAGAGTGAAGAGGGCACAGCAACAGAGGTAGCATTTCAGAAACTTGAAACTGGCTGTTAACACCAGCTGGTGGTGGCAGTGCTGGTGTAGGCAGTGGCTTGATAATTTTATCTCTTTTTGAGTTCTTACTGAGTTTTGCATGTCTCTGCATCCTCAGCACTTACTGCTTTGGAGTTTACCATAGCTCTGATGGGGAAGGGGCACAATCAGTGAACTGAGAGGCAGAGAGCTTTCCTGAGGGGTGAACTTGAGATAGGGGTGGGAGTGGGAACAGAACAGGAAAAGGAGGAGAAGGAAAATTAACAATCCTGGCAGGACTTTTTCTCTGTCCCTGATGTTCCAGATCCCTGTAGGTGGCAACACATGTTTTGGGTGGCACAGATGCTGCACGGGTCAGTACACACTTCCTTCCAGGAGGTTCAGCCTCTCCTTACAGTTGCTTTTCAATTAGCATTGGATTTGTGGCATTAATTAAATCTGTGGTTTAAAAGGAGAGTAAAACAACCACCTCCAGGTACTATGCAGTGTCATTCAATTGCCAGCTTTGTGTGAATGCAAACTGGGTGTCATGGTGCTGCCCTGCGTGTGGTCCGTGCTGGGGCTGGCTGCACAGCATCCCTGTAATTTCTCCCTTGCACAGTGTGGTTTCTCCCTAGTCCTTCCTGTTACCTGTCCTGTATCGTAACCCCCTCTCCTGTGCACCGTGGTTTACAGTTCCTGCCTCTGAAAAGCAGAGAAAGGAACTGTAGCTGTAAATCATAAGCAATGGTGAAGTCTTTGTCAGCCTCTGAGTCAGAGGGTTCCAAAATGACACCTGAAAAATTTGCCAGTGACCATTCCTGTGGTGGTGGTGATGGACAAGGCTGTATCTGCCTCAAATGGTGTGGGGAGATCCAGCATGTATACTTGTGTCCCAAGAAAATGTTGTTATAGGAATGGCAAGTAGGAATGGAGGAGCTAGAGAGGAGAGGCTTAGTAGAATGGGAGAGGAAGTGGGGGAAATGAAATAACTAAAGGAGAATATAGAAGAAGATTTACTGTAGCACATTAGGCACTAGCTCAAGTAATGTGAAGATCTTCAGTAAGTTTCTGAGATTTTAATCCTTAAAAGAATATAAAGTAGTGCATTATTTTCAGTGCTAATGTTGAGTGTGCCTTGAGTGTTTTCTATTAGTGAGTTGGTTTTTTGTTTTACCCATAAGGTTGAAACTTTTTATTTCCCTCCTTTCCTCCTCCTCCTTCCTTCCTTTTTCTTTCCTTCTAATTTAAGCAGAATTGGTTCAGCTGGTTTTGATTTATGCAAGCATGGGGAAAATTTGTTTTTCCCATATCTTCAGAATAAAATATGTGCACACTCATAAGTCTAAGCTGACTGGAACTAGCGATGTCAAATTAGCTTGTTTATAGCCCTCACTGGGGAGTTCCAAGTTCTGGAGAAAATTGGTTCCATGTTCTTAAGTTCTGAACACTCTGGATGTCAGCATTTTCATGCACACACATTAGGTGGAGTATGTTTGTGTTTTTTTCTCCTTCCCCTAATGTTTTTAACCTGAATCAGCTTCAAGCATTTAAGGCTGCATTACTAGGAGACTCTTACATTCTGTTCAAGCTGTCTTGCTAAAGCACTTTTGTCACACATGGGTGCAGAAAGTAGCACACTTTCCATCCTTCTAAATAAACGTATTTGGGACCCAAAATGCAGTGGGGAATTCTGAATAATGCAAGTCTAGTGTTTCTAATGCAATGTTGACCACGGGAAATACTTCATTTTCAGAATGACTGGATTTGTTTCAAAGACCTCTATCACAATATTTACAGCATCTGCTGACTGATATGCTCTGTAGAACACAGGATCAAACAGGTGTACAGTAATCTATAAGTGTTCTAAATGCACTGATGCATACCACCCTGTTGTGCCTGCATGTTCCTGCAGAAGCCCTGTGAGGACCAGCTTCATACCTCTCTCTGGGGCTGAATCTGTCCCTGCGGTCCAAGTCATGGCTTTAGCAGCCTGGCCAGAGTTCAGACCCTGCTACTTAACTCTGCTTCAAGATTTAGACTCACTGTTAATACAGATCCTGCTTTAGACAAGTATTGGCTTATGGGAATAGAGTGCTAAGAGCCGAGGGCAGAAAATAACAAGCAAATTAACCTAACCTCGAAGTCCTTACCCACCTTTTAGCAGTTCCTGGCCTATCTGCTTAGAAATTGCTTTGCTGAGTGAAGGCTCTGCTTCCTGCCTTGGCTGTACTGCCAGCATTGCAAATGCTGCTGCGCCTCCCAGCCAGGACTGCTTCTCTCCAGACAGGGTGCTGGGCTTGAGGACTCCAACATTTTCAGTGTTAGCATTTTCTTAGTTTAGATTGTACATATTTTATTTTTTCCTCTTCTTTTTAAGACGATCTCAGTCTGCCTTCAAGTGCAAGCAGGTGGCAGTACAAAATTTAACAGGGACACCTATTTGCACAAAATAATGTGCATCTTGGAGCTGTTTTCACTGGAGAGAAGAAAAGAAAAGGGGTTGGTGGCTCTCTGTCTTTCTCACCTCACTGCTCCACTCTAGCCATTGATTGAGTGGAGCTCCTGATGCCTGCCCTCCCCCCTGCAGTCATGCCAGAGAGATGGGGACAGTGGGGAGTATCACTACTGTCACAGGAAAGAAAATGCCGGGCTTGAGACACCTGCTGAAAACCTCTGTAAAAACAAATACAAGTCCCAGGAAGGATGGGGTTTGGAATTTGAGGGGCACAGAGGGCATGCAGTGGGTGCTGTGCAGCACAGAATGTCCCCATCCACACACTTCTATGCCTGCTTTTAGAGCCTTGAGGAAACAGCTTTATGCTGCAGCATTTAACCCAAAATGGCTGCATATGCGTGTCAGGAAAGTGATCCAATTTTGTGCTATACTAATGTACCACATCTCTAATGCAAAATCTGAGCATTAAATGTGGCTTGGAAAGACAGTTCTTTAAGTCCTGGTGGATGTATTTGACTTTTGTACATAACAGCAGTTACCGGTAGCCCTTCAGAATAACCTGCTTCTGTGCAAATGTATCCAAAAATCTCTCTCTACCATCGTTAACATTTATCATAGTTAATGAAATCACTTACTTAATCATCTTAACCTTGATGCTACCCTGGATAAAAGACCTGTGATATATCTGTAAAGGAATAACTACACATTTGACACAGTTGATAAGATAGCACTAATTTATTTCAGTCTGATTTATGATGAGTACTGCACGGCATGAAGCACTCTGTGCTGCTCTCTGCATCACTTAGAGTCCATAGGGTAAAGAATTGCTGTACTCACCATCCCAGAAGCTGCGTGTGTGGTGGTGTGATTTCAGTTGCCAAAAAATATGGGTGTGTTTCAGCAATAAAAAGGCAGCTACAGATGTTTGTGTTATTGCCCTTGTGGTCTTGTGTGCGCAATACCTGCTGTGAGTATTGGCATGTTCCCACCACAGGGAGATGCTGAGCCAAGGCTGGTCTGAGAATGCATGCAGCAAGGGTGGGAGAAGAGCCCAAGGGGCTTCTGGAGGACTGGCTATCAGCTATATCAGAATTACAAAAACCATTTAATCAGGATTTTACACTTTCTTTTCTTTTCAGAGAAGTTGCTTCCAAAATCTTTCCCCTTCATCCAGCAGAATGACTGCTCAGGGCCCAGATTCCCCCAGTAAAGGTGCCCAGATTTAAAAGCTGCCTTTGTAACCGTGTTGGGTGGTCTGACAGTGAAGCAAGATATGCTGTATTATTTTTGGTTCTTCATTTTAATTTAAGATGACTTTTTCAACCATACCTTAATCACGTAGTGCATCTTCAATTTACAGAGAGGTCTGGATCATTAGGATAATTAGAAGCCATTAGGAGTATAGGATGATAACACTAGAAATCAGTACAGATGTTCTATATTTTTCAGGTCTTTATCAAAGGAGGAAATTTAACATATGTCAAGTCCTATCTATGAGGACTACTTCATTCCTCTAGTATATAGGAAGCTTGGAGGGATTAATCATGTCTATATTTTTTCCTCCCTCATTTTCCAGTAAAAAAGTGCTTTCTCCTTAAAATCAGTAAAGATACTTTTCTCTCACTCCATTACCCTCTCCCAGAATTTGGACTCAGAGGTATAAACCCAAGGGCTCTTGTTGGTTATTTCTCTCTGAATTCCAACTTGAGGTTTTGTCTCTAACATTTACTCAGCCTGTGCTCATCAATTCTGCATTACATGTACCTGTCTGGCTTGTCATATTTTACTCCAGTAAATGGAAGGGATGGCTCTGTGTAACTGTTCCCATCTGTGATAGCTATGGCACTGAGACTAGACCTTGTATGCCCGCACGTCCGGGTTAGGACAACTGTCCCCGCAATATAGCCACGCTTTGAGACTTATACCCAGGTGACCCCTGATACTACTGTGGGTAAATCTAGGTCTTAGTGATTGTATGCACCATTTTCAGTGAAATTGTTTATTGTTATTATTTCAGAGAAATGTGGTTGCTTTGTCATGTTGCGACAGAATTTTACAGTGCACTTTTTAGATTTGTGCCTCCTTTCAAATGTATGTTTTAAGATTGTTATCCTTTTAGATAGCATCTCTGGGATAGATTTCCAGATGGTTAGACTGGATACCAAAAAGTATTTTAAGCCTCAATGTTAGATTTAGTTCATATCTTTCACTCTCTCTTGCTTGAAAGATGTTTTCAAAGTGCAGAGCTCTGGTCCTATATCTGAATGACTGGCACAGGGATTTAATAATCTCTTTTGTCTTTATGGCAGTTCCATTTGTAGCAATTTAAGCATCAGTCTCCAGTGAGTCTGAGTCAAAAACTTTATTTAATATGAGCCAGCTAAATATAATTTCCCATTTCTTTGATCTCCCCTATTTTAATTTGCTTCTTATCAGGCACCTGTAGGGCTAATAGATACAGTTGATGGTTTATGGAAAGATCTCCTTTAAGCTGCATGGATTATTGTTGGTGAGATATTGCTGTGTTCTCATTACAGATGTGTTAGTGTAGGTTAGAGATGTTGTTGCTAACAAACACCCTTCAGCTGTTTTGGGTAAGGGTTTTGCTTCTGAATCTCCTTCCAGAAACTTCCATAAAATAAAGGGAAGGGATCCGATTCTCCCTCTCTACTCCACTCTGGTGAGACCCCACCTGGAGTACTGCGTCCAGTTCTGGAGCCCCTATTACAGAAAGGATCTGGAGGTGCTGGAACATGTCCAGAGAAGGGCCACAAGGATGATTAGAGGGCTGGAGCACCTCTCCTATGAGGATGGACTGAGGGAGTTGGGGCTTTTCAATCTGGAGAAGAGAAGGCTCTGAAGAGACCTAATTGTGGCCTTCCAGTATCTGAAAGGGGCCTACAAGAAAGCTGGTGAGGGACTTTTAGGGTGTTAGGTAGTGATAGAACTAGGGAGAATGGAAAAAAATAGAAATGGGTAGATTCAGATTGGATGTTAGGAAGAAGTTTTTCACCATGAGGGTGGTGAGACACTGGAACAGGTTGCCCAGGGAGGTGGTAGAAGTCCCATCTCTGGAGGTTTTTAAGGCCAGGCTAGATGTGGCTCTGGGCAACCTGATCTAGTGTGAGGAGTCCCTGGCCATGGCAGGAGGGGTTGGAACTAGGTGATCCTTGAGGTCCCTTCCAACCCTAACAATTCTATGATTCTATGATTAACAACTTCTAAACTCAGTGCCTGGGGGTTAACACTGGGGTTCCTACCTTAGTCAACTTAATGTGGTCCTGGATGTTTGTAGAGTAACCAGAGACATGCCAAACCATCCAGATGATTAGAAAGATGTGAACACAAGCGTAACATTTGTCTTTTGCTTTGCGGCAGTAGTTGGAATCACTGGGTCAGGATCAGACCTCTTAGGTTTCCATGCCTTCTACCCAGCCAGTCTGTGGTGCAGACTGATGCCCCCAGCCTTATGCTCTGGAGACATTTGTGGTACGTAGTCTCAGCTATGAACTTGTAGAGAAAGCAATCCTTCTTGAATAGTGTCAAATTTGTGTGTAAGCAAGGCAAGGATGAAAGAAATAGAAAGGAGAGCTGAGTGTGGCCATGGGATGTCCCAGCTGCCTGCACTCACCAGTGTGTCCCCTCAGCCAGGGCCACCTTTTGCAAGCAAATTGCATGCTAAAATGACTTTTGTGCAGGCATCTGAGGAAGAGAATAACATCTAAGACTCTTTTTTCTTTTGCTGCATCAATTGTTACTCAGAGTAACAAGAGGCAAATGGTGCTTCAAAATCCCTTAAGGAAAGCATCTTGGGAACAAGTGTTAAATGCAGCAAGGACGAGCCTGGCTCAATTGATGTTTTGTGCTATTGCTTGGACCCACTGGAGATTTAACCTGTTGTTTGTATTTCTCTTTGCCTGAAGATGGGCATTAAGAATTGATGAGGGCATCTGAGTTCCTGTGCCCTCCTGACCTGAGGAGACCACCTGAGCACACATTTGTAGAAGAAAAAAGCAGCCAGTCTTTCATGTTGTAGATTTTGGTGCTTCTGTTCAGTAGTCTGATAAGGACCTTGGTGCTTGTGAAGTAGCAATCAGGTGTGCGCACGCACACACAAGGACATTATACTAATTAGAGGCAATTTAAAAACCAAACTCTTTTGCACTATTTAAAACACAATAAACAGCTTTGCTCCCTAAGTGTTAATCATCTCCTGCTGTTCAGGCTCTGAAGCTTAAACCTTCTACTCACTTCAAAACAGTCTCTCAGTAACTGAGTGTGACATCGCAAAAAGGATTTTGAGGACTTCAGTCTGGGAAAAAGCAGATGTGTTTAGGAGAATAAAATCAGCAATGTCTTTGGATCTACAAAGAAACTCCAGGCAGGAGAAGGGTAAGAAATAAATTAAAAAAGAGACCCTAGTCAGTGGAAGTGCTCTGGAATGAGGTTTCTCAAGTATCCCTGGATGACGGCCCAGGCATTGTGTGGGTGCCCTCACATCCAGGAGGAGTGCAGAAGAGGAGGGAGATTATACTTTGAGGAGCCCCAGGCATGTGCACTAGAGGAAGGAGTTAGCAAGGGGATAACTGTCACTTTTCTCAGAGTCCTAATATGAAACCAGTCACATTCTGCTCTAGGTGAGCTATGTGAAAGCTGTAGACTCCCAAAACGTTCATCATTGTGAGGAAATTAATCCATTACCCATGGCCCTGCAGAGAGGAGCCATGCAGCTGGGAGTGTGGGGTACTGCCTTGAACCTGCTGTGGGGTGAGATTTGCAGAGGAGCTCTAGCCAGGCAGAGGCAGCTGGTCCCTCCCAGTCTGGCGCCTGTCATCTCCTGCTTTCTCAACCACTCTGAAGATCAGATCCTGCCACACCATCACCACTGTGAGATGAAGTGCGCTATTAAGAAATAAAGAAATTGCTACAATCACTGACCCATGCATTTATTATAATTGAGTCCATTAGCCTTAATTTTATAATTTCTAAATTAACTTTGCACATTTACAAATGGCCTTAATTGCTTCATGGAGGAAGTCAGCTTTAACAAAGCTAAATGCATAAAAACTGTATCAGTTACATCAGTATCAGTGGGTTCATTTGTAATATAATGCTGCCAATTTAGATCAAGAAAATTGTTTAGAAGGCGCACTGTTGAAGCATCAAAGTGAATTTAAGTCTTTCTAGCTAGTAAGAAAAAAAAAACCAGGCCTCAGCTAGATGTTTCCACATGCAGGTTCCTCCCTACGTTGAAGCATTTGTGTGTGCTATAAACCTATTTTAAGCACTAATTTAGTGCTTACAGAAGGTGAGAGTTTGCAAATGTAGAATCTGAAACCAGCTCTCTTGACTAAAAATAGCTTCTCTGTATCAATGTCCTTATCTGGAATTTGTCATCATTCTCTGGAAGTTTTAGGTCAATCTATGAAGAAAGTGCAATTTTAACGTTATAATCTTCAATGGGGCTTTCTTTTGGACCTGCTGGAAGGACATTCAAGTTTCTAGTCCTGCAGCCTGGTGGGGAAGCACGTACAGATGGCAGCTGTGTAATCTACAGATGCATGTTAGAGGTTCTGGAAATCATGTTCTTAGGGGACAGTGCTGGAGAGTAACCAAATCCCTAATCTTTCTTTATTTGTATCAAATCTTGTGAATAGAAGAAGGTTCTTTCAGTTCATTAGGAGATGTGAAGTGACAAGTGCTTTCAGAGGGCTTATGTACTCTGCCTACTGGAGATAGCTGTAAGGAAGTAGATGATTTAAAAAAAACCAAAAAAACCCACAAAACAAAAACAACAAGAAAAAAACCCCAACCCAATCAAAACCAAATACTTGCCTTTCAGCTTGTGTATTTTTTAATTTTATTTTATTTACATAAATGCAAAACCCCTCCACCCCTCTTAAAGATCTTACTTTCCTTTTAAGTATGATACTGAGACTTGAATTCAGTCCAGCTGGCACATTATCCCAAACTACTGTTGCTGGTGTCCATTGCCTGACATGAATCTTTCCAAATAATTTTCCTCATTATTGAGAAATGACAAACCCATCACTGAAATGCCTTTGTGTCAGTGACTGCAAGGTGAATATTTTACTTTTTTTCTCTGAAACTTTGGTGTTCGGCCTTCTTCACAGGTAGCATTTCCTGAAGGCAACCAGCTACCATGGCCACAAAGTTGCTGCTGTATTAAACGTCTTTCAGCAAGATGTTAAAGCTGAAATTTTACTTCTGACTGTTTTCACTCAAAATAAGGAGGTAGTAGCTTTCTCATCTCTATCAGTTTAGGAAAGATGTTCACTTGCTGGAACATGTCCAGAGAAGGGCAACAAAGCTGGGGAGGGGTTTGGAGCACAGGCCCTATGAGGAGAGACTGAGGGAGCTGGGGTTGCTTAGCCTGGAGAAGAGGAGGCTCAGGAGAGACCTTATTGCTCTCTACAGCTACCTGAAGGGAGTTTGTAGCCAGGTGGAGGCTGAGGCTGGTCTCTTCTCCCAGGCAACCAGCACCAGAACAAGAGGACACAGTCTCAAGCTGCATCAAGGGAGGTTTAGACTGGATGTTAAGAAGAAATTCTTCACAGAAAGAGTGATTTGCCATTGGAATGGGCTGCCCAGGGAGGTGGTAGATTCACCATCTCTGGAGGTGTTTAAGAAGAGACTTGATGGGGTGCTTGGTGCCATGGTTTAGTTGATTAGATAGTGTTGGATGATAGGTTGGACACGATGATCTCAAAGGTCTTTTTCAACCTATTCTATTCTATTCTATTCTATTCTATTCTATTCTATTCTATTCTATTCTATTCTATTCTATTCTATTCTATTCTATTCTGTTCTGTTCTGTTCTGTTCTGTTCTGTTCTGTTCCTGTTCTGTCCTGTCCTGTCCTGTCCTGTCCCATGCCATCCCACCCCGAGGAAGTAAATTGGGAGGAGCAGAAAAACAAGGGCTGGAAAGTGATTTAGTCAAAAGAAAAGATTATTTATATATTTAGGGTTATTAATATGCATCAGTTGCATCTGTGCAGAGGCTTCAGCAGACAGCTCTGGTACAATGTGTGATGTTGTAATATGTTGGATTGTCAGTAGTACACTGCAAGTGATGTCAAATTGGGACAGGCAGGACCAATTTACACATGTTTTCATTTGAAGAGATCAAATGTCTATTTGCAGATATGGATACTTTGACTGAAGCTTGAAAACTGAAGACTTTTAATAAAGAAGGTAGCAACAAGAAATATAGCCAGATTAAATACTTTTCTGCCCTTCCATCTTCTATTTATATTAGTGCTTTTCTCTTCTTCTGCACTAGAATGAACTCTCACCACCTTTCTTTCCCTTACTCCATCAGAAGAAAACATTCCCTACCAGTAATTTGATGGTAGAGTGTCATGGATTGAGCCCACCCACTTGGCAACAAAGTACCATGCAGCTGCTCGCTCAGTCCTACCCTCCTCTGCAGGGTCAAGACAAAGAACAGGGAAGGTTCACTCACCAATTATGGTCACAGGCAAAAGACAGACATGACTTGGGGAAACAAAATTAATTTACACTACAAAATCATCACTGCTTCACAAATTGAATCAGAGTAGGACAATAATAAACACAACCACATCTTTAAAACACCTTTCCCTCACCCCTACCCTCTCCCGGGCTCAACTCTGCTCCCCATTCTCTCTCTCTCCCCCTCAGCAGCACAGGGAAATGGGGAATGAGAATTGCTCAGTCCATCAAGCTTGTTATAGAATCATAGAATTGTTCCATTTGGAAATGACCTCTAAGATCACTGAATCAAACCATCAATTTAAGACCATCATGGCCATTAAACCATGTCCCAAAGTGCCATGTCCACACCTTTCTTGAACACCTCCATGGACAGTGACCCCACCACCTCCCTGGACAACCTATTCCAATGCCTGACCACTCTTTCAGTAAAGAGATATTTTTTTCTTAATATCCAATCTAAGCCTCACCTGGCCTGTAGGAGAAGGATTGTTTTCAGATAGCTTTGGAACAGCTATGTTTTTCCCTTGAGTTAGGAATGCACACCTTATCAGTACTTGACAGAAAGAAAGAGGGAAATGTAGGGGAAGATTTGCCCTTGCTTGAGTTAGAGAAGGCCATATTTAATCTTTGACTTAGAAAAGAATGTAAGCATCTTGTAACTAAGGAGAAAGACTTGGCAGAATTTGTTTGGATGTTTTGAAATACTGCTTTGTTATTTTAACCTATTTTAACCTACTGTATGCCTTAATTACACACATGCCAATAGAAAATAACCCGTTAAGATGTGACACATATGCTCTCTAAAAGAGTATATAACTTCGCTGTGTAATGTAATAAATGTTTTCACGTGGTAATGTCTTGGCCTGGACGCTGTGTTTGTAGTGACTCTAGGGTGATCGAACACCTACACCCATATTACTACACTGGCACAGTTTCAGGCCATTTCCTCTTGTTCTATCACCTGATGCTAGGGAGGAGATATTGCTGCCCACCTCACTCCAACCTCCTCCCAGGTAGTTGTAGAGAGCAATGAAGTCACCCTCAGCCTTCTCCAGACTAAATAAACCCAGTTGCCTCAGCCACTGCTTGTTAAGTCTTGTTCTCTAGACCTCTTGTTGCCCTTCCTGGATATGCTCCAGTAACTTAAATCTTCCTTGTAGCAAGGGACCCAAAATTGAAGACAATATTCTGCCATTCTTTAGGGGGAAAACTCTTCACCATCTTCCCCGGCTGATAGCTACAAGCCTCCCACTGATGGACCACTTCAACACAGGCTTCCCTCAGGGTCACAGCTTCCTTTGGATGCAGCCTCTTATTCCAGCATGGAGGCTTCCACCAGCTGCAGATGAGTTTGTTATCCCCCATTATGTCTGAGGGCTATAGGGGCTTAGTCTGCCAACTGACCACAGGCCAAAGGGGAATAGCTCCTCCAGTGTGTCTCCCCCTGTTCCTTTCTTACTGACCTGGGTAGCAGCATGGGGTTATCTCATGTCCCACTCTTCTCCAAAACAAAAGAACTTGCCCAACAGGTTTTTCCCCTCATAAACATGTCACAGCAGTACTGATTGGCTTGACCTTGGCAAAAGGCAGGTCTGACTGGAAGCTGGGTGAGCTTCCAGAAGTTTCTTAAAGGAGCCATCCCTACTACCAAAGCCCTGCTAGACACAAACTCAGCACAACAGAGTATTGTTCAAGGTAAATGGCAGAGCCATGATTATAACCTAGTCTGAATTTCTGGGTTATTGGCTATTTTGAGGTTGGGTCTCTCTGACTGTATGAGAAATTTTCTCTGTGACTGGATGATCTTTTCCTGGAGAAAGTTTTGTTTGAAAATATGCATATATTTCTGTAACTACTTTGGTTTAATACATATTTTTTCTAAGACTGGGTGTGGAGAAAACAAACCCAAGATAGAGAATCCTCTGGAGCTCTGGTCCCAGAGGGACAGAGGTTATTTTCAGAAAATATGGACTTGTTTAATGTGAATTTTTTTATGATTATACTTTGAAAAACATGTTGTGTTGCTTACTTGATTGGTTATGAATTTGAAATACCTCTGAGAAAAGGGAGGGGGAAAAAACCCAACCAACTTCAAAGAACCAGTGTATAGGAAACAAATAATACTTCTGATGGTGGTGATTTTAAAGGTATTACCCATGAATTGCAGCATTCAGGTGCCCATGAGCTCTGGTGTGCTTCAAATGTGTGGTGCTGCATTACTAATAACAAGAGTCAGAGGAAAAGTTGAGGAAGTCCAAACAAGTAGCTCACTCTGCTGTCACTGTGCCAATCTTTGACCTTCGTGGCTTCCAGTAAGGTCCCCTAAGTGCAGAATAGCAAATATTCCCCAGTGTGCAAGGATGAGTCCAAAGTCATTAATTCTTTCTGCTCAATTCTTGTTCTACAGTGCCTGGCCTGGAGGTTACAACATTTTTTTTTTTTTCTGGGGCCACTGAAGGCCTCTTCAGTTACAAATACTGGAAAGAGTCTTAGAGTTCATTTAAATTGTGTATGACCCTTTTAACTTGATCACTGTCTGACTTCATTTGGCTTGTAGTTTCCTTTATTTTTTTTTTTAAAGATTGCAATGTTAAAGGCTACAAGTATTAAATGTTTAGAGAAAGTAACAGGATGCAGAGGGTGTCACTAAGGATCTGTAAAATCCAGAAAAACAGTTTCTTCCCCTTTTTTCCCCCTCTTTTTTGCTTAGAGATAAAAGAGCATTAAGAGATAAATTAGATGGATTCCTTGAAGTTTTATCAGATTTCATCATGGACTGAAAAGCATGTTACAGGAGTCTGGCTCACTGAACAAGTCTATGGAGAGCTGTGAAGATGAAGTAAGAATGAATAGAGGTGGTAGTCACGACCTAACTGAAAACTACCTTTATGATTTCCAGGAGATTGCAATATAGATGATAATGTTCAGGTTGGAGGCTTTAATGGATGATATCTACTGCATCCTTTGATGTTGATAACAATCAACATCCTTTTATGTTTAATAATAATGAAACAGTAGCCACAAGCTGTGACTTGCTGGTGCGGCCTGAGCCATAGGGCTATGCCAATCCTCCTGTCTTGCCCTATTGAATCTCATTTTAGTGATGACTGGTTCCTGCAGAGGCTTTTTAGCTCAGAAGAGCCCATAGGAATCTAAGTTTGGTGTCCTCAGGTAAGGGATGTGAGCTGCAAACTCCAAAATTAAGTGAGGGAAATTTGTCTTCAGCCAGTCTAGAGCCACTGCCCTACCATAAAGAGAAGAAATGCCTTTCTCTTCAGGGGGGTCTTGGAAAGAGCTGGCACTATTTTGTGAGGCACTGGAGATGAGGAGATTTTTAGAATTCACCTCTTTTTAGGAGACTTTTTCAAAAGGAAGAACCCTGTCTTGGATCTCCAAGAGAATGAGTCCATGGATATGACCCCATTGTATTTCAGACTAGGGAGTCAAGATAATCCCATGGTGCCCCTTGTGCTCCCACGTCCATGACATGATCCCTCATGCTAGAGTTGGGCGCATGAGCCTGCAGGGGCTTTGCAGCAGTTGCATGGCAGTATCATTGAGTATTACAGGCTTGAGAGGCCTTTATAATTTTCACCTATCCCAGGTCTTTTTGAATAAGGGTCTGCCAACCATAATCTTGGGATTAAAAATTTTGGATTTAAATAGACCACTGGATTCTCACACCAAGAAAACAGGGGCATCCATGACAAGTATGTTCAGTGTAAGCTCATGAATTTTACAGGGCAGAACTGCAGATTAAATACTTAGCTAGAGGGACTTCCTTCAGGCTTCTTAGCAATGAGTCAAATGTGATCCATGATGAGAAGTTAGGGAAATAAACACTTTTTATGCCAGTGGGGTTTCCACTGGAACAAAAACTTTTTATGGCAGTGAGCTCTCCTCTTTAACATGGTAGGGACCGTGGGGGACTGAAAGGAAATCCATTGGAAATGGTGTCAGGATGAACACAGGGACTGTGTGGTTTGGTTGCATGAGGGTATCAGAATAGTCTCCTTATTTATCCCAGCATAATGGAAGCGGGAGATGTGAATTGCTGTCTATAAATACAGCAGAGATGTAAACACCAGGGAGAGAAAGGAGCTAGTTCAGTTAGAGGACAGTGCTGGCACAAGAACAAATTGGTACTAAACTGGCTGTGAATAAATTTCAGATGGAAATTAGGAGCGGCTTTTTCATCAGTAAAAAGGTGAGGCTCTAGAAAAGTCTTTCACTGGGATTTAGGGGTGAAAACCTAACTAGTTTTCAGATGGATCTTAATCAGTTTATTAAAGGGATTGTGTGATGTGGTTGTCTCCAATATTGAGGGACTGGGCCCCTTGAGCTGTACATCCCTTTAGTGACATGTTCCTACTTACTATATTTAGTAATTCTCTCTGAATTGCTGAAGTGCACTGGGGACAGAGAAATGCTGTATTCTTCTATACAATGTTGTTTTTCAAGAAGCACATCGAACTGTAAATGTGCAGGGATAAGGATTGTGCTGGGCACCTCTTTATTTAACCAAGTTTAAAATGAAGCCTGGGGACTAAATAGCTTTGGTCACTCAGAGGACATTGGCCATATCTCTCCCCACTCCATAACTAATTTCATTTCTGAAACTTGTGCTTCTGAAAAATATTGGCTACTTAGGATTGGAGGTGTTAGAGGATATATAATATTCAAGGTTACTGTATGATTAAGGACAGCAAGCTGCCAACGCATATACTAGGTGTTAGCACAGCCTTGTCCACAGAAAGACCAGAAACTAATCATTACTGCTCACTACTTGTTGTAGTGGTAAACACTTCAGGCAACTGAGAAAGCAATTTCTTACTTAGTAATTGTGTTACCCTTTTTCCTTTGAAAACCTAGAACCATCACTTTCAGGTCCATCCCCTCTTTTTGGCTGATTGACAGTTGCAATGGAAAAAGCAGTTGGCTGCTAAAAAAGCTCCATAGCACTCTTTAGAAGTTTTGTTCTTGGGAGCATGAGTTTTAAAATGAGTCTTGTGAGACTAATTGAATGTGATTGGCATCTGCCACTGATACACTGAGGAGAGGAAAGACCTCCATTCCCAGCTGGGAGAAAACCAACACCTTGCACCAAGTGATTATTTTTCCTTCATTCATCCCCTCTCAGGTCACGACAGCAGCTAAATAAAAGAAAACAAATCCTGGGTTTTGAGTCTGATTTTTGAAATGCTGAAAAGCACATCAACAGCCTTGTTTTTCCTAGGATAAGAGGCCTCCTCAGAAATTAAGCCAAACTATGATGAATGTTCTCTAATGCTGAAATTCCAGCAATTATTACTGTGTAAGCATTATGAACAACTAGTCTGAGAGAATAATTTGTTTTGCATTGAACAGAGTGCCCTAGTTGTGATTGTCAGCAGAATCTGATCCTGGTCCCCAAACTCATTTTTATTTTAGAAAAGGTGTAATAAGCAGATCAAAGAATGTGAGAGAAGAAAGAAATCTAAATACAACCACAAACAAGCTCAGAAAATATCCTCTGCGTGAAGGATGCACAATCATACAATGCAATTTATCTAGGTTTTGAAAGATTTGTGCATTTTAGTGACAGTTGTGTGTCACAAAGCTTTGAGCACTGGGTTCTGCTTCACACTCTGGTGCGGTGGGAAGCACAGTGTGGCACAGAGCTGCTTGTGTTGGCAGGTATAAAAGTGAAGGTCTCATTCACGCAAGCTGGACTTATTTTGTGTCTCCAGTTGATAAGTGCCTCAAATTTTGATAGAGACCTGAGGCATCACATTTGTGACATGTCTGCCAGTTGCCTCTGCAGCACATACAGTGCAGCTGCTCTGCACATGTGGAAAGGTTGCTGTTTTGGGACTGTATCTGCAGTACATCCCTGCTTTGAGGACTATGAATTAGTAGTTCCATCACTAGGAAGAAAAAGGTAATCTGCTGTTAAAGTACCTTGAATTAGTAGGTCTCCTGCAATGACTGGAGATTAGCCCCAGATTTCCATATGTTCTAGTCCTTTTAGACAAGTTAGTATTTACCGATGTTGGAGTCTGTTTTCCTTCTAGCCAAGGGGGAAGTGTTAGGAGGGAAAATCCTAATTAAATGATGTTTTGCAGAACTTGACATCTGGAGTGCTTTTCCATCTGATACTCTTAGTCTCTGAACCGAATGGCCAACTTCTTCAAATTTAGTTTGCTGCAAATGATATGCAAATAAGGAATGAAATAATTTTTCTCTTCTTTTTAAAATCTCCATTTTTTCCAAGGGAAGAAAGGAAATGTAGCTTGAGGCATGCTTTGGACTCAGACTGGAAAGTAATCTCTCAAACTGTAAACAATTTTTAAAAACATGAGTGCAACCTATTTCATCCCCTACCAGACCAAATTAATGCATTTTGAGCATTTCTGTTTGGTGATGCCAGTAACGCTCTTGGGTCATTCAGTATCTACTCTGTGCCCTTTACAGCAAGAATAAACTGAGCCGTGTAAGAGCCCAGCTGAGGGATTTTGACACAAGAAGTTAGTTCTGAAAAACATGATGTTGGACTAATGTACCATGGTGCTTTCTCCTGCAGCAGTGGATTTTCCCTGTCCCCTGTCAGAGGCTTGTTAAGAAAGAACAGTGAGTGGGTTTCAAAGCATTGCTGAAAGAGTGCTGTGGGACAGTCACTACTGCATGAGAGGATGTAAAGAGGGTACCACAGGGACCACAGTTCCCACCACACGAGATGCTCTGCTCCAGGAGTAAATTCCCAAGTCAGGAGTACACCCTGGAAAATAGTGAATAATGGTTGGGGCTTTACTGGGGTTTTGATTTTCAGACTAAGAAGGAGCAGGGAGGAGCAGAGATTCCACCTGGGCACAGGTCTCTGGAAATGAGTGCTTGAGGATGTTCAGCAAAGGTTGTGATGCTCACTGCCCTTGAAGGCACTATCCTCTGGGTTGGAACTGCTGCAGTTAAACTCCAGTTCCTTTAAGTTTGTTTGTTCTGTTTTCATTTCAGTGGTAAAGAGCAGCACTGCAGCTTATAGCAGCCCTGGTCATGTAACCAGGTGTCATGCTGTAGGTACACAGAAGAATTTTAAAAAGGAATGTTAGCAACTAAATACTGCAGAAACTTCTATGGGGATTTGAAAGGTTTCTAGAGTAAGCTCACTTCAGTTTTGCAGATGTTCACAGAGTGAGGAGGCTCCTGGGACATAGCATGAATTACTAATTAAAACCAAGAAGAGTATAAGAAAACTGATGTCTCATCTGCTAGTGAGGAGTCAGTGCAGGGTCAGAACACACTGCAAACTAGGTCCCATCTTGGCATCCCTTCTCTTATTTGGTGTAAGGTTGAAGTGGAGGGGAGAAGAGTGAGTTGTTCCTCTCAGCAGCCTGGAAAAAAGGTCCCTTGAGCACTTTGGATGGATGCAAACAAAGCAGAGGAACATTTGCTAAGTCTGAAGAAGAAACAAGCACAGTGAGTGCTGCATACTGAGAGCTCAGGTCAGTCCCAGGCATTCAGCAAGGACAAAGTCCAGGCGGGAGGCAGGACAGGAGGCTGAGCTGTGGGCAAGGAGGTTACCAGTGAGGCAACAGCATCTGAAAAAGATCAGGAAAAGAGGATGTGGTAAAAGCAGGACTTCAATTTTTACTCTAGCTAAACTACTGACAAGCTGACAGCTGGACATCCAGGGGAATGTCAGGGAGACAGGCTGAGCCTCTTTCTGGGGCACACTGAGACAGGTCTGCAATGGAGAGGCAGATCTAAGTTGTCAGCATGGAAGTGGCAGCTGAATTTGTGCTGGCAGCAGAAGGGACACCCAGCACTGATCTGTGTAATCCTACAGGAAGGAGAGTGAGGAATTAATTGTTCCAGTGATTAAATAAAGAAGAATTTTTAAAAAAATCAAGGAGGCTGAGCTACTTGGGGTGTGGAATATTTTCCATTTAGCATGTCTGTAAGATTGTTAATATCACTTTGGCATTTTAAAACTACCTTTTTTTTTGTCCTGAAAATGCATGCTCCACATAACCAACAGCCTTACACTTGCTAGAATGATTTAACATCCAAAAGGAATGTCTTAACCTGAAAATCCTCTCTGCAACCAAAAAGTATTGTTTCCCCATCACCATTAAACCCCAAATGGGACTGTTAGAGGTGCCGAGGGCAAAACCTCAGAACAGAGTGAATGTTTACAACACACTGATTTGTGGGGACCAGCTCAGATGTTTGTTTATCTTTGGCTCAGTTGTGTGAGGGTGCCCACATCAAGCTTGGTGCCTGGCTTTGCCCTTGAAGTAGTGGAGATTTTATTTTCATATAGTGGGAACTAGAGAAGTGGAGAAGAATAACGTGGTTGGTAAAACACTCAGCCATCACTCTGCTACAAGTAGCATAGTCAAACATCGAAGCCTACAGTTGTATTAACGAGGAGGCAAAGATCAAGGAATGCTAGCAGAGAAAATCATGTGATGGCAGCTGTACACAAGCAGGCAAGCTGCTCCTCTCAAAGCTGTATCTAGAAATGGGAGAAATGCCCCTGCACTGACAGGAGGTATATTTGTCACCATTCAGTAACGTGACGTGGCTTTTAGCAGCAGCATGTTGTGTTTGCAGCTCTTCAAAATCCTATGCCTTGCCTTAGGTGATCTTTCCCTGTGCCTATACTCACACATCCCTGTTTGTCAAGTGGAACAGTGTACAGGAGCTGGTGTGTGCTGATCCTCTTCATCCTCTAACTGGGTGCTAAACCCCACGCTCGACTTCCACAACAGCTGTCAGACTCATACACAATAAAGAGACAATGCACACAACAAGGAGAGGAAGTGCTGTGGTGTCTGTGAGAAGTCCTTCCAGGACACCAAAATTCCTGGGCAAAGAAGTGGCCAAATGTGTTGAGCTGTTCATAGGCAGGATTCCTTGCTGATCTGTGGCTTCCTGATGCTGGGGCTGGAAATTTGCCTCATAAACATCTTCTTATGCTGCTTTGCCTTGGATTTTTAAAAACTTTTGGAGTGATCTGTGTTATTGAAACCAGTTAATACAGAGGGCTTGCTGGTGAGAAGGAAGCATAGTGCTTTGCTTTGAAGATGCATGTGTCTGGCAGTAGCCTTGGTGAGTTCACCAGCCATGGCCAATGGGAGGTGGGTGGTGGCAGTGGTGTAGTAAGAGATTAAGTGGATGCTGCTCTTTTCGGCACTAAGAGGTGCCTTTGGCTTCAGTATCTTGGTGTGCAACAAACCACAGAGGAAGGGATGCTGAGCTGAGTGGAATCTGTCCTCCAAGCCTCTGCTGGGTAGGAAACTCCATCAAAGGCAGATCAATGGAGACCAAGAGCAGCCAGAGACTGCAAATGAGTTTTAAGGCCAAATCCTTTGACTTTGGGAGCACCATTATCTTTTCAAAGCTATTTCTAAGAAGAAGAATTTCACAGAAACCCAGATGTTTGCATGTGGATCAGTCTGCCAGAGGAAGTCATCAGGAAAGAAAAGACTTGGTCAGCATTTTCCCTCTGACCCTGTTCTTCTGTCCTGGCATGATTGTTTGGACATACTGCACAGTGTTTAAGTCTCCTTGCCACAAAACCCAGCACAGCTGCCATGTAATCAAACAGAAGTGCAGCAAAAGGATGCCAGATTACCTTGCAGTCGTTCAGTTTATCGGGGAGGGGGCAGAGATAAAAGCAGTTTCTTCAGCATGGCAAGAATTGTGCATAGAGGAAAGGGACAGAACTGTCATTATTAACCTAATGTCTGCTTTGCTAGAAGATGGCAGGGCTCTTTCCTATAGCAGTGCCAACTCCTGGTTTTATTTACACTATCTTATTTTTTTATTTTTACCTCTAGTTATGTCCTCTTTTATAAAGACACATATGAGGCTCCCAGCAGCATTAAGTCAGGGACTGTGTTTTTATATTTCCCATATGCAGCTGCAGAGTGCCATGGAAACAATTCCTGGTCCAATTGGAAGACCTTTTTTATTGGGAGGGGGGGAAAAAAAAAAGGTAAATTTCTCCTGGGTCCTCAGTTATTTTTATTTTAAAACATTTTGATACGTGGGAGAGATTTTTATAAAAACTAGCAACAGTTGACTTATGGAATGCAGTTTTAATTAAATTGCAGAAACAATATCTGCTACAGTACTAACAAACTATGTTATTAAAGTAATAAAAGTGAAAGAAACAATTTATTGAGGACAAAATAGAGGAAAGTATGAGCAGAAAGATAGCTAATAAAAGGCAAGTAAGGGTTTGGCAGCCCTCTACAGGGCAGAGTGGAGCTGGCAAAAGTCCAGCTGGAATATGTTCCCTAATTAACTTTAATTCTCTACTTTTAAATTCAGACTGGGTTGCAATATTGTCATTTCTCTGTCATGTGCCTTCCTCCTGCTGAACTCTTCTCCTGATCAGGAATTTTACACTGAAGGGTGAAGCGAGTAAATAAATAAATAAAGCCAATTGCCATGAACCATTTCAGTTTTCAAGACTACAGGATATGCTTTTAATGCCCCTCTTGGAGCTCGGCGTTCAACTGCAGGAACTTCATTAACACACTCATTAGAGCTATCTGATTCACTGCCGCAGCCGCTCACTGGGAGCTGTGAGCAGCAGCTGGGACAGCGGATCAGCTTGAGCTAATGCATATGTTAATAACACTAATGTTGTAGCATTTGGTGTTGCTGAAAGAGAAAGACAGTAAAATATCTCTGCTGTCTTCTGCTACACTTAAAAAACACCCAACAAAAAACCCAACCAACCCAATGGAACATAAAATAAAGCTATCTGCTAGGAATGTTTATAGTCGGTATTTATAGATTAGTGCAGTATGTTGGAAAATCAAACACTACAATGCACACATGAACCCATTCAATGAATTATTCAGGAAGATCTATTGTAAAGTGCTCCACCGACAGAGAAAGCAAACTAATGTTTCAGCAAGTTGAACTGAATCCACCACCTCTGACCTGCTGTCAATAGACCTCCACTAGCATAAACTCGGTTTTCCATCTGCTCTCTGCCCAGTGCTGGTGGTGGCACGAAGGAGGTGTAGCTGCGCCTTGGGGTCACGCTGCAGGTCTTGTGAGGTGTTAGACAAATTAACCAGTGGGGAAGTGAGCCAAGTTGCTCTGCTTCAAAACACACCTGTGTAGCTCCATACTTGAGGATTTGAGAAGAATTAGTTCTAGCCCTGTGTATTAGCTGTGCTGAGTGAAATGACCAAAGCAGGCAGAAAAAGTGACCTGTTCCTATTTCACCAGCATTGTAAAGCTTCCCAGATTTGTGGATGTGAGCTGGCACGTTTGAGATCAGTTTGCTGTGAATTTTCATGATCCCACCATGAAACGTGAAACGGGGATCTAAGGTGATGGTTTGTTTTTTCTTGCTAGGCTGCTTCACTTGTGTCCTTTTCCTGTGGCCATAGGAGATCAATATGTGAGTCAATGATCAGTGTCTGGTGTCAGAAGAGTTTCTCTGCTCCTGTTTCCCACTTGCTAAAATCATGTAAATGTCACACTAGCAAATTGTGCCTTGGGACAGCATGGGAGAGCTCTGCTGACAGTGAATGCTTACAAAAGGGATGGGATTAACTGTGATGAATGGTTTATAGGTGAGTTGACTTTTTAATAAAAAGATCTTGAACATGCTGCCTAATAGATGCAATTTAATTCTGATATAAAAGGTGGTCTCAGTGCCTCTGGACATTCACGAGGGCTGAGACACTGTGTAATGTGCACTTTTCAACTCATAAATAAGTGAAACATTAATTTCACATGATCTGCTTGAAGCTAAAATAGGTTTTCACCCCTCTTTGCCTGATTGTAGTATTGCCACCTGATTCTTCTTATTCACGTGGGATAAATCTCCACTTCTGGCTTTAGTGTATGCTTGAACTTGTGGATTTGTCATGCTGTTTACTGTGGTTTTGTTTTCCTCCACATAGTCTCTGTTAAATACTGATACATTTTCAATTATTTTTTTAATCTGATAAAGCTTTCAGCTAATTTTATTTGAGCTAATAAGCAATTCACCCTTCCAAACTGTGCTTTCAAATCTTTTATCTGGAATGCCAATCTCCATTGCAGAAGCTGCTTTCGGCTCACCCGCTGAGGCTTTGCACACTGCGATGATATACAGCACACTTGAGTGACTCTGTGATTGTAGGCTTGAAAAGTATTTGGTCCAGCACTGAGTGGTTTTTTTCCCCTCCCTATCTTTACATTCCACATTTGAATGTATCATATGTATCATCGTGCTGTATTGAGATATATATATATATAGTGATACTGCCTTTGTACCCACAAAATCCTTTATTGCTGTAAACAAAAGATGCCCTTCAAGTTGCAGTGTGGTGGCAAAATCCATGATACTCTGTAGAGTGGCACTGTGTGAGAACTGAAATGAGAGGGATGTGGAAAGCCTCAGCTCTTCATTTCTAGTAAACTCATGCCTGGTATGAGCACCATTTTGGTTATAACCCATCAGGAGAAGGCTTAGCCAGCAGCAGCTCTGACTGAGTCAACAGCAAACTCCCCAGGGACTTGGATGTGCTTTTAACAGTACAGTGTGAATGAGTTGTGTTTAATGAAATTTATGAGGGCTTTCCTATATACTTTGCAAAGTAAAATGCTCTGATCTTCCTCAACAGCCCTATGTGGACTCATGCTGCAACTGCAAGCCTCATTTGTGTGCCACACAGGTGGGATGTCTCTCTTACACACAGATCATATTTTCCATTTTGTATTTTGTGCTCTGCAATTACCAGGTTAAAGTAAGGGCCAGGACCTTCTGCTGCACTTGGAGTAGTAAAAATATTTATGGCACAAGGGTGTATGTTATATGAGTGACCTTTACTGTTTTGAGGAACTGTATGGCAGGTTGGGGTTGCAAAGCCAGGCACAGCCATTCCCATCCAAAAGAAAGTCACTGTAGTGCCTGCTGCGAGCCTCGTGCCCCAGCTGCCGAGCTGGCCTTGGCTCTCTGGGGCTTTCCTTATGCCACACACTGCACTGACAGCAGTGCTATTAAAGTCAGCATGATTGTAGCATGTTAGGAATTACCTACTGCTCCTGACATGTATGGGGACCTTGCATACAAAGGATCATCATGGAGCCAATTTTTACTGTTGAATCAAATCCCTTAAAAACTACTTTCTAATGGAAATGATAATGAAACTTTAATTATAACTGTGCTACTTGGTTCCCTGAGCATACACATCCCATTAGATGGTTTCTGCTAAGATAGGGACATCTTTCAAGCTCATTTCCAAGCATATAATACATACATATATGATGTTTTACCTGTGGCATATTAGAACTGTTGGTATTTTTTCCAGGCTCATCAAAACTTCATTATCATTAATTAGAGATGTGACCAGAGAGTGATATATTTCCTTGGGTTACAGACTGAGAAATATTTGTGTGAGCCAGAAAGTTTTGGGTTGTTTTTTTTAATGAAGTTTCAGATTCAATATCTTTATTGATGATCTGGATGAGGGGATTGAGTCCATCATCAGTAAATTTGCAGACAACACCAAGTTGGGGGCAGATGTTGATCTACTATAGGGTAGAAGGGCTCTGCAGAGGGACCTTGAGAGGCTGGACACCATCCCTGGAGGCGTTCAAGAGGGGACTGGACATGGCACTTGGTGCCATGGTCTAGTCATGAGGTCTGTGGTGACAGGTTGGACTCAATGATCTTTGAGGTCTCTTCCAACCATGGTGATACTGTGATACTGTGACACATGGGCAGAGTCCAACATGATGTCATTTAACAAGTCCAAGTGTCAGGAGCTGCACTTTGGTCACAACAACCCCATGCAGTGCTACAGGCTGGGGTCAGAATGGCTGGAGAGCAGCCAGACAGAAAGGGACCTGGGGCTACTGGTTGACAGCTGGCTGAACATGAGTGAGCAGTGTGCCAAGGTGGCCAAGAAGGCCAATGGCATCCTGGCCTGCATCAGGAATAATGTGGCCAGTAGAAACAGGGAAGTCATTCTGCCCCTGCACTCAGCACTGGTTAGGCCACACCTTGAATCCTGTGTCCAGTTCTGGCCCCCTCAGTTTAGGAAAGATGTTGAGTTGCTGGAACATGTCCAGAGAAGGGCAATGAGGCTGGTGAGAGGCTTCGAGCACAAGCCCTATGAGGAGAGGCTGAGGGAGCTGAGGTTGTTTAGCCTGCAGAAGAGGAGGCTCAGGGGAGACATTATTGCTGTCTACAACTACCTGAAGGGAGGTTGTAGCCAGGTGGGGTTGGTCTCTTCTGCCAGGCAGCCAGTACCAGAACAAGAGGACACAGTCTCAAGCTGCACCAGGGGAAGTTTAGGCTCAAGGTGAGGAGAAAGTTCTTCACAGAGAGAGTTGTTGGCCATTGGAATGTGCTGCCCAGGGATGTGGTGGAGTCACCGTCCCTGGAGGTGTTCAAGAGGGGATTGGGCGTGGCACTTGGTGCCATGGTTTAGTAGTCATGAGGTGTTGGGTGATAGGTTGGACTTGATGACCTTTCAGGTCTTTTCCAACCTTATTAATTCTATGAGTCTATGAAAAGAAATTTTCAATACAGCAGAAGGGTTTGTACAGAGAGAGAGTTGTTTGGGCAGTGTGCAATACAGGTTTTATTCAGGTGATTAAGCATATTGTTCCCATGTGACCTGTAAAGGGAGAATATAGTGTACTCATTCCTCACTTATATCTGTGAGGCAATAACTTTGCAAAAAGGGATATTTAATTTATTTTTTAATTATTTTTTTTAAAATGAGCTATTCCATTAACTTCAGTTGCAAGATCTGTGGATAGGGCTAACCACTACTGCAATTCAGAAATGTGCAGCTGGAGCAAGACTACATTAATCTGTTTATTAATGAGATTATTTGTAAAGTAGCTACAACCCCCCTGATCCATTTTGCATGAGAAACATTGGGCAGTTTGTGGGTTACATGCAGATCTCTGTGTGTGTCTGATAAAACATAATCCAGGATTATTGCAGGTGTTGGAATCAGGCCCTTCCTCCCATGAATGGCTCATTCTTGGCTGAAGTGTCTCTTTGGTGGCTTGGCATATTGATGGGCTGTGCACAAGGAGGCAAGAGCTGACAGAGACATAAACAGGTCTTGGAAGGGATTAATCTCTCCAGCCTCAACAGTTAGAAGCATAACCAACTCATGTAACATCATCAGCAACAGTAAGTAGCTCTAGACAGGCACCTCTGTACACATTGGCCACAATAACCCCATGCAGCACTACAGGCTGGGGTCAGAGTGTTTGGAGAGCGGCCAGGCAGAAAGGGACCGGGGGTACTGGCTGACAGTAGGCTGAACATGAGCCAGCAGTGTGCCCAGGTGGCCAAGAAGGCCAATGAAATCCTGGCCTGTATAAGGAACAGTGTGGCTAGCAAGAGGAGGGAGGGCATTCTGCCCCTGTACTTAGCACTGGTTAGGCCACACCTTGAGTCCTGTGTCCAGTTCTGGGCCCCACCATTTAGGAAAGATGTTGAGTTGCTGGAAGGTGTCCAGAGAAGAGCAACAAAGCTGGGGAGGGGTTTGGAGCACAAGCCCTGTGAGGAGAGGCTGAGGGAGCTGGGGTTGCTTAGCCTGCAGAAGAGGAGGCTCAGGGGAGACCTTATTGCTGTCTACAGCTACCTGAAGGGAGGTTGTAGCCAGGTGGGGTTGGCCTCTTCTCCCAGGCAACCAGCACCAGAAGAAGAGGACACTCTCAAGCTGTTCCAGGGGAGGTTTAGACTGGATGTTAGGAACAAGTTCTTCATAGAAAGAGTGATTTGCCATTGGAATGAGCTGCCCAGGGAGGTGGTGGAATCACCATCCCTGGAGGTGTTTAGGAAGAGACTTGATGGGGTGCTTGTTGCCATGGTGTAGTTGATTAGATGGTGTTGGATGATAGGTTGAACTCGGTGATCTCAAAGGTCTTTTCCAACCTGGTCTGGTCTGGTCTGGTCTATTCTATTCTATTCTATTCTATTCTATTCTATTCTATTGTATTCTATTCTATTCTATTCTATTCTATTCTATTCTATTCTATTCTATTCTATTCTATTCTACTCTATGCACTGGTGCTGGGCTGCAAGCAAACAGGTTACCAGGGCTCATGTGTCTAGGATGGTGCATGGCAGAGTCCAGGCTTTAAAACCCAAGTCTTTGTCTTTTTCTGTGTGGACTTGAAAAGTATAAAGAAGAGCACAAAAAAAAGAGTGGTGCAATCTTTCTGGTACTGCCTTTGCAGCATTACAACACTGGAAAGTTAGGAGAGATTTTTCATTGGTTATTTTTTTAAAAGGAGAAGAAAAAAGGCAGCCTCTGCAGTGCAGGAGAATAGCCCCAGAAAGCAATTACTTTTCTTGTGGGAAGTACAGGATTCCTGGGTACTTCTTAAGTCTGTCCTGCAGGTACAACTGTGCCTTTTAAAGTTTAACCTGCCCTGTGAATCCTGCTGGGAACTCTGTTTTCTCTCCTTGGCTTTGTTGCTGTATCTCCAGCTTGTCTGTGTGAGCAATGCCAGATTGCAGCAAAGTTGACATTACAACTCGGAATAAAGCTTTCCCTTTGCGACGCAAGGGGCTTGCTTTTTAGAGATAAGGTTAGCACCTTTGGATCCAGCAGTACCCTCGAGTCAGTGATTATCATATCCCAAATGCAGAACTAGGGGAGTGAGGGTGGTGCTGGTAAAAGGAAAAACTCTGGAGGGATGTGGTGCCTTTGACATGACAGCACATATCAGCTGAGAGCTGAGGGCCTTATCTGTTATTTAGTGCCTACAGAACCCTCAGAGTTACTCTGAGTGCTTTCCTTCCACTTTCAATTCAGCTTTGTATTCCAGATACTAATTTATGTAAGCTGCTGGGATCAGGAGAAGCAAAGGAAGATAATTCAGCCCAGATACCTCACTATGGGGTCAGGCCTTTGCTCCTTGCTGCTTAACAAAGAGACAGTGGACTTAACACATGAGCTATGGGGCAAGGTAGATGCAGTGTTCCTGTGTGTTTATTGCCTGTTCTGTGCATACCAACCCCAGCCAATGAACAGTCCAGTCTTTCTGTATTTGGAGGGGAAAAAAATGAAAGAAAAGAGAGAAAAAGAGAAAGAAAAATCCTGTATATGCTGCTCAGGTGAATATTTTAACATCTGTAATAGCCAACCTGTGTAGACCCAGTTCATCATCTTCCTAATAGGCACTTTCTTCAATGAGCTTATTGGTTCAATGCAAAGTGGCTATGTGAGATTGGTGTAGCAGGCTGCTGCACAGTGGCTGAACAAACATCATGGCTGTAACTGCTTAAATCCCCTCACTTCACAATGGTGCATCTTCTTGCAGTTTCAGAACCTGTGGTCCACTCCCTGTCCGTTGTAATTTGTCCCCTCCCAGCTCTGTGAAGGCTTCTCGCTCCTGAAAAGTGCACAAGACAGCACTGTGGCTTTGTTCTTCACTGCCCCAGGCCTGGAGGCAGACAGCTGCCTCCCATCAATGCCTCTCATTTGCACAGCAAGCTACTTGTCTATGTACTGTTCTACACAGGTGAAAAATACCTCTGTGCCTGACAGTCTGTGCACAATGGAGTTTATGTCTGCACTTTCTCAGGAGTATGGGGCTCTATTATCTACACTGTTCCTCTGTGCACAGGGAGATCTGTGTACCAAGGCCAGGAATTCAGGGAAAAGGAGCAGCTAGGGGCTCACACTGGGATGCAGGAGAAGCTGGGGAGGGAGAAAGCAGGTTTGCACACACCAGGTTCATTCTTGTATTGCTTGTGCAAGACCAAATCAGGAGAGGGATTATATGTAAATGATACCAGGTGGGTTCAGAAGAGAGAGACACACAATCAGTGGACAGGATCAGAAGAGAAAAAGGTACAAATTCCCCTGCCTGCACCCAACAACTACCCACTGGGGGCTGGGTGTGGCACAGCATGTGCCCAGCACAGCATGCACCCAGGGCAGCCTACACCACACACAACGTGCTTTAGGAGAACTGGTGACCAACTCTGTGAGCTTTCAGGCCTGTATCCTCCTTGGCCACTGTTTATGGTGGTGACCCATGTGGCTTTGGTAGCACCCATGGAAGCAGTGGTGCATTGTGGAGGGGATGGGGATCTTGTGCAATGCAGGAATTGGTATGGAGCCTGGAGCAGTCCTGTTCTCTGCAATGCAGGAATTGGTATGGAGCTTCCTTCTCTGCCAAAACATAAATCTGTACTGTTCCAACTGAAAAAAAAAAAACCTTGACACATAAATTTTGTTTCAAAGAAGGGCAACAAGGTTGGTGAGGGGTTTGGAACACAAGCCCTATGAAGAGAGGCTGAGGGAGCTGGGGTTGCTTAGACTGGAGAAGAGGAGACTCAGGGGTGACCTTATTGCTCTCTACAACTACCTGAAGGGAGGTTGTAGACAGGCAGAGGTTGGCCTCTTCTCCCAGGCAGCCAGCACCAGAACAAGAAGACACAGTCTCAAGCTGCGCCAGGGGAGGTTTAGACTGGATGTTAGGAAGAAGTTCTATACAAGAGAGAGTGATAGCCCTTTGGAATGGTTTGCCCGTGGAGGTGGTGGAGTCACCATCATTGGAGGTATTCAATTGTATTGTATTGACTCAAAGGCCCAAGCTTTGGAATTGAGTCAGGCCAAGATCTTTAAGGTCTCAGTACCTGATGTTATGAGTCTAAAGCTGTATTGCAGATTTACCCTTCCAAACTTCTCTCCATGTCCCTTCCTGCTCCACATGCAGGCATCAGCAGCCGAAAAGCCTCTGCACCAGCAGCCTCCCTCCTCTTCAGGGAATAGTCTGGAATACAGGAAGTCCCTGCAAAACAAAGTACGCATTTTATGATACAGCCTCTAAACGGTGATTTAGAAAACAAAGGGAAGTCCAGCTTCTTTCCTGGCTCCCTAAAGCTACTGTGAAGAGAAATACACTTCATCTTCCTAAAATGCCTAATCTTATCTGCAGTGTCCCTGTTTTTAATTGCTATGACAATATGGGAATACAGAGAAGAATACCAACCTGTAGGTTAGGGAGCAGTCAGGGCAAACCCACCCAGCTTTCCAGGGAGGCTGTGGGAGCTGATTTCAGAAGTGAAAGTTTTGAAAGTGAAACTTGATGAACTCGAAGGACAACCAGATTACAATGCAGGCAGGACCAAGGTTTTGAATTAAGAGAAAAGTGTGTATTGGTGCACATGCAGATACAAATAACCAAAGCCTCTTAATTTAAGGGCATGCAGAGGAATATCTTTCTAAGGTACGCTTTTATACGCATTAAACAGGTTTTGGCACTCGTAATAATCACAAAGTCCAAAAAACCGAAGGTAGAAAATTGCCTTTTTCTGGGAAAGAGCACTGTTAATATTGAAATCATTAAAGCAGCCAAACTGTGTGAAGGGCATCTTTATTCCCCTTTGGCACATCATGACTATGCTTCGATCAATGCAAGCTACGTCTCCACGGTTTTCTTTGTCTAAACTAGCTTTGATCAACTCAATTGCACAAATTTCTTCAGGCTGGCTCATAGTTAAGATCTGTGTGCTGGGCTGGTTGCTGGTGACCTGTCCTTATCTATACAACTCTTATGATGAAGAAGTAAGATTTAGAAATGAGATTTTCAGATGAAGAAATTAACATTTAGATCTCAGGGGATTCAGTGAAAGGACACAGCTGTGAATTGCTGCCTGTCAGTGGTGCTGCTGGGGTTTATTGTAGCCAGCAGGGTGGGTTACCTGCTCCTTCATGTGACCGCAGGCAAAATGTGGAAAATTCACCCCTTTTCAAGAGAAGAGCCATAAACAAAAGACTGATGGTTAAATGGAACTGCCTCCTGTGGTCCTAGGCCAAGCAGGCTGGGTCTAGCTAGGCTTGGCAGCCCAGGGTGAGAGGGGAGTTTTCAGGAGCTGCTGGTTTGGCAGGAGCAGCAGGTCCCTGCAGCACTAGGAAAGTGAATGAGGGGTTTGTAGTGCTGGGGAGAAGAGGAGGATTCAATGGGCAGAGAAAAACACCTGCTTTTAAGAGGTGGGAAGAGAGGTGGTTCATCTGATAAAATGCTTTTATGTTTGATATCATGCTTGAACTGGTCACTCTTCTCTCTCTCATTGCTCTCCCCAGTGGGAGTAGGATTCCCCATGGCTCTTCCCCTCTCACCTGCCCCAGGCAGAGCAGAGAAGTAGGGAAGGGCACAGGAGACATACAAAACTCTGGCATGCAGGGAGAGTAAATCAGGGTGTTAAACAAAACCTCTGCTCTCAGCTGGCTAATGTTTCAAAGGAAAACATTTCAAACGTTGTGAGAGATTGTGCAGTTAGCTGGTGATGCAATTACATGGCTGTAAGCTGTAGAAACTCTTTCAATGTGGCACATATTAAACCTTTCAGAGGTAGTGCTTTGATTTTTAATTTTACGCTGTTGGCAGGCAATCAGGGTCTTTAATAGTATGGGGGCCAGAGGGAAAATGTTTCAAAACAGCAAGGATCTTATCATAGTGTGCAATTAATGAATAATTATTAAAACCCAGAAATAGCTGGAAGAGCAGGCAAGAGCTGGCAATGCAATTCTCTAGTTTCAGGCCTATAATGAAATCTCAGGAGTGGGAAGTATGATATGCAGCTTCTTGCAATTAAAGCTGGGATTCTTTTTCCCCCTAGTTGAAGGATCAGTGATCTTGAAAAAAATGTACCTGTCACTTGGTTTTTGTTTTCACATAGTTTAATTGTTGTGGTAAAGCATTTAACATTTTAACAAGCATGGAGAAGTTCTTCTGTAAACTATGGAATTTTGGGGTACTGATATTTTAAACAGTAAAATTTTGATTTGTTGCTGTTGGTTTGGTTTTAATTATAAGATGCTTGAAAATAATTCTGCCAGCATAGTGTAAATGTGCTAACCATGACAAAGGGCTATAGAAAAGCTTTCCTATTGCTCTGAATGATAAGGATGTCCAGGAAGATAGCAGAGCTGAGAAGGAAAGGCTTCATGTGGATATCCGTGTCTGATGCACTCCCACAGGACAGCGCCGCCTTGGTGATGTTGGGGAAATTTCTTAACACCTTTGCGGCCTTCCTGTTTCCAATCTATTAACAAAAGAGCAAAAACATACTTGTTGAATTCTTTCATGCAGGCCTTTACAGTTTACTTGCACATTCATCTGTTCCATCTGTTCCCCTGTGTTCAGGCAGGAATTGTCTTTTTTGCCTTGAGTTTGGATTGTACCCAGCATGGTACAGCTGTGAGCTCACTGAAAGTAGCTCGTTATCCTTGGTGCCACTGCCAGGGAGCCCTGATTGTACATGTTTGGATGTGACACACTTGTTCACTTGAGGAGACCTGCAATCAGCAGCCTGGTACAATGTCTTGGTCCCAACAATTCAAATTGTATGTGAATTAGATACCAAGAATCAGTGCTTTAAAGTGGAGCCTTGGTGCTCCAACAACTGCTGACAAGTTGTGCTCAGCTTCAGCATGATGTAAGAGTCCTTAAATCCAAGAACTAGCTCATGGCCTAACCAAGATAACTACAAATGTTGAACTCCTCCACCAAGGAAGCCTTGAGAAGGAACAGCTATGACCTTCAGATTCAAAACTTTACATTTTATCCTTCTTTTCTCCTTCTGAAGTGCAGCTGTGGCTGTGTGTTATCACTGGTCTTGTTTTTCTAATCAAAAGTGAATTTATGGCTTGCATTTTCAGTTGAAGGGAATAGAACCTTGCATTCTTGGAAGTGAAAACAACCAATTTGCCTTTAAAGCTGCATAACAAATCTAATAATTAAAGATATAACACCCATGTTTTGTCATTGAAATCCATTAGTCTGTGGCACCATGAGAGTGGCTCTGGCATGCAGGCTTGAAGAAGCATTTGCCTGAGCAGCCTCTTCTTTTGAGTGATGAACCGCATTTGCCCACTGCTGTTTCATGATATAAGATCTAAACACAGAAAGCGTATTTACAACTCTCAGGCATTTCTACATGCAACATTAAGGGAGATTTCCCACTAGCTTCAAGATAGAACAAGTTAAACCATGTGTGTGTATTTCTTGGCTGCTAGTATCTTGTATTCATGTCCCTGGTGTTAATCCTATTGTACTGGTACACAGCAAAAGTGTAAGGTGTTGCACCCTCCGGTACTGGTACAGGAGCTCTGGTGCGTGATTGGTAATGAGAAAAACAAACTGAACTATTTGGATCTGCATTGAACAGGGGAAGAAACCTCTCTTAGTTCCTTGAAAGGCTTTCTGGCTTGAGCACGCTTTTGCACATTTGTTTAGACACTTTGCCACAGAGCATGGCAGCTCTAAAGAACTTCATGAGCTAGAAAGTGCTTCTTGAAACAATATATTTCCCAGACACATTACACTGAAAACCGGTGGCATGCTGTTGAGGAAGATGCCAAATTGGCTGGTGGAGGCAAGAAAACCCAGAGTAGATCAGCATAAATGAACTGTGATGTTTTCCTGAAACTGTTCCTAGGAGACAGGAGTCAGTCTTCATTATTATGCCTGGTTTCTTTGTGCTGTTGTTTTGTTTTCTGGCCTAAGGTTTTTTTTCTGTCTGTCTTCACTCCCAACTCCCATGCCCCATCTTTGCTCCTGGGTGTTGGTAACATGGCATAAATGTCTGCTGGATTTCAAGAGAAGTTCCTCAACTCCTGTCCTGGCTAGGGAACAGACAATTTCCAAGGAGATGTGAGAGGAGAGCCTTGCCGAGCTTCACCAGCCAGCGGAGTAGGAAAGCTGCTACTCTGAATGGACAACTTCAGACATGAGGAAATGGATCTCTTTTGTTGGCAGGGGTCTTGCTGTCTGTGACCCTATTCCCTGGGAGGGCAGGTTGGTTGCAGCAGCGCTTCAAACAGCATGCCTGTGAAGTGCTATGGTACTGAACAGGAGCTGCGTGTGCTCCTCTCTGTGTCACAGTGGTTTTAGGAGCAGCTTCACAGTGTTTGGCTGCTGCACTGACCCAGCAGCCCATCGTCCTGGGGACATGTTTTGAGCCTTGCTTCCACTTCTCACCAGGCTGCGAGGGGTGAGGCCATTGCCCTTTTCTGGGGATTTGTCTGAGATCTCAGAGTTACCTGCAGCTCTTGGGCTCCCAGGAAATTTTCTTTATCTCTGGGTGTACTTAGTGTTCAAGAAAAGCTGGTTGCCGATGTTCAATTGCTCCTCAAACACCTTCTGAAGGCAGGAGTTTTTGTCTTTCTTCTATAAACACCGAGGTTTAACGCGCACCGAGAGTTTGCTACAGTGTTTTAAATGGCTTCAGTTCCTGTCATTAGCTGATAATCCTGCCAGATCTGCTATAGTGCAGTGCCAGCTCAGCAAGCTCCAAGGAACTCTTGGGTAAAGTGCTCTCCATTTTGAGACCATCGTCGGCAGCTTATAACTTGATTTACCTTCTCTTTCCAGGTGTGGGACTAAAAGTAAACTGTCATTGTAAATCACTAATTCAAGCAGAGTGAGAGAAGAGAGCACGGTTTGCATATTTCAATGCCACTTAATTAGAAAAAAAAATCCTTTGTTTCATACAAATGTATAAGGCAAATCCTTTCTCTTAATGCTTCAGATGGGGAAAATGTCCTTCTGAGTCCCACGTGTCTAGCACTGCTGCTCATCTTGTTGCAACAGACTTTAAATCTTGTCCCTGGGAGCAGACTGGGGAGTAACTTTCTTTAGAGCTCAACCCAGTGTGTGACTCAACTTGGGAAAGGGTCCCTGCCTACTGCTGGCACATGCACCAGCACTGACACCTTTTAACCCAGCCTTGAGCCTCCTGACCTTACTTATTAATTAATTACTTTAAAAAGCCTTTTGTGCTTCCTGATTGTGTAACTGTCCTTAACATCCTAGAAGTTGAGCTGCGTCTTCCCTAAAGGTGTTCTTGTCTGACTCTTGCTTGAAATCGGCTTCCAACTCTAAATTGTGCTTTTGCATGACTAGACCTTCTTCTCTACCAGCCTCTTATTTCCTTGAAGCCACCTCCATGGAAAATAGAATCATTAACTGGATCAGTGGGAATAACATTTTTCTTGTGGCACGACGCTTTGGAAGAATAAGTGATTCTTGATGTGATCACTGCCTTCAACCCTCCTCTCTTGCTGTCCCCCTCTCCTCTTCTTCCATTACCCTTTACACTCCTGCTGTGCTGCTGGACGACTGCACCTCCAGCATTTGCATCTTGTCCCTCCCTCTGCTCTTCATCTCAGCAGTATAAATTGCTACAGCAACCTCATAATTTTGATCTGCAATCATTTTGCTCCACTAGCTTATGGCAGTGCACGAAACAAACACTCACTTGCTTTTTTTAGACAGGGCTGACTACTGGGGTACTGATCACAGAGTAAGTTTGGAGCTGAGGAATTTGTGAGGTGCCAGGTGCACCAAAATGTGGATTAAAAATGAAAGCCAAAAGAGAGAACATTCATTTTAAGAAAACACCTAACTTTTCAGTTCCTGCTTGGTTTGGGTTTTTTTCCTTTCAGCACTTGCCAGTTGCCATTTAAACACAAACTTATAAACCCACTATCCTGCTATGAAATGAAATCCCCTGCTTTAGAAAAGTGAGCAAACAAACAACACCACCATCTTTTGATTTATTGGTGTGATTTCCCCCGCCCCCCTTCCCCCTTTCTTTCTTTCAAAGGCAGTCTCCTACAGGCTTTTCTGTTGTGGTTAGAGACATTGCATTGTACACAAGGTTTTCTTGTTCGGATCAATTTGCTAAATTTTCATTTAGTTTCAAAGTGGTTCATTTTGTTGAGGCTTCATTTTGTTCAGACCAGCAACTCGAGAGGTATCCTGTAGCTTAGAGAGATTGCTTTTGAATTGGTACATTATTCAGTCATGAATTGTTTCTTTAATATATGAGCAGCTGAGTGGGGTTTTTATTACAAATACGAGTTTGAGAGCAGAGCAGCTACTATTTTGGCCAAATAAAGAACGTAAAATTAGGCACGAGTCCTCGTGGTATGCTGCGATGCTTTTCTGCATGGGGTGCATTGGGGCTTTCTTTTAAGTACTTAGCCAAAACCTCCTGCAGGGCATGGTGAAATGATTGACTGCACACAGAATTAAAAAAAATAATACAGAATATGGTAGAAATATGGCTACACTAGTAAGAGCTGAAACCATTTTCCTCTTATCAGAAGGTACAAGTGAGTAAATTCTGGTCTTTGTGATCAGCGACTAATTAAATGGGGCTTCAACCCACCACAAGCTGCATTCGTCTGATCCTACCGCAGTGCTCACGGTACGAGGATTCCTGCAATCACTGAGGTGATGAGGTGGTGCAGGGTAGCAGAGCAAGTGCAATCTCAGTGTTATGCACCCACCTTTAAAATATGGGTTTCCTCCACGTTGTTTCTTGTTGATTACCAGAGTAGGCAATTGCTTTTACCTACCCTGAATTAGTTTCTACACCTGCAGGATTTTCTTATCTACTAAAGTCAACTTGGGTAAATGGAAAACAGTAGGAAAGAAATGTCAGGCTTTTGAAGATGCTGTCTCTGGATTTAGGGACATACTGCAGATGGAAGGTTCTTGCAGCAAAGCAGGTGACATGATTTGCTCAGTATCTGGTAGCAAATTAGAGGTCCTTGTGTGTATCAGCTGCCTTAATAAAGAGATCCAGGATCTTGTCAGTGCCAAAGAGCAGATCTCCTGGTGGGGTTTGCTGTAACAGGCTTTACTGGTGTAGCCAACACAAATAATTTTCCCTGACTTCAGAGGTGGGAGGGAGCCTGCTGCTCACAACACACCTGCCTGGGGTTCACTGTAGCACCAAGTTCTGGCCTTGGGCTCTCTGCCTTCAAAGAGATGAGTCTGGTCTTGCTCTGGTGTCTTAGGGGAGAGATGCTTGTCATTTGCTGGGCAACCTAGCAGTTAAAGAAATATATTGCCATATGAGATGATATAGATTTTTTTGTTTGTTTAATCTCTTTATTTTGTATATTTTAAGAAAAAAATAGTTCTATTAGCTCTAGGGAGTTAGAGTTGCACTCAATTAGTAGGTGGAAAACTTACGAAGCTCAAGAAGAAGGTATCGAAAAATCTCTCTTCCTAAACTGTTTTAGTCAGTAGGTCTGGGTAGGAATATTTGTTTCAAAGTAAGAGGCCATTCTGGAATGAGAAGGGGAAATGGAAGTCTAGTGGCTATAGCTATGTTAATGGGGGCAGAGCAGCTACTTAATTACACAGCAATGTCAGAAGCAATAGGATCATCTATTTCTGTCATGGTATGGGTCAAACTGAAGACCAGCAATTGAACTTAAGGTGCTATATAAATGCATAGGAAAGTTCCCAAATGCTTGTAATTGCCCTCTCTGTTGCTGTGAATACTGATACTCCGTGATCTTCTCTCTCTCCTTCCGAGTCATATATTTATTATATGTGAAAAGGTTATTGTAAGGGTCTTTGTGATATCACCCTGGTCCTGTGTGCTCAAAGTTGGAGCCAGCTGCAAAAGGCTGGAAAAAGAAATGTGTGGAGTAGGGCCCTAGCTAAAATTCCCTGCATCTTCACCATGCTCCAGAAAACACCATGTTTATCACCAGACACCAGGATATACAGTAAAAATGGCATAACTGAGTCAGCTGCATTGACCCATCTTGATTCCTCCTCTCTGTTTATAGGATTTCCACCAGAAAGCACTGTCTTGTGCCTGTATTTTCTAGGAGAGCAGGAAAGAGCAAGCTGTCGGGTAGCTGGAGCTCTGGCTTAATTAGTTTTCTCAGGTCTGCAGTAATATCTCACAGTTCTTAGTGTTTCTTGGAAAGGTGCTACAAAAGATAGAGTGAGCTGCATGCTCCAATTCCACTTGGAATACTCTAGTTAGCAGTGGATTCACCTCAAGGAAATAAAAAGGAGTTAAAAGGCCAGCAAAAATGTACCCTGTGTGGCTTGGATAGAGACAGGAACGTGCACTGTTTTTTCCTGAAGTTGAAAATCATTATAAGGGGGCTTACTTCAAATAAATTGCCTATAACAAAGTGAACTGACATCTTTGCTAATGCTGAGACACAAGACTGAGATTGCACTTCTAGAGAAGAGGAAGAAATGCTGTGTGATGTTTGCTGGGAGCTGTTGCTGCGTGCTGGCTAGCTGAGGCAGTTTGGAAGTGCCCAGCAGCTATCTGAGAGCGAAGTGCAAATATCACAGCACAGACACAAGGCTCCCAAACCAAATGGTGCCTCCCTGCTTGGCAAGTCCATGTTCAGGGGTTCACTTGAATGCCATTTTGCACACCACATTTGCCTTCTCACCTGATATGGGGACTCTGAATCTCAGAGACTTTGAATTATGCTGATGCCAAGGTTGTGGTGAGGAGGAGGAGTACCCTTTAACTTGTATTTATATTCCTGGAAAAGGCTTGGAAAAAGAGATTTTGAGATGTTTGCATTCATTATGAGTCTCTGAGCAGCTCTGAAATGTAAATAAAAGGAGATTCAGGTATTACCAGTGAAGAGACTTTGCTGCAATGGAGATATTACTGCTCCCTGAATACCCTTCTTGGATGGAAACTGCAAACAAGCACTGTTTGGTCAGGAAGTATTCTTAATGCAGTTTTGATTGTCTTCACCACTACTCAAGTCTTTGATCCAAGTTATCAAAGGTTGGGCTTAATTTAAAGAATAAAACTAATAGTTACTTTATGTCTCCCTCACTAACATAATAGCCAGGACATGCTTCAAGATGCCAGACTAGAATTTTGTCTCCATTCATCTGTGGTGTTGGAATTGCCACTGTGGCTGTACTGGAGATGACTGATTTGGAGCATGTCCAAAGAAGGGCCATGAGGATGATCAGCGAGCTAGAGCTCCTCTCCTCTGGAGACAGACTGAGAGAGTTGGGGATATTCAGTCTGGAGAGGAGGAGGAGGAGGTCTCTGAGGAGAGCTTCTTGTAATCTTCCAGTATTATAAAGGGGCCTACAAGAAAGCTGGTGAGGGACTTCTTAGGGTGATGGGTAGTGATAGGACTAGGGGGAATGGAACAAAAGTAGAAAGGGGTAGATTCAGATTGGATGTTAGGAAGAAATTCTTCACCATGAGAGTGGCGAGACACTGGAACAGGTTGCCCAGGGAGGTGGTAGAAGCCCCATCTGTGGAAGTTTTTAAGGACAGACTGGATGGGGCTCTGAGCAGTGCAAGGTGTCTTTGCCCATGACAGGGGGTTGGAACTGGATGATCTTTGATGTCCCTTCCAAGCCTGACAGTTCTGTGATTCTGTGATTCAGAGATTCCCCCTCTCCCAAGCCTTTCCAAAAGACAAGCTGTTTGCCACTCTAAAATGCCTCATTTTATTTCTCACAACATTGTTTCCAGGGAAGAAAGTCTTCCTTACTCTCCTGTGGGTTATGATTTTCCTAAAACCTTAAACCATCTTGGTTTTGAAGATGTCCCTGGAGGTGTTCAAGAGGGGACTGGATGTGGCACTTGGTGCCACGGTCTAGTCGTGAGGTCTGTGGTTACAGGTTGGACTCGATGATCTTCGAGGTGTCTTCCAGCCTCAGTCATACTGTGATACTGTGATGTGTGAAACTTCACTTTTCATTTTGACTCCATTTGTTTATTGTTTTCCATCCAAAAAGAAGAGAAACTTGTTGAGAGGAGAAGGCTCATTGTTGTCAGAATGAGCAGGCTCTCAGTATGTTTAGGAGAATGTGAGAGTCCTTCAGGCAGCCCTTTCACCTGCCTGTGCCAGATTTGTAGTGGATAGACCAAAATATTTGGGCTGTCTAGATGCTTTCCTAGGATTTGCTCCTCTGGACTAGGTGTTCCCACGTGCTGATATGGAGTGGGACCTGTTTGTACCCACAGATTGATGCAACAGTCCCAGTCCACCTCACTGCCCCCTTATACCACACTGCACCCCTGCCCTGCAACATCCACCTGTCTTTTCTTTGGCAGGAATGCACCTTCTGATGGAGAGAGACAGCCTCACCCACACCAACAAATGCATGGAATACATTATGTTATGATAATGTAGGCAGTAGGAGTTAGCTCCAGAAACTGTTTGGGTGGTGTCCCTAACTGGTGGCCAGGCTGTAAATCTGAGTGAAGAAATGGGAGGTTGGATCCAGTGCAGCACTCTAACTCATGTTCCTCCCATCAAGGGAGACTGCAGTACCAGTAGCATATAGGACTGGCACAGTCACCTTCCTCAGGGACAGAGGAAAACCACATATTTGCCTTCAGTCCCAAAGTTCAGCCACTGGGCTGTCAGCCTTTGTGCCACTGGTGTCACATCTGCCTTGGTGCATTTCTGCTCTTCTGCTCCCTGACTCCTGCTTCCTATTGCAGGTTTTGGTGTAGAATTTGGATAACTGCACACAATTTTTATGACAATTTGCTTTGTTTTCTCTTCTCACTTAGGCTGCTGAACACAAACTCCAACTGCATTTGTTTTTTAAGGCAGCTGGCAAGCATAGTTGTGTTACCATTTGTGCATCAATAATTCCATTTTCATTTCACTTGCTACCAAGCAGCAAGTTTTCTTGCTTTGGTACAAAAAGCTGACTTGGAGATTGGCAATACCTCTCTTGTTTAGGAAGACCTTTGCTGATTGCCCCATGATGATCAGTTCCACACGACCTATAGCTCCAACTTGTCTTTCTGGTGGAGCTCACAATCATCTTGTGTCTGCTGAGCTAATACATTGTCTTTCTGTATTTGTATGTTGCAGTTGATCGTCCAATGATTTCTCCTGCTGAATTGCAATAGAGGAGCTGTTTAATGTTGCAACGGCTGATTTTGTAATGTAAGGCCAAAAAACCTCTCAATTCCAAATTGTGTTTGCTAGTTAGAAGGCAGAATTTAAATGAGAGTTATAGGGAAGATGCATTTTTCCCATTGTTTTGCCGGTGCAGACAGAAAACAAGCCCTCACTCTTTCTAAAAGAGAATCAAAGCAACCATAGCAAGAATTTGTTTTGCAAGACAGAAGCACCAATAAAACCAGAACCTGTTCCCTTCTGCACATTTGTGACCCTATTAATGTTTTTTAAAAATACTTTCTTGGTGCAGAGATAACTGTTTCCAATAAGCATGTCTTCCCTGATAGCTGGAATGTTCACACTGCTGAAAATGAGCAGTTTAAAATACATTTATTTTACCATGGCATGTCTTCCGGTGCTGACATCCATTTCACGCCTATTAATGTATATTGCTTTTGTATTTGAACAGTGTTGCCATTCTGAAGCAGCAAAAAGGGAGGATCAATGGTTTGAACAAGTAAAGTTATCTCAGCTTGTATGTTGCAAAGTTTCTGGAACAGCTTCACAGATTGTGAGTCTACATTTGTCTGATTCTTATTGTGATTCCAAAATTAGTAGAACTCCATATTCCTGGATGTTTTTTTCCCCCTCCCACCCTGTAAATCTCACACACAGTGTGCAGTGTGGCTAAGTGGATGTTGTGTGTGATAAAGTCAGTCTTGATACCAAATCATCTTCTTTTTCACTGTGTTGGAATGAAACCAAACTGGAGAAGGGTAATTTGTTGCATAATATCTTTCTGTGATAGGACTTACTGCAAACTGTTGCAAAACTGTACTGGTTCACATAAAAGCTAGACTGACACGTTCTGTTGCATGTGTCAGGACTGCTGACATAAACATGACCACCATGTAAACCTCCTCAAATGACTGGCTAACTCTAATGGATTTCTGTCTTAACTAATGGGCTTAGAAATGCCTTTCCTGGAAGGAGAGGTCCAAATCTTCCACCTCAACATGAGGAGGAACTTCTTTACCATGAGGGTCACAGAGCACTGGAACAGGCTCCCCAGAGGGGTTGTGGTGTCTCCTTCTCTGGAGACTTTCAAGACCCATCTGGATGCATTCCTGTGTGATCTGTGGTAAATTGTATGGTCCTGCTCTGGCAGGGGGGTTGGACTTGGTGATCTTCAGAGGTCCCTTCCAGCCCATCCTGTGATCCTGTGAGCCTGTGACTCTATGAATATTTCCACATCACTCTTGATCTTCTTTTCACCAGGTTAGCCCCCATTTAAAACGGCTTTTGTGTTTTTACTGGATCATTGCTGTAGTGAGTGGAAATGAATGACTCAAAATGAGATGCTGGATTTTGTACTTTCTGTTTACAAACTGAACGAGATGGGCACCCGAATGGCCAACTGTTGCTTCAAATGCCAGCTTGGTAGCTACCGTAAGGCTCAGGGGAGACCTCATTGCTGTCTACAATTACCTGAAGGGGGGTTGTAGCCAGGAGGGAGTTGGTCTCTTCTCTCAAGCAACCAGCACCAGAACAAGAGGACACAGTCTCAAGCCATGGCAGGGGAAGTTTAGGCTCAAGGTGAGGAGAAAGTTCTTCACTGAGAGAGTCATTCACCGTTGGAATGGGCTGCCCAGGGAAGTGGTGGATTCACCGTCCCTGGAGGTGTTCAAGAGGGGATTGGACGTGGCACTTGGTGCCGTGGTCTAGTCATGACGTCTGTGGTGACAGGTTGGACTTGATGATCTTTGAGGTCTCTTCCAACCTTGGTGATACTGATACTGATACCACAGAGGACAAGGACTATGAAATTCTTCTTTAAGCTTTTATGTTTCACAGTAGCCTTGGCTGTGCAGTGACCAATTTGCTTTGTCCATGTAGTTGAGGTCCCAGAACACCAGGGAGTGCTGCTATGCTATTCTATTCTATGCTATGCTATTCTATTCTATTATGCTATTATGCTATTCTATTCTATTCTATTCTATTCTATTCTATTCTATTTCAGTCATAAACTTTCCTGAGTATTTTTAGCTTTTTTTGGTAGTGTTTGCACCCTGAAATGAGAAGCAAAACTTGACCCTGAGAAGGACTGAAAATGACTGTCAGATATTTTAAATTGCTAAGAAGTAGAACTGTTAATACTTGTGTCCTCACTAATTATATTCTGCATATCTACATGTCCCTGACAATGTCAGACTTCTGCTATCACCCTACCTAATGGCTGGGGGCTGTTAAGTGACAGAGCAAAGCAAAACCAGCTTATTCCTCTGCAGAGCTCTCTGTGCTCTTGCTAGTGCACTTGATGGGATCCACAGAAGCTGTTATGTTTTAGTGCTGCAGAGTCAAAAGGTTTTACTGCAGTGTCCTGTAAGTCCCAGCTGGATGGATCAATGATACACGAACTTGAAACTTTGGTTTGGCTCTATCTAAGTCTCTTTATTACCTTCTCCTTTTTTAATGGGAATGTTTGTATTTCTTAACCTGGTGTGCAGTTTACCAGGTGTAGAGGATGGAAGTGCAAGAGACTGAAGCATCACCCTGCAAGAAGCAGGTATTCCTCTAGGCAGGTTCTTTTAGCGCTGGTTTCTGTTGGAGATCAAGTTGTTGGCCTCACTTTTTGCCACTGCGTAGCTGATGTGATACAGCTGTGCCATGTCCAGGCTAGAGCAGCTCTTTACTGCCTGTCAGGAAGAACTGCCTGCAGCAGAGCAAAGAGGTCCTGAACCATTGGGTGATGCAGGATTTTCAACCTGAGAGAGGAGTTGTTCTGTTGTGTCATTGATTTGACCCAATGACACAACATCAGGCCAAAACCTCAGACAAACCAATGTGGTCTCAATGATCTTTAGCACTCTTGAGGGTATTTGAAGAGGGGAAAAAGTATTGCTCAATCCAAGTGAGAAAATAGAAACTTCAGACTGCTAGTATCTCCTGGGCCTTAGTGATGATTTACTTTAGCATATAGTCACCTGTGAAGTATCAAAAGCAGCTGCAGGTGATTCTCTGATGTGGAAGATCTTTGTGGCAGATATTTGTGTGAAATTTTCCCAATATGCCTGACAACTCCAGTGATCTGTGGAAGCTTTTAATAAGGAAAAAAATAAATTGCCCATGTTGTCACTGCCCCACACTTGAACATGTTGCTGTTTTGAGGAAAGAATGGCTGTATGCAGGAAGAACCATGCATTGCTGTAGCGTTCATGGTTTAGTAAGACCATTAATGGTGTCTTTAGTTGGAAGAATGGCAACTTTATATGCAACAGAACAGCAACATATTTACTAAAACCTTGCAGGTTTGGTTCATTTATTGCACCAAGAGGCAGGTTAGTTCTTCGCAGTGCTTTTCACTTATGCACCACTTTGTGGGACGGCACTGTCCTATCACCCAGCTGTGCTCACTGAGATGTGGCCTCGTTGCACAGCATCCTTGAGGCCAGGAGGAGCCCAATGAACACTAGAGGGACCCAGGTCCCTTTGAAGGCTATAGAAACTGCTAGTCCATTGGTTTTGCTTTGCTAGAAACTGTTGACAAGATCAGATGTACACATAGCTGGTTTTCAACTGTCAGTCTCCGGCCCCATGCATAATCCTTCCAGCAGTATTTGTTAAGAGAACCAGTTTGTTCCTGGCTTCTCTTCAGATTAAACCCATTCTGAGAAGGGCTGTGGTGTGTTTGCCAGAGCCTCTCTCTGTGTGCTTGGAGATTTGTCTGCTTATGCTGGTGACAAAAATGTTGTCTTGCTGTCTCCTTTGTCCTTGTTATCCTGGCAGTATCATTGCAGGCAAGAGCAGGGACTGGATTTATCTGTTTTGCTTTGCCAGTGGAGCCTTGTGTATGCGATGGATACGTGAGGTGGTTCCACAGCAAAGGCAACAAGTCACTGGTGTGCAGCGATGAGGAAAGTCTGAGGAGGCTGCATGCTCAGCAGCCAGCCCAGATCCAATGTCAGATCCCAAATGGAGCCTGTGGATCTGCCTGGCAGTTAGAAGACCTCTGATGGAGAAACCACTGAGAAGTATACACTGCCCATGTCTTCCTTCTCTTCTCCCTGTAGTTACTGAGTAGGGATAGTTTACTTGTTGCATCCTTACCTTCCAGAGAGGTATCTTAGTAAGGCAGATCTGTGATTCTGCAAGCTGAGGGTAAAAGGAACAGAGCTGCTGAATAATTTGAGCTTATACAAAATGTACCTAGCAATGCACATTGATGTGTTCCAGTGAATATCAAAATTTATTGTCCCTTGAACTAAATATTGACACAGACAAAGCAGTATCAATATTTATCTCTCAGGTTAATACATTTTTATATTCACCTCAGCATATATCAATATGTGCTTATTATTATTATAATGTTTGTCCTTCAGCAGAAGAACCTTGCATGTGGTTCAGAGAGAAAAGGGAGGTTTGTCTTAACATTCTGTTCTCGTTTTGAACTTCATCAGCTGCTTTATCCTGCGCATGGGGCACACTGTGGCCTTCATTCAAACAAAACCCTTAAGAGAGGGTTGTGACTCTGCACTGAATACAGGACTGAGCAATTGATTTTTGGGAAATGTGAAGTTAATTGGCATTAGGGAAGGGGCAGCAAAACCTCCTTTTCTGTTTGGTGTGCTTTTTGTAGCAGTTGTAGCCATAAAAGAGCTGCTTCACAGCTCACAGAAAGGCAGGTGCACTGCAGAGTGCAGGGCTCAAGTTGGTTCTGAGATCCAACTGTGAATCACTGCCTACAGAATGATCCAGTGAATGCTGAGCAGGGGGACACCTACAGATCTGTTAGGAACCTTGTGGTAAGCTTATCTCACACCAGTGCACATGTGGTACCCTGCATCTGTGTGCCAGCAGGAATGTTATTTATGGGCACTCTAATACCACAGAGAACACAGAGGCCTCCTACTGGGGCCTACTGCATTTGTTCCAAAAAGCAACGGTGGGCAGTAAGAGTGTGGCCACTTCACTGGCTCTGAAGGATTATCCTTCTGATCTGTCCTGTTGCCCTTTAGCCTAATTCTCGATCTCTGAAAACAAGACAAAGGGTTCCCAGCTAGCAGATGCAGGCATGAAGGCACTGAATGTCATGAGCCTTATTTGGTATCTACAAAGGCCTTTTAGCAGATGATTTACGCTATAGAGACTCTTTTATGTGGAGATACCAGCGCTGGCAATTAGGCAGAACCATTATAAGTTCCACAGGAGTACTGAAGAAATGCTGCTGCTCCTCTCTGCATCTTGCTTTTAAACCTCCTGTGCTGAAAGACAAGGGAGCTGAGGGGGTAGACAATAACCAGACTGGGAGCAGTTAGTTAGAGGTGTGTTCCAGTCTCCCACCCACTGTGCAGCCCTCTGTCCACCAACAGGTAGTTGCTGTTGTTCAGCGACAGAGGGGCGTTTGAATCATGTGTTAATTTGTATAGGTCACTGGCCACCAGATAATCACCTGGAGCTGTTAAAAGCTGAAAGTTTGGATCTGAAACTCCACCTGGCTGCTGACCAGAGGAACTTCTCCAATCTCTTACCTGTCAGAAGCAGAAGTGGTAGGAAAGCCTTGAAGCTGGAGAAAAGATTCCCCCTTCGAGGTGTTTCAGTCTTCCTCAGTTTAACACCACTGAGGAAGTGCAGTCTGCATTGCTCCTGCTGCTGACAGCTCTGCTGAGCAGTGCCAACAGCCCTTCAGAAACATCCTGGCTGGTTCCTTCACTGCATCTGCAAGTCAGGCTCGCAGCAATGGAAAGAGCAGCTGTTGGTAAACTGACATTTAAATGACAATTGTCAGCAGACAATAAGCATATGGTAGCTGACTTCTCACATGCAGGCAACTGCAGCAGCAGAGGCACGGAGCAGATGCAGGTGCTGGAAGACAGCATTGCATTGATCCGCAGTTGGGAAGGTCATCTCAGTGATTGGAGACTGCTTTTTGAGGCTTTTTTCTTAGAAGCTAGAGAGACAATAAACTGATGTCTTCTGTTCCTGTTTCTAATGAAAACCAAGATCTTTTTTGTTCCCCCCATTACAAAAATAAACCTATGCTAAAATCCCAGCTCTAGAAATTAGTTAGTACTGGAGCCATTGTTTTCCCCTTCTTTTGGCTTATTAGTTACTGATATGACCAGGGAGAAGTGGAGGAGTGAGAAGGTTGGTTTGCTTGTTTTCAAACTCATTGGTAGCCGAATCAAAGAGGGCCCAAGCACTTTCCTCATGCTCAGTACTGTGTTGTGACAATAAGCTTAATACGGAGGGGTGGTCTCAGTACTTCTTTCTTGAACCAATGCTTCCTGATGGCATAGAAGTAAGACTTTGTGACTAAGGCATAGGGCATTAATGTCACATTAGGCCTTTTGAGGATAGCCGGGTTGGCCCAAGCCTGCAAATGTGAAATGAATGCTTTATTAAAAAAAAAAAAGGGGGGACATGTCTCTGAACCAACTGCAGCACTGCCTGCACTTGACTCCCAACTCAGCAACCATATGTTTATATTCCACTGACAATTGCCATTTAAATGTCAGTTTACAAGCAGATGTTGAGAACCTGTCCTTGCACCATTAATTAAATTGCAGAAATCAAAGTTTGAGGCTTAACGCTGCTTAGGCTGACTGTGAGGAGCAGCAGGGGCCAGCAGATCAGGGTGGGCAGGGTTAGGTGGCATGGGCAAAGGAACAGCAGCCTTGGTTAAAGGGCTATGTCAGCCAAATAAAGCATGGTGTTGGTATTTCCCCTTGACAGAAGCATTTTGTAGACAATTTCAAGTTGTGGGGAATGGCTAGCAGGGGCCAGGACAGAGAGAAAATGTTGAACTATAAAAGGAGGCAGATTTAAGGGCTCAGGTGGCAAGAAGATGACAAGAATCTATTCAACAGAAGAACAAGCGAAATCTGGAAGGGTGGAGAAGGAAGCCCTCTCTACCAGACATTTTCATCAATTTAAAATCCTTCCCAATAAAGTTCATAATGAATTTAATTCAGTCCCCTATGGCCCAGAGGAATGTTCTAATAAAACAGCACTGCTGAGGGACAGACGGCTGCCAACTGCCCGTTATGTGCCAGCAATGCATATTTAGATTATTGGCACTTAAATGCTGAGGTTATTTTTGCTACATAAATGATCCTTTGTCAGACTCTATGAATTAACACTGCAAGATCCACTTTTGGGAAGTCACAATAGCGATTCCCAAATTCAAATCACTGATACATTTGTATGCTTTAAAGAGATTTTGGGCAGACTGAAATAGTAGTGGAATGTAGCAATTCCTATTCTGGGTAAACTGTTTTGTGGCTGGGTTATGACTTAGGCTTGTAAAGTGGTTTTTAGCCAAGGATCTTTTAATGGGTGGTGGTTTTTTTGGTGTTTTTCTGTTTTCCCTGTTACTTTGAAATGCCTACATAAATATTAAATGAAGTGTAAGCTCTAACAGTTACTTAAAGGTTGAGATGTATTCACTTACATAGAGGCTGTTAGATAACACAAGGGCTGCTGGCTTCTGCTGGCTTCTGCTGGCATGGTCTAATGCACTTTTGATGATTAAACTGAGTTTCAAATGCGTGTTGGAAATTCCAAGCACCAGTGATGGAGGTCACTGGACCATAGCATTACTTTGTTTATAAACATCATTATTCCATGGAAGATAAATCTCTGCTCTCATCTTGTGTGTCACTTCAGCACAGTAGTTGAGAAAATGGAAAAAAAAATAACAGAGCTACTAATTTTTTCACTTTAATAAGAAGCAGTGGAAGGGAAAGCTGGATACAAGATAAAGGAGTTGAACTCCTAGCAGGAAGCAGGCTCTAAGGAAAAATGCATCAGTACTGGGTAAGATGCTATTTGGTTTACAGTCAAGCTGACACAGGATTGTTTATGCACCTTCTGCACATTGTAACAAAACACAAACTTCTACAGCCTGTGTACGAGTTCCACTTGATAGAAGCAGCAATTAAGGCAAAATATTTAGTATGTTAAGTTCTGAACATAAAGCTTTGTGCCTCCACCTCAAGTGTGAGCGGCTGGGAGAAGTGCTGTGACTTTGTCAGCATGTCTGTTGATGTGGTGCATCACCCTTGAATCAACAAGCATTTTTTTTCAAGTGTAAAATTGAACAATTCCTCATCCTGGAAAGCAACAAAGTTTTACAGACATCTCCTCCCAACCATCCACATGACTACCCTCACCCCACTGCGCAAGGGCACAAGCAGATTGTTTACCACTTGTTGTACACACATGAAGTACTTGGTTCCCCAGAAATGTCTAAAGAATATCAGGGGGAATCGGAAGCGGCACTTTGACCTAAAAATAAAGGTCAGTGGCAAGGAATTCAGCTGAGCTAAAATCAGACATCTCAGAGCACTGCATGTGAGCTTTAGAACTGAATGCATGCATTGCTTGCTCAGCTTTTCACAGCAGCATTCATCATTTAGCGAACTATTAACCAGCATGATGAAGGATCGTGTTTGTAATTAAGAACCAAAAAATTACACTATGGAGCTTATTTTCCCCTGGAAAGAATCATCTGGTAAAAATCAGACAAGAATTCTACAGACTTGGGTCTGTGGGCTTTAAGCTGCACAGGAGGAAAAGCCAGGAGCAGCAGTAGCATCCTTCTGCTGCCTGTTTTATAAGGCCTGTCACAAGCCACTGCTCAGGGCTCCTTATTTTCTGTTGGCCTGCGCCAGGATCACTACCTCTGTATCTGTTATGCTGACAGCAGAGGAAAAAAAAAATCACTGAAGGGTAGAAAATTTGCAGGACTAATACAAAATTCAGATCAGCTTTTGACAGAGACACAAGAAAAGTGAGGCAAGAAGGCAGCAGAAGAGTAGGGCAGCCAAGCAGAGGGGCAGGGGATTGCATAGGAATGGGAATGAGAATAGAGAGCCTGTGCTTGAGGAGTTAGGGGGTGCTTAAGAATGGAAAACAACAAATGTCCTTGTATGTGCATTTACAGGGCTCTTAAACCAGTGCTGCAAGTTCAGGATCCTTCCCCAACCTACCAAAACGATGTTGACATTAAGTGATTACAGAAGCAAATTATCAAACACAACTTTTATTTGTTAGCTCATTCAGTGAGATCATAAATTCGTTAAAGTAATTAGAGCTTTCATAAAAAAAATAATTTGTTTTAAAAACAACCAACCAGACAACAGACACTTCATACCTTTTCTTTATTGGGGATGTGGGGGTGGTAGAGAGACTTGGGCATACTCGGTTCAAGCCCTGGCAGTTTCAAAGCTATGACAAATCGTTCTTTTCTTTTCTTCCCCCCCCCCCCCACTTCCCTGTTACATTCATGTCTTCCCACTACTGAAGTGGCGTTTTCCTGGCTTGGAAACACACTATTACAGAGCTACAGTGATCTGTGGTGCCATCTGATTTAGTTTAGACAGGTAAAACTTACTCTGCCTCTGTGCTTCTGCTGAGAAATGAGGAAGGACCTTGGAAGAGGCTAAAGAAACAGAAATCTACTGGAAGTGAAACCTGTGCATCACTGGGATGCTCACCACTCTTCCGTGCCTCTGTAGCAGGGAAGCCAACCTGCAGCTTCTGCTCCCTCTGTGTTCATATAAGGAGTGTTTCCTGCAAACAGAGAAAAAGTGGAAACAGTGATCTGGGGGTTGTGTTTCAGCATGTTTAATGCTCAGGGTTGGGGGAGCACTACTGAGAATTATCTTATGTACCTGGTATTTCATGCACAATGTCAGGACATCCAGTGCCTTACATGCACCAGAGAGAGCCCTTCCCCTGCTCCAAGTCCCATCCAGAGCATAGCCACATGATTCTGCAGGGCTGCTCTTCTGAAGATGGCAGCAGCACTGGAACCCTGGTGAGCACTGGTCCACAGAGCCAGAATGGTCAGACATCCATCACTTCAGTCACCCCGGTTTTAATGCCATTAGTGATGCAGCAACATGTATTTATATTTACATATAAATACAAAATGGTCAGATAACCACATTTTAAAGCATAATTTATAATCTGAAACTGCTTACACTTTCATGATGAGGCTTGGGTTTTGCTCATTTACATTCATAATTTAATTCCACTGGAATCTGATTTTTAAGAAAACTCAACATATCTTAATTACCATAAAAAGTTCCATACATATTTTACTTAAAAATATCTTCTGTTAAGAGGAAATTTACCAAAAATAACATGAAATATATTATTATGCATACATTTTCTTTTTTGTAAAGTACAAACAAGAATCTGATCTCTTCTGGGTATTGCCTGATCTAATATGGCTATAGGTTCTATTTATTGTGTTTGTTTTTCAAAGTAAAGGGAAATACATAAATCACAGAATGGTAGGGATTGGAAGGGACCTCTGGAGACAATCTAGTCCAACCCCCTTGCTAAAGTGGGGTCACCCAGAGCAGGTTGCCCAGGATCACTATCTCCAGGTGGGCTTGGAAGCTCTCCAGAAGAGACTCAACATCATCTCTGGGCAGCCTGTTCCAGTGCTCTGGCACACTTCCAGTAAAGTTTTTCCCCATGTTCAGATGGAACCTTCTGGGTTTCATTCCGTGCCCACTGCCTCTTGTCTATCACTGGGCAGCACTGAAAAGAGTCTGACCCTATCCTCTTGCCCCCCACCCTTCAGGTATTGATACAATCCCCTCAGTGTTCTCTTCTCCAGGCTAAACAGCCCCAGGTTTACTCAGCCTTTCCTCATAAGAGGTCCAGTCCCATCGTTATCTTTGTAGCCCTGCACTGAGTGTAAGAACACCGACCAAAACAAAAACACATTCTAAGGATACAGAGAGCAGTGAAAGGACACTTTGAAAACTAGTAAAAGACAACAGGTACAAAGAAACAACATCCGAGCACTCTGCAGTCTTTTGTCAGAGCATGTGCTGCAGTGACCTTGTAACAGTTATTAAAAACAACAACCAAAAAACAGTACCCACAGAAAAATCTGTCAAGGAAAACACTGTAAAGCTGGTACTATTTCCTAACAAGTAAGTGCAGAATGGATACTAAGTATTTTATGGTTCCCCCCCCCCCCCCCCCTTCCCCCATGTATGCACACCTCTTTCTTCCTCTTTCTGTTCACAGGACTGATTGTTGCAACTCTGGCAATATGCTGGATGCCAAACCAGGTTAGAAGGATCATGGCTGCTGCTAAACCAAAGCAGGACTGGACTGTCCCCTACTTCAAAGCGTACATCACTCTTCTTCCCATCGCTGACATCTTCTTCTACCTCAGCTCGGTGGTGAACCCCCTCCTGTACAACATCTCCTCTCAGCAGTTCCGCAGCGTGTTCCTGCAGGTGCTCCGCTGCCACCTGACAATAAAGCATGCCAACAAGGAGAAGTTTCTCAGAGCCAACCTGAGCTCCAGAACAAGGTCTCTACGCCCACTGCTCTCCTTCTCGGCTAGGCGTAAGTCTTCTACAAGGCGCAATACCAAAGTGTTCTTGAGTACTTTCCAGCATGAGAGCAAGCCTGACTGCAGCCCACAGAAACCAGGTCTTGAACCACCAGCACCCAGCTTGGAAATAGTGCCACTAGAGACTAGCTCAGAGCCCAGTCCAGACACACAAAATGGCCTTTGTGAACTTCGAGTATGACTTCATAAGGCAGAGGTAACGATTAGCAACAGACTTGAAAACATGGAAATAAAAATGACTGAGGAACTGACTACATCTTAAAAGGAATAACACAGACGAATTTCTTTCCAGTTATACAGAGAGAAGGAGTCCTGCATCCTGCTGTTGGGATTTTTTGAGTGCACACTAGAAATTCAACCTGCTAACTGAATTCATTAGCTGCCAAAACTATCAGCCCATCTCTCCCCACAGTCTCTGAGCTTCCCTCTCTGTTGACAGGGATTTGGGAACAAACAGAAAATAATTGCAGCGTCTTTGAAGAAAGGAGGAGCCAGAACAAATTGTGCCAGGGCAAAAAAAAATGTGCTTGAAGTTTAGCAATACAAAACCAACAGAGCCAATTTAAGGAGCAGAAGGGTGGTTATCAGGTGCGCCCTCGGCATCATGCCAGAATTCCCTCTCTTCTTGGGCCGGGGTCCGTTGCAGAGCGGAGTGTTGCAACAGCTGATGCAGACAGAGTTCACCTTCCCTGGAGAACAAAAGGACTGGTACCCAGCAGAAGCTATCAGGCAGGCTGCCGAAGATGCGCAGGATTTACGATACATGATGCCTGTGACACAGAGCAAAGGTTACTTAGTTTAACGGCAAGGGGGGTTTTGCTTTACAACATGGTTCATGCTTGAAAACTGTTGCAAACCCAGTTTACATTTCCAAAGCAAAGCAGCGTGGGTGATTAAGCCAGACACCTCAGCCGTGACACGGCTAACAGCTCTGTGCTGCATGACCAGCAGAGTCACTCTGGTTTGGATTTTTCTTTTATTTGATTCTCGTTGGAACCAAAAATATTACAAATTTGATTTACATAATGTATATTAAATGGTGCATTTTATAACCAGACTGTCTTATTTTGGAATAAGCTGTTTGAATAGCTGTAACTGAAATTCAGTTAGTTTGAAGATGGCTTTTGTTTCTGTTGCTGAACATGTCCAAGTTGTTTCAGGTATCTAAGTAATTACAGTTTTCTGTGCTGTGAATTTGTCTTTTGAGCATTTTCCCCTTGTTGCTTTGCCACACAGAGACAAGACACAGAACAGTAAAAGGAGAATGACTATCAGCAAAACTTTCAATCCTTCCTGTGTGCCCCTTTTATGTTTCTTAAAGACAAACTAGAAGCACTTTCCCAGGTAATCTTGTTTTTTGCTGTCTTTGAAGCTTAGTATCCTCAACAAGAAAAATTTCCATTTGTACAGAAATGGCTTTTCTGACTGTGAAGTCTTTTAAAATGTAATGTAAATTAATCTTATTTTAATTAATAACCTAATTACATTCATAATCTTTCAAATTGTTTTTACCTGAAAAAGACACATTCTGATGTATGTAACTTGTAGTTTTGAAATGGTTTATAAAAGCTTTAGAATACATAGTTGCATTTTCCCATCGCAGGCGAAAATGGTTGTGGCAGTTCCACCTCTTTACAATTTCCCTGCAAGTGATGCAGCTGAAATTGTGTATTGGAAAAAAGCACACATAACACATAAATAGATAATGGAGGCTAGTTCATATTGCCTTGTGGTTACTAAAGGAGGTTAATATTTCTAAGGATAATAAAATTACTCTTTCTTTGGAATATGAGATTCTCAAAAGGGTTTTTTGGTTGGTTGTTGGGGTTTTTTTGTCTGAAGGGTGTGGCAACAGGATTCCCTTGGGCAATGGAGCCTCTGCATCCTGTAGCACCTTCCCAGAATGTTTGTTAAATACACAGCAATCAAGACTTGTTTATGGAATGGGTGAGGCAGGAATGTGACCTGTAGGTACTGAATTTACAGAACCTGCAGATACTTATTCAGGTCCCAGGGACACGGGAAAAAAAGCACTATGGCACCTACACAGTCCAGGCAATGCCTCTGCAGAACCAACTGCCACTGCACTACCAAGTGCTGCGCATAGCAGCAGAGCACTTTGCTTGGGTGATGCTCAGAAAGAAGGATTCCCTGTCTTTGGAGAATTTTAATTAAAGCAATTCTTTTATACTGTCACAACACTGCTGCCATCCTGACAATGCAGGGGTTTCCCAGTTTTGTGTGCTCGCTCTGCACCTCTAAACTCTGAAATGTGTTTTAAGGCTATCTATCTACTTAAACTTATGAAGAGGAGCCCTCAAGTCAGTGTTAAATCTTCCTCTGTCTCTAGAGAGCTTCAATCAATCAGCACAGCAGGTTGAGCCTCTTCTCAACAAGGAAGAGGAGCTACAGGCTGTTCTAGCTGCAACAGCAAAGGCACACAGATCAAGAAGCACAATCTTTATTACTATAGCTTGCAAAAAGAAGGGAGCTCTGTCTCTGTTGACAAACCACTGCTGTCAAGCACCCCAACTGTGCTGTCACTTACCAGCTTACAAGACTGAAAGCTAAACTGATATTTCCCACAAAGACCTGGCACTCTGTACATGTTCCCGTTCAAAGAGCTGAGGGAGACATGACCCCCTCCCATAGTTTGATTAACTTTTTTTCTTTCCCCTTCCTTCTTGAGAAAGGAAGCCTGTATTCCATGGAGCTAGGCACAAAAATTATTCTCCTCTCCATTCCTGCGTCTCTCCATCACATATTCCTTCCCTGCAGCTACAGATACCCACCAGACTCATCCATTCCTCAGTCTTGCATATGAGCAGCAGGGAATCTTGATTTTCCCCTCAAAGCCTCCAAAAAAACTTTTGATTTCCTGTTCCCATTGTTTTATAGATCATTTGCTTTACACTGAAAAACCCTGTTTGCCATTGGAACTGTTAAGTGATTTATTAGTTTAGGTCCCTAAAATGTCATATACTTCACCTGAAGATTAGGAGACTAGACTTTTTCAGTACTGTGATCAGTAAGATGATGCCCTCTGAGGCATGGTTTGCACCAGGCAACTCTCAGAGACCTCTCCTGCAAAAAAAAAAAAAATCAAAATCCTGCAGCTTAATTCCACATGTTTACAATAGCTCTGTTCTCTAGGATGAACTCCACAGAATAATCCTTAGGTCCTCTTGAAGTCAAAACAGTTATTCCTGCACAGACTGAAAATCCACAACTGGAACCACATTCACACCTAAATAGAGAGAATAATCTAACTAGCAGTAAAATCCCATTGTAAGGCTTCTCCTGTGCTGTTTCTGACTTACAGGCGTTTCTGACTCACTCTCCCAAATAATTGCTTATTCCCATTCCCAGGTCTAGTAATCTGAATTGTAACAAGGTTATTTACATAATTCAAAAAGCTATGACTACTACCAGGCTAAAGACATGCCCTTCACATCCAAGGTTTTTTATATTTTCAGTAATGATAGATTCTTTTGATCTTGCAGGGTAAGTTCCCATCACACACTAATTGTGCTTTTTATGAAGCATCAGGTATGATCTATGCTGATCAGGGAACAAAGGCTGTGCTTTTTCTCTAATATTGCAGTATTCTTAGAGAAAGAAACAGTGAAAACAGGCATAGAAGCCTGATGGAAAAAGAATGCTAGCACTACAGGAGGGACTTTTTTTAAACATTAGCCATCACCTTCTTTTTTTTTTTTTGAAATAATGTATTTTTACCATGAGTGTGGAAAAGCAGTGACACCTTAAACAGTGTGAGTTAAAGAAAGGCGGGAAAAGCACTCTTAACTATCATAGTATCAGTCAGGGTTGGAAGGGACCACAAGGATCATCTAGTTCCAACCCCCTGCCATGGGCAGGGACACCCCACACTAGATCAGGCTGGCCAGAGCCTCATCCAGCCTGGTCTTAAACACCTCCAGGGACGGGGCCTCAACCACCTCCCTGGATAACCCATTCCCCCATTAAGCCTTCTTACTATCATATTGTGATTCCAGCTTAATTGTGGTAGGAAATAAAGTAGTGAAACTGACTTCCATGGTTTGATGCCAAATACACTACTTCCTCCAGCACACAGGTCAGTGCACCCTAGTACTGCAGCTCACCTGCCGAGTTCAGAGAGGCCAGCAGCCACCCATCCATTTGGGATTCTCTCTGGAGGGTTTTCCTCAGACTCTTCTCTTGCAGTCAGTGTACTGTACTGTTGAGCCCATTCTAAACCCATTTTTGAGATGTTCCTGAATCATTTGCCATGAGCAGACTGCAAAGTGGTTACCTGCCTCCTAAGTTCATACCACAGACATAATGGCTAATTACTGGATATTCTTGCTTGAGCAATCAGCTTGGTACATTCATTAACACATCACCTAGGAATGTAACAGCAAACCTTTCTGGGAGCTTTTCTTCTACCTCAGACTGTTTTGAGTTGCTGGCTAGGCAAGAAGACTACACCCTGCTTTTACTGGGTAAGCTGTTCACCCACAGTAGTTTACACTAGTGCTCAGTGTATTTACCAATATAAAATTAATATACTTACTGCTTAGTCTCTTGATGGATGAGTATCAAGTAATTTGTCCTTTATTGCGTGTTCAGCAGCCTCCAACTGCAGTGTGGGTTAGGCCTGTGGGTAGGTACTATAATGTTTCACTCTAAAGTACCCACTACTAACTAATTAATTTTCCTTCATTCTGACTTCAAGGTTCACGGGGTTGGCTGAGGATGCAGTTCAGGCACAAGCACTTTTATGGAGAGGGGAGTACACAAGTCTAGGATACCTGTGTGATACAGCAGTAGTATTGCACACCCTCTCCTTCCACATACACCTGCTACATTTTTTTAACAAAAACCAGAATAAGCAAGAAAGGAAAACAACTTTGGGCTTAAAGCAGGCATTGGAAATTTACTTCTAGACTGAGCAACTTTCCCATCATTGCACTCTCTGCCCCACACATAGTCATACTTTCAGCCCATGTAAAGGCCCAATATACTATTTCTGCAGGATTTCTGCCTTACCCCATGCAATGAAGCAATGGTGTAAATCTGAAAGCTTTACAGTTCCTGCTTGTAATGCTAGATCTAGATACTATGGACATGTCCCCCACAACTGCCAAGCTCAACCCACCCTGCCTAGCTGCAGTCTAGTCCTGTGCAGTCACACCTTAACACTGTTTTGGCCACATGCAACAAACAATTCATGCTACAATTAATTCAAATCTAAAAATGAGAATTCTTCCACCAACCCTGTCTGCAGGGCCCTGTACATGGTCTCTTGAAACACGGCCTAATGTGTTTTAGGCCAACCAAAAGAAGGTGACATCACTTCTACATCTCACACTGTGTATACAGAAGACACCAGAAGAATGAAGCTTTTTTCTCTTCCAGCTTGAGAAGTATCTTATTAGGCATCTCTAATTCTGCTGTTATAGCAAGTAGAAGCAAAAAAAGAGCAACTGTAAGCATTACTCCCCAACTGAAGAGCCACCATAATCCAAGCAGTATGAAATTGTAGTTTGCACCTGTACTCTCAAGACTGTCCTTCAGCAAAATACAGAGAGAATGTCTGAAGCCAAACCAGGCAACTAGAATAGCACCTCTGAGATCAGTGACCTCATTTCTAAAAAAGTCACCTTCCAATTTCATGACCAAACTGCTCTGAAGCTGCTTTCTGCAGTGCCACACCTCATCGGGAATTCACAGCCTTCTGCTTCACCCCAGAACAGTCTACAGCCTCAGGGCCACAAAACTCTTAGCTCTAAGTCTTCCCATTGAGGAGATGCCACTTTGCCCAATGCTCACTTTTCCAAGCCAAAGCTTTTGCTACAGTGTTTTGTACATACCAAATTTTATAGGCATGCACAAGGTCACATTAGTCTTCTGCAACTCATTCCACTGCACAATCTTCTGCACATACTCTGAGTATGCCTGCTGCATCAAATCTTATGGAGCTTTAGAAAGTAGTCTATGCACTAGTGGGCCCAACAAGACATTCTTCAGCAGCCACAAACCCACCTTTTCAAGACTGGACCAGGAGCTGAGGTCATACAGAGAAAAGTTTTAGTATCTCAAGATAAGTAACTCAGAAAGTTAGCAGGCAGATAAGACAAGTTTTGAGGAAAATTTCTCAACTCTTTTACATTTGGTGCTTAATCTTGACCATCTCCTCTAAGCAAAAGGCAGAAAACTGGCCAACAGTTGACATCTCATGCTGTGGCAAACATAACTCATGAGACAGCCCTGATAGTTGTCCTAGCTCTTGTGTTTGCATGCTTTCATGATATGTATGAGATTTGGTTTAGGTGTTCTCGAATGTTGCTGCCAATAAAAAAAGCCCAAAGAGTGGTTATGAACTGATACTCTCCCTTAGTCTTAATATCCTGAATAGTTTCAACTATCCTATCTAGTCCTGGTGACATTCAGCACCCAGTAGGAGTTAGAAAAGCCTTTTTGTGGTACCTGCTGAAATCAAGTGAGAACTTACACTAGTGCAAGAACACCACCTAAACATTTAATACTCCTTCCTGAGGAACATAAAATATACATGTGACTATTTCTGGTTTTTACTACATTAGTAATGTCCAAGACTGAGTATAGGCTACATACAAATAGATTTCTAAATTACGTTTTTTAGTTCCTATATTAGGTTTTACACCAATCTTTTCCTGGCTTCTGTGGTTTTGCTGTAATAATTGTGTCTTCCTTCCTTCCTGTTCGCATACATCATGCCGTGACAGACTGCAAAAGGTCCTACAGTGATTTTCTTTGTTTTCTGGAAAAAGTGATTATAAGTATTTGATCTAATAAGCTCCTAAATATCTTAGAAGGTAACCAAGTGTTGAAAAGCAATTGTTCTTCTGACATTGTGTTTCCCCAAACTATTGTGTAATCAGATCATGTTTTTATTGGTTTAAAACATGAATTAAGCCTCCCAATAGAAATCCTTTTATCTATGATTGTAAATGCACTGTTAAATAAAACAAACCACAGTTTAAGCCAGTCTAAGGTGTAACCGCATCCAACCATGTCCCATGTCTTTCATTTTATATTTATTTTTCCTGTCCTCCTCTCAACTTTCTCTCTGGAGCTCGAGTGGTTTAAATAATTTGCGCCTTGCCAGAATGTTTATTGTGAAATTTACTAATTTTCTTATAAACAGCTAACTAAATACTGTAAGCAACCATGATCAGCATTTTCCAGGTGAAAAATCTGAGGCACTGAAATTGAGTAACTTGAAATCTGCCACAGTCGTGTCACACACTTCCTGACTTTTAATCCCGTGGTTTGGGACTGCAGCTATTTCATCCTGACCCCTCCCTTTCATGCATTCAGTAGACAAGATAAAAGTGTATTCATGCCATTAGGCTCCTACAGAGCATACAGTTCTATAAAAAACCCCACAACATACAACACAATACAGCCAAAACCAAAGGCAACAACAAAAAACAATCCCACAACCCAAAATACTCCCCCTCTCCCCCAAACCCTACTAGGTTGGTTTATTTTCATCAATTTTCTATTAACACTTACTCAGTATCATCACCACCCCTCCATACACTGGGCACTTCTTAAAAGTTCCTCTTTTTCTCAGAAACTAATGCGATAGCCTAACAGGAGGGGTTTTATAATGCAAGATTGGCCTACTCACACTCCTGACCTTAACTGACCTGGTATCATGCAGAAATTAAATCATCTCAAAAGAAACCAGGACATCTCTTTGTAAGTCATGCCTTCTAATTCTGGTACTGGAAATATGACTCAAAACCGAATTATCAATAACAAAAATGACAGTACAAAGCAGTCTTTGTCGCTGCTTGCAGCATCACACAGCAGAAGTAAGGCACTGAATACATAGACTGAGAAAGTTAAGTACCGTTGCTAGTGGTGGTATTATCAAGTTTGGGGTTTTTTTTAGGCCACAGGAGGCCACAAACCAGAGGTCAAATCTGAACTTTCACCTGCATATCTAATTATTTTGTTTTCTACTGTCTATTAATTTCTCTGCTAATATGGACTTACAGTCGGGCACTAAAACATACATTCTTTCAAACAAAGCCAGCTCACAACCTTCCATCAATCTGTTCTCCCCTGATACAAAGGTATCAAGATCTAAATGGCCTTGGCTATCACAATCTAAATATATCTCATCTTACAGCAAGAGAGATGAATTTAGACTTGATTTTCAGAATTCTCTAAGAGCATTTTTCTCAATACTTATCTGCTGAAACAAACTGGAAAGACAGCATCCTTCTGCCTCTGCAAATGTTTAGATGCTGCACCCTTGTAATAACTAAGTCCCTGTGCTGCTTTTGGCTGGATAATTTCCCTCACTGTAGCTGCTGTGGGACTGTAGTTTGGATTTGTGCTGTAAAGTGTTGATAACATAGGGATGTTTTCTTCAATGATGACCAGTACTTAGAGTCAATGCCTCTTCTGACTCTCACACCACCCCACCAGTGAGTAGGCTGAGGGTGCACAAGAAGTTGGGAGGGGACGCAGCTGGGACAGGTGACACCAACAAACAAAAGGGATATTTCCATATCACGTCAGGCTCAGCATATAAAGCTAGGGAATGAACAAGGAAGGAGCAGACACTCAAGAGATGGTTTTTGTCTTCTAAAGTAACTGCAACGGAGCCCTGCTTTCCTGGAGATGGCTGAACATCTGCCTACTGATGGGAAATGGTGAATGAATTGTTGCTTTGCCCTCACACACAGCTTTTAGTGTCTTTATCTCAACCCACAACTGTTCTCACTTTTAACTCTGCCAATACTCCTCTCATCACACGGGGCAGGGGAAGTGAGTGAGAGGCTGTGAGAGGCTGAGCTGCTGGCTGCAGTTAAAACCTTGACAGTCCCATAAATAAATTTACACACAAACAGTTTTGTTGCATCCTAGGGCACCCAATCCCTGACAAATACCCTTGGTTGTCCAGACCAGTTTTAATGGTACGGCTCACATGTTTACACTTGCACGCCAGTACCTTTGAAATCCATTTAGCTTTTCTATCTTAACATATTTTCATGCTTACAGTTTCATAGAATCATAGAACTGTTAGGGTTGGAAGGGACCTCAAGGATCATCTAGGTTCAACCCCCCTGCCATGGGCAGCCTGCATGACTTGAGAAGGACCTGCCTGGGTTTTGTACCATTTTTCCACTTTCAAAGACTCATTAGTAATTTGGCAAAATAGGTTACATCAAGATTTAACAAAACAAACCAACCAACCAACCCCAGACCACAAAGTGGAAACAAACCCAAGTTGGATTAATTAAAATACACTTGCGAATGTTGTGAAAAGGTCACTGGGAGCTGAAACAAGTGATAGGGTCATAAAGAAGTGTTTAGAAATACAGACTCATTTGTGTGTGAAATGCAATAGGAAACTGTTAAAGGAAGTTTAAGAGGCACCAGGGCACTATGGGCACTGTATCATCACAAAATTTATCTGTATACCTTTCATACAAGTTGAAGAAATAAACTAACATAAAAAGCTATGGTCCATGTCCTATGAAAAATGAACCAGATACCATGACTTAATACATCCCTTAACCACTTACATCTTTGTCATGACTTCTAGGTCATAAACCACTTGAACTAATTCCACTTGCTTTTCAATACTTGAAAGGTTGTTGGAACAACAATCTACTACATACTGTCTGTAACTTCTCCCTAGCTGACACTAGTTCAGTTCATTCCAGATGTGGCTGGAAGTTTTCTGAGCAACCCAAAGATTGGAAGGAAGTTACTAGTAAGAAAACAGCTTTGGCATCTGGAGAAGCGTTTCTTAAGGGTAATGTAACTACAGCTCCAAGTTTTCACCATATAGTAGACAATAACTACGTGTACTGTAAAGCTTTTAGCCAGCATGAAAAAATAACTGCATGTTATTATGCTATAACTGGTTATTACGTCTTCATTTCATGGGGTGCTTGGCATCACAAGATGTGATGTCATAGGTCACCATGGTCACAGGCCATGTTTTAATTTTTACTGATACTCTTAGGAGGAAAAAAAATAAATACTATGCTTTAATTAAAAAAAAAATAATAAAAAGTTCTTTTGTGTTGTGTTGATATGCTTTAGCCACAAGTGAATAGAATAAAAACCACTAAATCTTCACCACCAGCTCAGTGGATGTTTCTTAACTGTTTCCAAATGGATACTGGGGATGCAGCTCTTACTGATAAAACTTTTAATGCCTACAGTGATTCTGGAGATGTTAAACTTTGTTTGCCGTTTTAATCATTTTGTCAATAAATGTACACCAGAGTATAATTTCCCCTTGATACAAGCATGCAATTAGTATTAGTTCTAATGAGAGCTATACATGAAAACAGAAAAAAAGTGTGTGTTTCTGTAATCCTTAACAGTCATACAGAAAGCAATTTAATCATGGCAGCAACACAGTAAGTTTAAAAAAAGTAGCAAACTCAGGTGAGGAATTTACTGTAGGCCAACTCGTCACACAACTTAGTTTTCGTCTGCCTGATAATCAAATGTGAGGGAAAGCAATACTGAGAAGAGTTAAACAAACAACTTATGATTGATTCAACAGTGAGATGATGATGTTGTTCATGATCTTTCCATGCACTACTTTTAAGCACACCCTTAAAGCAATTGCTCAGTTACAATGCAGGATTATATTCTATGTAAACACATTAAAAGGATCATTGTAAACCAAACAAGTAAGAGAAGTTTCATATTGCAGATTAATAGAAATAATGAGATTGTTTATGAATTTTCCTTTACAAGCAAATCAGGAAACACTTTTATGTAGACAAGAAGCCACTTTAATCAGTCCTGCTACACCAGCTATTTTTCTTTCCTTGCAAAAGTATGTTCACAACTACACTAGAGCACAAGGGCTGTTGTTCAAAACATTCACATGGGTATGTGAGACTTCAGAGAAATTTAGACTTTCTGGACTGTCTCATCCTTCCTATTTTCTTTCTTATCTATTCACATTGCAAGTTTCATTTTGCCTCAAGTAGGTGTTAGATCAGCCCTTACTCGGATAGTTCTTGCCTTCAGTAAATGGTAACCTTCATTATCAGTATGTTTTCTATGGTATATGTTTAAAAGTATATAAATACACATTATATATTCATCTACTTATGAGGATGTTTCATCTGATTCCAGCATTCTGTGGGATTTCTTTGTTCCTACACATACTCTCAAACCAAAGGAGTACTGACATTTCCAATCAAAGTTCATAGACAGCAAAGAGAGAGGCAAGTGGGAGAGGAGGATCTGCCATGGGTATTTCCACAAAGTATCTGCGAGTGGAATTATTATAAGCATTGATCCACTTTGATCCATTATCAAACATTACATTTAAATGGTTTTCAAACACCTGCTAATTCAGTTGAAAACTGCACTAGAAACTCATCTTCTATGTTAATTTATGTGGGACAAAAATTACTTGGTATAATCTTCAGTGTCCCTTTCCTTTCTTGTCATTCTTCCCTCTAAAGAAAGCAAGCACTGGCTTTTATGGTTTTTAGGTTTTGCATGACAGGAAAAGAACTCTCTTACCCTTCTGTATCTCCCATTGGAACAGAATGTTAACATAACTGCATAAAACTTGTTCCAGCCAGATTTTTAAACACAACCCTGCTTGAAGTGAAAAAGGACATTTGTCACTTGACAAAGTCTCCAGTTCTGTGCAGTGACAAATCCCCAAAGTGCAACTGAAATATAAACTGCCACTGCAAAGGGCCTGTTTGCAGGGGAGACAGAATTATACTAGTTACACATAATCATTTAATCAGGTACATGCTGACATGATGCTCAACTAATTTTAAATTAGTTGTGCAATGGTGCAAACTTCTGCCTGATACTACAAATAGCTGGGGCAATGTGCCTGCTGATTTACTTCAAAATGCTACTGACCAATGCCACATCCTTACTACTTTCATCAGAGGCTGTCACAGTAACAGCCACTTTTTAAGCTCTCGGTTAGGAACATTCCTGTCCCATGGTTCCCTTTCGCTGGAAGCCTGAAAGCACCAGCCAAGACTGGCTCTCCAAACACTGAAATAATATTCTGAGAGAACACAGTGGCATCTAAAGCAGTAATTGAAGAGGAGTGGTTGGTCTAACTACATCAGGCATAAGTAACTACAACGTAAATGAAACAAACTGCAGAGATTTGTAGTCCTCTACTGCATTAATTACATAAAATTTAATGCAGAAACGAAGAGGAACCACAGAGCTGTCATTCCACAACTCAACAAAACAGTAACAAAAAAAAAAGTATGGAAAAACCATCACTGCTACAGGCCGAGGACTATATTGGAGGCACACCACAGAATGTAAGTCAGCAACCCCCTTGATGGCAAAGCAAATACTCAGATCAATGCATGCTGCAAAGGAAGGGTGACCACATCAATAGGTTACTGATTCACACCATGAACTTTATCTCAAAATATCGCATTTAACTTTTAAATAAGGTTTAGGAGAACTTGTAACATTTTGCCCACTGACACTGCTGTATTTTATTAAGGACAAAAATGGGTTAGTCTAACAAAAATTAAATTATATTCCTTTGACTGTATCTAGTCAAGAGGAAAAACTCCAATTACAAGATTGTGCTGTCAAATAAATGCAAATTCACATCTTTTATATTCTGGGTTAAAAATTCAAACTCGAGCCTATTATAAATTAAAATCAATATTTGAAACATTTCAGCTTTCGGCGATAAGCAACAACTGAAAGAGTCAAGTTAGGAAATACATTGGTAGAAGTGGAATGAATTATTAAATAAAACTTTGGAAAATAAGGCATTTATATTACACACATTTAAATATCAATTAGGGGAAAAAAAAAACAATAAAGGATGATGAACTGAATCATTTCTGTTTTACAACCAATACTCTCCAGAATTGACTGAGGATAACAGAGAAACTAAGCTTGCAATTTAAATTGCACTCAATTTGAAATAGCTGGGTTAAAAATGTAAATTTATTCACTAGCTGAAATTTACAGTCTTTAAGCTTAAAGTGAATAAAAACTGCATTTGTAGAAGTGAATGCAATAAAATAAAGCAGTGGTACCTGCTTTGCACAGCATGTTAGTTACCTCCAAGGATCTGCTCGGTAAAAAAAAAAAAACCACCCAGAAGAACTCCTTATGTACTACATTGCAAACCAAGTTCTTCACAGGATTAAGATATACATATATATGTATATAAATATGTCTAAAATCTATTAAAATAGTCCATATCTGCATGTCAGTGTGCTACTGCCAACTGGCCAGACTGCAGTCTTGCCTGTTGGTCTAGGAAGATGCAAGACTCTTCCCACCCTCCACAAGGAGCACACCCAAGGCTGTCTCTTAGCACACCTGTGGGGTGTGCACACATGCAAGCCCACATACCCCAAAGGCTTGAACTTCAATTTGTGAGGGGCGTACTTGACTGAAAACCCTTTTGTAACAGTCACCTAGAGGGAAGATTACAGGTATATTGCTGGAAGGCTGAGACAGTCTGAGGCTGAACTGAAATGCTGTCATGGGTCGATCTGAATGTGATGATGATATTCCATACCATGCTGCCATCACACCAGCCTCCACATCAAAGTGTGGCTGGAGCAAAATATCATGGGGCTGAAAGCTTAGATTGTAACACGAGAGGCTTCCTGTTCTGGTTGCTGCTTTCAGTTTCCGCTTTTGGGGTGTTGGCTTTTTCCACTGGGTAGACTGAGGATTGAAGGTGGGGAGAGAGGGGAGGTCTCTGGCTGCTGCTTCTGCATTTTGCTGTGCTTTTCTGCAAACAGGCTAAAGTCATTGTGCATTGTATCATTTCCAGTAAAACTCTCTCTCTCTCTATCTACCCGGGAGTTGGGGGGTTGTGTTACTTTCCCTCCCAGCTGTGTGGGGACAAGGGGGCTTGCAAGAGTGAGCTGTGTTAACCCTTGACAAAATGAAAACACAAAGAGGGAAGATATTAAAAAACCACAACCAACCAAAAATCCCAACAAAAACACAAACCAAGTGAACAAACTCCCCCATCCCAAACCAAACACCAAACAACTGTTAAGAATGAAATGCAAACGGGCTTTTTTATCTGTATCTACATACCATGTTTACAGCCCTTCAGATCACCACAGCATCCATTTAAACCTATAAAAAGTACTGTTGAAGCTGTGGTGTGCAAAGCTTTCAAACAGTTATTTAGCGGTACTTGGGACTTTAAAAGCACCTTGTAAGCCCTAACTATCTCACATCCCCACCACCTTTTCAAAGTAAACTTGAAATAAACATGAAAACACTCCAGTAAGGTAGAGTTTGGAAGAGACTAACCTACCATTAAACACAGATTTTGTCTCTGCACTGGAGCTTCTCAGTATTTTACAGAAATACAGTCACTGGGGATAGTGTTATCCAGGATGAAAGGAAGTACCAGCAGTTCAGCTACTTTTGAGAAGTAGCAACAATTGTTACTATTTATCTATGATTCATAATTTAGTGATCTGAAACTACCAGCACAAGCAGTACTAGCTGATTGATAAGCAATTCAAAGACACTGATGAATAGCTTCCTACTGCAAAGAACCAATGTTACTGTTACAGACGGCTGGCTGCACACATTTGCTAGGTAGAGAGCCCCCTGTTACTGAAGGGCTGCCTGAGAAAGGATAGGCTACAGCTTGATTTACATTCACAGCATAACAGACCACTAGATCAGACAACTCCATGCTCTAAAGCACTGCCCTCAGTTACCAGATGTGCAGCTCCAGACAGCAGCTTCCCTTCCCCTTCAGCCAGAGTTCTCAAGACCCAACCTGCCCTCCACTCCTTATGCCTACTGCCCGGTGCAGAGGTCATAGCTACTGGAGCCTGGTGTCTCAGCAGTTGTCTGTAGCAAGGGCAGGATGCTGCATGAACTCCAACTCCCACGAACACATTCCCTGGCCATGCTACCCAGCCCTGAAGTCCCTAATAAAGCTGTAGACTTATCCTCAAGTAGAAGTCTAAAAAATGAGACAGTTCCCACTCCACTTTGAATGCCTTCCACAATGCTGAATAAAAAGCCCTCAATTTATAACATAGCTTCAAAGACAATAGAGGTGAGATGCCGAACCACAGCTAGCGTCCTCTTGAACACATTTATCTCCAAATAGGCTAAATTAATTACAGTAAGGATAATGCCCACTTAGACTTAGAAAGCCAGTATGGCACATATATCCATTTGTGCCATCCTCTCCCTGCCAGACTACTCAAAAATGTTCTTTATGTCCTTCTCTCTTCTTTACTTGTAGTTTCCTCCATGGATGAAAGCAAAGATGACGACACTTCCCTTAAGATGAACCTTCAGAGTATATAAATTACTAGAGTAAATAAAAGAAAGGAGGGAATTACTAATTTAATGCTCTTCTATCTCTGGGGGAAAAGCCCATGTAATTAACTGTAATGAGATTAAACGAACTTGTTATTAATTTCCCAGTGCTGAGAAACTAACTTTGAGACCATAAGACTGTGTATTAACAGCTTTATCAACATTTGGCTAGCATCCTTCCGTTTTTACACCAGTTTTAAAGGAAAATGATTAACTTTATTGAGTTGCAAAGTCACTTAGAAGTATAAGTAATTGATTCTGGTCCACTTAGATAGAAATGCCATTCCATTTGTAGCTGAAGACTCTAAATGAGTGCAGTCAAAAGCAACAAATGCTACCCGGAATATACAGAAGTATTATAAAATTCTTACCAAAACTTTTTTCCATTACTTCTTTCTGACACATATCTTGAACATTCACTGTACAATTCACAATGAACTCCGGTGCAGAGCAGTCATTATTTAGCTGGAACTCCTCACACTGGTAGCACTGTATTTGCAAACCCAACCCTAGAACAGACAGAATTTTGCTCATAATAATAGCAATTTAAAAAAAACAACCTAACACCACGTGCCAGAAATCTTTCCTCGCGTTGCTGTTGCTCACTATTCAACAGCTCAGCAGACGTAGGGCTTTGACAATAATAACGTAAAAGAAACGAGTCGCCCACTCAGCTGAGGCTACGCCATGAGTGCTTAACACCTGCCGGAGCAGCGGGCTCCTTTCCGCGGGGACTCCGCTGATCAGCCGCTCCGGCCCTGCCTTCCCGACGCGGCGCGGAGGAGGCTGCCGCCAGCAGGCGGCGGGCACCGGCACCAACAACGGATGGGCACGGGCATCGCACCACAGCCTGCCCGGCCCCGGGGCTACCCGCAGCACAGCGGTCTACAACTACCGGCGCTCCAGAGAGAGAGCAACCCACCTAACACTTACGCTGCGGCTCTTACCCGTGCCGACGGGTTTACTTAACTACTAATTAATTACAAATTATTTAATTGCAATTTTGTCATGCACAATTACAGCTGCAGAGCATCCTTCACCTCCCTCCTTTATCAAGCAAAGAAATGCTCCCCAGGAGCCGCTCCTCTCAGTCCTCCGCTGGGCCCCCGCATCGCGGCGATTCATGGACACCAGTCGGAGAGTCCCGGCCCGCGTCTCCCCTCCGCGGACCGACCCTGTTCCTCATGGGACGTGACCGCCAACCCACCGCCCAGGACAGGCGAGAGCGGAGGCCAGCCAGCGCCGGAGACCACGGGCCGGCACTGCCCCACTGCCGGCGAGGGAGAACTCTCCGACCACTGTCAGGACGGCAGGCTCCGCTGCCTGGTTCCCGCTGAGTGCTCGGCGCCGGCTCCGTCGAGGGGCTGTGAAGGGACGAAGCCTCCCCGGGCTGCTGTGACCAACCCCGGCTCTCATTGACCTCTCCGGAGAAGCGGCGCGGAGCCTCTTACCTGGAGCCAGACACAATCCCCAGAAAGTTGCAGTGAGGAGGAAGAGCCGCATCCTCCCGGAGCCGCCACCGCCGGGCTGGCGGGCAGTCGCGAAGGGGCATCAGAAGGAGAGAGGCAGCGAGAGCGCCGTGCACTTGTGCCGCTTCCACGCCGCCTCCGCTGCGGAGAGGCGCCTCGGGAGCAGGCGGCGGAGCCCGCCCGGCTCCCGCCCTGCCCAGCCTCGTGCCGCGCGCGCTCCAGCCTCGCCGGAGTTGAGCACTGAGACTGGAAGAAACTGTAGGAGAAGCGAGAGCTGGGGGCGGCTCCCCCCTCCCTCCCCAGCACCATGTGATGCCGGCGGAGCGGGGCGGGGATCCCCGCCAGCCGCCCCGCACCTTGCCTCACCCAGCGCGCCTCAGCGACAGGGAAAGTTCAGTGAGGGAGAAGACAGCCCCCGCACGTAGCTCGTAGCTCTGCCCGCACCGCCGAGTGCAACTCGGCGTCCAACTCTCACAGTCCCTGCCGCGACCCTCTGCCTAGGGGCGACTCGCTCACCCCTCTGCGTCTGCTGCCCAGGGTCGGCTGCGAGCCACGCGCACCCGTCCCCCTCCTGCAGCTCGAGGCAGCTCCCTCCCTTTTCCCGCCCGCCCGAAGCCCACAGGTGGCTGCAGGCGCGCGGCTGTGAGGGAGTAACAGGCCCGGCCTCGCTCTTCCTCTTCCCCTACCAACATCCCGCCAAGCTCACCTTTCCCGGAGGGAAGGTGCAGCCACACATGTGACACCTGCCCCCCCCCCCCCCCCCCCCCCCAGCTTCGACAGAGACTGTCCCTTCCCTTCTGCTCCCTGAAAACGAATCAAGCGATTTAAAAAAAAAAAAAAAAAAAAAAAAAAAAAAAAAAAAAAGGGGGGCGGGGAGCGAACGGGCGAGGTGGCCGTGTACGTGTCGCTGCGGCGATCCCTTGCCTCCTCCGCGAACACTAACAGGCCGGCACCTCCCTCCCGGCGGCCGGGGTGGGGCGGAGGCTCCGCAGCTGGTGGTCCCGGAGCTGGTTGCGGCTGCCTCGGTCCGGAGCTCGTGGGCGCCTCGGGGCTGGCGAGGTGGGTTGAGCCGCGGCAGCCGTTGGCGGGGAAAGCCGGCTGAAGCGGCGCGAGCGGCCGCAGCCCTCGTTGGAGGACTCCCCGTGGGAGGGCTGGGGTGAGGGGAGACAGGGGAGCTGGGCAGGCCGGGTACTGCGGAGAAGTCTCAGGTCCCGGAACAGCTGTTTTTATTGCCCTGATGTAACCCCGGCCGAGGGGCTGTTATCTCGCCTCCCCCGCTGCCCCCGGACAAAAACATATTTGTCGTTGATCGTTTCACAGGCTGATTTGCAAGGGAGGAGTCTGAATTAAGCTTGAACTGCTGCTTAGTCTCCGTGTCACGATATCTCCAACCGACTGATGGTGTATGGCAGGCCGGCTGAGTTGCACTCATCCTGACCATCTCGGGTGTCACACCAACCCCTTCCAAAAAGCCTTCTGCAGACGTGTTTGCAAGAAAGGTTTTATTTACGAAAGAGGTTTGGAAGAAAATTTCTTAAAAGTCGAAAAAGACAATGCAAGTTTACCGCTGAAGTGACTGAAAATATAACAAATTGCACAAAATATGAACACGGATCATACGATATTTCAAAGATTAACAGGCATGTGCTAAAGAAACTGTAGAGTCTAGAAATATCCCAAATATATCTAGTTTACAGATTGCTGTACAAAAAGCAGTTATAAATACTTCACATCTAGAAAAAATACACAGAACCTTTGAAATAGACTTTACATATAAACAGCCTTTGTAGAAAAAAACAACACTCGATACAGGCCAAGTTCCCTGCTCCTAGATATGTTTGAACTAGTACTGGCTAGCACCAACATCTTTAAGTGTGTCACAAACAGGAGTTGAGTTTCTTTTTTTAAAACACAATTTCAGTGTTTATGCTCTCATCAAGACCAAGTGGGCGCTACAAAAGGTAACACAACAGGGTACATTCATAATATGATAGGAAATGAGTACGGAGGAGCTGGGAGCAGAGAAGCGATGCTACAGTCAGAAGTTGAGGGTGGTTTGTGCAGTTCTCACTCGTACGAGACTCAGTTTGTGTCAGCAGTGAATTGCTTCGACCCTGATCTTTCAAACTATTATGCACAGGATTGATGAAGTCAGCACCAGCAGTTTCAGGCCCTTTAATCTATTCATTTTCTTGCCATGTCAAAAGTCAAACCCCTTTTGAAATAAGACACCTGTTGTGAGGCTGTAATAGCTGAAACGAACATTTCCCTAGAACAGCGGTATGGAATTGCACTAAAAAGTAAAAACAGGTTTTGTAAAAGGGATTCCAAGAAGGTTTGTTACAAACAATTTGGCAGGCTCAGGTTTATGGTAATGCAGCGTTTCTACACACAGTTTTAAGACTAGAACAATTATAAATCTCTTTTAAAAAAATCTAACTTTTCTTGTTAATATTAACATCACTTTCTTTAAGTTAGTAATCTGTCATTACAGGAGCATAGCACCAATTTAATTTTTATTGCTGTCATTTATCCCTACAAATATATTTTCCCAAGATATTTACAACTGTACATATATTCACAAAAGTGCAAAATTAAGACTTTGTAACCATTCGCTGGGTTCAGTGGTGAGCCTCAAGCGTCATTGATGACTGCTGTCCTGCCTTTCTTATTGCTATGTAGTGAAAAGTCAGCACACTGTGCTGCCAGTACAGTGGTCTGGAAGGAGGATTTTCAACAATTACCTCTTCTCCCCTCCTGCCCCCCACTCAGCTTCAGCTCTGTTCCATGGCCATGGCCCACTGGAAAGTGTCTCTAGACATCATTGGAGCCTTGGCTGGCACAAGAGGAGAAGCTATCGTATAGAGAATCACTCAAGGATTCTAAGTTGTCCACGTTGTGCCTACCCGAGCTATTTAAGGAAGCTCCTTCTTTCTTTCCATTTTCTTCCTTTTGTCCTTCAACCTTGTTCAGACAGTTCTTCTCTTTTTCTAGTAAAAGTACATTATTGCTGTTAAATTTATTGAGAGACTCCAGGGAAATTGTAGATAATCTGTTCTGGGAATCTTCTTTTGTTTCTCCAGTTTGCTTCGATTTCTGCAATAAGTGAGGGAAATATTAGAAACACATTTTTTATAAAGTTATCCTACTGCACCCCATTAATTACCATCTTTCCAAAGTTCACAGGGTTAAAGGAAATAGAGTGTTAGGTCCTTAAATGGCTGATATAATTAAAGAGAGCATTAATGTCCATTTTAGGATAAATCATAACTTCAATGATTCTGCTGAGAAAAGTAGGACTCCATTTACCAAACAGTTAAGTGCTATTAATATCTGGAGTAGTGGATCCTGTATCTGGATGTGTTAAGCATCTCTAGTATCTTCACAGCAATTTACATCTTCTCTTTTACCAATACTTTGCAGGGAAATATTTAAATAGTTTTTGGGGGATCAGAGTTTGGAGTCTGTGTAAAAAATGGTGCATAGACATGTTCAGAGAAGAAAACAGCATTTCCCATACATGGAAATAAATGATGCAAATGAAACTTGCTAGAGAATAACCTCACCTGTAAGTTTATTGATTTCCACGGACCCAAACTCTCTCTAACAGACAAGAAAGTAACAAGACAGGAAATTATACTGAACTGGGCCAATCCCAATAGACCAGAATCAATCAGATACTGGCCAGGCCTATTTGGAGAGGTGTTGTAATTCTGCAGGAACACCGGACAGTGCATTAGCACATTATATTAAAAACGCACAGTAGGATTATACAGGAGTAATTTTATCCCTTTGTTAGCTACAGGTATTTTCAATCAGAGATCTGACCAAGGAATAGTTAGGGAACTGCGTGGGGAGCAGACCTGCCGTTCATACACGGGGCATTTCAAAATCTGTGTAACTAACTCTTTTTACAGATAACATTATCACAGAAATATGAGATAACATTCAACACTCAACACTCTCTCAGAGGTAAGACACAGGAGTTCTGAGATACGCTGTCAGAGCACAAGCCATTCCTCATTTTTGGTATTACCATCAGATAGCGAAGACTGAACCAGTAAATGACTGTCAATCCAAGACATTAATATTTTGCTTGGGATAGAAAATGAAATTGTATTTTAAGCAGACTGAAAATAGAGCATGGCCAGATGTATGGATGATGTAGGTCATTACACATGCAGTTGTACAGGGTCATTAGATTTTTTTTAAGAATTCAGGTTTTGAGTCAGTCAAATGTTGTTCATGCTGTGCTGCTCATCCTTGGAGATCTTGGGCGAGAGGAAGACAAATTGTTACATAGTTTGATTGCTTGTTTTTATGGCTAGTTAGATAAAAATCGAAATGCCAGTCCAATGACTGCGTATGCTGTGATCCTGTCATGTTTCATAAGCTGACAATGGCCTGGCTTAGCTTCATATTTTAATCAAATGTTTCAAACAAACTTAGGCAAAGCAAAAGGAGATGCTAAAGTCTTAGCAAATGAAAATGTTCTGTTTGGTTCATTAATTTCAGTCTAAAAGGTGAAAATGTTCAGTTTGGTTCATTAATTAATCTTCAGTCTAAAAGGTTTTAGGGGATGTTATGTTAGATTCTGATTTTAGATGGCAGCTAAAACTAAGGTCTTCAATATCTGTGGTGTTATCTGAAATAGAGGAATATAACACAAAATTAGGACCCTTCTATAGAAATTCCACAGTTTCAGCTTAAAATGTTTTTTCCTTTGCCCCCATTTAAAATATTATACACTATTAGCAAAAGGGTTGTTTTGCTTCTATGTAGGCCTCATGAGAAAATTCACAGGCATGGCATCAATAATACACATATTTGCACTTTCTGCTCTCTGGAGTAACAAACCTAAAATACTTTATTATATGACAAACTAAATGAGTTCTCTTTGTGTGTATTTTTCCCACTTCACAGTTTCTCTTTAGATAAATTTAATGTGGCTACTTATCACAGACTTGGGTCTGCCAGAAGTCAATATTGGTGTTAGTAAGGTCTATGGTAAAACTTCTTTTGATTCCAGTTTCAACTCTTGGGTAGGAGTGGCAGGGACTCCTGGAGTATTTGTTGCACAGAGCAGTCCAGATGAAGAATCATGGTAGGAGTAGGATCTTAGGTTGAACGATACATTTTAACCACAGGAAGGACTGCAGTGGGTTCAGTGCTATATTCTGCATGTATGTAGTATCAATCATTTATTATACCCTACAAGCACAACCTAGGCTACAATCCTTCTTTCCACCCTATTTCCTCTTTTAATGTAAGGCTAGCACAGATCAAAAATATTCTCTACAAATTTTAAGCATAAGTGAACTGAAGCGAAACCATCAGTGAAACCCACTGACTAAAGACATGTGGAGTAGTGAACTGTACATCCACAATACATCAGAAATAAAATATAAACCTGATTCTGAATGTTGTATCAAAATTTATTACTGAAATAGGATTCTGAAGTAAGTTATGGCCAATTTTTGGACATACTGTTCTCCTATTTTAGATGTTTTAATGCCTAGTTACATCCTTCTGTAAAATAAATCTTTTCCCTTCTTTAGCACATTACTGCAATAGTAAACAAGTATGGAAAGGAAATGCTCTTTAGCACATTACTGCAATAGTAAACAAGTATGGAAAGGAAATGCTCATGGTTGTGGGAAGTAATACTTAAGGTGTTTTCATGTGATGCAGGTATATGCTATGTCTACAATACACTGTTTCAGGCTAAGTGTTGCTCATTTTATAATCAGATAAGAATGTGGGGTCATCTGGATGGCACTTCTGGTAGGAAATATTCTAGACATATAATATGTGCTATCAGATGTACAATACATACAATATGATCCTACACCACAATTTTATTAGTACAGCTGCACTTAAGTCTGTTTTCTGTTAAATAATATATGGAATAAAAGTATATTTGCAGTGAGAAAGTTAAAATATGACAGTCTAGTCCTTGGCTTTTAGAAGGAAACTCATTCATAGCCTGAGCTCCATGAACAAAAAATAAAGAAAACTTTAAGCAGAGATCTTAATATAAGAATCTGCATAATCAATAAATCACTTTCTCTCACAGTAACAAAACTATGTACAGTCCTTGAAAAGTCACTGATCATTTCTTTATGTGCCAGAAAAAATGCTACCCCCCAAGTACTTTAAGAGGGTCTTCCCTAGTCACTACAGATACAATCAAAAAACAATTACCAAACAGTATTTATTTAGAATTGTCCTTAATTAAGTTTCTTATTTTTCATGTCAGTCACAACAGCTGCTGGATATTTTGCAAAAGGCAAAACCAAAGCGACCTATTATTTGAATTTGTTTGATAAATTGTGTGCATCTTCAGTTTTGGCCACATAGATTTGTTACTGACTTCAGCAATCACAGATATAACAAAGAACAAGGGTTAGCCCAAAGACATTAGCAGTGTGCATTTTAAAGTAATTAATTCATTAATGCATTTGAGAGTCACACTAATGTGCATCAGTAGCTTTTCCTGAAGACAGGATCATTTGGCAGTAGATCAGATGTGTTATGTATCCATGAGAACTGGGTGAGATTTGGTAGCATTGTAGAAAGCACCGAACCTCTAAATCACGGGTTCCAGTCAAATCTTTCCTGTAGTAGACGTGACTCTCTGCATAATGAACAGGTGGATTCATCACCATAGGAAAAAAAGGGACTTGGTGGGTGATGTTTTCCAGTGTTGAAAGAAGAGCTAAGATGGGACCAATATTACGTGCTTGCTCTCAGACAGGGTTCTTCTCAGAAGTAATGCTTAAAGCCATTTCAGCCTGAAGGCGTTGACTTTGTGGCTGACTATTCTGCATCTGTTCTGTGAATAAATGAAGTGCCTGCTGCATTTGGTGTGGTCATTATTTGTTTTCCTAAGTACTATCTGAGGAGAAAAGATAAAAACAGATAGAGTTTGATCTAAGAAAAAAGAAAAGAAAAAAAGAGGGAGAGAGGAAAAGGAAAAAAAAAGGTTCAGTGTAGAAAAGGACTGATTTTCACAGTGCCTCTAAAAACACTGGCCTATCATCTTAAAGCAGATCAAGAGATAGCTTGTTTTACTTATACTAACTATATTTTGTATAGAAAATCTGCCTTAGGGTATGGGGAGCATTTGTTCTACTCTGTGTAAGTGGACAACTTCCCACCACTGGAGCTTCTTAGTCAGTATGGGGTGTTTTATGCCACCTGAGAGCAGTGGCTACATGTCAGAAGATGAGAAACTCAATCTGACACAATACAGACATTCATCACAAGTCACATCACTTTGAAATAAACTCATGAGTCATGAATCAGAATAATGTTTCCTTGCTGGCAACATCCTAAAGGGAATAACTAAAACCCATTAGTGATATAATAAAAGCTGGCATGTCACTTCAAGCACAGCAAATTAGGAAAACAAAACTAGCCTGCAGTTATACTGATACATTATAAATAGGTGTTATTTCTACATTAATACATCAAATGGGATTTTTTTTTTAAACTTTCAAAATGAGAGGTTACATGTGGGTAGAATGCATTTTCAGTACTGTGTGATCAAGGAGCAGTCACAACTGCAGCTGTTTGGAATGGCACAAAGACTCTGCAGATCTAATAGGAAGGAGCAGGGAAGGATGGGCCAGTTGATAGGTACAAAGGACCCCACAGCTGGCGTGCAGAAAGGAGTGCAACAGCAAGCCCCTTTCTTCTCTATGCTAACATGCAGGAACTATGGTTGTCTGGAGGTCAGGCTAGGCTGGTAAGGCATGCCAGAGCCCAGAATTAGCAATGAACCATTCTGTAGGATAAATGTATTTTCCAGCTGTCTAAGTTTAGTTAACCAGCACTTTAAAGGGCTCAGAATCAGTTACACACAAGAATAAAATGAACTTTATTTATGTCTCTCATGCACTGGGCAATTTAGTTTTTAGATTAACACAAAAGCAAGAAGGGCTTTGCTTCAAGTGAAGTATAACTGCAAAACACTATTGGGTAAAAACAACTAAATTGCTATGAGAATTAAATATAGATCAACAAAATCAATACTTAATTGTGTAACTCAAGGTTTTTCATTTCAGATCTGATCTCTAATAGGAGATACAAAATATGTTCACTTTTTGTTCTTAGTTATTATTTAAAACTTTATTGTGAAAGAAAACAGTTTCCTACATTTTTACAATCTAAAATATTGTTACTCACTTTGTCTGCATATGTTCAGGGTAAACTTGATCTCGCAATGACACTGCTTCTTATTTTAAATTAAGAGTCTGACCAATTCAGATTTCCTCCAGTCCTAGCATTGCTTTGCACTTATGACATAAAGGGTCTAAGTGGGATATGCAGCTGCAGCATTACATGGGTTGCTCATACATAACCTGTTTAGTAGGACATTTAATATATGTTCACATCTTCTCATAAAACAGATGCACAGAGATACAGAGCTGTATGCTGATCAGAGATGTACTGGTGTGATCAGAAGCACTTTCTCACTGCATTCAGTGGTGTTACATGACCTGGTTGCTGTAGAAAGGTGCAATGTGAAAAGGGTTGGTCTTGATCTCCTGGGTAGTAGCTTTCTATTAACTAGCCAGGAGAGAATGCAATGGTAGACTGTGGAAAACGAACAACCCCCAGATCTCGTTTAACATCAGGTGGATATTACCTTGCCAGGTAACACTCTGCAGTGAAAATAGTTGTACAGTCACTTTCAGGGAACTACAAAGGTAAAAGCTGTGACTGCATGACCTCTTCTGTACTACAGCTGAGCTAAAAATGTGATGTTTGAACTTCTTTCTCCTTAAAGCATAACCTTAAATAATAAGCTAAGCCTTGTTCTCCCTTGTATACTGTCAGAAGCTTTCATCTATTTTCTGGCATGACAGTAAAATAATTTTTGAAATAATGAACCGCTTTTCTTTTTTCTACTTGAGCAGAAACAGCACTATTATTTTGCTGTAGCAGACAGAGACATTCTCAAAGACACACCCTCAGAAGTTCAACCTAAACAATAAGTGCCAGTTTCACTTCTTGGGGAAAAAAAATAGATTTGATATGAAGCATATTTAAGTTCATTAGTCTGTTCAGCAGTGTCTAGGAAAGCCATATATACATAGGTGCATATCTGGCATTATGGTGCATGTAACAACGAGAACAGAACCAACGCTTTTCCACTGTCTTTTAAGAGCGCAACAACCTACAAATCTATTTTAGTATCACAAGAACAGTGTTTCTGATGATCCTAAATTGCAAGTAAATTACCTTAGAGGAAATAAAGCTGATTAGCATGAACTGTATGTGATTCATAACTGCAGATCTGGACAAAACACCTATTACTTAATGAATGGGTGACTGAGGAGCTGAGACCTACAGAGTTTGAATTCTTGCATGGTCCAGGAGATACAAGCTAGTTTAGTGAATTGAACCTTAGGCTTTCAAAAGCATCATTTCCATAGAATGATGAGATGACTAGGTACATTCAGCATTTGAATGCCAAAGATATCATCCTCGTAATTTACAAACTATATGAATATTTTAGTGATATGGCAAGACTTCTTGACCTGATTAGGTATATACCAACCCTCTTTGAACTTCTGCATAGTTTAAGTAGCAAGGGTTTTCAGCTCCCGGTTTCAAGGTTGGGTAAATCAAGATTTTTTTACCTTCTGTTCTGTTACAAACCGAATGACACAAATGTGGTTGTTTTCTCACAGTGCCTCAGAACGGCCACGGGCTGTATCAGCTGTGCATGGACAAAACTTACTTTAAATGGAATAAGAAAATACAAGTCTAGGTGGCATTACCTTGGAAAATAGTCACATTGTGGGTGCTCAGTCAAGTGTGCTGAAGGGATATATTAAAAAGAAAAGCCACTGAACACCAGTACTTTATGCAGAAGGTGAAGCAGGGCCTCACTCTCTTTACATTGGTGGAATCACCAATTTTGCTTCTCACAAAGGGAATCTATACACTAAAAGCAATGCTTACTGCAATCAGAAGCTCCTCAAAAGGCATTAAGGAAGAAGTATCCATAGTAAGAAAGGAAGCCATTGCTCAGATTTTGGAACCTGATAGACTGAAAATGAACAAGACACGCATAGCATACACTTTACTTTTCAGAGATCCTTTTAGCTTAACTTGTAGAGAGAATTAAATGACAAAATTGTTCTGATTTCTAGTGATGGAAAAAAAATCTTAGTGGGAAAAAAAAATCATACTGAAAGATAAGACTACTGACAAAGTTACTGAACTCAACCATTTGAAGTTCTGCACTATTCCTTGACAGAACTGTGTTAAGGATTGAGTTGCCAGTGATAACCTTCTGAATGCTACTGGAACTATGCAGTCTTAAGTTCCTTCATCATTTCAGTCTTCATGAGACTGTATTAGCCACTCAGCATTTAAGTATACAGAGGTTTGTCCTGCTGAATGGAAGCAGTTGTCCATACCTTGATGAAAGTATGGCTGATTGTTTCAATAAAGGGACTCCATAAAAAGGGGACTACAATTTTATTCTAGATTGGAGGTTTGCAGGATTCTGTATTTTTTTTTAAACTGAGACACTTACTCAGAACTGAACCAAGAAGGGGAAAAAGTATATTTCAAGAAATACTCTTTATATCTAACAGAAAATGCCCTTCTGAAAGGGAAAGATTCTGTCCCACATTTGATTGTAGCAAGAAACTCCTCTCAAACTCATTAAATGTAGGGTTGTACTCATACAAACTATAATCTCATGGACATTTTCAGTAATAGAGGTAATTTTTCTGTCTGGCTGAACTATTCTCAGACTGCTGTTCCTGAGTATTAGATGTGTTCTTACACATCTTCCACCTTTTGCTTTTTTGAACAAGACTACTTATTTTGGTAATTGCAAAGACACCTATCCTCTCACTATCTAGTGATGTCTGAGCTCCTGGTCTGTAACGTCTAAGTCAGTCACCCAGCATACTGATGGAAAACAGAATTGCCCTTTGAGACTGTATCACAAATGGTAATTGGTACTAGGTAATGTTTTTCCCCCACTAGTAATCCTCTTTTGTGTACTGGATTGGATTAACTTTGAGTTAGCTTGTGCCTATCCAAGGTACATCAGCTGATGTAAAGGCAAAAAGACAGAAGCAGCAGATGGAGAAGGTGAAATACTACATCGCAGCACCAAGAGCAAATCAGCAGTAAGAAGAAACTATGCAGAAATAATCTCTCTGCTATGAAAACTGGCTTGTTATATGAACTAAGAGGGCTGCACTGTCTGCAGAGGAGTTCAGAGAGTATGAATACCCTGATGAAGCCACATTTCTGAGTTCCATTGTCCAGCTCTGGACTCAGTTCAAGAGAGACAAGGAACTGCTGGAAAGGGTCCAGTGGAGGGCTATGAAGATGGTGAGGAGACTGGGGCATCTGCCTCATGAGGAAAGGCTGAGACACCTGGAGAAGGCTGAGAGGGGATCTTATCAATACTTAAAGACTGTGTGTCAAGAGGATGGGGCCAGACTCTTTTCAGTGGCGCCCAGTGATAGGACAAGGGGCAATGGGCACAATCTAGAACACTGGAAGTTCTATCTGAACATGAGGGAAAACTTCTTTGAGAGTGACACGAGAACTGGAACAGGCTGCCCCAAAAGGTTGTGGAATCTTAAAACCTGCCTGGATATGTTTCCTGTACAGCCTGCTCTAGGTGAATCTGCTTTAACAGGGAAGTTGGGCTAGATGATCTCCAGGGGTTGATTCCCACCCCTACCATTTTGTGACTCTGTCCTTACAAGTTTTACAGATGATTCATAGAGGTCAATTAAACAAAGGAGTAAGTGCCACAGCAAATAGTTTCCTCATTCTTAGCCTTTGAGAAGGACAGTTGGGAAGAAATAAATAATCTTTCCAGATCCATCAGTCCATCCATCTCTGCATGACTGCACATGTAGCTGCCTTGGAGGGAGCCTCCATGTTCCTATGCACAGTGCACACATGTCAGAAGGATGCCTTTCCCAAGCTCTCACCAAGCAGAAATAGAAAGGTGATAATTTTCACATTTGGAGCAGTATCTTCTTTATTCTTAAAAACAATCTGGATTAGCATGCTTAAACTTCACCCCAACAAAATGGTTTATTTTAGAAGCCTGAAGTCTTTTACACTCCAGATTTTAGGCAACTCTCTACATCAGAGTTTGTTTACCTCTAATGAATCTAACCAAAACCCATTGCCCTTTAAGTGTGCCCACCTCTAAAAGGATCTGGATACCACCTTCCCTCAGTGAGGGCTGCAGGCTGTGTCCTGGCACTTACGCCACACGTTGCACTGCTGAGTGCTCCTGGAGGCAGCAGAACAATAGGCTGTAGCCTGGGCTGCCTCCTCAGTAAACCTGTTGCAGCCTAAACAATGTGCTTATCTTTTTCTGACCCTTTGCAGAGAGACTACAAATGTTCCTTTGTAATCAGAGAAAACCGGGACAGGACTGATGCAAATACTGATGCTGGTTACATGACTGCTCTTGCCACCTCTTCAGATGACATTGCAATCATCACAACTTTTACTACTGATTCAAGCAAAGCAGGAATTGCAGAATGGAAGCCTACATTTATCTACCACCAAATCCTATGTAACATGCACTTTCTAAATTCATGAAAACAATTTATCAGTGCTGTAGGGCAGAAAACTTTGAGGGAGAGAGGCACAACATGCACAAAAATCTGAGCAATTATTTCAGATATAGACTGCAGAACTAAACTAAAGGATAAATTCTCTCTTGCAATTTTTAGTTCATTTCAGTACACCGAGTTGTATCAATAAAGAGCCCATTGTATAAGTCAGCTAGAAAATAAATGCTATGAAGGATGTTCCATTTTATGTTGTTTGATTAGTCTTGGTGGTTAAACCACATGGGGACAGTAATCAAGGTTTCTCTGCTGTGGTTCTGTAACAACTGGAAAACACTGTTGGCTCATGTCCTGTCTCATGATGGGATATTAACCTAAAATCTAATTAATCTATGAATGAATTATGGTTCTAGAAACACACTATATTATAATCAATTTTGAGTGAGTTCCTAACAGAAGATAAGATGAAGAAAAAGCTGTAAAATTACCAGAGGTTGATAAATTCTGTTTACTATGACTGATGATTTTTATGGAGGATAATTTTACAATCCATCAAACTGTTGTCATTTCAAGAATCACACTGCCAAACATATGCAGTAAATTAATTTTTAAATTTACATATTTATTAAAAATCTTATTGAAACCAGCAGGAAGTAAGCTGTGTTTGAATAATAAAATAACTTGTTATTCTAGTGGAAAGAAAACAAAAAAACACCCAACCAACCTTCTATTAAGATGATTCTATAGTAAGGAAATAATTATAAACAGCTACATGAATTCATTAACCAAACAACGTATTAAATAGCCATCCCAAAATTAATCAAGAATTAAAAAAAAACTAGTGGAAGAGAATCAAGTAAAAAATGTAATTTAAAAGCTAAGAAATTCATGGCCTAGTTTCAGATGTGCTTGAGGACACGTGTATTAAGTCAGGCCCATTGGCAGGAGTTCCCAGATTCCCCGTGAAAGCATGGGGAGCTGCAGGTGTCTGCCTGCGTGGCTGCACCACTCAGGGTGCTGAAGAGGAAAGGAATGTGCCCGGTGTGAGGTGCTGATGGCTCAGGAAATCGTTCTGTGACCCAAGCCTATGTTTATTCTTGCAGAACAGTAGTCCACTGTAAGAAGGCATTATGGCTGCACCCTGGGTGTCTCCTGCTGAACGCTAAACAAGAACCATAGAAACATTTGCTGAACAAGGGAATAAACAGAGACAACAATGGAGCAAGGACCATGGCACATGGTACTATATGGCATAACTTACAAGGAAAGCAAGAAGTAAACTTACAAGGAAAGCAAGAAGTACTTCCCCATCATTTATACAAGGAAGGGTGAAGAAGAGTGTCAAAATAGTGAACTGGGAAGCATGGTAAGGCACCTCAGAGACCAGCCAAGCAGAGCTCTTGGCTGTGTATGCTTTCAAGGCCTCATTTCAGTGTTTCCCATCAGTTATGTTACAAAGATTTTCTGCTTCATCTTTGATGTATTACTTCACTGCAGTGATTCCTGTGCTGTCCATATCCCACAGACAGGTTCCTGGCATCCAAACAGCACTGAAGCTAGGTCTTAGATGCCCTTTGTTTCCTTCCCTAGCCTCACCTCCATAATTGCTGCAGTTTTCTTTGACCACTACCACTGTCAGGATTATTCATTCACACCTTTAAATACCGACTTTGTGTATACAAAACACATCAGCCCTCCTGCCTGCATCCATCTGGAGCAGGACTTGTGGAATGATAACAACTGTGCTTCCTGGCTCAGTCTCTCACTTGTCTCATGAGAAAGTGGGGTCAAGGAACAGGCCTCCTCATTTGATTTATGGATTATGGAGCACCATACTCCATATGGAGTATGTTCAAATACTGCAGTATGCCTGGTAGCTGAGAGAATCCATGTTGTTTGTGGTGTCCACCACCAGTACCAAGAGAAAGCACTGTGCTTGTGGTGACACCACCAAGAACAGACACAGGCTAAGATTAGATTTAATAATGTAACGAGCAGACCAAAATATATGTTGAAAAAATATATGTTAAAAAATATAGAGTGTAACTAATCTAATGGTTACCAGACAACTCAAAGAAGTAATTCTGGGCTGTGACTCAGTAACTCTGTGGATTACTCCAAAAGGAGGTGAAAGTGCTGCCATAAATGCAGACTGCAGATGACATTCCTTTGCCCAGCTCTAAAGGATGATCAAAACCAAATATTGTAAAAGTTAAACAGAGTAATGCTGGACATGCAGATGGAAATTCCTACAACCAGGATATTTATGACATTTATTCAAATTGTGTCCTCACAAAATTAAAGCAGTGATGTATATTTTGATTAAGACACATATCATCTGGCTGCAATTCAAGGGGAATCTTAGTTAATTTATGGGCTTAGATTTGTTTGTCTTCTCTTTTAGACACAACTACATCTGTTTCTGGTCATGAAAAACTCTGTTCTACTTTGTGCTTCAGCCAGGCATACAAAATGCCTCTCACTTGCATCAGGTAGAAGGTATCAGTGGTTGCAATTTCTCTGTGAGGGCCACAGCCTTGAAACAGAAGGGAGGCAAGGACGGGTGTGCTGGATAACCTTTGCCTTCACTGAATACCAGCAAGGTTCAGGTTATGCAGCTAATAGGATCTAAAAGGCTGGTAAACATTTGTGCTGAGTTCACCCTGGCTATAAAAGTCTACTCTTAGAATCTGAGGTGGTATTGTGACAAAGCTTTGGAGACTTTTTCAGAGAAAGGAAGCACAGTGAAAATATATACTGGGAACTCCAGTTCTGTGGGGTCTTACCCCCTACGTGGCTGTGAGAAAATCTTTGTTGGTAATGATCAAAGAAGGAAGTAAGTGTGAGGAGCCAGGACAGACTACTGTTCCTACAGTGGGCTTCCTGCAGTGACAGAATAATGCAGTATTTTTTTGTATTGATCTTGCTACAATAAATAAAGAAATGTGTACAGCCACATGAATGGATTTGTTGGACAAATGCTTTAGAAGACTTATTGAATTTACCAATAAAGAAGTGTTACTGCAGTATTAACACTGTGTACTGTTGTGAGATACTGCTAATAAAGAACATGTTTCTATGCCTAAAATGCAGATTATAATATTGTTAATATAATAGACCACTAGGAGGACTAAAATACAACTGGAATTCATGCAGACACACTATAGAGCTAATATGAATTCATTTTTTGAATGATCAAAGATGATACAAATAGGAAATCTGGATAAAAACACAGAATAGAGCAGTTCCCACACCCTGCTAGTGGATGGATAATTTGAAAGGTGTGGCTGAAAATGAATGGACATTTGATATTTACTGGAATATTTTTAAAAAATCTTTAAAATGTTGATTTCTCATCAGCTATTTTAGATTATTCAGGATTCCAATATTTGTAAGAATGGAATAAAAACTTCCTCTGTGTGCAGACACTGTTAAGAGCCCTGTAAGGGCAGCAGGAGTGCTAAAGGTGGTACAGGTCTGCTCATGCAAAACTCTGAAGGATCAGGATGTGAGTTTGCTTCTGACACTCTGAAAATTCCTCAGCAGAGAGGTGATGTGTTTGTGGTTCACCCTTGTAATGCAAGATCCCATCTTGAATAAGCATGCTTGATGAGAATATTAGCTGATAATGACTATTTGCTTAGCACTGCTATGGGACCTTCAAAGCCCTCAAAGCAGCCTGCCAACAGGACTGGATTAAATTCTAAATGCAGCTGAAGGGTATTATTTATATGCTTTATTTAAAAATGGGGAATTTAATAGCAAGAGAGGTTTAGCAATTTGGACAGTCAGCCAGAACATCATGCTGATCTCCACAGTCCTGCATTCTTAACTGGTAAGCTTTTTCTCACTATTTGAAAATTTAATTTTTCTTTCCAGGCAAAAAACTCTCCATGGAAAGAAAGAAGCCTACATCGCTCTCACTAGAGAGCATCTGAAATGCTCTTCAACTTACAGGACCTGGCATTTTATCCAGTGTATGTGGTACTTAATCAAATGTTTTGCACTGACTTCAGTAGACTTTGGATCAGACTCTTGATGCATTAGAGAGATAAATTATTTAACTTACTGAGTTCCCCTAGAAACAAAATATTGAGCTGCAAACAAAGCTAACAAACACCAAATGGGATACCATCTGCTGCAATGAACAGAACATGACCAGTTTCTCCCATGCTTGAGATTCTTCCAAAATACAATCTGAAATAGGTTTGTTAAACTCCCAACTGTCTCACAAAATTGGCTTAGCACAGGTTAGCAAATGCTAATGCCACCAGTAACAGCAAGACAGACTCTGATGTATCAGTTGGAGTTGTCTATGATTTGTTTTTTGTTGGACTGCCCTTTGTAAAAGCTTATGGGGTTTCTGCTATCCAGAGCCTATGGAGTCTGTGGAAAAGTTTTTGTTCATGTCCTGGGTCCTATGGTCTGGGGAGAGAGTAGCTTCTGCCCCTTAGTAAATCTGAATGGGAATTACTTCTATAACATATTCATTAATCTGGAGTCTTCTATTCTTTCACATCCAGACTCCATGCCCTGCAACCTTCTGAAGGAACAGGATATGGCGGCAAAAGAAGCTCACTCTCTCACAGGACTGGCAGGAGATACCTGAAATTCCAACTGCAGAACATTCTCTACGTAGCATTGACGTTTTTGGCTGTGGCGGAGAGCATGTGGGTTCCCAAACACTTTCACAGGGACAGAAGGACACTGCTGAGCTAAATGCGGTGCATATGATGCTAGTGGGTGCCATTTACATTAGCCCCCTTTCCATGTGAGAAACCTACTAACTGGGCAAGTAGTTTATATGTAACAAAGAAAAATCCCCAACATTATTTGCCTTGCAGAACAAGGTAAGATAAATATCTTTATATGTAGATGTCCTACATACCCAGATACTTTAGTTTCTAGTGTCACCACTACAAGTGAGGAAACTACCATGAGCAAACAGAATCTCCAGACTATTCAGTCATTAGCGGTTAATCAGAAAGGCTGCAGCTCTCTATACTATGAAGCTTTTTTAGACAGTGACTGCTGTTCCTCGGCTTGCTCCGCTGCCTCTGTTTTGATCACTGTGCTACTAATGGTGTCAAAATACAGATTCCATGTTTTTACAATGGATTTTACTTCTAGAAATGTTATTTCATAGATGTCGAACTCTCTGGTACCCTGGGTTACAGGGGTTCTCAGAATATGAAAAGAAAGGATGATGTTCCAGTAATAATAAAAACATTCTGTAAAAATTACACATATTAAACCTTTAGTATTTACCAGTTCAAACACTAATTATATGGAAAATGCAATAAAGAAATGGGTTAAAAAACACAAAGACCTTCATTATGGTATTATGGAGCACCTCTCCTGTGAGGACAGACCGAGAGAGTTGGGGCTGTTCAGTCTGGAGAAGAGAAGGCTCCAAGGTGATCTAATTGAGGCCTTCCAGTATCTGAAGGGGGCCTACAAGAAGGCTGGGGAGGGACTTCTCTGGATATCAGGTAGTGATAGGACTAGGGGGAATGGAATGAAGCTGGAGGTGGGGAGATTCAGGCTGGACGTGAGGAGGAAGTTCTTCCCCATGAGAGTGGTGAAGCCCTGGAATGGGTTATCCAGGGAGGTGGTTGAGGCCCCGTCCCTGGAGGTGTTTAAGAGCAGGCTGGATGAGGCTCTGGCCAGCCTGATCTAGTGTGGGGTGTCCCTGACCATGGCAGGGTGGTTGGAACTAGATGATCCTTGTGGTCCCTTCCAATCCTGACTGATACTATGATTACCTTAACTGTAATGTTGTAGAACCAGATTAAAAAAAACAGTATTTCACCTTCCTTTAACTTAACTTAACTTAAGGACACTGCCCACAGAGTGTATGTACAGAAGCAGGATGCTACAGACCAAAATTCTGCCAGACAGAGGTAGAAATCTAAACAAATTTTCAAGTACCTATTTAAAACCATGATTATCACAGGATCCAGTTACATGAATCTGTCAGAGACATCAGCAAGAGCTGCAGATTTCTAGCACTTTTGAAAACTGGGCAGCTGAAGTGTCCAAATATGAATTTAGGCACAGCCATTAGGAAATGAAGCTTGAAAAAAGCTGGCCTGTATTTTAACTTGATTGGGGGCCACGAACAACACTCTCTAGTTAGGCTATGCAGGGTAAAATCATTCTTGCAACAGCAGTCAGGAAGTGTGTGCTGGCTGCTTAGCTACTTCTGTTCCTTGGTTTCAGGCATGGTCTGAAAAACTCTTACATTCGAAATCTGCTTTGCACCTTAGTCCATGTGTTACCAACAGTTATCCCACTCCAGTAACTTTTCTGTGGATACAATGTCTTGGTAAAATTTAGATGCTCCTGTTATAAGAAATACCACCGCATGGTTAACATTTTAATTTCCTACTGTTCAGCAATATAATATATTCATATTTAATTCTTCATTCCCACCCACTTCTGCTCTACTCTTCATCCACCCAAATCCATCTGAGGTCTTGTTTCACAGTGTGCTTTGCTGAGCATTCAATAGCCCATAGGATATCTGCATATGTAATAGGATGGCAGAAAAAGCACTTTTAAATGTTTGGCAATGATTCAGACAGTTCTTCAAATAATCACTTGGGGTTTTATTTGCTGAGAATAACACTAGAGTAGTTAAGGGAAGTTCTTAAGGTCTACAGCTTTTTATAGTGTGTAAAAGTTTTAGTGACCTCTATTAATGATCAGGCAAAGAATGGAGTAATCCTGAGAAGGCAGCACTAATGGGAGAGGAACTATCAGGATGTGCCTCAGTCACTGAAGGGCAGTTCAGGCTGGGAAGATTCTGCCATGTGCTGTGCAAACTTATATCACTCTTCTTGGCCTTTGTGAAAGAGAATTAGACATCTTACAAACCTCCCAAAGTTCCCCATGGCATTGCTCATAAGTCTGCTAAACCCATCATTTGTCTCACCTGCCACACACAAGTATTACTTTCCATTAAAATAATATGGATGCTGCACAAGGTATGGAATTCATATACCAGGGCATAAAAATAAAGTAAGAAATAAAATATTTCACTTTAGGACTTGCTATAGAGTGTTTGAGTTCACACAAAAAATAATAAATAGTATTATTTAACATTTTCCTTGACGATTTAGACAATTTGTGTGTCGTATTGCACAAAATCCAGTACAACGTCTCATTTGAGTAACAGGTGAACCACTCTGGGGAGATGAAAACAGCTTGTGAAAAAAAACTATAAACACCTGCAAATTATGTTAATATGATTTTTGCTGCTGTTTAACATACACACTCTTTTCAAAGAATATGTTATTCAGGATGTTATTGCCTGTATATAGATGAAAAGGAAAAGCCTCCTCCTCAGTGTGCTACCAGAGTTCCTGCTACCATCACCACTGTAACTTATTCCTCATGTATTCTGCTCAGAATGGAGCTCTCGTATAAAAGATCAGCCATTTCCTACCCGTCCTTGCATGATGTTTGAGTGCTTTATGCAAAACATATCACTGTTATAGATGGGGAAGGCAAGTTTCAGCTGGAAAAACAATTCACAAAAATATTACAGCATTATTCATCTCATTTAACTCTGCTAATCAAATGCTCTTCTTGGAGTAAAAATATTTTCCAGCCTCAGAAAACAAACAGCTCACTGAATACCTCTCTGCCCTACTGCTCCTATCTTGATTGAATCAATCCAATGTTTACTGTATCCAATTTATTTTTTAGCCTTTTCTTTTATTACTAATATAATTTCTACCATTACGACACTTACCCTATCGCACAAGCTTACTAATATTTATCACTTGTTGCTGCTAATGTGCCCTGAATTCCATTTTGATCTACAGTATTATTAAAATATTCCAATTCAACACAGAGAAAAATGAAACCTAAAGCTTTCTTTCCAAAGATGAAGGACCGAAGAGCTTCCAGTTACAAATGGCAGAAATGTTAGTGCACTTTGGGGCATGCTGCAAATCACAGCAGTTCCACCTGTCAAACCTGTGAAAACCAGCTCAGAACATTTTTCTCTCAGGGAAATTACTAGCAAATGACACTTTTACTCAATATGTACTTTTGGTTCTTATTAGGCTAAAGGATCTACCTACTTAAATCTGAGAGCCAGGGCCTATTAAATCCTTATGTAATCTTCAGTTATACAGGAAAATACCCATGATAGTGCTCAAGGTGTATCTGCAAGGCACAGCACAGTGTGATGCAAGGTATCAGTGAGCAAACTGGGTGAGCTGCGATCAAATGCAATGGGGTCTCATCCACACTCTGCTTACTTCAGCTACTCAGCCCTGCTGAGAGATGGCCTGGAGTAACCAGGCCATAAGGAGCTGTGCTAGCTCTGTGCCCAAGCAGGCTCACTGTAAATTAGCTCTGTACAGTTCTGCATTGCTCTGGGCACTTGTACACGAGCGCTTTTGCACCATTCCTCCAGGGACTACAGCAAACAAGCTGCAGGACTTTTTGCGACATCTGGGCCAATGTGTAAAGTGGCTATGCAGCTGAAAAGACAAGGTTCTCACTGTAATTTGAAATTACTTGCTGAGATGGTGGGATATGGGGTTTCTGCTCCAGTGATCAATTTTTTTTCACTGAAAAAAGGCAAAGTTCTTCCCTCCTTACAGTGCCAAAGGGGTTATATTCAGTAAGCACATCATTCCACCTGTGGCCACAGGACAGCTCAGCATGTTGCCTTAAATCAGGCAAGCCCACACATTTGCATCTGGCACTCCACAAACCCCACAGGCACACTTTACTGGGTGCTGTGAGTTATTTGGGGATTTAGTGTTAAATGACATAGGCACTAGAACTGCACCTACATGCCAGTAACGCTTCAAGTCCTTCACTTCCCTCCCATAGCTACAGCTTTTCACTTCCTCCGCGTCTTCTCTCAGACTCACATCCAAACTATTCTCCTGTTAGCCTTGCACACCATGTGTTTTAAATGCCACACAGCCTGCTGTACCATGCCAAAAACTTTCTATCCCCCACCAATATCCAAATATTCTTTTAAAACTCTGTGCTTAAAGATATTTGAATTAAAATGTTGACGCCTACCCGTTGCCATAAATACACTAACCAAACATAAAATAGAGAGCTGAAGGGCTAGTTGCAACGGGATTTGGTGGCACAGCACTAACACTACTGAGTCCATTATTGATAGAAGCAGAACTGTATCAGCAGATAACAGCTTCCTCTTCTTCTTTTTTTTTTTTTTAAGAGTCTATTTTTCCTAAAAATATCTCTTGCATGCCATTAAAAAAGTTATTTTTCCTGGTGGACCCTGCCTTCTAAATGTCATTTTGCCTTGCCAAAACCTTTAAAAAACTTCTAAAAAGTTATGGAGAATGTTATCATCCTCCTTGCTGAGCCACTCTCCATTGCATGATTTTCCACTAACATAGTCAGCAGCACAAGAAGCCCCAGTTGTTTCACCTAGAAGGCACAGGGAGAGAAATGAGTCTCTATAACTGCAGCTTTTTATTGTTGCCAAGCTAGCTCCTCAGGCTAACTGTAAGAATGTTCTTCCACACTACTCAACGTTTCTTTTAAGTGATACACGTCAAGTGAGACTTCAGTCCCAAGAGACTGCCTGGCAGTCTCAAAATTGCTTGTTTTGCTGTCTCTTCACTTTACTTTTTGGAGGCAACTTTGACGGCGAGATACTAGAAACAGTAAGACCTGATTAGGAATATAAAGCTTGGTAGCAGATCTTAAAATGTGAACTTGCCCTATGGAAGGGGAAAACATGCAGACATGTGGGATTTATTGATGTCTGGAGACATTCTAGCCTATTTCTAATTTCACATTTCCCCACATGAGTTGAATCAGACTTGAGGCTAGAAGAAATATTTTTAATTCTATACTCCTCCCCTGGGTGGCCTGGCAAAAATCTGTTTTCTTATCAGATCATGCTCCTGTGGTTTTTGTCACTTATGTTGTCAAATACTCCTATAAAACTCCCCTGACAACAGATCTTACATCAACTTGTGTAATTACTCAGACAACCTCTGCTTTGACAGAACAAGTATTGCATCATTCATCTGAGCATCAAACCCCTTTGATTAAATGGAAAGGCAATCTCACAGCCCGAAGCCTGTCAGTGGGTGAATTCTGTTGAGAGAATTTTGACAAATGGAAGTGTGTGTAGCTTACAGACCCCTGTACTTGCCATGCTTATGCAACGGGGCGGCGGCTTTTTCAGTGATGCAGTCCATGTCCAGTAAGGCCTTGTGTGAGAGCTCTGTGACTGCCCATGGTGCTGGCAGACAGACACAACCTTGCCCAGCAGCACCAGCTCCAGAGACAGAGGTCCAGGGCAGCTCCAAACACCACACATGAGGCAAGCGAGCTTGGGAGCAGCCTAGCGCCTGCTGGGCCACTTCAGAGATGCTGTGACTGGACTGTACTGCGATCCCAGAGGGTACATCCGTGTGGCTTTACACCACTGTCAGACTTTGGGTTTGGGTCCTAGCCAATTTGAGTAAGGTGCTCAGAACATGCTCCCTGTCTTTGGGTGAGGTAATTCACTCTGCTTTCAAAACAGAGGTGCTCAGTCCTAGATTGATATATGAGTCTTCTGGAGGAGACTACTTTTCCTTTGTAACACTGCCCTTAATGAAACTATTGCTGGAACTTCTGTATACATCCTGTTTTAACATAATGTGAGTTTGAAGAGCTAATACAAAAGCCTAAATACAGTAAACATTATTTTCAGTTTTTGTCACAGGAGGATGAAAGGATATCTGATTCTGACCAAAATAGAATGTCTGCTTCCAGGCTAGCATCACCTAATGTTTACATTAACAGACCACCTCTCTAAACATATGCAATGATTTGATATACTAGTTCTTTACATGAAAGAAAAGCATTTAGCTTAAAACACAAAAGCCAGGCCAGTGAGTCTGCAGACTTATTCCCCATTGAAAAATTGTACATCTTAGGCTCATCAAATCGAGGAAAGGAAATATATCTGATTTTCCCCTCACCTCATCATCTTCTTGTCTTTAGCCTGGCAAAGACAATATCAAAGATGAGGTGAGGTTTCTGTGCTTGATACACAGCAAATTGAATTATACAATCAGTACACAGAAATACATAACCAACTAATTCCGGATATGATCCAGCCCATTTAGATATTTCCTCCATTGACAAGGGGGCACTTCTATCTTTTATACTTTTTAGTATAATAATTTGTAAGAGTTGCTTCAAATCCTGTATTTGCAGTGACACATAGTTTGTACAAAACAACCTAAGGCTTAGGTCACCTAAAGCATTTGCTGTTTTCTTTTTGGATATAACATGCGATAGATGTTGCTGTCCCAAACCTACAGTGAAGCCAGGCAGCTAATTCAAGTATCACCTGGTGCTTCCCTAGATGCAGGAACTCTTTTTATTATGCAAGTAAAAGCAAGGTAATTGTTTAATGCTTACCTGAGGGTCCACTGAGATGAACATTCACTCTCTAAAATACAAATGGTAGCCACAACAGCAACTTTTTACTAATTCCCCACAGAGGGAAGCCTGGGGCAATGCTCATCTTGCTATCTTTAGTTGAAAATTTGTTACTCAGTGTAGGATGGGCTCCCTTTCTCTGGTCAAGACAAGGAAGCAAGTGATTCTAAAGGTCAGTACCTCTTTCCCACATTAACCTCTTAGAATGCAGCTCTTCCTAACTGCTAATCGAACCCAAATAATTATCTTAGGCTTTTTCACATGTGATAAGCAGAACCCCTCCCTAAGTATGTCTGATAATACATATACACAATGGTTCTCTGTGAGAGCAGAGTGCACACCACCTCCCTGAAACAACTTCAGAGACTTCAACACAGAGTCACTTTTAAGAGAGGCCCCAGTTAAAAGCCTAAGAACTTCTCTCAGAGCAAATAAGGCACCTTCAGGAAGTGACTCATATAATGCAAATCAGGCACATAAACTTTGCTGGTACATTCTCCAAGAGCTGCCTAAATAGGTGGGTGAACAGTGCAAAGTGCTCAGTGTGCTGCTAATTCATACCCTAGCTCAAGACTGACTGATCTCTGTAGGAGACAAGACACAAGCAGAAGCAGCTCATGTTTTTCTATTCCCCTTACTCTTGTTTAGTGTAGCCTGCAGAGGTGTCTAGGCTGCTTTAACTATTGCTGTAATTCAGGAATGCTGGAACATCTTCTGCAGTAGCATTTAATGCTTTGGGATCCTTGAGGACAGCAAGTGTTGTGCAATTACCAAACTTTCTTATTCTTGTTTCTAGTCCCTTCGTGGATATTTCCCCATGCTAATACACTACATTAGAAGGCTTGTGAGCACAGTGAGTCAATCATACGGCATTAACTCCCAATCAGCTTACTCAGCTGTAAAAACCCTTGCGTTTATCTGGGAATGCCGCCACATCAGTCCCATTTGTAAGTGCAGCCAAAACAGTGGCAAATTCTCTAATTTTTCCTTTTCCACTGTTTGCCAGCAAGCTCTAATATCCACTTGAATTACAAGACACGGTGATTTGAGCACTTGATCTCCATCATGAATCATCTGTACAACACATACAGACTCTGCTGTGTTGAATAAGAACATGACTACACATTGCACACACAAGCCACTTTCAGTAAATGAGCCCCTAGTTAACTGCTGATGTAGTTAACATTGTAACTGTGCCAGAGATGTCAGATTTCTCATGTATGTCATCACAACTGAGGTAAAACAAGAGGATTTAGAAACCTGTGATGAGTAACCATCCCCTCCATGAAGGATCTTTTCTTTAAAGTGCTCAAGTCATGCCTTGAAATACAAGCAAGCCTTGATGGAGACTCAAATTGGGTAATACACAGAGACAAAAGAAAGCAAGAAGGGCTGTATTACAGAAAAAGAAAAGTATGTGATGGATGGCTAAGGACAGAGAATAAAACATGCTTTTCAAGATGCTTTGAGATTTTAAGGATGATAAATAATAAAATCTTTGACCAATTCAGTTACTTCTGAAAAGGAACAACAGAGACAGTAAAATGTCTTGTGTCAGTTCTCATTTGATCATAAAATAAGTTAATAAACAATGGGTCTGGGTGAGGTAACTCAATCTTGTTTTCCAAGCTTGTAAGAAAAAAATATAAATCATGGAACTTTTAAAGTCTAAGCAGTAAATTAATTCACATGTGAAATATTTTTTTCTTTGCAAAAATATGGTAGCAGTCATGACTTCAACAAACTCTTCAAGGCACAACCAGCCACTGCTACAATGAAGAGGAGCAGCTTTTTACTGCAGGCCTCACAGAAGGTTCACTGAACTGGTGTATCCCATTGGGTGACTGCAGTGGACTTTGGCTCAGGTGCTGCATGTGTTTTATTAAATCAGAAAAGCTTCTGTTTAACGAAAATTAATTAAATTGATACTCATAAAAATTATAGTTTCTTGTTTTCAAAATCTTACATAAGAAAAATACACCGTGGATGTTACTTTAAGTGAAAGCTTTATGTCCATGATTCAATGCATTTTATTTCTTTCTTTGAAACTCTGTTTTTCTTGTCCGAAGTTCTGCAGTGTAGAAAAGGATGACATTATTTCAGAATCTGTTTCCCAGGTCAGAATAAATGTAACACCAAACTGAACTGAGGGCCACGAGAGTTCAACCAGAATGCAGTTTAAGACTTGGCAGATAAGAAACTGGAACAATGTGTAAAAGCCTTTTTTGATTCTTCAAACTGCCCATTCAGTGTGCCTTTATCATAGTAATTGCCTTCGGGTTGTTTCCCTTCTGGAACTCCTTCTGTGCAATAACTTTGGTGATAGAACTTGTTGTGTATGTACTTTGGGGGTAATGCTGGTGAACGTGTTTGGGGAGAAGATGACAATTAAAATGACAATGACTCCGGGTTAACAGAGCTTCCTGCCACAATGTCTCATTAGAGCACCCAGTGTGAAACCACTGCTGTACTGTTGCTCTATACTCCAATTTAATTGGGCTGAGGGACTGATACATCACACTGCTCTTTAGGAAAGCAGCACAAACTCATTCTGCCCATCATGACACTTCGTTGTTGGTTTGTTGTTCCCCCTCCCCCCCCCCATTTGGGAAAAAAATTCAAAGCACATAGCATTTCCTTTACAAAATGCCAAATATTCTGCATGAAAACTTCATTTCTTCCCCCACCCTACACAATTTATCTGTTCTTTTTTTTTCAGATTTGTTTGCCATCAGCGCCACAATTTCTGGTGTCCCCCTTGTTTTTTGCTGGGTAATGTTCCAGATCACACAGTTCTAATTTAAACAGACTGTGTCTCTTCTTGGGTTAGATAAATTGCAACTCAGAAAAATTTGCCATGCTGGTTCAAACAAGTTCAGGGCAACCTGCTTTGCATGGATACTGCTTCTCATTTGTCATTCTGAAAAGTTTAATACTAATAGGCAAATCTCTGCTGCTTTATTGAGCTTTTGCTGTTCACTGAGAGGCAATGCTATTTTGAGAGATATTTCAGATGCTCAAAAGGTAATCTCAAAAACCCCCCATCCTAATGCATGAAGAATGCTAGTGCTGTTATACATGTTGCCTCCTAGTTTAATGATGGGTTTTTACAAGGATCCTCAGGCTATTTCAGTGAGTTTTGTTTAAGTTTAGTTGCTGACTTGGCACATTTCAGAGATGTCATATACAAGAAATGCATGAGAAGAATGAATTAAAAGTAGATGCAGCTACTTTTCCACTTTCCCGTAGTGGAAGCAAATCTAATTGCTCTGTTAATGGCAAAAGACAGCCTTTGGAAAGCAGAAATATTTTTTATATATGTTTTTACATATACACACACATACATACATACATACATAAGTCATCTCATCTGCATAATAAGCTATGAATTCCTAGATGTTCTAGATGAGGAATTGAGTGGATGCTCTAACTACTTTCCTTCATGGATCCTTTTTCATACTGTTCTTGCTACATTTTTTTTTTCTTCCCAACTATGAAGACAAATTCTTTTTATTTGACTCAAATATTTTCAAGTTGAGTCATATTCTGAGTACTAGTGAAATTTAGTTGTTTGGGAAATGAAGCAGATACATATTTCAGGATTTTTCTTTGGAAGTTTGTAAGTCAATTTAATATTCAGTTAAGTGGGGCTTTCATGCCAGCAGAGTAGGAAAAAACAGGGGCACTGCCAGCTTGTTCCACACATTCCTTCTGCATATTTGGCCCCAATTCCTGAAAGTTGTAAGACCCTTAACTTTGGTCACAGTTAATCACCTCTGAAGTTATAAAACACAGGGATTTTCCAAAGACAAAAAAACAGAGTCTGGGAAGAGCTAAAAATTCTTTTTTCACTTATGAACAACACCAGTATGCTAAAAAAGCATACATTATTTTCTGCTACCACCTTTGTTTATACTGTAACATACCCAAAAAGTGCTGCATGCTACATACAGAAACAACAGAAGAGCTGGGAAAAGAGACTAAAAGTGGAAGCAAAATTATTACACTAGATCATGGCTGGCTCTATTTTCAAACAAACAGGCTTGTTAGAGCAAAGGAGAGAAGTGAAAGTGTGAAGGATGAGAGAAGAAGGCATGAGAAAAGAGGAGGAAAAGAGTAGACTGAGAAGTTGCTTTCCAGGGTTATTGAGAATGCATGATGTTTGGGTCAACATTTTCAGAGAAAGAAACAGCAAGTGGATTCACATGAAGTGGAGAAAAATTTATCACTAAGATCCACCAAACAGACCAGGACTTAATCTTCATCAAAATAATGTTTAAAACTCTCAAATTAGGAGTTATTTCAAGAGACCAGAAGATAGCTGTTTCACAGCATTGTTTCATTTGACTTTTCAGGAACACTACACTTCAGATGTTTAAGTCATTTACTACATGTTGTGCTATACATATTACCTAACTATATGTGAAGAAGCAGCCTTAAAAAATATTTACATAGTTTACTGCTAGCTCCTCTCTAATGGTAGAGTGCTAGCGCTAGCCTGTCTCTACTTGTCAACTTTGGACATCTAATTCTATGACAGGTGAGCATCAGAATGTAACACTCTTCTAAACATATTTTGATCTTTTCTATTCTCCAGGTTGTGCTGTTCTATTCAGTTCTGCCTGACTTTTGTAAACAGTCAGCACACTGAGGAATAAATACGAGATAAATAAAAATCATAATGAAGAAAACAATACAGAAATCACAGTAACTCACCCTTGAGCTCTCCTTGCCCTTGCTGTCTTTACTGGAAGCTCCACTCAGCTGCTCAATTAAACTGTAATGTGTTAATTGTTCAGGTCCATCCTCTCCAAAATGGCCATAGAGACTGTGTTGGTATAAATCCAAAATTGACATGGGATTCCCCAGAAATGACTTTCTCTGATTTTGTTTTTCCTGATCAGCTGTAAGTGATGTTAAAAATAACAGCATTATGGCATGTTTAATTGATGAAATTCACTCTACATAGATTGTAATGTAAGTTGACAATTTTAAAATGTATTTCAAATGGTTCAAGGTATATGGAATTGAATGCAATATAAACATTAAAATACTAGTTGCTAACACTCCAATCAATGCATATACAGGGGTCTCTTCATACTCAAGGTGAAAGAGATGGTATGAGACAGTCAGAATTTTCCTTTTTTATTTAATGATAGACAAGATTATTTGGGAGGATCATCTTACTTATTTGCTCTAAGGTTTTCTTCTCTCTCATGGTAGAAAGAGCATTCCTTTAGCATGTCTTTCAGTTTATCTATATTTGATCACTCCTCCCTTTTCAGTACATTTTCAGCTAGTGAATACAACAGCATAAAAAATACATTAAGGTAAGAAACAGGTCCTACCTTTTTGTTATAAATCCTTCTGCAATAGAAGAACATGAGGAATAAAACCTGTTTCCTAAGACCAAGGCTGGAAACACACTCATAAGGTGAAAATAAAACCACAGAATTTTTTTCAGCTTCATGAAAATGCACAAGGCAGAGGCTTACATGAACATTAACTTCTTTTCTCACACATCCTGTTACACAAACTTCAACTCTGTGTTACAGCACATAGCATTAGAAAAGCCTCTGCTTTCAGTGCTTCCAAGACAACTGCCTCAGGATAAAACTTTCATGAAATGGGGAATCAAACCATTTTCATGGCTGGAATGGAAGAACCTGGAATATTTGGCTTATTCCCTGCTATTCTACTGACCTTCTCCATAACATTGGGCAGTGCAATGAAGTATCATTGACTTTTAATAGCCTTTGCATTGTGCACTCAATTTCTCTGTTCCCTGTTCATAACTGGAAAATGAACATCACACCAGCATCATAACTGTGCAACCACTGAAAGTTCATTAATGTTTTGGGGACTCATCTAATATATGTAATTGTGTACACATATAATAGTATTCTCTATGGATTAGTTTGCTGCAGCCCCTGCCTTAGCATCATGAGCTTAGATCACTTGTGGTTATAAAGAAGCTAAGATCTTTGAATGCAAATGTGGTGGGTTGAAGTTTCCCCCAACATTAAACATAAAACCACCACAGCAGAATGGAATAAAATAGGGTTATTAATACTGTGTGAGAACTGCATTTACAGAGAACATGACAGAAATCCTGACCATAAGGAACGAGCACAGCAGAAACAGTTTTGCAGTAATGCTTTATAATTTTCTTTTCTATTTGTCTCAGTCACAATTATGAATTTGAGTTCTGTTACCAGCCCAAAAGTCAGGCATATACACAAAAGTAATGATTTGCTATGTAAAATCGTGACTTCAAGTCATGCCTAGGTATCATTAAACTTGGAGTATGCTGCCATTAAATGCAAATGTTTACATACCATAAAATACTTTCCTTGCAAATTGTGATCAATACAATAAAAAAAGCTTATCCACCTTTGAAACAAAACACATCTTTCTTGGTTTAGAACATGATTTGTAAAAAGCAAAATCCATAAGATTGTTTATGTGCTGATTTAAAGGACTCAAAACATTTCATACAGATTGAAAATACAAACTTACAGAGGTAATGTAAATAAAGGGTCCTACTCTGATCTCTCTGGTGGATTCACAAAAAAATGGATTAGCTCTGAAAATGTCAAATGTTTAAGTCCAACTCCCAGCAGACACTGAAGAGCACAGTATGTCTGTCAACAGGATCTAGCCATCCATGGCATTTTTAATGCATTCATCACTACGGCATCTACTGTAGGTGCTAATCTCTGGTAGGTCAAGCTCACTGCTGTGTAGAGGGTCAGCACAAATCCTATGAATCACTGAAGTACTGCTTAAGCTCTCAGGGCTTCAGTGGTGCTGAGACCTTGCACTGGCCTTTGCACTCGCCAGAATTTATCTCCTGCAGGGAAGCTGTTGGCAAGGATATGAGCCACACTCTCCTCCCTCTCCCAGAGGGCACACGTCTGCAATGAAAGGTGGCTTGCTGCACAGCAAGCTGGTGGTCAAAACAAGACAGCAATTTCTTGGGTTATTAAACACAGAGAAAACTATTATCTCAAGAACTTAATGTGTTTTTATCTACTGGAATTCAGTAAATTCCAAATTGCCACCAGTTCTCACAGAAAGGGTTGATATTTCAAAATGGCAACACACAGTGGACAATGGGAGAGGCACCATAACCAATAGCACTTTGATACAGAGGCTGGAAAACTATGGCCTTGATCATTGCATATTTCAAGTGGCTAACACGATTAAAAAGAAAAAAGGGAAGCTGTCTTTATAGTCACCTTTTAAATTTTATAATAATGCAACAGAAGGCTTCTTTTTACTTACACAGCAGGGATGTATGCATAAAAATCTATAAGCTAAGCCCTTGCCAGCAAAAACTGTGGAAGAGAGGAGAAAAAGATCCACACATAGAACAAAAGGCAAAAATTAATAAAAAGTCAATGGAAAATATGAAGCAAAACCTGGGGGTTAGAAAGTGAAAACGAGACAGAAAGTTCAATGAAGGACACTATCTGCTGCTGAGTCAGAGTGGAGATGAGGGATATACATGGTTATGTACGAATTTTCAATTACCTTGTTTGTTGTTCTTTGTAAGCTCTACAAAAGTCTCCTCTGCAGTTCTAAAATAATTTGATTCATACTCTGGCTCCAGCTCAGTGTCACTGCTGCTCGCAGAGTAAGTACACACTCTTAGAGCTCTGTCCTGTAATAATAAGGGTAATACAATTATTCAGGTGATGCATATATATCAAAATAATGCCAAAGATGGAATTAGCAGTGGAACATTTTATATTCATCACACAGCAAAAATGGATAGTTCAGCTGGAAAAACCTTCTGCATTGCCAGTTTTCCTAACCATCCCTCCTTCAAGCAGTAACAATCAGTCTGACATAGAGGGGAAATAACACATTTTGGCCCTAGGAAGCCTGCTGATTTAGTTTGGCAGAAACACTTCAGATTTTACTTTTTTTCCCTCTCCCTTTTCTTCTCTTCCTCACTGTAATACTGTTTCTAAATCTACCGGGTTCATCCACCATGTTCAACTTTAAAACATCTCAAGTATGTTTAATCCAGCATATTTGTAACATGCAGGGCTGTCAGAAAACAAATGGTTTGCTGCAAGCAGTTCTGAACACTGTTAGGATGGCTAGTAGACGATTCTTAAGCTTTCTATACCAGTAAGGCCTAAATTATTCCTAAATTCATGTCCCTTGTCCTGCCATTTACATTACAGTACTGGAGAGCCCTTGATTTCCAGCTAATTCCTATCCCATCTCTTTTCAGGAAGCAACATTAAGGATTTTCTTCTGGGAATGAAGAGATGAATGCTGACAGCTCTGGAGAGCTTCTACCCATGGAAGACATAAAGGTGTAAACCTTTCAGGAGCAGCAGCCCTGAATAAAACCCACAAAATGAGTATGGAGAAGCTAAGCCTCATACTGCTCAGTTAATGGCATCTACAGGTAAAAATACCACCTGCTACCACACTCACCTTCTGACTGTTAGGCAGACTAATTAGCAGTAACACATGTAATGTGTTAAGATGGTTTTGGGACTGGAGGTCATTAGTCATCACCGGCTCAAGGTGAAGACCACACTGACGCCATTGGTACTTGGAAGCCAGCATTATTGCACTGCTGAGGATTCACTACCAGTTTGCCAGTGACATACATTTATCTTTCTGTTTCTGTTATGTGCCAGGTAAAAATGTGAGATATCCCAGTTGGTAAAATCATTGATAAAGCAGACATACAAACAAATTATACAACAAAATGGTTTTAGCCTCTTGCAGTGTAAGGCTTATCAGCTAGTAGTGTCTGACCATTTCCTTTCTTAACACTCTTTTTTTTTTTTTTTGATGAAGTTTTTTTCTCTCTTTGCTAACCTGCTGACCCTGCAGTTCTTGTGGGACTTGCCAGCCTGGCATTCCAGAATCTGTAACTTGACAACATCAGCAGGAGCTTTTACACAGGTCTGTGAATTTACCTCTTTGTTCTTTTTGCAGTTCTCATGAAAAGACTGAAGAACAAACAGATCATTGCAGGGATTAACCCAATCCCACACAGAAACATGTAAGACTGTTTTCCTTTCACAATACTTTCACAGCACATCTGCTCAAATGCTCATACTACAGAGCCAGCCAGACAAGGAAACCCAGGCCTGGGGGAAAAAAAGAGATCCAAATCTACTGGAAAGCAAACAAACAAGATCAAGTTTCTTACACAGAGAAACAGGGTAGGAGGTCTCCATTTCCTTGTCTATAAAATGCCTGTGAGGATTGTAATTAAAACATGTTTGTAAACTATAGGAACAAAATACCTTTGGGTGCTGTATTATAATTATAAATAATGAGATTGCAAATGTAGGGCATGGAAATAGATATAGCTGCCAGATTGCTAGTTATTCTTCCTGCTATATTAAAAACACTCAACATTTCTATTTCTGTACACCGTGGTATGTATCTCATTGGACAGATAACACTTAACTTTACCTTTGCTTTAGTAGTTTTCTTGGTTGTCCACTCTGGAAGAACTTTTCTATTTTCCACAGTTTCTTCAGTATGCTCTAATGAGGCAGAGGTCACGGAGCTTGATACTTGTTCCCTTTGCTTTGCAAGGTTAAGTATTCCTGAATTAAGAGAGACATTATTTAAATTGGAGGTCTCATCAGCATCCTTGTGGCAGAGTTTCAATTATAACTCAGTAAAAACGGGGACAAGTCATGACACCTTCATGATGTCAAATAATATCTTACTACTCAAAGGCACAACTTACTAACTTACTGGAACAATTCTAACAACTACAATGGCAGAATTTGATTCAAAGCTTTTTCCAGTTAACAAAAGAAGAGAAAGGAATAGACTTAAATCCCTCTAATAGTTTTAAAATATATACTCTTCCACATAAGAAACAGCATTCAGTAACTACTTTTAGACATTCTAGGATCTGCTTTGCTCTTTTATGTTCTTGGAGAGAGAACAGGCTGTTAACATAAATATAATTGCAAGTACCTTTCTAGCAGAAATACTCAATCAGCTAGCCTTTTTATTTGCTATATATGCACTATGCAAAATCATAACACCAAAGAATATATGTGGTGCATATGATATAAATTGATTGTAATTTGGATGAGAAAGTGAGGGAGAGTGAATAATTGAACGAAAATACTCTAGTCAAGAATGAGTTGACCCCACCATCTGATGTATACTACTTTTTTAACATCTCTTCATGACAATTTAATTAAGACACAAACCTTACAAGGTTGGTGCAGTGAATATTAGCATTAAAAGCAGAACAATCTTACTGCTACTGACTTCTTATGAAGCAACTCAATGCTTGCTGTTTCTGTTCAATTTGTTATAATGACAGTGTTTAATCATGGACTCGACTCTATAGCACACTGCTGAATTGAGGTCACACGTGTGCCTGTTCAAGCATGTAGCATATAATCTATAACTAAGATTTTTCTCCTGAATCCTTCTTAGCTGTACCATTAATTAACAGTATTTCTATTAAAAAAACCCAAACAACTAAGCATTAAAATATCTTTTATTTAGCTTTGATCTGAAATGAGTAGAGGAGTCTGTAATGAAGCATACAATGTGTGTTTGCAGTCTATTTTACCATTACAATACTGCACTGTGAATATTGGTAAATCAAGTAAGTTCTAAGATGTTTAATTAGAATTCTTCTGTTATGCACCTTATGAACATAGAGGCTTCTTTCCTCCTAGGCTCAATTTTAAGTTGGGTCTCTCACTACAAGAAAGGTGTTGGAGTGTGCCCAAAGAAGCGTGAAAAAGCTGGTGAAGGGTCTTATGAGGACCACCTGAGGGAACTGAGGTTGTTCAACCTGGAGAAAAGGAGGCTCAAGGGAGACCTTCTCACTGTACAACTACTTGAAAAGAAGCTGTAGTAAGGTGGGGGTTGTCTCTCAGGTAAGATGCAGAACTAGAACTAGAGGAAATGGCCTCAAGTTGTGTCAGAGAGGTTTAGGTGTACATTTGGAAACATTTCTTCACTGAAAAGGCTGTCAAGTGGTGAAGTCACCATCCCTGGAGGTATTCAGAAGATGTGGTGCTGTGGTGCTTAGGGACATGGTTTAGTGGTGGCCTTGTCAATGCTGCATTAAGGACTGGAATTGATGATCTTAAAAAGTCTCTCCCAACATACAGGATTCTATGACTCTATGATAATTCACATCAGCTCATTAGGAGAACACATATTCGATAGCCTTAAACTAAGCTTAAACGTTATATTTAACTTTACATGTTAATTATATCGAATATCTCTTACACAGTGATACAGATTTATGCAAGTTAAACACACAACATTTAAAAAAGCAGTAAATGTTTATGCTGACAAAGTGCTAAGAGCCGTAATCCCAATAAATGCATGACACTGCCTCTGGTCATGATAAAACAATACTCCTCTCCATTAAACCAATTACTTTTACTGTAAGCATTTTGTACCGTATCATGCTGACTATAAAAACTTCCCTGTAAATAAAAGCTGTACATAATGATTTTTAATGCTATTGACATATATATCAATAACTCAAAAACCTTCCAGAATGCCTGTAACTCATCAGTGTGCATTTATAAGAAATTGCAGAGATTTCAGTGGGGCTGTTTATTATAGAAAGGCATTTGTTGGTGCTTTGCTGGATTTCTAGCCCTTTTATTCCTTTGTCAGCTTTTGTTTTATGGTTTAAACACACATAGAGATGCTGAGTGAAAGTAAGGTATTTTATGTTCGTATATAGAAATGTATTTGTATGATGCAGTGAAGGAATGAGAGTCTTGCTTGAGGTCAAGACCTATATTCATTGGGACAGAATTTACGCACCGAGGCCAAATCAGTCTTTAGTTTAAATCTGGTTTCAAAAGCAAATCTTTCTGAATAGATCTTTTCAGTGTCACAAAAGCTTTGTCACAAAAGCTGATACTGAATATTGCTGAACATCTGCATTCTTATTCAAGTCAAACTCTAAGCCTGGCATATGTTTTTTCTTCAAGTACTGTTCCTTGAGAAAAGGATTTAAGTGCTTAATGCATTCTATTTCCTCACATAAGCATTATGTGTAATGAAATTTCCATATGGCTCAGGTCACAAACTTGTTAACCTTCTACATTCATAAAAAGAGTATCTTATGCTTTTCATTTAACATTTCTGTTATCAACTGTCATTACTACAGGACTTCTGCTAATCACAACAGATGCCAGGGCAGAAATAATGTGATTTTCAGTGCAATTGACATTTTACCTGAGGAAGCTGGTTTTGGAAGGCGACTTTGAAAAGGTCGTATACCTTTGGCAGTCATGGCTGGATCAGATGTTGAGTGACTAATTATACTTTCTACAGACTCCTGGCTCTTCGCTGTTGAAGGCACTTCTCGCTCAAGAGTTTTGGCTTTTACTGAAGGAGCTGAAGGAAGGACTTGCTCAGACGGTGCAAGGACTTCTGTTTCCATGGCTGATTCTTGCTTAGAAGCATGTCGCCCTGTAGAGCGGTTTCCTGAGTCGGGGAGGGGAAAGTTCCAATCCCACTGTCCAGTGTCCTCATCTGGCAGCAAGACTCTAAGGCACAGGAAAACTGTGTGATGGGGTGGAGCTAAAGGTGTTGTTGGTATTAAAGACAGTGAAAGGGTCTATGGGTAAAAAGGATATCTTTGAGGAAGGGATTCAAGGAAAGAAAAACATTTTGCATTTTGTGAGTGTTCTGTTACCTGTTGTTTGTATGCTTTCAACACATCTGTCTAACTGAATACAACAGAAATACTATTTTGGGATGCAATTAAGATAACAGATGCCATAACACTGAAACTGGCCTGCTTCAGAGCTAGTGTGAAAATGAGTGAGATGGGCTCATGCTAGAAAGTGATTATAGCTGGAATTTTTACATTATTTAGTTTGAAGGATCACAAAGTCTGGAGAGTATCAATGTCAGAGACCTAGTAGTGTAATATATTTCTTTCTACGTAAACCCATGCTCCACAAAAGCCTCTGCTTTCTTAACTGTTTCTCTTACAAAAAGTTATTAATCGAAATGTACCATTTATTCTTACAAAAAGCTAAAATCTGGAGTGTTTACCAGAAATACCCACCTCTCAGAGCATCCTGGGATACCTGGGTAGCAACACACGTGCCTTTGTTCACTGTGCTATGCTCTGGTTCTGCCTATCTCATTATGGGTAAATGCACACTTTTCAACACAATGTCAGACAGAGATACCTTAAGTAATTGGTTTGAATGTAGTATGGTTACACATAGTGCTCCAGCTTATCCATCCTACTGGAAAGATGCTCTGCTAACCATGGAACAGAGAAAGATGCATGCTGCTATTCTAGCAACCAGGATGTGACAGCACCACTCCACTCTGTTGTTTTCTATTGATTTCCAGAGATGTCAATTTTGTTTGTACAATGAGGAAACAATTTCAAAGGAACAATGATGGCAAGATCCTTCTGAGAGGTATAAATACCAGGGAGGGAATTTTAACACTAATGAATGGAAAATGAACATAATTTAGGTTAAACGTCTGGAAACATCCCTTGACAATGACATCTTCAATCTGTGGCAGACACTCCCAGAGGAAGTAAAGGAATTTCCTTAGCCTTGAACAATTTAAGGCTATACTGGGTAAAAGATGTACTGCAGTGAACAATTGTACTTTAGAAGGAGATGCAGAATATGACCCAGTATTTCTTTTCCACCTCTATTTTCTGTGTTCCTGAGTATTGATTTTTTTTTTTTTTTTTTATGATATACCCATCTCTTATTTAAGTCTGTTGTAGTTAGCAGTCCCCTGCCAATTCATTTTCATGACTTTTGCCACTGCAGTGTTTCTAATACTCTCAGAAATTCAGAAATATTTCTCCTCTATGGGCTTGCCTATTTGCTTTTGAAATAAGAACACTAACATGGTAATTTTCTCTTAAAATCTTAATCTCAATGGACTTTATTTGATAACATGTAAGAAACCACTTACAGGTAAATTAAATGTCTATTTATGTTTCTTGGTTCTTGTGAAAATGAAGATAATTGTATTTGGTTTTGATGAATCAAAGGGAGGTATCCCAGCCACTTAACTCTCTTACTCCAGTTCTCCTTTCCCTACGATATAATTTGTTTTGTTTTGGAATAGTGAAATCCTAGGTAGAAGTGGGTGAACTGTTCCTCTCAGCATATAACAGAGTGTAGAAGAGTAAGTTAAAATGCTAGGTGTCTGCCCTTGCCATTTTCTCTGTAGATAATCAAGCTTAAACAGTGTGTTTGCTCATGGACAGACAATGTTTCAACTAATGACTATCACTGACAAGAATCACTAAATACAGGAAAATATTGAAGAAGAAAGGACTTCCTCTTGACCAGAAGAAAGATTTGTACAACACTGGTTACGCTAGAGAGGCAGAAGTCTTCAGCAGAGACATGGAGTAAAATGGAAGTATCACAGAAAGAACATCCTGGAAACAAAAATCTGAAGAATTTTCCCTCTATCTGTAGCGTTAATGATAGAAATGATTTTGCAATCCAGTTCCACAGGGACTCTGAATGATTTTATAGCATTGTTTCCTTTCTGAGCATTCTCTAAGAAACTACAAAGTCATTCCCTCCTAATGACAGGAAAATTAAGTAGATAAAAAATGTATACCAAACAGCAAAGCTACATCCTTTGATCAAGATTAACTGGAAGAGGAATACTATTTTATTTCCTAAGGCCATGTTTCTTACAACTGTGTACGGATATAGAATAGAATAGAATAGAATAGAATAGAATAGAATAGAATAGAATAGAATAGAATAGACCAGGTTGGAAGAGACCTTCAAGATCATTGTATCCAACCTATTATCCAACCCACCTAATCAACTAAACCATGGAACCAAGCACCCCATCCAGCCTCCTCCTAAACACCTCCAATGACGGTGACTCCACCACCTCCCTGGGCAGCCCATTCCAATGGGCAATCATTCCCTCTGTGTAGAATTTCTTCCCAACCTCCAGCCTAAACCTCCCCTGGTGCAGCTTGAGACTGTGTCCTCTTGTTCTGGGGCTGGTTGCCTGTCCTACCTCCCTGTCCACAACCTCCCTTCAGGTAGTTGTACAGAGCAATAATGTCCTCCCTGAGTCTCCTCTTCTCCAGGCTAAGCAACCCCAGCTCCCTCAGCGTCTCCTCATAGGGCTTGTGCTCCAAGCCCCTCACCAACTTTGTTGCCCTTCTCTGGACACATTGTTCATTGTTACCTTGTGTACGTCTAGGTCTGGAACATGAAAGCAATGGCATAAAGTCAAGAGAGAAAGAAAATACTATCTCCTGCTGTTCCCAAAATAATTGGGAGAGTGATGGAGAAGCACACCAGCAGTGCCACATTTCATTATAAGGAAAAATAGTTTTAATAGATTGTAGTCTTCCTTCTCAGAGGCTTTATCCATGATAATGGAAATACAGGTGGGAACTTAATTTTTAAAACAGCTAGTTTTTAATTCTGAACAACCACAAAAGGGCCAGGCTTTCAAATGACTCAAAGCTCAGCAGCTCCTGTTGTGACTCTTAAAAAGATTCTTGAAAAATGCTGTGACTCAGCTCTGTTGAGCAACCCTCAAACTCCCTAGTCCTAAACTACAGAGTACACTACAAATCTTTTTTTAATCGATGATCGTCTTCCCTCATAGAGACTTCATCCACAATAATGGAAATACAGGTTTGTAAAACAGCTCACTAATTTTTAATTCTGAACAACCACAAAAGGGTCTGGCTTTCACATGACTCAAAGCTCAGCAGCTCCTGTTGTGACACTTAAAAAGATTTTTGAAAACTGCTGTGACTCAACTATGTTGATCAACCCTCAAAACTCCTAGTCCTAAACCACAGAGTACAACACAAGATTTTTTATGGGTGTTAATTTTTCGGTAACAAAATTAAGCAATTGATCCCTAAAACTGTATTATACAAGTAAGAAAGTATCTCTCAGAACAATTTGTATTACTGAAGGAATGAATATACATTATCTTGTGCTGTTTTCAAACTTTTATGAGGTAACTGCAAAATAAAAGAGTATGTTATATATCTCAGTGACAGCTTTCAAACCGAACCGTTCATGGCCCATCTGATTTCATCAGTTGCACACTGACACTTCAAATGACTGTTATCAGCCAGAGCTGCACAAGACTACAAAATGAAAATATGTAAAAGTTAAATCTCTGATGCTGAGACAGTACTACTCAATGGGTGAAAAACGATTCTGCACAACACTGATATCTGAAAAGAGTTATGTATGAGCTTAATTGCCTTTGCTTACAAATGTTTCCTGGCATACAAGCCAAAGCTTTTGCCTGATTCTGTTGGGTTTTTTTGGTTGGTTGGCTTTTAACTCTTTCCTTGCTAGGGAAGAAAAAAGCTCATGCACTGATACTAACTTTTACAGTGGACACAGGTAGACTCACCATCTGCTTTTTCCCTGAATAATCAGAACAGAATCAAAAACCTGAAATAGCCTCTTCCTTCCCTCCCATCATATCCTACCTTAGAGTAACAATTCTCAAAACTGAAAACAGAAACAAGGAAGAATTTAGAGAAATTTCACAGAGAACAAGAAACTCCTGACTGCATGGGAATCTTTTGACAACAGGGTTCTGTAAGAGATTGTGGACAATCTGAAGTACACCTTTGTGATGTGTTAACGTCCATCCTGGAAGCAGCGGGGGAGGGCTTGTAAGAGCATTGCCCTCCCTGCAGGGCAATGTTGAGATGCTTCTCAGGCACTAAATTAAAGGAGTTAACACTGTGTAGGAAGTTTTCTGGGAGTTTGCTGAACTCCCTGCTTCTCACTAATTTTCATGTTTAATATTTTCACATGTAAGAACTGCCTGATGATCATGTCCTACATCAGCTGGACATCATGGTAATTTGTACAGTGGGCTTTGGCATATTGCACCATCACTGGTGTTTTACCAGAGCTTACTGGTATCAGTAGACCTCCAAGATCTATAACATGGAGTCAGCATCCAAATTAGATGGAATAAACATTGTCAAAGTATGGACAAGAGAGTAATAGAAAAGGGACATATATTCAGGCTGGTAGGTACTAGGAATTCTAAGAATGAGATCATCACTGGGAAAAATTACAATAGGAGCTCTTTCTGTGTTTTTTTTTCCCATCTTCCTCTAAAATGCAAAAACTGAAGAGTTAGAAGTAAACATAGCCCACTGACAAGAACTGACAACCTAGAATTCATTGAAGTCTTTTAGGACATTCTCCTGACTATAGATATTAGACATTAAACCCAATTATTTGTCAACTTAACAAAAATTTCCTCTGAAACACACAAAGATACTACCAACTCACCAGCTCTAATTCAGAAACTACTCTTGGTACAAATCATTGGAGACTGGACGAGAATACCCAGAGACTGCTGACTTTGCTTTTGTGTTCCTTCAGAGGCAATAGTATTGGACACTCTAAGAGTGAGAGGAGCTCTCAGTCTGAGCTGGTAACATGCTGGTTTATGTTGCTGTATAGCACCCTTCTCTGCTCCTCTTTTTATACAATCCATGGGAAAGGAAAATCAATTTGGGCTGAAAAAAGAAAAGAAAACACAGAGCACCTACTATGAAGGGAATTGCCTCCAGCACAACACAGGAGATGCGCGTCCAGCTTCCCTCAGGCTAAGTTCTGCACTGATGGTTGTAAAATAGGGTATTACTCAAAATAAGCAATGGAGTAAAATGTGTCCTACTTTAGACTTGGTATATGTTAGTCTTTTTAATGTCGAACTTCTGTAAACCTGTGTTGAGTCCTAGCACATATCCAAGAGATTTCACAAATATTAGACAAAAGAAGACATAAGGTGATGACACACAGCTTTTAAACACAGCTGCTGATACACATTTGTTCAATAATGTGAAAAGATACTTTTACTAAGAGGGATATAATGCCACAGGTTGTTGTAAACAAATCTTGAACTGAGTAACTGGAGAGCAAAGCAAAGCAAAGCAAAGCTTCACATTCTAATAGAGACTTTTTATCTTGTAGCTTAAAATTAGTTTCATGAATGCTTATTCTCTCCACAAATCATATACAGTCTTTCTTTACACAGAGACTGCTACAGTTTTAGGAAGTCCATATATTCACTCGTGGGCTTTTTGACCATCCAGTTAAAACAATATGTGGTGGGGGTTTTTTCATACTGTTTAAATAATCTATAATAATCTTTATGGAACCCACAACATCCAAAATTTTACCCACAGAGCAAAACTAAAAGAAGGCATCAGTCAGCAATCTATTAAGCAGGTATTGTGTGCATATATAATGCCAATTGAAAATGGTCAGACAGTGCACCCACTTTGAATTAAACATAATAAAAGGAGATATTTCTGGGTGTTAGCATACAGGGAAGGACCTGCATGTTGTGAGAGAAAATAATCATAGGTCCTATCATGCTGTAAGTAAAGTTTGGCCACTCTGTTAACTTGTGCCATGCCTGACAGAATTCAGCAGCCTCCCAGTGCTGCTTGAGGGAGTCAAGTTTTCCAGAAGCAGCTCAATAACCTCCATCCATTCCCCATCAGGTAGAACCCGCAGTGTAACTACTGAAACATATTGATGGATACCAGATGCAGTTACTATAAACAGACATTATCTCTGCTTCGAATGACTGAAACTCCATTTGGAGGTGGCAAAGTTACAGAAGTGTGTATGTTACTTAACTTTGATGGACTATCTATCTATCTATCTATCTATCTATCTATCATTAAAAATAAACAGCAACAAAGAGGACAACTATTGTACATCAAGAAGATCACAGGTAGTTCTACTTTCATCAGGCCTTCTCTAATGCTAGTAGCACAGGCACACATTTTCCTTCAAAGAAGCACCCCACTCATGAAAAACATGGAATTCTCCCGTTTGCACACCACTACAGCTTGTTTGAGATCTTCCTCACATAAATTTTCAAGTTTTGGCCTAAAAAACTCCATATGATTGACATAAATTTTAGCTGAAACCTTTGAGTAACCACCAGAATTTTCCATAGAAAGCAGACATCTTCAGGAGAAAAAATTATCAGTCAAAAATAGCTCTATATCAGGAACAGTTTCACTGGGAAATTTCCAGCAAGCTGTTTTCAGAAGTACAGACAGTTCTTGAAAGGAGGTTTTGAAGGACATGTAACACAGAACGGGCTTTGTTCAGAGTATTTAGGCACTAAAAATAAAAGGGCATAATTCCCATCAGTAAAAGAATACACAAATTCTAACAAATTACCTTCCTTTGGATTAGCAAGTTCAAGACTTTCTACTAAACTGACACAGAGAACCACAGAACACGTAGCTGTTCTCTTCTGAAACAGAAAGGGAGAATAGTATTTCTAGCATTTTGAAACATGCCAATTTATAAAACCTTTTTTTTTTTTTTCAATAATATTTCAAATTGTAAATAGGTCTCTAAAAATTTGCTTTATCACTTAATAAACATCTTTAAGCTACATGTGGCATTGGCATGAAGAACTTAAACTACAGATGGCAAACCAGATCTCTTTATTTGCACATCCTTCTCTTCATCTGCAATGCTAAAGCAACCACAAAAAAAAAAACAACGTATTTCTGCCAAATCAATGTCAATTTAAAATAGATTATTCCTTCTGGGTTTACACCATAATTTAATCCAATTAGTCAAAGATGAATGCATTATTGTTTTCTATCTAGATCTGAATCGTGTTTAAGACCAGGCTGGATGAGGCTCTGGACGGCCTGATCTAGTGTGGGGTGTCCCTGCCCATGGCAGGGGGTTGGAACTAAATGATCCTTGTGGTCCCTTCCAACCCTGACTGATACTATGATGCTATGAATTATAACCAGTATGCAAACCCAAAACCTCCCAAAGGCTATCCTAGGTAAAACCAGAAAAGACACAAGTTTTCACAGCCCTGATGCTCCCATAGGTACTGCACTGGTGAAATGCAATTATTTCTAATATATAAGGAAGGGTAAATGGGTGAAGGGCTGTGCAGTGTATTTCCAAATGATGGATCTACAAATGAACTTCATTTGTGGCTGCTTCAGTGTAGGATTTAATTTATGTTTATTTATAATAATAATAACATACAAGATAAATACAGACTTTACCGACTCACTCAATGTTCCTTCTATTGCTTCTTCCTAGTCAAGCAAAACTTACCAATTTCAATATGTCATTTGCCCACTGGTTTGGCAGTTGTCTTCAGAGTTTTCCACAACCACAATCCCATTGTTCTGCATTGAAACAGACAATTGCTGCCTCATTTTAATTCCAATCCCACCATAAAATACAATTCTACTAGTAAGTTAAAAGATTAGTTTTAATAAGTAGCAAGTACTAATAATTGTGCTCCTACTTGGCAGTTAGCTGTGCATTTTTTGTTTGTTTTCTTCTTTCAGTAAGTGCTCCCCATCCCCCTCCAGACATTTACATAGCTTCCTTACACGCTTGGAAGGAATGGTGGAAAGCTACTTGAAACAGGGTTGTTACAAAGAACATAACTTTAAATGAGCTGGGAAAAGAACTTGGATATTTCTTGGAATTTTCTATTCTGTATCTCTCAGTGCCTATTAAATACAAAGGTCTACATGCAGCTTCCATTTGGGAAAATCCTACACCTGATGGCATCTAGGGTGACCTCTCTGCATTACACTGTTATACTTTCTAACAAATATACTCACTGTTCCCAGGACATTAGAAATAGACACAATTTTGGTCCTACTAGAAATACTAAGACTTAAAACTCATGTGAAGAGCAACTTTCAGCTCTGTGTAAAATGTAATTAAATGCAGTTCAGCTTCATCCTGGCTGTCATTGAGGATAGCCTCAAAACACTTTGGGCAGCTATCCCTCTTCTTTTTTTGGCTGTATGTCCTCCTCTGGTTTTACCTCTGCATTTGCCAATCAGCCTTACAGATTTGCAACAATCTTTATGAAATCCTTACAAGTAGTAGGTGAGAAGTCCTCACATCTGATGCAAGGTGTGAATCCAAGGTACGCAACAGGCCTGACGCAGTGCAGAAATGTGGCTTATCCCTGCTCTTTCACTGAGAATAGCCTTCTGTTTCCCTTAGTAGCTTGAAATGTAAAGTTTGGGAGCCAAGAATTACAAACTTTATAAGGAACATCTTACTAGGGATTGCTCATTCAAGGACTGGATATGGGTGGATATGTCCCTTCATTTGCTGTTTTCTAACTGAGAAGACATATTCCAACTTTCAGGAATTGTACCTATCAGTAGAAAAGTCCAAGAAAAGACAATTTATTATTTACCTAGGTGTTACCTAAGGGCTGCTTCAGCCATGCTTTTTCCTTGTAACCACAGGCCTACCTCTTTTTCTCTTTATATCTCAGTTCTCCATATTGAAACATAAGCGCTAATCACATCTCCCCATTACGCAATCATATGAGGATAAATAACCTAGGAGTTTGGCAACCAGATTATAACCAACCTTGATTAATACTCAGTTTGTGCTGAAATTTCAGCTCTGGCTTTTTTTGAAGGCTGTTCAGGCATCAATAGCAAGCTTCAAAATACTTGAAAGAAGCATTAAAGTTGTTACTTTTGCTTTAGTTTGGGAATAACTGTAGTAAACCGCAATTACAAAAGAGAAGAGGACACATTTAGCATCTCAGATGCATGGGCTGCACTCAGTGCCCAAGGGAGTATTTGCCACCAGTATTTGGCTGTTCCATTGAGGGTTTCTGTTTGCTGACTAGTGTGTCTGAAGCATTTAAGGATAATGGGATGGAACCACTGATTTACCTGCTTTCAAGTAACTCTCTTATAAATTGGAGTTTGGTTTCACTCACACTGATACATTTTCTTTGGCTTTCTGTTCTCAACAGACAGGACTAGCGGTAGTGCTTTAAGCATAAATTCTGTCTCTGGTAAGCACTGACCAGTGCCTGAGTGCATAGGAAGGTCTGGGTTTTCCAAATGCACAGGAGAACACACTGTATTTTTTTTTTAAGCAACAACACTGCCTTTTGTGTATTAGTACAAAAGAAAAATAAAGACTGAAATTAAAGCCACATGAATATTAAATGAAGCTTTAAATAATTGTGCTACTAGTTCTGCCCTGCAGATGGCTTTGCTTAAGGATACTACTAATGAACAGTCAGAAGTACACATGCACACCTGAAACAGATTTTATTTCTTAATTAACAAAGTGAAAACTCATTAACAGAGTGAGCAGAGAGAGCTTTGAGTAACTTGGAGGTGAACCATTTCCATTTTGGTACTTCAGTTCAGCTTCTCTAAATCTGCTGAATCTTACTTATGCATGGAAGCATAAGTAAGAAGTAAGAAAACATCATGATTTAAAGCCAGAAGAATGAACAGCAATTTTTTTTTTTTCTGGAAGCCTTTTTCTTTCTTTTTTTCTTTCTCTCTTTCTTTCTTTCTTTCTTTCTTTTTTGTGTGTGTGTGTGCCAGAAGGGTAAGTATACAATCTTCCATGATGCTACAAAATCACCATTAGAATGATCATTTTGAAACAAGCTACTGGACTTTGCCTGTTCAAGATAGGAAGTAGGAATATCATTCATAGTAAATGTGTTTTCCTAGCAGTGTCCAAAATTGTCCAAACACTACCAAATTCTCATGTTCACCCTAGTATTACAAACAATGCACTAACTGTGCATTATTATTTCTCTATTACATTAAAAAAAAAAAAAGTTTTGTTTTTCTATAATCAGCTATGATGGCTAATTGCATAATCAAATGTCAACAGTTCAGGTCTCTGACTGAAGACATGAATCAAAGCTCCTCAAATTCAATTAAAAATGCCACGGATGACAACAAAGCAGCCTATCCTGAGAGTGAGAAGCTGGAAAGGCATGTGCTGATAGAACTCAAATATAATTGATAATTCAGGTGAAAATGTATTTTTCAGAAAAATTCCACTAGAAATCACTGCAGAAAAGGAGAAGCAAGTCCACTTAAGCACAGATGAAACATACGTTCCAAATAACTCTACACACCCTCATTTAAAATGCTTTTCAGTGTGTTCAGTTGTACTTCAGGTATATGAATTAGGGTTAATAGGAAATGCACGACTGAAGCTCCATACACACATCTACAGATGGCCCTAGCTAGAAGCAAAAATCATGTAAAGTAAGAAGAGTTTCAAATAGAGAGACTTGTACTGTAACAGAGAATAGTTGCATGTACTAGCCTGTAATAAGTATGATAATCAGACACAGTCCTGTTTTGAGTGATAAAAATGCATACAGATTGGGGCAGGCTATAAAGTTGTGTAAATCAACATAGCACCATTAATTTCAGAGTTGAAGAACCTGGCCATCCCATTTAATTGACATTTTAAGCCTGAATGAGACCAGCAGATTCTCAATATCTTGCATGATAATTAGACTGTACCCTATATATAATGTATGAAGAACCAGACTTCTTCTCATTCTAGTGATAAAATTTGGTATTTCTGGGTGAATAAATGTAATGACAAAAAGGAAATTAACAGCAAATCATTGTGGTTAATAAGGAAGTGTTGATCCAAAATATTAATTCTCCTCACAGAAGGAAGACAAACTAGACAGTAGGCTGCAGCAGTGCTGCAGAAGAATTGGCAATTAGACAATTGCTGTGTGTACTGTCTTTTAAAGTACAAAGAGATGATTTGTCTTTGCCAGACTGTGAAGAAGGTAAGCTGACATAAATTAGAAGACACTAATAGATGTTAGTTTCTTATTATTCACATTGGCAAGGTTCTCCATCATCCTCGTAGAACACAAGTAATGACTAGAAAAATACAGAGAAAGTTTTACTCTATTATTATAGGCTCCTTCAGACAAGCACTTCAAAATTAATCCCTGCAGAAATATCCAAATGCCAAACAAGCATCAAGAACACAGTAGAGCAGACACTATTCATCCCATTTCTAGTGCCCCAAATCTACATAATGCTTTTTTCCCTCTCACAGCTCCCTCCATTCTGCACAACAGCCTGGTTCAGCTTCTCACCCACAGGAAAAACACACAATAATAAAATTCCACTGGAAAAATACAGAGCACCAGAGCAGAAGGAGAGGCTATTTAATCATCTTTATGTACCAGTGTGACTTGTTTCTGATGAGCAAGTCCTGGCATGGTAAATGCTGAATGCTGCTCCACACAGCCCTGGAAGGCCACTCAACAGCATGATCCTACCAAATCTTTAGTATCGTGAGCATTGCAACATAAAAACACAGCACTGCTCAATGTTGTGTAAAGGCTCCCAAAGAAATGGTGCATTGGCCCTAGACAGATTCAGAACAATATCCTTGAAGATATTCAAAATTCAACTGATGAAGTTGAATTCTATGTGCTTCTAGGGTACGTTTCTACACACAAAACTGTCAGTTCTTCTTGCAATGCCTACTGGTTATCAAGGAAGTTCCCCCTCAGCAATGCCTCATTTTAGCTACTCTGGTTAAGAAAAGTAAGTAAACCACAGGCAAAGGTAATTTTCTTATCCTTCAGTACCATTGAAACTAAGATCTTGAAGTACAAAAGGGGAAGAACATTGCTTGATAATTACATTAAAATGTAAATGCTCTGAGGAAAGTACAAATGTAAATGGTTTGTACCCAGCTGAACTCAGTTTTGTTTGTGCACTTTCACACATCTCTCCTGGCTGAAGTACTCTGAGGACGGTGGGCCCAGATAGATAAGGAGGTTGCTAAAGTCTCTCCCCTATCTTTCAGGCTCCTTATGCCACTAGGTTTTGAAGTTTTTGCTATTTTTTGTTTATTTGTTTTGTGGGGTTACTTTATGAAAAAGTTTCATCCTGATGTTGCTAGATGGGAACAACTTTTTTAGTATTAAATAATTCATAATTATTTTAGCAATTCAGAACCTACTCTTTTAGATTAACATCCAAGCTGCTTAGACATAGCAGGTGAGCATGCTGTTAAATTGCATACTACTCTGAAATCCCATTTCAAAGCTCCAGCCCTGGAATCACTCTTTCTAAAGCAATGTGGTCAGCACCTGCAGATTTAACACCTACCTCTGAGCTTCCACATGCACACAGGCCTTTAGAGAATGGTTTTGTTACTGATGTACAAATAAATGCAGGCATATTTGTACCACTGTTCATGAATAGGGGATTCAACTTGTATCAAAACAAAAGTTTTCTGATCACTCAAAAAAGGAACAGACCTAGGCTGGAAACAGCTTTGGTGATAACTGGTTTTGTTTGCTTATACATACAGCAATCTCACATGTAGAGAATACCTTCTAGGTATTCCACAGCTTTACTGGGTGGTGATGGGGAAGATAAAACAAGTATTTTTCCTTTATCTGATCATGTGTAAATGAAGGATTCAACTGCTCTATCAGTGATAAGATGATTGCTAAATGGTTCTTCTCAACTTCTATCAATGGCCTGATGAAAGAAATTAACACTGACAGTGATAAGTTGTTTTCTCAGGCATTGAGACTTCATGACAAGGGAGGATTTCTGTTGAGGTCACAATACATGTTATCAGTTGAATATTTTCTTCATTAAAAGCATTAGAGGTGTCCAAGAATTTGCCTGATATTTAAGCAACTTCTGGATTATGCTTTTGTCTTTCCAGTGCTGTTGCTCACCCCTACTGAATGCACAGGCTGTAATAAAAATCAATTTGTTCACCACCTTTCCTCCGTCACTTATTCTGTTACAGTTCTCTCGGTAATTCATTACAGGGCCTCACCTAATCTGTCTCCAGGTTTTGAGGGCTCTGTAATGTAAATGTGTTTGCTTGAATATGTCAGGCTTAATGGACATGTTTTAGGAAGATGCATGTCAGACTTTATGTATTTACCACATTAATCAGGCTTGTTTCTTTCACATCTATTTCCATTCCCTGAGAATAAGAAAACATGAATTCAATAGTGGTTTACTTAGTACACCAGAAGAAACACCCAAACTTTTAGCAGTTTACGTAATGGTTGATAAAACAAAGTCTTTTGTTCAGCAGAGGAGGGTGTCCAGTAGTTTTAATCCTCTTACTGGAACCTTGGTGCCTTGCTTATTAAACAAGCAGATGAACTGCAATAGTTCTCATCAAGTTTTGAAACAGACCATTGGATAACACAATTAAGTGTTTTGAGTCTTTCTGACAGAAAAGTCTGCTTGTGATGTGTGTGGTTTTATTATCATACATATAGTTTCATAGTATGGCTACTGGGAGCTGAATAAAACAGTATCAGAATACAAAGATAAGGCTATAATCTTCAGCATTGGATACTTCAATACAAATAATTAGAATGCTGACATATCAATTTAAGGCAAACCCACTTACAACTACAACATGTTGTATGTCCTGTGTTTGCTACCAGAACATCTGCAAAATTGCTATCAAGTTACTAGCAACTTATCTATAAAACTTGCTGTGAAGGACATTCCTGATTTCAACTGAAAATGCAGTTTGATCACTTTTGTTTGCTCCATATAAAAGTTAAAGGGGTGGACTTTAAAAAACAATGCAACATATAAAATAGTAACAACACTTCCTTTCTGGAACATTGGCCATCTAAGAGATTCAACCAAATGTTCCCTAGAGAAGGCAAATCTCAAAAAAGTTGCTTGGAAGACAGACCTTCCCTTTTCTGACCAGACTGCCTTTAAATGAAACTGCAAACCCCTTCTGCAAGGTTGCTCTTGGAAAGCAGAAAAAAATGATGATAAAGCCTGCTATAAGGGAGACGATTATCTAGAACTTTAATGGAATTGTGCACTGGGCTACAGCAGAGCTACAAAAGAATCCCTTGACCTCAGTGTGTGTTTTTGTTCTAGCACAAAGCAGCAGTCTACAATGCACTTTTAATGCTGTTTTGATAGCATGGAAGCCCAACCCTCTATCTAGCTAGAGACTTTTCAAAACCCTTTCAAGGATCTACAGACATCTTCTTTGTATTATAGAAATGTCAGTATCTACAAAGCTCCCATTTATTGTTGGACAAATCAATTCTGAGTGACTGTCCTGGACCTCTAATGAAAATCTGACAAAAATTAGAACCAAGTCTTTCTTCAAAGTTTCACAAAATCTGACTACATTTATCTTTATAATCTTCTGACTCTGTTTTTCACCTGAACTACTCCAAACTGAAAATAGGACCGAATGCCACAGGTATTTCATTCCAAGAACTGTGAATCTTTCTACTGTGAGTACCAACCCCAGCCTGCCTCAGGGAATAAACTCCCCATGTGACTCCAATAGGTAGTATCCAGTGTTTCCAGTGGAGCAGACAGTACCAGTTAACACTCAGACACATTTTGGATTGCTACTACCACTTCTTTCACTAATAAGTATTTGCTCTCTAGAGTACCCACAACACTCAAGCAAACTGCAGGTCTACTCTGATTAATTTATTTTGTTTTTACCAATGATGTTATTCTGAGGACAAAATCTACCTCCATTGATGTTCCTGATGTCAAAGCTCAACAAGTTTTGTTATCAGAGACTTAATTTGGCCTTTTAGTTCAATCGGTGGCGTATTAAAGATAACATTTGAAAGCAAAAATCTTCTCACTTCAAGAAAACACTTCCTTTAGATGAACTAATTATGTTTTTGTGTACTCCCTGAAATTCAGTGCTTTAGATCAGAGGTACTTTGATTAATTTAGGAATCACTAAGCCTTTGCACCTCAAGGTGCCTGTATTTTAGCCATAACAGATGAGTATTATAATCAAGGAAACTGTCTTTGGCACGACTGTTATTGTATACCATAGTACCCTCATGTAAAGTTGTTCGCAAGAATGAATTTTTCAGTAATTAACATTTGCTTGCTTGTGCTGTGGAATTTTGCCTTTTCCCTTGGGGCTGTTTATGAATGAAAACTCTTAATAGGCTATAATTAATACAATCACACTTTTCCAAGAGTGGGTGCTAATTTGAAGCAGTACTTGAAATATGAAGCAATAAACTTTCTCACAAATAATTCTTTCTTCTCCAGATGTCCAATTATTCACTTCTCTATGTAAAGGTGTCATGTGCAACTGCCTTGTAATTTTCTTCACTATTGTGACAATGGGGAAATTCAAGAGAAACATTGACACTTTTACTCCCTTGGGGGAAGTAGAAAGCTTTTTCTTTGTAAAATCAAGGCGGGGGTTATGTTTACACCACAGCAGTACTGTCAGCAGCTTGACATATCATATTACAAGAGGGATATGGATGTGCTGGAACGTGTCCAGAGAAGGGTCACAAGGATGATCAGAGGGCTGGAGCACCTCTCCTATGAGGACAGACAGAAGGAGTTGGGGCTGTTCAGTCTGGAGAAGAGAAGGCTCCGAGGAGACCTAATTGTGGCCTTCCAGTATCTGAAGGGGGCCTACAAGAAGGCTGGGGAGGGACTTCTCAGGAGATCAGGTAGTGATAGGACTAGGGGGAATGGAATGAAGCTGGAGGTGGGAAGATTCAGGCTGGACGTGAGGAGGAAGTTCTTCACCATGAGAGTGGTGAAGCCCTGGAATGGGTTGTCCAGGGCGGTGGTTGAGGCCCTGCCCCTGGGGGTGTTTAAGACCAGGCTGGTTGAGGCTCTGGCCAGTCTGATCTAGTGTGGGGTGCCCCTGCCCATGGCAGGGGGGTTGGAACTAGATGATCCTTGTTGTCCCTTCCAACCCTCACTGATACTGTGATACTACGATACTATGATTTGTATTCAACAGAAGACTTTTATTTATTGGAATATTTGGAGACCCTGCTGTACCTGCCTGAGCTGGGGAATCTCTCACGGCACGAAGGGAGAATTGACCTTTTTATCATGTCCTTCCTCATACTAGGTTCTTCAGCACTTCCCATTTCATCACCCTTTCAAAACCCTACAACTTTACTGCAAAGGGCTTGAAGAAGGAGTGTCTGGACCTGTCTGTGAGAAGCGGGAGCACAGGTAGCATCTGTGCTGCCAGGGGCACATTTGGCATCCTCACTAACCATACAGCAGAAGCATCTAAGGTTTGACATCTCCTTGTCTAAAATGTTTTGAAAATATTTTGAATGTAAGTTTAAATACAGCAGAGCATAATGCAAATGATCACTGCATATGGCAGTGACCATGTGTTCCTGAGACACAGGTATATAAGAAGGGCAATTTTCTGTTACTGTGCATTAAGCATTCTTGTATTGTTTCAATTTAGCAAATCCAAAGAGTCAGCAAAATACTTAAAGTTGTTTAGATTAACAACTGACAATAAATTAAAAACGTAGCAACTGACATTTTACACATTTTTAATACACCCAGGAGTATCTCATTATTAGAAAGTGATGAACCAGCATTGTCTTACATGATACCAACCTTGAAGACAGTTCAGCTACATGTATCTGGCTTATTAGCTAACTGGGCAGACCTGAGATCACTTTAGGTATTTCACAGTGACAACTACAGCAGTACCTGTTCTTCCTGTTACACAAAAACCATCCTACCTGCTTCATCATAGCCTTTCTACATTTTATGAATGTTCTACTCCATTTTTTTAGCAGTTTAGATAAAAAACAGTATAATGAACTCATTAAAGTACAGCTACAAAACCACAGTGATCTTTGTTCTCTTAAAACAATTGTTTATGATGGTGAAAAACGCAGTAAGAGATGAACTAACTGCCCAGTGAAATTCTTAAGATTTCAAAGATGTTCATGTTCTGGAAGAACTCCCAACACTATGAAACAGTTCCATGAAAAGAACAGACCAAAAGCCACAACCATGACATGAACTGCCCTCCTTGGACTAAGGACCTGGCTCACTATCATGTGCTTGATGGCAGCAAGGCATAGCATTTATAGAGGCAACCTTCCTGCATTATTCCCTTCTGCTTCTGACAACCAGAAGCTTATTAGTTAATAACAAGGACAAAATTGGCTTTCTCACATCTCAGATAATTCTCCTCAGCAACAATTTCTTTATAACCTTCACAAGTTCTTTGTTGTGTATGGTTCTGACTAAAAATTGCAAGCTGATGTGGGAAGTGTTCCAAATGAACATTTCTTAAAGCTGCCGAGAGTTTTGGTCTTGAAAGCAATCAGCATTGCTTATCGTGCTATGAAAACCTTTGTATCAGAAAAATGCCAGAAACCCTAGCAAGGAATTTGGTAAAAGAATCTGAACAAGACCTAGGAAAGCTTGCTATCCTCAAAGAGCAATGTGGACATACATTAGAAAAAATACCAAGGTACGATAAAGCATAGCCTGATGAGAGTGGAATAAAACACAGTGTGACACTGATTTAGGACTCACCGTGCAAATGTTAACAGATTTGCTTAGACTTCTATTATTTTTATGGTACCATTGCTACCTATTGCACATAATGTCTCCCACCATCAAAGTTCCTTGATATCAACAACTAGATCCTCTGAGCAAACTCCTTGAGTTAGTCTAGGTGGTTTGACAAGGCACAAGAAGGCTATCTATGTTGAGCCTCTAAGAGATGGCATTGTCTGGGGAAAAGAAGATGCTTTTGCAATTGGTATAACTCAGATCACAGAATGTTCTTTGCACAAATTTCCCAAGGGCAGCGCTGCCTGATGTTTCTGTAGCTCTACAAACTGTGGACTTGCACAGACCTGGGCCACAGACCTACCTGTCGTTTTACCCATGTCATCAGCTCTGAAAAAGGTGAAGAAAAAGATCTTTTCTGTATAAAAAATGACTTTGGTGCATAGGAAGGCCATAGCCACATACTCTCTTAGCTAACTGAGGGCCTCATGAACCTAAGGCACAACTCCAGTCTGACTTTGTGAAGTTCCATCCAACCCTTTCCATAACTACTATATCTTGTCAGAGACTCATATTTGGTGCCTGTGGGAGGAGTGAAATATTAACACTCTCTAAAGCCACCTGCATGACATATTGCAGGACCCAGTAACAAAGTAATATATCAAAATATATAGCAATTAGGTATGGGCCACAACCACCAACTACACTGCTGAACACCAAGGAAGCACTGGTTATTCTTGTTCGGTATCTGGATTGAAAAAAATTCAACCCAAACATTTAACATCAATTCAAAGTAATTTTTGAGAATTTTGAGGCAGAGACAAAACATTCTGAAGAACCTTAAGTGAGCAATTTGTCATAATAGAAAGTTAGTCCTTTACTCACAGAGCTCTTTTCAGGGCTAGTGCCTACCCACTCACTGAATCTCCTCTGAGTCTTACTCGGAACATCAGTCAAAATCCCTGTTATTTAGTTGCTGTAATAGACCCCCATTATAGCTGGGTTCTTAGAGAGGGAAGAGTTTAGGGATCTTTTTCTGCAAGTAAGATGGCTAAATGTGGGACTGAAAAGGATGCACACACCAGTAAAGCATGCAAAGCCATTCAAAGAGAAATGTGTTTCAGTGTCATACCTCTGTTCAGACCCACTTGGTGGGTTCACAGTATTAGTGAAATGGAAGAGCTTCTGGATTGCAAAATCACTTATAGTGTCCTTAAAATTCTGAATCAGATTTTAACTATTGCCACAGTCTCTGCTTGCAAAGGGATCTTGCTAAAGGAGAATCTCATTCCAAGTCAGTTCCTTATACTGCTGACATACTGCTCTAATACAGATCCTAAGCAGAATTCTGTTTTGTCCTCCAATGCCTGTTAGGTATTTTAACATGTACTGAGGCTAAAAATCAGTACATGCCAATCAAAAAGCAGGGCGGATTGTCCAGGGTGGATGGTCCTACCCTCCTAAAAAGCATAGAGCAAAGGCAACTTTATTTTCAACAACAGTTTCAAGGTTTTCTGAACAGATGCCTGGTTTGTTACTCCTTCTGGAGTAACTCCTTCTAGTTTATTACAAAAATTATTTTGCTATTCAGAATATTATTCTGAATTTTACTATTTCAAGGCCAGACGACAGTTACAGTGTATCACTATATGTATCCCACTAGTTTTAGAGGCTAAAATGATCTTTCAGAACCAGATTCCAAAGCTTGCATCACACTGATCTGCATTTGGTAATGGTATGTACTGATCTTTTATTATAGTTGGATTAATCTGTCTATCCAGTAACATGAATGCTAAAGCTGACATTAGGTGGGCAAACAAAGTAATGACAATTAAACATTGGTTTGTTTGTTTTTTTTCCCCAGGAACTGTGACAGCAATAAAATTCAGTGTAAAATATAATTTTGTACCTATCACATGACTCTGACATGTAGTCCTTGTCATGGTGTCCTCCTCTTCTTCTTGCAGGTTTTCTGTGACTACTTTAGCCTGTGCATAGTACAACAACAAAAGTGAAGAACATCTGTGACTCTGTTTATGCTGTTTCATGGTAACTACATAGAATACCTTTACAGAAATAAACCAGAATAAACTTACAGGGCAGCCAAGAGTGGAAGTATACAGCCTGCCTTGTTCTATGATGGATATTTGAGAATAACAACCTAATTCACAATCACAATATACAGCAGTCAAAAATTACCCTTGGAAGACACAATTCCTCAAAAAAGTTTCCTTCCTGCATTAAAATAAAAAATAAAGAAAAAAAGAATTATGCTAGTTCTCCTTACCTCTTATTTGTTGCTGTCTAGAAATACCATGTTACACTCTCTATGCTAACAAAAAAGTGAGCTTAATACATGGTGTGCTACCTCTCTAGTTCAGTTTCCAAACACTGGACTTTGGTGGTTTTGTTTCCACTGCTGTTTGAAGGCATTTATTAGCTAAACAGAGAGAAAAGTGCTATTTGAAAAAGCAGGGCACTCTAAGGGTCTCTGTGTGTTATCCAAGTGTTTGTTATTCAAATCCCCTAGATAGTCTATTTTTCAGATGAAGGCATATTTTTGCTTTGTTCTTCTGCACTCCTATTTCCCAAGTGTACAGAAAATCTGAGAATTTTCCTAGCACACAGTGAGAACCCCTTCTAATACATGCCATCAGCAGCCATAATTCAGATCCAGGGACATATTTTCCTGCCATGCTGTATAAATCAGTCAGGAATGAAAGGTGATGAGAGTAGGAAAGCCAGCACTGCAGAAAAAATTACTTTCAACATCTCAGAGATCTTAAATTATTTGTTAATCACTCTCTGGTGTTTTAAACTACTTACAGCACATTTACAATAACATTAAATATGTTCTGTAATCTAAACTGGTAGAATTTATCATCACTTGCATGACATATGCTCCATTATTGCATATTTTCTACTTGCTTGGTTTATACAAGTAGCCCTATTGACCTCTTGTGACTACGCCTCTGTGAGACATGAAAGGCTCACTCTCTACATTTATGAAGGTGTATTTATAATTTCTTAATCGCAGAGATTTGATTATGTCTCTTTTTTTCTTCTGAAATGACGCTCTTCAGGCAGAGAAAAACTAAGAGGAGAGTATATGATCGTTTGGCATCAAATTATGGGTAGAATAATTTCTCACATTTGCAGACTGCATGGCGGTCTGTGGCTTGCTGCTGCTATGACATTTCACAATATTAGGATAGTTCTCTGGGTATTCCCCAAACACAGACTGCAGGCAGACAGTGCTATACAAAACTTCTGGTGACTTGAATTTGGTGCCACACTTCCACCTCACAAAGAAAAGCCTGTGGCTTTTCTAAATTACACCAGGCTGTAATAAAATCACAAAGATGAAATGAAGCAGTGCAGCACAGAAATGATTGTATCTCACCTTAAGCTCCAGCCAAGGACACGAAAAAGTATTGGAGAATGTGGAATATCCTTGGTGTAGGCTAAAGGATTATGTATTTCTGTTGGCTGGCCTTTAGAGCAAAGTGCTTTTTTGATGAACACTAACGGGAAGTGTATGCCTCTGAAGGTGAATGCACAAGGCTGCCATTGGTGCAACATTGCTTTTGCCATAAATTCAGTGGCAGTCAAGCAATAACATTCTTTGCATGAACAGAAATCAGAGGTAATTGGTGCATATGTTATGGCATACTAGTGCCCCAAGTCTTTACCTGGCACATCATAAGAAAGGCGATTTAATAATAAAAAATTCAATAGGCTTTAAAGAAAAAGCTTGTTAGAAAATTAATGTATGGCCAGGATTTAAAGAAGCAGTGTATATACGATATGCAGTTTTGAAATGCACACTGAATCCCTAAGACTGAATGCACTTCACATTGTTCAAAAAGTAAAAGAAATCTTCTTACTTTAGGGCTTTTCAAAGGATTTAGGTTGTTTTCTGACAAAGCATTCATTTTGCCTTTTACAAGCAAAGAAAAAAATGCATGACAGCCCATTCTACTACATGAAACTGTTTTCAGTCACAGCTATCTCCTAGTCCTTTGCAATCTCCTTCAAAGTAAGTGGATACCAAAGAATAACTGGAAATGACATTAATAAGATGCATGAGCTTTGAATGTAAAGATTTTCCATTGTTTTTATTGAAGAAGTTTGGAGGCCAAGATGAAATATCACACACTGTGCAATCTTACAGTATATCTCTTTCATAAGTTAGCATTCAGAACTGGAAGCATGTTTTTAACCTTGCTATTCTAGATGTCCTCAGTCTTCGGGTACCGGATTTAAAAAGTGTTTGTTTATTTTTTTTTCTTAGGAATTAAGTACCACAAAAAACCCACGATATGAAACTTCAAAAAACGAAGCACACAATGTAACTTAATCTTCAAAAACCATTATAAACCCCTGGCTTTGGTTTCCAGCAGCCAAAGTGTATTGCATAGGACAGGTAATGCCTCTTCCCCATGACTAAGATGTTCTTAAAAAATAAATAGTGTAATTAGCATTTCTCCACTATTTATGTATATTAAAGGCAATCTTTATAGTTCTCTGATAAAGTGAAGTGTGATTCTTGTAGATATATTAAAGGCCTGATTATTATTGTTGCATTTAGAAAAGCTTCACAAAATGACCAACAAAAAAAAAAGCGGCACGGTAAATTACTGAAGCATTAGAAAATAATAAGTTAGAAGCTGTAGAAGCAACATGTAGAGGTTTTTCTATTTCTGTACAGTGAAGATATATCCAAAGCTGTCAGGACAATATTAAATGGAGCATAGTTAAACTGAGTGGCTCTGATAAGGGGCTCTGCTTTGCTATCAAAGTTCTAGATCAGTGGGATTGAATTTCCTGCATATTGCACATTTCCAGACTTTCATTCTCTCTCTTTCCTTTCAGTGACACTACAAGGACAGCCTTAGATATGCTTATAATTTGTGGTTTTATAATGCAGAAGACATCTACATTTTCAGAGAAGAGATGATACCACAAGAGTCAGGAGGAAAAAGTTTTCTAACACATTTATTCTGCATATGTTCCCCTTAAGTTTTTTAAAATGACCTTGCAGATGTTCTAAGGAGAGACATCTGCATTAAAGTGAAAAAACAATTGCCTGAAGTAGAAACCATGTGTGGGATACTTTAACCTTAAGCACTCTAAGCTAAGCAAAGAGACTTTCCAGTTCCCATTATGAAATTTGACATTTCCCATTTTAAAAATTTATTTTACCCTTGAAACACATCCCAAAGAATTTCTGTGTAAGTTTCAGATGAAATAGTTGCCTGTGTTGTACTTCAGTAACTCAGTTTTATCAGAACATCAAAAGTAATAGCTTCAACTTCATGTTCAGTAATATTTTTGGCACAAGTTTTCATAGTATTTTGTGAAAACTGTGTGTTTATTGTCAATAATTATCATCATAATACGGTGAAGGAAGCTATCAGGAATGTGAAAGAATGCTCATTGAGTTAAAGCATCTGTGTTCTCCTAGTGCTTGGCCTTGAAAATATCACGGGAAGAGCCCTTGCTGGGCAAGAAACTGCTCACTACATTATAAGGTTAATTATTTGAAGCTTTACAAGGGAGGGCACCCATTCAGTCTGACTTTAGGCCACAATCCCAGCCTCTTGATGCAGAAAAGTTAGCCACTCACATAACCTTTACAGAACCAGAATCTAGCAGTTAACAGAAAAGAAAATGATTTTTTTCTGAACTGCAACATTCCTACTCTCTGGGTAAATTAAACTACCAGGTATAGTTAGTAACTTATTGAAGCATAAAACTAACTACAGGACATTAATGGGGATATTTTTGTGGTACCAAGAGGGACATGGGTCAAATGTATGTTTTTGATTTTGAAAGACTCTCTCTTAAGTGACAAATATTCCCAAATGTAGTCAAATACTTTGCCTTTTCCACATCAGCAGTGCACATTTTAGACTTAATGACTTCTATAATGTTCAACACTGGCATGCAATTTTCAGGGAAATGGGGAAAAAAGGAGAAGAAAAGAAAATGGTCCTATTATTTCACTCTACTACAGTATGATTATAGCATCGTTCTGCATATATCTCCACTGGAATTGAATTGCCAGCAGAAGCAGTAGGATCTTCATGACTAGCTGTATAATCTGGCCCATAGTCAAGCTACCAACTTTTGTATTAATTCACAATTCTCCAGCTACACACAATCTTTCTGTCATATATAAACAGCTATTATCCTTTTCACCTGTGCTGGCAATAAGGAGCACAACCAGAAGTTTAAAAGAACGTAAGAATGTTTTCACGTACTAAGCACTTACCAGGGTCTGATTCTGCATTTCCATATCAGCTTTTGTGTTGCTGTTTTTCTTGTGGTTTCCTTGAGAGCTGATAGAGTTGCCATGAAGAGAGGAGCCCTGGGAGCTGCCCTTTGACACACTCCTGTAGGAAACATTATTTGATCCACTTTCTGTCTGCTGAGCTGCTTTCTTATCAACTCTGCAGGTAGAGAGTGATTCCTCTGATAAATTACATTGCCCTTCTTCAATCACTCTACTTTTCCATTCCTTTAATGTTTAAAGTAACCTCTCTGTATCTTTCTGTCTCTAGACCTTTGAGTGATAAATGTTTCTAACTAGCCTTGATCAAATCTGTCACTTACAATGTCAGGTAGTATATCAATTTAGTCTTTCACATATAATGATTTATATTATATTTGGGACTGCTGTGGGGCAAACGTGAAAACACAGGACAGCAACTGCCAGGTTGTTCTGTGACCAAACGTTGTGGTAGCTAGAAATATAATTAATTCTTGTTTCTCTCCAGATTAGCCAAGCTCATGCTTAATTCAAAACAGTTAAGGCAAAATGCAAAGTAATTTATCTACAAATTTCAAAATATCAAAATCACAGATGATGAAACTGGAGCCAGGTAGAAATCTAGGTTGGACATAAGGAAGAAGTTCTTTACAATGAGAGTGGTAAATACTGGAACAGGTTGCCCAGGAAAGTGGTTGAGGCCCCATCCCTGGAGACAGTCAATACCAGGCTTGATTTGGCCCTGGGCAGCCTGGTCTAGTTGGAGGTGTCCTTAGTTACTGCAGGGAGGTTGGACAAGATGACCTTTGAGGGTCCCTTCCAACCCAATGAAATCTGTGCATCTGTAATTCTGACTAGTTACCAAATGTACGTAAGCTGGTTACAATACATGAAGATGGAATACATTAAAACATGTACCTAATTATCCTCTATCTTTGCACACCATCTGCCTAGATTCTTGATTTCTGGAATCATTTGCATTTCTATCAACTTGGATGTAACGTCTCATTCCTTAATTTCAAAGGCTGGTTTCAAAGGTTTTGTTAACAAAGTAACAAGAACAAAATTATCATCTCATTATTAATGTGTTTTCCTGTAGAGATGAGACTCCTGATTATGACAGTGCGTTCTTAATCTCAAAGGAATGTACACTGAACCCAGCATGTGAGCATCTGCAAAGCCATGGTATACAACACACCCCAAACTGTGTTCCAGAGTTTTACCTGTTTAGAAGCTCCTTCATAAAACTGTCCTTTGGTGAGTATGTGGCTGTGGTGGAGCCTCTGATTTTCTCACGCTCGATCTCACCAGTCATGTCTTGTGAAGGTGTCAGAATGTTGCTCTCCATGACACCAGCTAAAATGTCACCACTGTCTGCTTTCCTGTTAATTTCGTTTTCTGTTTCACAGTGTTGTTCAGTCTTCTTTTTTTCTTTTCTTCTCTCTAATTTTGCCTGCTTAATTCCAAATCCTGAAACTTTTACATCCTTTTTTTTCTACCTTGGTTTTAGGAACGTCAGTTTTCCTGCTACTCAGTGCTGGGAGCTTACTCTTCCGAAAGCCAAACCAGCTAGCTATAGAGGGCCCAGTCTTTTGCTTAGCCTCTGCAGTGGGAGATTTGGTTTGTCCCTGACCCTTTTGCACATTTTCTTGGATGCATAGCATGACTTTCTCCTCTATTGTAGGTTGTAGAGCTGGTGAATTCAAAACATCAGCAACCTTCTCAGAGGCTTCTGATAATTTTAAAGACATTTGCTGTCTTTCTGACTTTGTTGCTTCCAGTTTATGAGGACATTTTATTCCTTCTGAGATTTGAAATGAAGACATTTGATTGGAAGATACTGTAGCTGATGCTTCTAACTCCAGTTCTGCTGGCAGGACACTTTTTTTACTTAGAGCTTCATGTTTAAAACTTTCAGTGCTTTTCTCACTCTGGACAGACAGACTGCATGCATGCTTCTGAGAAAATGGCTTATTTCCTTCACACTTTGAAGTGTTGTGAAACAAGTCTACTTTGGAAGATGATCTGAAGGGCAGTTTGCTTGGGCTTCCATGCTGGCTATTGCAGCTACTTTGTCTAGAATAAGAATTTTCTGTGGTTTTAGGAGTAAATGGAAGAGTCTCTGGTGTCACTGCTGATCCAGGAATGGCCTTGATTTGAAGACCTTCCATGGCTGAGTTCTGTCTTGTCAGAGAGTTTCCTCTATCAGAAGTGTTTGTAATAATCTGAGTCCGTACCTTCCCGAGGCCTTCTGTCACAGCGGCAGATGGCTTTTCTCCTGTATGGACACTAAAACTCTGACTGCGAGCTTTTGCTCCATTCATGCCCAGAGCTGGTTTCAAGTGTGACTTGTTGCTAGAAGAAACAGATCTCTTAACTAATTTGTTTTCTAATCCATCTACTCTGTCAGCCACCAAGTTGCAGCTTTCATGTGAATGAGGTGATGCTGCATCCATACTAAGTCCCACAGTAGAATTATTTTTTACTTCAGTACCAGATGTAGTCTCTTTTAATTCAGCATCTGTGGTGCCTCTAGTGGTTACACTTACAGATTCATTTTGCTTGTACTTGCTTGAACTCACATTACTCTTGGAAGCTGCATTTATACTGTCTTTTTCCTGCTTCCCTGGTACAGTAGAGCTCTTTCGGAGAAGTTGGGGAGATTTGACAAACAATTTCAGTCCTACAGGGAGATGGGTTTTCATTCCTTTCTCATCAGAGTTATGGGCAGCATACGCAGCGTCACTACCACAAACCTGTGTTGACTTCAGGGAACTGTTTACCTGAGAGAGTAAAGGCTCACCTGTGTTTGCTGCATGACACCGAGGAGCTGTGGAGAGCACATTTGGCATCTTTTGTAGCTGATCCACTCCACCGTCACTGGAAATATCTTCTTCCCTGGAATACGCGTTTTGTGAAGAAGTTGTTTCCATTGATGGACAACCTACAGAAAAGGACCTGGCTATTTGAAAATCAGTGTTGGAAAATTCACGATTCCTGTGGAGACCCAGCTGATTAGGGCTTTTTGGGCAGACTTGCTTTGTGGAAACTTTGGAAAGTCCTTGGCATGCACTATGGGGTTGCTGAGATACGCATTTATTTTGCATAATTGCTTCTGCATTTTCCTGAAGGTAAGATAATTCAATTTTGGCCCCAGAAGATACAGTTTTTGCTTGCATTTCCTGACGAGATTGATTATGAAAGCCAGAGTTCACACTTCCTTTTAATGGTGATGATTTCAGTAGATTTTTTGCTATTTCACTGGGACCAGCTCCTCCTAATTTTACTGCTACAGGTGGTGAAGGAGCATAATTAGGCCGAATCAACAAGGATGTTGACCTGCCTGGAGGAAGGGGTGGGGACGGTGATCGGGCATTTACAGTTGCTAAATCACAGTTAAAGTCTCTGGTTGGAGGTTCTCCATAGTCACTGGGCTCTACAAGGCGCTGAGGCAACAGTGGTGATGCTGAACTCTTTGGATACTTTGACCCATCACCTCTGCCTGGACGTTTCAAGCCAGGCAGGAGGTGGGCAGGGGGCTTTGGAACCTGGAAGCTGACTTTTGAGTCAAAATTATGAGGTGGACTTTGTGCTTTTTTGAATCTTGAAAGCTTTACAGGTGGCAGAGCAGGTGATTTTTCAAGGGCTGCAGGGCCCACTGATTGAGCTGCAGGTGTCTCCTCATTCTCTGTTATTGCAGTTTTTTGTGGAGAAAATTTAGCTCTGCTGGGTATCTTAGTCATGTTTGGCTTTTGAATGATTCCCACATGCACAGTGGAGCTTGAATTGGTCTTAGATGATACATCATACACTGGCTTCGCTGGTTTTTGTTGTGGAGTATTTTGCAGGGTTGCCCTTCCACAGCGTGAAGGTTCACTGCAGGTCGTGGGAACAACTGTACTTTTATTTCCTGTATTATCTTCAAAAGTTTGTTTCTCAGTTTCATTTTCAGGTCTTTCTAACACAGTGTAGTTTCTAGCATTGGTTCCTGTCTGCAAATCAGTTATTCCCTGAGGTAGAAGTTCAGTGTATTCTGAACGGGACCTAGTTTGCAGTTGGTTGATTGAAATTTCATTTCTTGTTACTGTGACAACTCCAGTTTGATGTGAGCTGAATTCAATAGGCTCACCATCCTCAGCATCAAATATTACGGTAATGCACTCCTCAGAAGAGGTCTTCTTAACAACCTTTTGTTGTTTAATGAAAGTACCTGTCTTTGGCCTAATGTCCGAGTGAGCAGATATCCGGTTTTCCTCCTGAGAATTCTCTGTGACTTTGAGCACATCAGTGGCCTTTGTGTACCTCTCAGTAAAAGGAGATGCTAATAAATCTGATGGACTTTTCTCATCACTGCTTTCTATATGCAGTTCATCCAAGACATCATTGTCATCAGTATCTGAAAGCTGAAAATTAAGATCCTTCCAGCCTGTATTAGCATGACTTTGATTTAATTGTATCTCAGGCAGCTTTGCTCTGGTGCACGATTTTACTTCTGCCTGAAATCCAGTGACAAAACTAGTCAATTTTTCAGGTCTTTCCTTTGAATTAAAATACAAACTTCTTTCTGGCAAATGTTTCCTATCAGGATCCCAGTCAAAGAGACTGTCAGAAATGCTGTGAGTTAATTTGTTAGAGTAGGTTCTGCAGTCTTTGCTTGGCACTTCCTGCAGCAAGAGTAAGGATGAAGAGTCATCGTCTGCATCATCATGTGAATCTGAATCATAAGAGAAAGTTTTGTTATGTTCAATGCACACACTGCCTATTTCCATTGGCTTGCAAAGAGTCTGTTCATTATGGCTGCCACATTTAACTCCTGGGGAATATATTCCCTCATTAGAGTTCATGCAATCTTTGTAACCCCATTTTGATATTACTGAAGGAGATTCAAGTAATATCTTTTGCTTCTGTAATTTTTTCAGCCCTTCTAAGATATGGTTTTCCTTGATACGAGTTGGAGGTAGATCATCTGCAGGACTTGAGAGGTTGCTTGGGAGCGAAGAACCAATGCTTATTCTTTTATCCCAGCACACAGATGACTGTTAAAACAAAATAAAACTCACATATTACTCACAAGTGCTGTTATTAAAAAGTGCTACCATTTTAGGAGTTGCATAGGGCATTTCATTTGATCCATTGCTATTAGCAGCAATGTTCTTTTTTAATAAAGGATTTCACAGTGGTGTGAAGGCTGCACTGCATTTAAAACCTGTAGAAAGAACAATATTAATGGAAGGATTAAGATAAAGAAGAAGAACAATTTGGATTGTGAAAGGCAGAATAAATGTCAGAATAAATGAGGAAACTGAGCAAACTGGGGTGATAAAGGAATTGTTAGAAAAAATTAAAATCAGGGAGAGTAAGAGGGAGGGAGACATTGAGGAGAAAACCCTTACTGCATTTACTGATAACTGTTTTAAACACAAAAGAAAAAAGAAAGTAAAAAAAAAAAAATCTGAAACAGGCAGGTTTTTAGTTATTCTTATTTCAGATGAGTTTAAGCTATAAACAAAGAAAATTAATATGATTTACCCTTTTGCTGCATGTCTTTCCATCATTCCAAGTGTAGGAGGAACCGCTGGAATATTCACTGCAAGCACTTGAGAGGGAGAGCTCACTGCTACTGCAGCTGCTCCGGGGATACAGGCGGCTAGGACCTGTCATATTTAATTGACTCTGGCATTTCAAGGCAGGTATACTGGATTTCACATTCTGATGGCATTCCTAAAATATTAGAAGAAACATAAATATCTTATGGGTGGAGAAAGATCATTTACTCTTCCCCTGATTAAGAAAGACAAAGAAAATACAAGTAAGCTACTTAAACCTCCCTGTTATGTCATTAGTGTCTGGTGCATTTAATATAGAGAACCAAATAAAAATTGCTAACATTTTTATTTGTCAGGGAAAATCCACAATTCTCCATGTTTGCTTCTTTATTCTTCAAGCAGCATTCTGCTCTTCTTTTGCTAAAGATTATTCTGAGTCTATTTGAATTATGCTTTGTACATAAGCAGCGTGCACCAGTAAGATACAGAAAACAAAGTTATAAGAATACAAGTACATCTTGACAAGTGCATTATAGCCCCACAATGTAACAGATGAGGCTGTACTCCCAGGACAAGGTAAATTAATTTAGTATCCCAACCAGAATGTCCACTGAGAATGGAATCTCTCCATTACAGTCTAATTTTGGTTTCCTATCTAGTTCAAAGCTTTGTCTAAGAAACTCTCTGACGTAGGACAATCCATCTTTGTGTCGCTCGCAGACAGCTGAAGCCTCTTGCTTATGCAATTTATTGACACTTTATGGTTGCCTTTAGTACTTGTGTAGTTATCGCCCCTCTCCAAATGCAATTTCAGCTGACTGTGACTAAGTGCCAGCTTTGAGTAAGAGAGTAATGAAGAGCAGATAGCACTTTAGGTTAAATATTAAACCTCTGCAGGACTATCTAGGATGCCTTTAATTTGTTTTCAAACTAATACTCTTGTGCCTAACAGTGTTAAGAGTTTCTTTAATGTTAAGTGCCTGCACCATTCTGTTATGCTATTTTCCACTTTCCTTACAGAATCAGATATCTTTTTAATTACCAGGAACACCAGACAGAGTGACATGACTCTGTTGCATAAAACTTTGTTTGGGATTTCATTAAGACAAGCTCAAATAATATACCCCAAGTTCATTTTGCTTAGATGGAAATTTAACCTTTATATTCAGGAAGACACAAGAAATCTAGTTATTGAACCCACAAAACAATTATCAAAACTGTCTCGGTGGTAGATGCAGCTTCTTCATGCAAATCTCTGGAACAATGCTCAGTTTGTAGGCACTTTTTTTGTTGTTGGCCTGCTAATTTCTCCCATTTATTCCCCTCTGTCCTCCCATTTATTACTACTAGGGTTGAACCTTTTTTCAGTTAAATGGAAGAGAGCAGAATTTTTACTGCTGAGGAGTTAATCAGTACAGCTGTTCATTGCTCAGCTGACATAATAATGTTCTGGTTTTGACAAACCTAACTACAGGGCAAATCATTATTCTCTGTCACAGGCAAAACCTATGAATGGGAAAATCATTTAGAGGTAGCAAGAGCACATTTCACCTCTGGGAGTTATTGGTACATGTTCTCCTAGGAAGTCAAATGGATGCAGGAGGAATAGCCTTTAAATGCACTGGCTCTGGGAAGAATACATCTTTCAACACCAGAGGCAGGCTGATGCCTGTGTTTTTGGCTCTGAAGCAGACTTTCTCGCTTTGTTGAGACAAATTACTCTTTATTTGTAACATCATGGTTCCCATGGGAGACCCTCTCTCATCAGCTTCTTCAGCTATGACGCCGTCATTCCCCTGTAAGGTTGACTGTGTAAAGGCTAATGGCAGCATCTGCTGGTTCTGGCTATTTTGCTGCCTTTCAGCTGTGGCATTGGGAAAACATGTCATGTCAAATTTCTGCCCTTTATACTAGGCTATGTCATAGTTATCTTAGTGTTTAAGGGAAGGATGCCTGCAAAATCTTTTTCTATAAGGATCTCCTGTAGGAGAAAAGAGGAGATCACAGCACACTAATGAGTACTGCCTTCCTTTCCTGTCATCTTCAGCTAATCTGAGAGCCTTTCCAACCCCTCACTTTGTTTCCTTTGCACCTAAAGAGAAGAGAAAGACATTTGGTCCTAGAGTTTCAGCAATGGGGAAAATGGATACATCTAAGCAAAGCAAAAGAACAGCATGTTACAGTAGTAATTTTTCTTGTTTGAGAGGTGAGGAAATGTGCAAAAACTATCAGATTCTGAAGCAGGCTATCTATCCAATTCATGGACTGCATTCAGATAACTGAAGAGAGAGCAAAATTTTCTCCTGCAATTTTCTTTTATTCTCGAAATTATCCAAGGAAATACTCTAAACAGTATGTTTATGGTGCACTAACTAAGTATATTTAATTTGTGTCTGAGTCTAGTAACTAAAATAGGGAAATGTTAATTTTTCTGTAATAATGACTCTTAAGTCATTATTTTTAATAAAATTAGAGTTAAAAAGGCCTGAATTCAGTATTGTAATGTAAATACATATTTCTCCCTAGAAATAACAGAAAATTGAAAGAATCAGCCTATTAAAGACACAAATTTCTGTATCAGAAAAACCTAACCTAAAGGCTTAATTACATATCATGCAAAGGGTTGTAAGCATTTTGGTGACTATTTGAAACAAGGCCTTTTCACTAAAGTATGTATTACAAAGGAGATTACATTTTTGTTGACACTACAACACTTCAAGATGAAAGGCACGCACAGGTTCAATGTTCTGCTCTTGTCCTCTTTGTTTTCCTCTATCTTTACGTGCCTTTTGTCTTTTAAGCCACTTTTCTCTTTGACAATGAAACATGAAAGCCACGCTGGCTAACGTTTTGCCAAATAAGCACAAAGCTAACCCCATCTGGAAAAAAAAAAAAATGCAGAGCCCATGAATTTTTAAAAGTTCATACATAATATATCATAAAAGTAGGATGAATAATATGTTGCATTGGCTTTAATAAAAAGCTCCTTGACCATTTCTCAGAGATTCTGAGATGTAATCAATACCCAAAAAGGTATATTGGGGACATTGCTAAGATTTACGCTTTTTTTGCACAGAGTGACACTATCTGCTTACTATATCAACTGAGGACACAATATCGAATTTCAGAGAACAGAAGGAAGAAGAAGTATTATTATCTGCCTCAACAGTGTTTCAATTCAGAAATCAGCTTTCTGGCTCATCCCTGACTTTAAAGGCAAAAAGGAAGGTTCCGAAGAGGGGGTACAAGTACAGCACAAAAAACTCACATGAATCTGAGCATCAGCAGTTCGAGATTGCATCAGGCTTCTGTTTCGTTCTACTTCTGAAAGCAAATCCCCAGATGAGAGGTCTAAGATGCGTGAATGGAGTTTCTGAGGGGGCAGAAAGGAATAAGCAAAGCATAAGCATTTGTCAAATATGTAGCAGATCAGCATTTTTAAAATTCCAAACTCTGCTGTTAAATTTCAAGGGAAATGAAGACCCTGAGGTAAAAGAGGATTTGCTCTAATTTGAAATGTTTCTCTTTGTGCTTACTTTGTCCAAGACTTCCTGTCTGCAGAACAGATCATTCTTCATCCAAAGCAAACTCTACTTTTCTTTCTAGTCACTGTTTTCCAACTTATCATTACTTCATATCCAACAGTGACAAATAAACACGAGTTCCACCATTATCCACAGAGTTTGACAGGTTTCAGGAAAAAAGCATAAAAATGAACTACAAAATTAACATTTATAAATCAATCAACATGTTAATGTTGTTTTATTTACGAGCTGCTACACCTTGAGTGAATGATTGTAAAAGTGACCCTATTTTAAAGCAGCATTGATCTGCTGAAGGCCTCCTTTGCACGCATTTTAACTCAAAGTCATTAATGTCATCTGTTAGGAACAATTAATGTGAATAGAAAATAATTGCATCAGGGAACTAGGGACTCTGAGGATTTTGTGCATTAATATTCACATGCTGTTCGATTACATACACAGTGGGTTTTTTAGCTTTGCTTGGAAGGATGGCTAAGCTTGTGCCTTTTCCTCCATGTTTACCTGTATTCTAATTACTAAGGCTTTCAGTTTGCATTAAGCCTGATTTGTTTTAATTAGAGTTTCAATAAAATCCATGATTTATGTGAATGCCTTGGCTGATGGCTTCAGAAGAAGAAATACCTGCACTCTTGTCAGTCACTGGACCAACATATCATGTAGCAGGCAGTATGGATCTGACTTACAATCCATTGAAATCAATGAAGAAGGATTTTAAAAAACCCAACAAACAAACATAAGGACTTTGAATCAGGCTCTTTTCATTTTCCCATTAATTCTCCATGCTTGGAGAGAGATACTACATCTATGCCCCCTTCAGCACCAGGTAGCTCAGCTTGAAGAAACAAATGGTACAGATCCTGCTGGGATGCTTTGCCAGGGAGACCCTGGGAAGGATGCAAAGCATCAAGGCTTATCAAGGCTGCATGAGTGGCAAACCACCATCTCCATCTAGAAAGCCTGGTCAAAGAGGGGAAAAAGAATTTGTAGACACAAAACCCCATCCACACTGGCAAGACAAGTGTGCGGGGCCCTGAAATGTCAGTCACACAGTATCTTATAGCCAGTTATTCCTCAGCCCACTCTCTTGGTACCCACTGCAGAAATTAATCTGTTAGATAACAAAGCAGGAAGCCATTCCTACAGCCTTTGTTATCTGCATGCTGTGCTTTAGGTATCTATTCCAGATAACCTTGCTTTTTAAAAACAAAACAAAACAACAAATAGTAATTATAAATTTGGGAGTAATTTTGTAAGAGTTGCACATTCACCCAGGTTTCTTCAGGAGGTATTATCTATTGCAGACAGATTATGGAAACTATTTGCAGTTATCAATATGGAAAATATTGTAAATGATCAATATTCTGTATAAACATGCCCAGTATATTGTTGAATAGATTTAAAATGCTACTAGCACTCTTTATCCCCGATACTTTTGATTATTACTATTAACTACATCCAGGCTATATGTTTTTTAACATCAGTGATGCCCATTGCCTAGTTATTCATCATGCATCTTTCAAAGTGTTACTACTAGAGTTACTGTCAGGTGTTTGTTTGAGAATTAAATTCAAGCTAAACTGCTTACCAAGACTCAGTTTTACTGATTTAGTACATGTGTTATTCTTCATAGTAATTCCATTGGCACTATTGAACCACCAGAGAACTGCACTGTTTTCAGAACCAGGAGTCACCCATGTTAGGAACAAGTGGTGTATTTGTTCTTTGCAGAGGAATTAACTACTTTCTCCAGTTAAACTAGCCACCTGATTTTTTCTTCCACAGATAATGTAGGGAAATTACTATAGCCAGATCTGTGCATTAGAGGTCACAACTGAGGACGCCCAAGATGGATGATCATTTATAACTGTACATTTATTTTCTGAGAAAAAAAGTATTCTAGAAATAGTGCTATAAGAGTTTCACAGCTGCAAAACTGCCTTCCCATTTTTCCAGCAAGGCATTTTAGATATTTCATTACTTAAATGGCAAAATATATGCATCACAATATGGGAAACTAACTATTCTCAATTAACATCACCCCACGGAATTTAGCCTGTTGCTGCTATTGTCCACATCAGACAGAAAAGCAGAGATCAGCCAAATTGGAACAGGCAGTAAACAGAAACAATTTTTGGCCAGTGATAAGAAGTCCAGCAGAGCATGCTGTAAATGGCTCAGAGTTACAGGGGTCCCTCCACACTGATTCAGTGTCCAGGAGAGCTGGGCTGCATATGGGTCATGCTGTGTTTGAATCATCTTGGCCAGGATTAAACACTTTGACTCTATAAAACTCATATAACAAAGGTGAATCAGCAGACTAAAATGATTAACAAAGGGGGAAAGTGTGTTCTCTAGATGTATAATGTGATTATATTTCTGTATCAAACAAAAGATTATCACGTTGGGAATATTCCTCCCCACACATATGCAAATAAACAGACACACAGCCAGCATAATGACTAGCATTAAACAGCATAACAAAGTTTGAGATCATTAATTAAATATAGTTGCATGGCACTGAAGCAAGTCATCCAATTACAAAAGAATAATGATAAGAAATTTGATTTTTCCCTATTCCTTCTCCATTTTCTAATTAAAAAAATGGGAAAAACTAGTATTTGTTAAAAAACCCCAAACAACCTCATTAACAATCCATTTAAAACCAAGTAAGCAGACGGTCCTATCTGTATATCTTGATTTTGATTTCTTCCCAGATACACAAAATGTACTGTGTCCTTTATGGTTATTTTCAGATGACAGTCACATAACTAGATCAGGGATGTACTGCTGCCTTGAAAACTGTACAATATTAAACCCACTGTTGATGTTATCACAATACACTGCAACAAAAGGTAGACCACAACACAGAATGACTTCCACAGAAAAGATCTCAAGCAGTTTAAATGAATATTCAAATATGAAACTGAGGAGTTACAACTATAAATCCAAGCCAACCACCCCATTTCCTAGTGCACTATATAATGAGAAGGGGAAACTGGGCAATATTTGTACATGGTGGGGAACGTCTGGGCCCCTCTGAACGCAGGAAACCATCTGGAGCACTGGACTGGAGAATGGAAAAACCTTATGAAGTGAATTCAGCATGGGCTGGGCCAAACTGTTTGGAAACTACACCTTATTGAGTCCTGCAGGGGCAGGCGCAGACTCAAAACAATGTTGATAGCATCTTAGCTAGACTGGAGCCATGCCTCTACAGAAAGTGGGTGCTCAGAGGCACGGAGGCTAGGGCAGAGCAGAAAGGGCCTCTCTGTGGCTGCTTGTGGCCAGCAGCAGCAAAGCTCCTCTTTCATCTGTGAGACTGATACAGAAAAGGCCGTGCTCTTTGTGGCTCAATGTCAAGATTAACTATGTAACTCACATAAAAAATAAAAACAAAGTAATTGATAATTTAGGTGGAAGCCTATTACATCAAGTGCAATTGGAAATACAATTATCTGGCAGGTAGATAACCAATCCATCAAAAAGGAGGCCAGTTCCCTTTCCCCCAGCAGCATCCTTATTAAGGCTTTCTAGGAAGATAAAAGAAGGCCGGCATGAGGCAATATTAGAGAGACTCCCTTAACTATTGTGTCCATTGACTGTATCTGTGCAGAATATCTATCAGTTCCCATCTCCCTTTTAAAACATCTAATAGCCTGCAGCATTGCCAGAACAATTGTCAATGAATTATGCCAAAGTGTACACAGCTCTCCAATACTGGATGAGTTAATTGCTATTAAATCAATTGGCTTTGCTTTTCTCACACAAGCCAAAGTTTATCACTCACATGAAAGAAATTCTCCCCCTCTCTAGGTTCTAAGGCCTCGTTTTCAACCTGGTGCTTCATGCTAGAGCTACAAATGTTTGTTTGGTGTGTGTGGCTTTATCCCATCTTTGCCATTATCTGGGACATCACAGACCCAAACAGGCTTGCTCTGGACTACTCTCCTGTATAACCTGATCGTTGTAACTGGACTGGCAGGGAATAAATCTTCTGCAGCCTTCACACCACTCATTTTTAATAACTCTCTTCATGAAGAAGATTATACTCAAGTCAGCAATACCACACCTCCAACTTTTCCTCTGTTGAACTAAACGAGTTACATCTTAGTAACCACCAAAAACATGGAAGAAAGAAGAAAAACAAAAAAGGCAACAGAAGAGTGCTAATGTGATGATCTTTTCATAAGTGTAATAGAGGCTGATGAAAGACAAGAGCTCTTTCTAGGTGACTTTTTCACAATCAGCTGACCTGTCTCACTTTCCCTGTTCCCTTGTTCATCTCTGTCATAGCCATCAGAAGCAGAGCGCAGCTATGAATTAATCACATCAAGTATCAGCTTTAATTTCAAAGGACTTAGAGAAACAGTACTCTATACTACATTTCCATTATACCACAGAAGACAGCATACCAAAGAAAGGAAAAAAAAATCTATTACATATGAAATTTATGTCGTTTTAGTTTATGTAGAAATACAATCTTTTATGAAACTAATTTTTCATTTGATTTTTAGTATTTGGAATCATTGCTGAGGGAATGTTCAGCTGGAGATGGGAGAACATCTCTCACCTAGTCCATCAAAAGTTGGCTACATTAAGAACATACACTACACAAAGTATGATATGTGAACTCATACACTAAACACTCTGAAATAAAAGTAAACATTAAGTATAGTTAAAGAAAAAAAAAAAAAAAACAAAAAACCAACACATCTGAGAATTGAAATAGACTTTGCCTTTAGACAAATCTGAGTTTGTAATGCATATACTTTTGACATATGGTAATTCTTCTTTCTAAAGAGAGCAGAACAAGTGGCTGTCATCAGAAAACAGCTAAATATGAGAAAGTGAAAGCTGCAAAAAGATGCTTCCATTTTATTTAATTCTAATAATCACTAACATAGGAAATGTACTTGCAATTGTGCACTCTGTACACACAGCAATGCCTGATGTTTTATTGGATATAATTGATGCCATGAAAATAAAATTATAATAATACTTTCAGCTCTTGGAAGTTCTATATTTAATAGAAAATTCAGAATTATGGCCTACTTTCATACTACTCACTTCCTATGAACAGAACTTCATGGCCATTACTGTTTGACTTTGTAGCGAAAGAAAATTATTCTTCCCATTTTCACAGTTTATAATAGCAACAGCAATTATCATAGTGAGCACTTTCCACTAGTTAACCAGCTTGCTTAGGAACTTGCCTTCATGTTTCCAGCTGCTTACTGCGTGTGAAGAAAGGCAGCTTCCCAGCAGAGTTCCTTGATCACGGTATGTGCCATCCCAGATTCCTTTCTAAACCTATAGCCTTCAGGATAATTTCAAGGACATTTCGCTGTGGAAATGGCTGTGCATTTTTCCTTCTAATTCTCTAATAATTTGCTTTGCAGTCATCAATTATTTTAACAGCATGAGGTTACTTGTGTCTGTGGCTAATTCTTCTAAATATTTTACATTAACATGTAGTCCAGCATTATGGTGGTTCAGCTGCAGAATACAGCATGTCCTTCAGAACCGTTCCTGCACTTTCAGCAGTGCCTTTACATGAAATAAAGTCCCCTATGCACAATCACATTTCTGTATCTCTGTTCAGAAGTAAGCAGCCAACAACATCATTTTTTAAATTATTTTTTTGGGGATGCCAGTTCTGGCTATAAAACATGACCTTATCTTAGACTAAGCTACAAAGGAGCATCCATATAGGCCTACCTCTCTCTAGATTTTCACAAGCGTATTAAAAGAGACAAAGCTTTAAAGCATGAGGAATTAAGAAAACAACTGTTATTCCTAGGGGGAAAAAATCCCAAAGTACAGCATTTTCAATGGAAGAAACACTAGGTTCAGATACTAACTTTTCCTGCTCCCAGCACTAAGGCAGCATTCTGAGTCCATGTTCATGTTCACTGGCAGCAATGTGATAGCTCAACAATTCTTCTGAGTTTCTAGTTTTCTGTTTGTAAAATCTGTTACATGTTTATATGTTTGACTCTAAGAGACTATTCTGCATCAAATATTTAGACTCACATTTTCCCTTGTAACCATGACCAATCAATCTGTACTTGTGCATTTCCTTAAGCAACAACATTTTACATCAAGCAGTCAGGAAAAAGAAAGTGACAAAGTATCAGTAAAGCATAGTAGCAAACACAGGTTCACCATGGCTCTCTTCTGGCTCTCCTCCTTTTCTGCAGAACACACAATAGACAAAGTGAATAAAGCTGTGCAATATGGGTAACAGGATGGAGTCACAGGAGACATCTAGGAGAACATGTGATATGCAGTCAACTTGTCAAGTTACTCATTTCTCCTACTGTTGGGTCATTTTTAACCATATACAGGGTTATGGCTAAAATTAGAGTGAGACACTAACAGTGTCTGACCATTTAAAATTCTCCTTCTTTACCCAAAACAATTATACACTCATCACTTCTTAGACCTCTAGAAGCTAGTAATAAACCTCTGTGCAAGCAAAACCATGTACCCGCTGATTGTAAAGCTAATGCATCATATTAAGCTATTCTTTCTGTTTCTTTGTTACTATAGGCACAACTTCCAGCAGACCAAGCTGCTACTGAAGATTCTTACTATTTGCAAAAGCATACAATGAAACTTCATACAGCTCAGTCTGGAATGGGCAAAACAACTCAGAAGTCTTATACTGCATAGTATTTGGTGCAAACATGAATGTTGTCTTCATATTTAATAGTCTACTCTTTCTTAAGGTCTGCTTGAAAGGTTAACTAAAAGGGATTTGCCCCTGTATGTTGCTGCCAGGTATCTCAACAGCTGTATCACAGATGACTTACCCCTGTAACTCCTTTTTATTTGGTGGGAGTTAATATAAGCAAGTGAACCCCAGGATAACTCTCACAGTGCTATGAGTAAGTTATTGGAGACTGCTATTTATTGGTCTTACCTACAGCTGTGAAAAATACAGGAACCAATCACAAACATGCAGTGTTGCTCAGTGGTACCAGGAAGAAAAGTTGTACAAAAAATAAATATTAAAGGATTAACAGTAAAATACATTTCAGTGAGCTAAACTACATCTTGCTACAAAAAATAGGAAGTTTCAAGCTAATCCAGACATTTCAAGTCAAGTGGATTTGAGTTTTCTATTAATCTTAAAAAAAAAAACCCCAAACCCAAAATCCTGCCACGAAAGTTCTAATGTGATATTTTTCATTTGGTTTTGTTGTTTTTTGTCTCCTACTTGGCTGACTTTGCTAAAATACCTAGAAGCTTGATGACACAGATGCTGAATTTTAATTCAAACCCAGTATTAATTGTGGTTTGTCAGTTTTGCTGGCAAATCCTCCAGGTGAGTTTACTGAGATTTAACTGACAACATCCAAGACAAAATAGAAGGGTACGATATTACAAACATTTGTATAGAAGATTAGGGTGCTAAAACTAGATCAGAAAACCCTGTTAACATGGCAAATCCAGCACAGGAAAAAAAGAAAAGGAAAAAAAAAAAAAAGGTAAGAAAGGTTTCATTTGTGTCTGCTTCAGATTTTCCAGGCTTGGTACTCTCCAGTATTACCGAACCATCCAGAAAAGGCAAAAAGCAGAGGATTAGACTCCAAAGTAACTCAGAAAGATGGAAACTTACATCCTAGTGCACAAATTGGGAGATATTAAGCAGATGGTTGATGCACAAACATAAATAACATAATCTTTCTATATTCTTTAGAGAGCTGACAACATTAATGTAAGCCTACAATTACTGTTCCAAATCCCTTAGTTTTATTAATTTTTATAAAATGCTTTAAATAAAAGTTACATTTGAAAGACACAAAGTAATCCTCTCTGATCCTAGCTTTCATTTTATAACTCTATCAGTGTTTTCAAGCTCTGAGACTCCAAAGTATTAGTTCTCATTTTAATAAGACTATGGTAGGAGTCTGTAAATATTGCAGTAATAATAAAATGAGCTGATTTAATGTCCTAGGAAAATGTATGTATAAAGTTCCCTGTGGTTTGTAATTACCGTAAAGTCAACAGTTTACATCAATGACCCGGTAATCAGCTCGTCAGAATGTAAATAATTAATGAAATAAATGTTTTTAATGAGCTGGCTCATGGGAAACTCCTTGGAGTATGGTAAAAGAGCAGTTTTGTGAGAGTAGCATTGTAGAAGAGTTGAGTCCCTTACTAAGCATGTATTTGCATTTTGTTTCTTAGTAATTTGGTACAATCCAGTAAATGCTTTTTGTAAATACATCTCCACTAATCTAGTACTAATTAATATGTTAATTCAACTTCACATAGGTGTTATGAATAATGGGAACATCAAAGAGTGAAAGGCAGAATCCTGCACAGCCCTACACCTTCTCTTATTACACTGCTCACAAACAACCCCTTTTTTTCTTAACATTTCAGCGTGGTCACAACCAGCCTAGGAAACACCTTTTTACGGAACTCCTGTGAGAACAACCGTACCATTAATCTTTTATGGCACACTCTACACATGCTATTGGATGCATTAGCAGCAAAAAGATGAGCTGGTTTTTATTGTTTCAGTGTATGTAAGAAATGCTTTAACATGAAAACAGATGAAAAGTACTGGTGTTTCAGTCACACAATAGGCACTGCATTATCAGTCATTATCTGTTTAAATGCTACTCACTAATTTGAACACCCCACTAAATTGCTGATATTACAGTAGTCAGGGATATTCCTGGTAGCACAACATAATTTTGGTCTTTGTCTTTATGATTCCTCCAGTTTAAAATTAATTTTCACATTCACTTTCTGACTATGCCCCAAAATCATCTAAAGGAATTAGGGAGACCTCAGTATGATCTTGTTATTGACATTTACCTTGATCGATGTTGGCTCTTACAGAATTGGAATCTACAGATCAATTCCCTTATTAGATTCGTTCTCAGCACTGCCATGATCATTTTATCACAGAAGCTGCTGCCATCAAATGCTGCTTTATCACTTTATAATGGGATAAGCTGAAGCTTTCCTCTAGCATATAGTTGGAAATGAACACTGTGAGCCCTAAATATTTCTTTCACAGAGTTTCAAAAACTATCCTTATTAACTGTCTATGTCTATTTTAAAGGCTATTTTAAACTCAGTTTACCCAATCAGTAATAATTTTTGCCTACAAGACAATTCCAGTTCTCAGGGTGTGAAAAACAAGGCTGGAGCCTGCCCTGGATCTCTTAATCACTTTCTTCCACCTGAATCTGAGTCAGATGATACAAAAAAATAAGGCTAAGAATGACAATATAACAGAAAAACCAAAATGGTCTCAGGAACAGTTAGGTACTTTAAGCGAACAGAACACACAAACAGACATGCAGTCAAAAAGCACCCCAAACAAATATGCTTCTTGTAAGTGTTTTATCAGGTTTTGAACATGAGCAAGGGCATGGTATTTCTGTAAGAGTGGTGCTACAGCTCCTGTTGAGAGAGGAGTTCATCACATTAATTTAAATCCCCGATAAAATAAATTAGCTTTTTTTATTGCCAGGTTGAACTGTGGGTCTATGATTGTTATGTATTGCTACAATCTAAGCCTTAATGGCATTTTAGCCCTGTGGTGGTCAAACAGATACCACTTCAAACCTTCTAAAGGCTATTAAAACATGTGCAGATGTCTGGAAAATTAATACTATTATCTAACTCTAACCTTTTGCCTGTAGGAGGAAAACAGAGAGAAGGCTCAGGGAAGATGCTTTAGATCAATATATGGTAACCAAGGAGGGTAAGCACTGTCTCACATGTGAGTTCATTGGCTGTGAACAGGTGATTCAAGTGAGCAGATTCATCCTCATTTGGGATTCAGTGAAATAATTCATTTACACAGAAAAATAATTTCAGAGAGATGAGCAACATTTTTACAGTCCTTCCTCACTGCTGTTTCCCAAGGTCCAGTAAGCTTGACACTGGAAATGTTCATTCATTCAAATGACAAGAGCACGTATTTGTCAAGGTTAACATTGAACAAGCCATATTTTCCTTGCCTCACTATTATAAATTTAAAAGGTTTCTCCAATCTTTTTAACATTGTAATGTTGTTGAAATGTCAGATGGACATAGTAATAGGAATTCAAGAAATACTTTTATTGTGAGCTTAAGGCTTTCACATACATATTTTCTTTCCAACTCTAATGCATTCTTTTTGGCTCTGGCAGAGTAATTTCTAGTAAGGAGAGAGTTTTTAAGAAGGTTTTCTTCAACACTTGGATACAAGGTACATTATTCTATCCTTTTTCCTCAAAGTACTTACTTGAGGTATGGCTCAAGAAAGAGTAAGTGGGAACATTCCCAGCTGGTAAGAATTATTGGCTCCACTTGTACTGAAATCAAAAGAATTTCTGCCACATCAGGAATTGTCTTGTAGTCTTCCTAAACTTTTCTGCTTTTCAGAAATAGAGATGCTACAGTGTCACAGTATGAATGCATTTTGGTATTTCACTCTTGAAAGCCTCAGATCTGACCACAAGATTTCCAGATGGCAGTTCAAGTTCTGAAACATTTGTTCTTATACAAAAAACCTATAGGGGTTGTGTGGAGGAGAGAGTACAGCTCAGTAGATCTGATGATATGAACAGGCACCTCAAATCCTGGCTTCAGACCTCTGGAATTCCACTGACCTACTCCAGAGTGGTGAGAAACCACAGAAGGATGTCACAATCAGCCTGTCCATGCAAGCCACCTTAACAAGGCTGAAACACAAGTGAGGTGTGAAAGCCAGTGTTGATACTCACAATGAGGGTGCACCATACAGGATGATATGAGAATACACACATGCACTGTCCATGCTCATCTGCACCTCGCCCCTATTGCTGCAGCCAGGAGGAATACCAGAAAATGAGAAATATCAGTCATTGCTCCTGGGCCAAACTGTGCTCTAAGAACTATTTAGGACCTACACAGGCCTTTGGAGTGCTAGGCTCAGGCACAAACTGAAGAGACACGGAAGAGAAACACCAAAGACAGTCCCTTCTTCCACTCTGCAGCCAGTACCAGAGGCAGCCTGCCCTGAGGCTCGAGGCAGCTGTGAGCTTTGCCTCTAGCATAGATGACAAATAGCTGCAAACCTTTTTGGCAGCTGTCTGTGCTCAGAAGTGGTGCCAACATCTGATTAGGAATCTGCACCCTTGTGAATTGATTGTTTTTTCATGGTAGATAAAAGCAGGTCTTAGGAGGTATTATCTAGGAATTTCAAAAGGGGTCATCTCTCAGTTTGGCACCAAATAATGAGCCAGATTTTAAGAGTCGCTCAACACAATGCATGAACACCTGAAAGTCTGATCCCATGTGCATGAAGGACCTGAAGATCTAAATTCAATAGAATAGAATAGAATTAACCAGGTTGGAAAAGACCTTTGAGATCATTGAGTCCAACCTATCATCCAACACCATCTAATCAATTAAACCATGGCACTAATGCCCCATCCAGTCTCTTCTTAAACACCTCCAGGGATGGTGACTCCACCACTGCCCTGGGCAGCCCATTCCAATGGCCAATCACTCTTTCTATGAAGAACTTCTTCCTAACAGCCTGCCTAAACCTTCCCTGGCACAGCTTGAGACTGTGTCCTCTTGTTCTGGTCCTGGTTGCCTGGGAGAAGAGACCAACCCCCTCCTGGCTACAACCTCCCTTCAGGTAGTTGTAGAGAGCAAGAAGGTCTCCCCTGAGCCTCCTCTTCTCCATGCTAAGCAAGCCCAGCTCTCTCAGCCTCTCCCCATAGGGCTTGTGCTCCAAACGCCTCACCAGCTTTGTTGCCCTTCTCTGGACACATTCCAGCAAGTCAGCATCTAAACTGAGGGGCCCAGAACTGGACACAGTACTCAAGGTGTGGCCTAACCAGCACTGAGTACAGGGGGAGAATTACTTCCCTGCTCCTGCTGGCCACACTACTCCTGATACAGGCCAGGATGCCAGCGGCCTTCAAACTGGTGAAGTCTGGTACAGAGCAGAGAGTACTCATATTTCTAATTAGTGTCAAGATCTCCTAAGGACCATTTCATAGAATAAATTTAAGCAAGCCTCTAAAAATACAGTGGCTAATCTCTGATTCATGTTCACACTTACAGTTTGTATAATCCATAACAATTGTGCCTACATCTCTGCTTGCATCTACTGTACAGGAGAAATACACAAGGCTTGTTTAGAGAAAAACAAAAGTTAATAGTAATAGGAAAGTTTAAGAAAAAAAACAAAACAGAGCATCTCTGCTTTTAAAATACGACTGAATATAAAAATTAAGGATCAAAACACTACAAAATTAAGTAGTTCATCTCTGAAACTATGTACCAGAAAGATGAACTGAAGAGTGGGTGTATATTTGAGATTTTTAAAGCACTGGTATTCATTCAAGGTACCATTACTTTGGCAGACTGGTTTCCATGCTTCTAATGCAGTGAAATGGAGTTTAATTCATAATGTTGGAAATGCCCTTGTAATGTTCACAGGACACAGACAAATCACTGCTCCTCCCTGCACCCAGACATCAGTCAGTGACTAATGAAACATGGCTTGCTCACATCCAGAGGAAGAAATGAGCATGAATGCAATCTAAAAATGCTAAAAATACAGAAATACTCAAGTCTGTCAATATTACATTATTAAAGATTTAATGACAAAGGTAACTTTTCCTTTTAGCTTGTCCTTATCAAGAGAGATACTCAGATGGTAATTTAGGAGTTAAGGCACTAATGGACTCTTCAGTTTCACTGAGCACCTACGTGCTGATTTTATCTTGCAATACAGTATTTCACATTCTCAGCGAAGTCAACAGAGATTTAGTCAATAGTGTCATGGCCTTTGGATGAGGATTTGAATTTTACCAGTATCCAAACCATCATTAAAGAAGATAGGTCATTTGGGAAACAAAGGAGAGCATTAGTAAAATTCAATACTATAAGATGAAGTTGGTTCAGTAGGTGTTTTATGATTCATTATGAATAACCACTTATTCTAATTACCACCCCTTTCTTCTATGTGCAGTAGGAGTATACAAAACATACAAAGTATATCACAGGAAAATGATTTTTTTCTTAGCAGATGGCAAGAGAAAGTATCCTTTGAATAAAGAATGTGTAGTTTAAAATTATTAGCAAATTACACTGTCCTGATCTAATCCAAGCACCTTAAATGTTGCCAAGTAGAGTACTTATTGCACAACTATTTTTAAGTAAAACAGACATAATTCCATATTAGTTCATCTCTGCAAAGTGCTACTACACTTAAATAATAGTAGCAAAACCACAGTTAAAAATATAAATCAGGTTTTAGATGTATCAAATGTAATAATTGGTTAAATTAATCCTTTTTCTATTCTTGTTTCCTACACACACACTTGTTCATAGTTATCCTTTGTTTCTAAGTCTTAAGAAAACAAAAATGAACTGCATACTTAGCTCCATTAGTGCAACAAGAACATTACAGATCTGTAATAATGATAGTTATATTTCTATAGTGCTTTAGAATTTCAGTGGAATCCTACCAAAACACGAAGCAGCCCTCTAAATCTTTGAATCATTTAATTTTATGCATTCTGATGGTATTTCGTTTGGGAGTTATGGAGTGTGAAATATGTACCATGATGAGAAAATTATGTAGCACACCTGTTGTTAGTGCATATTGTATTTAAGCAGAGCTTGCAGTGGCTACTGTTGTATTCCACTGTGAAATCCAAACTGGGGAGGCTTCAGAAGGAGTTGGGGCTGTTCAGTCTGGAGAAGGCTCAGAGGTGACCTCATTGTGGCCTTCCAGTATCTGAAGGGGGCCTGCAAGAAGGCTGGGGAGGGACTTTTTAGGACATCAGGTAGTGATAGGACTAGGGGGAATGGAATGAAGCTGGAGGTGGGGAGATTCAGGCTAGAGGTGAGGAGGAAGTTCTTCCCCATGAGAGTGGTGAAGCCCTGGAATGGGTTGTCCAGGGAGGTGGTTGAGGCCCCGTCCCTGGAAGTGTTTAAGACCAGGCTGGATGAGGCTCTGATCTAGTGTAGGGTGTCCCTGCCCATGGCAGGGGGGTTGGAACTAGATGATCTTTGTGATCCCTTCCAGCCCTGACTGATACTATGATACTATGAACTTGTACTTTCATATGTAATATGTGGCTTGTACATAACATACCCCATACTGTGATGATGTTAGAAAAATTTCATGCTATTTTTTTACTATCATAACATCAATGAATTTTCCATTTAGAAAGGAAACTTGAATGAATGGCTCTTGACTTACATACACTAAATATAGATAGAAAAAAAAAAAAAAAGAATTTTTAAAACTTCAAAGCCAGAAATATGTCAGGCAAACATCAGTAACTCAGAGTCACAAAGTACACGATCTAGAATAAAAGCTGCCTCTAACTAGTCTCTCTATACTTGACCATTTATGCTAAGTTGCTAGTACATCTTGCTAATACATTTGGCAAACAGAGCAGGCTGAAATGGCATCCAACAGGTTAAGCAATGTCATAAGTTAAATGTAACTGCATGGAATACACAAGCCTATCTTTTTAGTAGCTTGAAGCACAGAGCAAGTTTGGAAATTCATGTAACAATACTATTTTGTATTGTGGAACTCCTTCCTTTTTACTTAAGCTTATTCCCACTCTGAATGCACACAACAATAGGAAAAAAACATGAAAAAACATTCTTGTACTTAATGAGTCTGCCCACACACTTGCTTAGGGTTTCAAATGCCATATTGGATTCCTGCCACCAATGTATCATCACTGATAATAGAAATCTATGCATAAAATAAAGAGAAATCCATGGTTCACCCAGTGTCAACTGCATATTTTTGTCTACAAAATAAGCAGTAAAATCTTACTTTTGCTGTTAAGGCTTGTCACAGAGCATGGTCTCATGGTTTTCCTGACACATGCTTATTCTGAAAATGTGTTTTTGCTCTTCAGAACAATGCTTATATATTTCTTAAAACCTTAGAATACATTGCTCTCTGCAGTCAAAATCATACATAAATACTTCACCAAAGATCACTTGTGGCTTTCCTAAAGATTATTTCTCATTTGATTTACTGACTTTGGCATTGCTGAGGCAATTTATGATCATTATAATAATGGAGAAAGCTCATTTTTATGTTTGGTATCTGAAAGATTGTATATTTAAAAGTGTGTCACAAAACAATGTTTGTGTAGATACGGAAAGCCTTTCCGTGCTTTTCTTTGGAACCTCTCAAGGCTAGTTAACATACCTGGACATATGAAATTCCAGCAGCAGGGGGTAATTTACCCTAAAAACATTCTCATTTGCATCAGACCTACAAGTCTATTGGGCTTCAGTTAATGTTTTCTTTTTATATGAGAGCAAATTGGTAAGAATTTACGTGCTGAAATAAGGGACAACAGTCCGACAACAAGGGAGATCACCAAAACACAAATTACAGATGGAGAAAATCTAACTCCTTGATGAAATACTGTTCTCCACTGAACCTCTAGATGTGCTTTGGTTGCTTTATTTCTGAATGTGGTGAGGGATACTCCCTATCTGCTCTCATACAGCACGCCACAATCTATAACAATTTTGTGTGATGTTCCTTTATCAGTCTGAGTTAGATTTAGATCAGCAAATCATTTTGGCAAATGTTTTCTTTTCAAACTGCAAGTTTTATAGTTTACCCTAATCAGAAAAGAGCCCTTCAGGGTTCCCCTGTGTTACAGACTGGTGTTCTTGAGGGCTAAGAAAAGCTGCTTCAGACATTTTGCTCAAGGGATAACACAAAGCATCTTGGAGGTCTACACATTGCAGCTGTGATGTACACACCTACAAGCTTAAGTCCCTGTGACTAGAAATGGCTTGCAGAGAGTCACTGCTGTGGATGACATCCCATCCAATGATTCTCAGCACTCTCCCAAACATCTGCTTATCTGAAAGCCTCCTTCCAGAGCTGGCTGGATATCAGATATTTAGTCTAATTCTTTCTGGTATTATGTTGCTGCTAATCACTCAAAACTGTAAGCCATACACCTTAGGGAGGTTACATGGAGTTTCTTCAGAGGAGGGTTGTTTCCTTTTTTTCTCTCATCACTGACATAGGTCAACAGTAGGCTCTCACGAATACCTTGTATCTGTAATGTTTCTTCAGTATATATTTGGAGTTGCAAACAGGGCAGGTAAGAAATATGTTTTATAATGTATTATTATTACATACTGATGATTTAAGGTGAGATGAAATACAGAGATTCAATGCTTTGTCTTCCTGTCTTCTCAGATGTTAGTGGTGAGTGAGGACATAACAGAAGTAGAAAGTAGGTACCAGTTTACTGAGATAATGCAAGACAGGAAATAATAACATCAGCATTTGTTCTTGAAAGTCTCAAAATTTTTGTGTTCCTTACTAGATCTCTATCTTGATTTCTGAGACACAGAAGCACTGGTGTAATTTCTCACTGTTACAAGACTGGATGCTTTTTCTTGGGACAGGTTCTTAATGAAAGCAATTATGCACCTTTGGTAGCCTTGACCTGGAGAAAGCACTCCAGCAGTGCTACAGCCTGAAATCTTCTTGGAATGGCAAATGGTGTAAAATCCACCATCTCACTTCTTAGTAGGTGCTCTACTAGGAACATGTAATGTAATGTAATACTTTAAACTTACTAGATCTCAAACATGTTTTGAATTCAGGTGACTTCCTTTTTATCTGGTGACAGAGCCCTTGATATTGGTCATAACTTTAAGGGCAGTTTCCATTACAGCTGAAATAATTAGCAGACCTGAAATTACGTTCTCCCTCAAGCCACCAGTCCCAATTCCTGAATAAGTAAATATCACTACAGATAATGTGACACCTGGTTTATATTTATCTGCTTACTGAGAAGAAAAAGACAGATTTTGATCTGGAGCTGGAACTTTCCAGATTTGCAGATCAAAAGTACCCTGACAATCAGATGGGTAGAAAGGAAAAAATGCTAAGTAAGAAAATAAGCAGGTCAGCTGCAGGAGTTTCAAAACTTCATGTACAATTTGCTGATCTTGGTCTTGAGTCTGCCTGATTTCTGAAGAACCTGGGGGCACAAGGCAGGACTAGTAGCTGGCTTCTGTCAGGTGGGAATTATGCTGCTGCTCAGCATATAACAACCCAGTTATTTAAATGTATTTTGGACTGCTGACAAACTGATTTCTAACTGTGTGAGATGACCTTTAGCTTTCATTTCAAACCCTCAAATATTCACTTCCTGAAATACTTTAATATTTCGTATATCTGATTGCTCTAAAGCAATGCAACTTCACTTTTAACCTTCTGCATTCTGACATCACCATGTCTAACAAATTCTGAACTACAGGTCAGACTCTAAGACCAGATATTCCATCTCCTTTTGTCAGGTGCTAGGGCAATTAATTGTCCTCCTTTTCTTCCCATATATAATAATGTCGTTGGTGCAATTTACCCCTTCCTGCTAAGCTGCACAACTGTTTCCATCTAAGCGTGTTCAGCTGCACTCCATCCCTTATGCCAGGGCAGAGCTGTCAGGTTACTGGAAGAGCTAATATCAGTGCAACTATAACAAAGTAGTTATTATTTAAATTGACCTTCTGAGAATTCAGTGGATTGTGTTGCAGCATTCTAGACAAAATTTTTGCCATAAAATTAAACAATGTGGATGGTCCATGAGCAACAAATAAAACTAATCTAGCTGGAGAAGTACAAGGAGAAAATAGGTGCCTCAAGCATCCTCCATGATTTGTTCTGGGGTTGATAAAGTAGAATTTTTATGATGGAAATAAAATGGCAATGAAAATATAGTTTAAGATCAGAGATACTATAAATCTTATTATAAGAAGTACTATTTTATACTTTCCTAACTATGAAAATTTTATTACTTATTTAATCAAATAAATCCACTCAATAAATGTTGCTACTTGCCACTTTTAAAGAGTTTTCACTGAAGATTCTCTGAATGCTTTATAAAGAAACTGCAACAGCAACTTTCTGGGTGAAAAGTGAAAGCAAGGCTTCACCCATGGGAGCAATGCAGCTAACAAACATGCTGAATTTATGTAAACAGAGCTACTTAATATGGTGATATCTGTCAGAAGGCAAATTCTGACCCTGTGTCATCCTCAGTAACTTTACACAAGTCATCATTTTTGTAAAAGGATGGCATGTACCAGAATCAGGCCCAATGTCATTAGTTGTATTTTCAGGTATGAGTGGAAAAAGAAGGCTAACTAGAAGAACAAGATCTCTGAAAATATCCATGTCCTAAAACTGAGAAGTCTATACCCACTAATAAGGTCAAAACAAGCCTGTGAGATGCTACACCTAAGAAAGAAGTGGAAAAACACTGTTATTTGGTGATTTTAGTAGTTTGAAGTTTCTCTGATAAAAACACTGCATCATTTAGAAAAGATAAAGCTAAGAGAGAAGTAGAGTGGTATAGACATCCACATTCAAAATATTTCATCGATGCTATACAGGCCATGGGCAAAGCAGAAGTGCTAAGTTTCATCAAAGGCTTTTTAGTCCTACTCTTGTATCCTCTCTACATATTTGTCTTATCCTTTCAGCAACCTTTTGTATATCAGCTCCACAGATTTTGCTCTTCACTTGCAATCAGTTTTGCTCTACTAATTTTTAAACCTTAGTCTATTATTCCAAACTACTTGTCTCACTTGCAAATGAAATATGAGGTGGCTCACCAAAATGGAGTTCCTGGTTTTCTTTCCCAAACCTCTCTTGCTGTGAGAGGCAGAATTTAATCTCTTCATATCAACCATATTAACTGAGGAAAATGAAGGCTGCTTGGGCAGAATCTGCTCTTCCAAGCTAAGCTTTAACTAAAACTACTGCTCTTCTTCAGATGGTGCTGAGACAGAGACACTTTTCCAGTGCTTTATCATCTAAAGAAAGCTATTTCAGAGCTGAATAAAATATTCTTTAAAATAAAGTGATCAAGCCCATCCTTATTTCTCTAGCCTAATAGTGGCTCTGTAAATTGCCACTATTCAGCAAGAAAGTAAGTCCTCAGAAAGATAAGGTAGCCATAAAAATCATCTACAATATCAGAGGTGCCAAAAAACCACCCAACTTCAGTTATCTGTTTCTACTCCTTACATTTTGCGTTAAAGAGTGCATTGCTTAATCTTTTCAAGATAGGAGTGACACATCCTCTGTTTCACTCCCTACACACAGCAAGCATGTCAGTATTCCTAGTAGCAAAGAACTTACAGGGCAGTATAGACAACCACATGCCCTAAGAAAACATGATTGTTTCTTTTAAAATATTATTAAGCCCTTTGATTTCCTAAGTACCTAAGCTTATTGTAAATGCATGCAGTAGTATTTTCACACTGAAGGATTCCTGAAGTGGTCATGAAAACCTTGCTACATTAATTATTTTACAACTGAAAGAGATCAGTTTTCGTTCTGAACTGTGTGAGAAGCATGAGGAAAAAAAAACACAGTGCAACCAGTATAGTATATGGGCCATTACTCTGCAGTCAAATCAAAACCTCTTGTATCAATCTCTTCATTGAAAAGAACTGTGAATCATCTGGTTTCTAAGAAGACACAGGTGGTATTTGCTTAAACCCAAATACAGGAAAAAAACCACAGTTGTGGTGAATGTCATTGTGAAAATTGTTTATAAATAAATCTATGTTTCTGCTGAAATCTGAGATGTCAAGAATGTTTATGGTTTAAAAACAAGCTTACTTTTTAATATAAGAATCTTCTAATGTCAATTATAGAATAACATTAAGATAACAAAAGTTGATATGCAGCAAAAGAGTAACAAATATTATTTATATTTAGCTTACATCCTCTTCTGCAGCAATCTTCAAAATTTATAGTTGTAGTGAGTGTGAATATTCCTAGGATGAGATCAGCATTCAATAGAATTGAACTGTATTTTATCAGACAGCACAGGAAAGGTGAAATTAACACCATGTTGTCCTTGCTCCTCTCCCCTGTCAGCAGTTCTTGCCCATTCACTTTGATTAGGGTAATGATTTAACCAGAATATCCTCAGCCACATATTTAGTACTCTGCTGTGGAATGACAGATTTAAATAAATATTTAGCTCCTGCCCTAAGTCTGGGATGTGTGCATTTCCAAGAAGACATAACCCAAATCATGCTTCAATTCTATGCAGGCACACAGCAGTATTTGCTTAATTTCAGTCCAAGGGAAACATCATTCTTCAGATTCTACATCTCAGACTTCAAGATCACAGACTACATACCCTTTACTCAAGTCTTGAGAAACAGAGGATAAATAAATTTCTGGAAAGTCATAAATTTAATGGATTGATGGGTTTTGTTGGTAAAATATGGCACAGAAGTTTCTAATTTTTTTATATATATGACAACTTGCTCCCTGCCCTTTTTTCCCTAGGAGGGGTTAAAATCTGTTCATAGCAAAAGCAGGGATATAACAGCAAATTTTGTTCTTGTTTGGGAGATGTGGAGTTTGCAAGTATCTAAATTCTCTTTTTTCCTCAGCCAATAAAGACAAAGAAAGTGAAAAGGGGATAAAAAATCTATACACATTAGTTCCTGCCAAACTGTGCAGGAATAATGATGTAGAACAGTTCGAATCCCTCAGGAAAACCTGCTAGATCATTAGGTTCTTTCTTTCACTTGAGGCAGGTTCATCTCTTTCAACTTCTTTCATGATGATGACATAATCCAGTTTCAAGGAACTTGCTAAAGCATTGATCCTATTTTTCAGATGGTATCTAACACATCTACAACATTTGCAAAATAACCAGGGTTTATTGTTGGCATGCACGGAATTGGCAAGAAAAGCCATACCTGTAATAATAAGCAATATATGACTTCAAGGAAGGGAGAAGGGAAGGAAGAAGGGGGAAAGGAGGGAAGGAAAAAAGGAGGGAAGGAAGGGAGGAAGGAAGGTAAGAAAAGAAAAACCAAAACTAAAGCAGGAAGAGATCAGTCCTATCCAGGAGTCTATGAAAGATGAACAAACAGGAAAAAGCAGAAGGCAAGGGAGAAGAAATCAGAAAGGATAAGCTTCTCACCTAAAAATACCAAAATGGGCACAAGAGACAGAACAAGAACTTGATAAGGTAAGCGCCCAAATCCCTGTGATGGTGAGCTGGTATCACTCTGCCTGTGCATCAGAGCTTCATAGTAAGTATAGCTATTTGCTCTCACTGTGGAGATTCCTTGCCTTTAAGCACCAGCTGGTGAGTTTTCTCAATCAATGGCCCAAACAGACAAGAGCGAGCAGTCCTCAGACGCCAAGCGAGAGTGCAAGGGGAAAATTTTACTTTGAGATACAGATGCACCATATCGGAGGATTTAAATAAGACGCATTTAATACCATTTACCTAGCTGACATGACCCAAATTTTTCCTCCAAAATGAATGCATTTTTCTTTAATACAAAATAACATATATTGCTAAAACCAGAATTGGCCCTATTGTTAGCAACCTGCAAAGTTGTGGTTATTTCTCATTTATTGTTTTTCTAGCTCATGGTCAGATTTGTCAGAACATTTGCAATGCAATTCTACTTCTATAAGAAAATGACAAAGCAATTGGTTCATTCACAATTATGGACTACGCCAAATGAAAAGGGATACTGAAACACCTCTTATTATTCCAGAAGGCAAAGGAGTGGGAGATGGGTCAATTGGTTTCTCAGCTGCATCCTCCCATAAAAAAAAAAAAAAAAAAAAAAAAAAAAAAATCACTCTAAGCCTGTGAAGATGTACTTAAGCCCTTGTAACACATATGGCAAAAGTTAAATAAATGGGCTGTCTTCTCACAGGAAATTACACTGTTCACCATCAAGCAGAATGCTAAGGAACCTGAGCTTCTCCCCTGCAGAGGGATAATGAACCCATATCATTCCATTTATCATAGTGAAGAAGCACCTAAAAAGTAAGCTACTCTGCAGGTGTGCTGCTCTCTCCACATTTGCACATAATAGGTAGTCATACTTCATTGGCATACACTTTCACTTTCAATATTATCAGATTATAGAGAACAGAAATTCTTCTAAATCTATCAGCTGTCATTTCCTGCTTATTGACAGACTTAAAAAGAACAAGGTTTTGTAATACCAAGAATATAAAGCTCATAGTTCTTCTGCAAAGGCCTTTTCCTACCTGAAGAAGGAGATCAGAAGCTGGTTTGACTTTCTGCTGGAAAAGTACACTTAATGTTCGATTCTGCTGTTCCAAATCAAAAACTCTTGTCTTCAGCTTGATACATTCCTCCCTCAGATCCTGCAGCACATGGAAAATAGGAAGATTAGAAAGCAAGTAATAGAAGCACTTAAAAGCTCTAAGTAATGTTGGATACTAAGACAATATACACAACATTCAAAATAGTACACATCAGAGAAATGCACTACTTAATTTTCTCTGGTTGCTTGATCATTGAAAAACAACATTTAAAACACTCTTGTATTGAGAAACTACCTGACATACCGTTCTGGAGATTTCTGTTATTGTAAAAAGTGACTTTGCTAGCTATGTATTTCATTTTGTAGCTGACGCAAAGCAGACAGCAGCAATTAAGATTTGAATATTGAAGTAAACATAAGCTAATGAGAAATTATAAGCTATACCAAACCAGGAAGGAGTTCAAAGGGGTACTGTGCTTTCAAGGTACTCTTCAGAAGACTGATTCACTTCTTGCTTTTTCTGAAATAACCAAGTCAGCATTGCTGGCTGGCATATTGAGGATGGTCTGTATCTTCCCCCTGTAACTTGCCACTGTAGAACTGGCTAGGGCTATGGTATGGTGCTGGTGCACCAGATATGCGGTAGCATGATCCTGCCTGAGACTTCCAACGTGAGGTACCAAGAAGCCTTAAAACAGGCTATTAGAAGCAGAAGTGGAGTGTAAACTAGGATATTACTGTTGAAATGGAAAGATGCAGGTCTTCTAGTCAAGGCCAAGTCAGGTTCATGATCATAGAATCATAGTATCAGTTAGGGTTGGAAGGCACCACAAGGATCATCTAGTTCCAACCACCCTGCCATGGGCAGGGACACCCTACAATAAATAAAATTATTCTGTTGAATACAAATCATAGTATTGTAGTATCACAGTATCAGTGAGGGTTGGAAGGGACAACAAGGATCATCTAGTTCCAACCCCTGCCATGGGCAGGGACTCCCCACACTAGATCGGGCTGGCCAGAGCCTCATCCAGCCTGGTCTTAAACACCTCCAGGGATGGGGCCTCAACCACCTCCCTGGACAACCCATTGTGAGGTGTGAGAGCTTCAGAAGTTAGGAATAGTAGTCTCCTAATAAAGACCAAATATAATAAGCTGTAGACATATTTAGCTTTATTTAAAATCAAATATTTAAATTGCAAAAATACTTTCCCATATTCCTTCAAATTTAGGACAGTCGCTGGCCTGTGGTATTGCCTAGCTGATATTACTTCCCACCATATGAAGGAGGAGAAACGGGCCTCTGGATCCCCATATGCTGTCCTGTCAATATCATTATCAGCATGATGACTTGGCTTTATGAGAAAACAACTCAGAGGAGGATGTAGCTTAAATTCCAGCACTGAGTTTATAAGAGGTGAACACACAAGTAAGCTCATCTTGAGACTTTCAGAAAATTGTAAACATCTTTTTATACACATAGTATGTATCAAACTTTATGATACCACAGGCTATTTTTCTCTTGATAGTTTCTTTCTATTTGTTTCAGGTGCTTGTTCAAGTAAAATTGCTGGAGGTTTCCAACATGTCTCCCCAAAAAATCTTGAGTTTGATGTTTTGTAAAGCCCTAAAGCTTTGATTCCTATCAGTGAGATCTCTTATCTCTGGTCTTGCAGAAGGCAGTCTCTATTAGGAAACTGCAAGCATCAATACCTACCTGCCTTTCAGAAATAATCAGAGAACTTAGAGTCTGTTATAACATTGTTTAACTTTTCAACACTACTAAGTGCACCGAAAGGGGAAAATGATTCACAGAAACTAACAACATAGAAAAAAATAATTAAATCTTAGCAATACCACTGCTCAAACCCACTCTAACCTACAGTTTTAAACCTGTAAGATTTATGTTTCCAACTTTACACTTTCTCTAAAAAGTGAAATATAAGACAGTAGATTACTTGCCCAGATGCTATAAACTGTGCCAGTGGTAATACCACACACAGCCCAGAGGACAAATGAGGCACATAAAGGTAGCAGTAGCATGGTAAAATAAAGTTTGAGTGTAGAAAAATGAAGCTCTAGAATTACCAATTAATACAACTACCAAATCTGAAGCATAGAATTCCTCTCCCATGGGTAAAATGACCAGCTATTAGGTTAGTAATATCCCATAGCCCTATGGTACTTCTTTGGCCTCACTATTGTGATACCTGAGCATCTCTATTGCTTTTTCTCTTCAGTATGAGACTCACTTTCCCCAAAATGGGATTAAATGCTTTTATTAGAGTTTCCAGAAATACACTGATATTCCTCTGAAGATGCTTCATCTGTTTTAACTTTTAATTAACTTCTTTATTTCATTGATGAAAATGAAATTACTTTCATACAGACTCCAGAGTGAAAAACCCCAAACTCTTCAGAATGCACTGCTGTGGAGGAGGGCAATATGCAAAGAGTAGATAATGAAATCATTTTATGATTTGAGTAAGTGGTGTAACTCAAATTTCAAACTGCTGATCCAGGTTTCACATGGAAAAAAAAAAAATCCAGTACCCAGAACTCGTATCTTCTCATGCAATATGAAAAGTCTTTGGGTGGGGGGAGAAAGGATGGATGCTTCCAGTAAACATCACAGCATATAGGTTTGTCACATATAATTTTGTTGGCTTTCTGACTTACATTTCCCAGAGGTAAAATTTTCTATTAGTAAGGCTAGAAAATCCATATAATTTTGCTACATAGAATTGTGAAATTTTTCTGTGTGGCTAATCCAGCACAAATCTCAATTTAATACAGTTTCTCCATAGTCAGAGTTGGGTTGGTTGGTTGGTTGGTTGGTTGGGTTTTTTTTTTTAGGAAAAAAGCCTTTCATATTAGAGAAATTCTGTATGTATAGTAACAAATTTTATACTTGAAAAGTGCACATTTAAGACTGTAATTCCATTTCAAGGTTTCAGTGACATTGATAAATCACTCAAGCTTTGCTCACTCAATTTGTGTCACCAGAATCTCTCTGCGGAATCACAGTCTTTCCACATACTGGCAAGTACACAGTGCTTTATTCGTTACATTACAGCATGCACTTAATTTAACCAAAAATTAGTCCTTGAGGGACAATTTCAAATTCACACAAAGCCTACGCGGTGTGCGTTACTGTGCAAAATCACTCTTCTCCGTTTTCTGGAAGCTCTCCGCTTCTCTTCCTCTCACTATGCCCCAGAGGTGTGTTATCTCTCTCTGGCATGACTGGCTCTGTCTTACTGCTTAGCTGCCCGATGGTAGATTTATCTGTTTACTACTTACTATTAGGATTCCAGTATCTACCTACTTGGGACTGGTGTGAGGAGTCCAATTTCCTCTTTATTGTATGCTATTGTGCTCCTGTCTTTTCTTATAAAAAGACTTCTATGAATGGTGTCAGGAGCACTCTTACAGTTAATATTCATTAGCATTTAGAAGAGTACCCTCTTTCCTCTTTCTATGGATATTAAATTACCTATTATTACTCAGTAATAGGTAAGCAGCTGTTAAATCCCATCAATGCTACGTAAATTACTTTATTAAATGTATTCAACTCCGGGTATATTGTATCCATATGAACTCCTTGGTTCCTATGGGCTTGGGAGGATTCATTATTGAGGAAGTATGTAGTCATCAAAATATGTGACACCTTTGCAAAGGGACTCAGGAAGATCCTCTCTTAATTTGGGAAACAACCATAATATTCCCAAACTAGAGATTAATATATTGAGATTAAACCCTCTGGTAAATATTTATCACGTATGGGTTTGTATTACAAAATGTGGATGAGGTTTTTATATATGTTAAAAAGACAAAATGCCTCCATTTCCATTTAAGCTGTATTCAAACACAGATTTGGGATTTTTTTAAAAAGATAGCTGAAGTTATGATTCTAAAAGGTGTTGCAGTAACAGCTCTGCAGAGAGCAGTCTCCTGATGATGCACAGACCATATAGCACATCTGTATACAGAGTACAGGAAGAGCAATTCAGCACATTGTAAGGCAAAATCCCTCTTCTAGAGTAAAAGCCTTTGTTGTGAATCAAGAAATCATAGGATTGAACAATGATACTTTCAACCTTCACCTGTGGTAACAGCTGCATGGATGTTTTGTGGCCCCTGCTGTCAGGTGAAGAGATTAACGGAATGTTATTACTTCTAAATTATTGATACTATCTTGGGCCACAGGAATGTGTTATCTATGAACGGTCAGCTGCACCCCCAGTCTTGCATTACTCGTCTACCACTTACCTGGACATCTCCATCTTCAGGGCAGGATACCAAGAGGAGACTTGCTGGGGTCAGAACATTTTAATCTATCCAGAATGTCATAAAATTGACCCAGAAAAGGTCTGCCCAGTAAGGAGCTGAGAAGGGTATCTGGCCTTCTCCCTGATGGCCAAATGCAACCTTCTGCACTTACTTATCATTTACTTAGGTGCAGATGTTAATGGATGTAGACATTTGTCTATCCTGCTGTCAGGGCACAATACCCACTTGTAGGAGTTTAGTCAGCAGACACGGAGGTCATCTTGTTCATGTCTGAGCAGTGCAGCAGCCACTTTGTAGCCATGCCTGCACCCAGCCTCCTTCCTCCTTGATCCTGAGCTGTGTCTTGATCCTTTTGCTTGGCTTTGCTTGGACTTGACTCCTCCACATGGACTTATCCAGTGAACTCACCAAGGATGACACTGACACCATTCTACCTGCCCTGACACCACCTTCAGTCCCTGCTTGCCCCATTTGTGGAGGGCACTCTGAATCACAGAATCACAGAATCAATAAGGTTGGAAGAGACCTCAAAGATCATCAAGTCCAACCTGTCACCCAAGACCTCATGACTACTAAACCATGGCACCAAGTGTCATATCCAGTCCCCTCTTGAACACCTCCAGGGATGATGACTCCACCTCCTCCCTGGGCAGCACATTCCAACGTGTTCTGCCATTTGGCTTTGGAGTCAGACTTCAAAAATCTATTCCAGTATTTCACTACAAAGCATCTGGGTGTGTGGCAAAGATTTCTGATTATCTTGACTTGGTGTTTCTTGATGCCTTTAAAGAATATTATATCTTGTCCTGTCATTCAGTGTAGACAAAACAGTTTATAGTCTTCTTTGCACTATCTGGACTAAAAGACTGTATTTATGTCTCTTTCATGCTTGTCTTTTTAAAGCTAAATGATCCAAAGCATTTTAATAATGTCACATTCATCAAGTGGTCTAGATCTCACAAAGGATCATTTCATGAATATTGAAGGATTCATTGCTTATTGTTACAGATCTTTATATATTGTCTTCTCCCCACCTCCTCCCCACTAAAGACAATATGGAATCATATTCAACTCAAAGAGCACATTTTGGTGGAATTGTCCTACCAGTTTTTCCCAACCCTCTCTGGGCAGCTGATTATTTTTGCTTATATGTATTACCTTGTTTTGTTCTCTGTTTAATTTCATCTTACTTCTTTTTTTCCAGATTACTTATTCGTTTTAACAATTTTTAGTTTTACTTCTCCTGCTAGGTTCTGCCTGAAACAGCCACACTTCATATCCAGCCATTTGCAATGTGAACAGAAACTTCAGACATGACTTGATCCAGACCAGACCTTTACAGAAGCCATTGTGAATCTTTCCATTCTACCAGGTCTGCAGTCAGCATGCAAGAATTTTGCCTGTGCAGTACTTCCCAGGAAGCACATCAAAAGGTTGAGACAAAACACGAGTTCCCTAGTGCTGGTCCTGAGCCCACAAGTAGAGTACCTGAATCCTAATTCTATACATGGAGCCTTCTCATTTACTGAGGAAAGCACAAGCCCACATCAAGAAGTTTTTCCTTCCACTGAATATGAATGGGCATGCCAGCTATTGACATGCATTGTTATTTATCTCTTTTATGTTCCATGGGAATGGACTGGGAGAGCATTATGGATAGGGAATGGAAAAAATCACCATCTGGAGGAAGGATTTTCAGATGTTGTTGTCTCAACAGTTACACAATAAAACCTAGATATGGGTGCTATATGATCAAGCCTTGAAGATGTACAGTCTCATTGGACTACAAAAACTTTAATTTTGGGCCTGACATGTGGCAGCCTTGATAACTAAATGAACATAATTTAAGAAAGGTATACTATATATCTCTCAATGAACAATGAACATCTGCAAGCTTTAAGTTATACCACAGTGCCCAAATCACAACTTACCTTTTGAGTAAGTAGAGCCTGAACAACTTGATTAGCTACCTGAAATAAATAAATAGTTTAAGTATGTTTATGCAATCATGTGTGTTTATGCATATCTATACCTTCTTGGCATATCTATACCAATTCTAGAATTTTCATTACTTACTAGTACTTCTATCAGACAATACGGGTAAGAACATATGAAATGCATGTTAACTACTTCTGTGCTAGTCCTCATTATAAACCAATGTGCATTATATGAATTTCAGCATGACACGATAGGAGTTTGGTAAACTTCTGTTATCTCTTCTTTGGACTAGATTAAACTTTTGCAGTTCCATATGCAGCTTCTGTGCATCAGCATGGATTGCCTGCATGCACTAGAACTTATTTTTACCAGCTGAGGATGGAATCCGGAATGTTTTCATGAAGTTTAATTGTTTCTTGATTCAATATTGACAAAACGGTACATCTATCATGGCAGGCAGAAAACATAAAGTGCCACAGAAAATTAAAGTACCTGCTGTCATCAGAGTGTGGTTGGAAGGCATTCACACCACACAGCATAATTGACTTGAATGAGATTACATACCATTGATTAGTAGAACTATATATTCAACAGGGAATTTTTTGAAGTTATTTATTTTATACATCCCTTCTAATTTATATTTACCGGCAGGTACAGGGGCAGGGAAGGGGAAGAAGGAAAGATGGAATGAGGGACTGAGATAAGATTTTCTGTTGATGATTTTTAACTTTTAAGTTTCTAATGTAATTTAAAACTATATAAGCATGTATCATACAATGTTTGCCTATGTCTCTACTCTTGCATTTAGGCAGATAAACTAAAGATCTCACTCTGTGGATAAAAGCAGGAGCTATGATTTCTTGTTTGGTTTTTGCTTTCAGAAATTACAGTAAAAGCACAGGCAGATACCACCAAATCTGCACTGATTCTTTTTGCTCTTGGCAAATTAAAAAAAAAAACTCCACACCACTGATGTGAAATGAGTTGTGAGGAAAGAGTCAAAGCTAATTTATTTCTGTGAATAATTCAGTTCTGCTAGATCCAAAAGTTACATTTGATTCATACTCTTATAAAACTGCCTAGTATCATTTTTTCCTCCAAACTGGTCCCTAACTTAAGGCAGCCCCTGGAACAATGGTGCCATAAAATAGCTCCATACATGATTTAACACAAGACATGGACTAATATTAGAACAGCAATAACCAACAGAAGTAAATATGTTACATTTTTGAAAAATCATGTGCATTGCCCTACAGGTTTTCAGGATCTACATCTGACTGTGTTCCTTCTGGCATGTACTTTTAAAGTCTGTTTGCTCTACCTGAAAATTGAACAAACCATACTGAATACATTATTTCTTTACTTTCTGACACAGAGTTACTTTACCAAGGGAGAACTTAAAGGTTCTTTGAAGGGTGTACTAGTCACTCACAACAGAATAGCCTACAAAATTATTCCTATAGCCTCACACATTGCATGGAGGAGTGTAAATGGCATAATCATCCAAATGGGAAAAAACAACTTGACAATGCATATGTGACAGATTTTCCAGTTTTGAGTTCATGAAGTTAGGTATCTAAAAGGAAAGTACCTGTGAGTTATCCATACAGAGATATGCAACTAATTTCTTTACAGAATGTGGCTATTTTATTCTAGTATCTAGCAACTTGGCAAACTGTGTTGCTATTACAATTCAAAGATTTTCAGGTCTGTATTCTTGGTTTTCAGTAGGAACAGAGGTGGGAAGCCTTTCATGAAGTGTACTGCAGTTACTAGAATTAACTTAGCAGTCAGTAAGTGAAATCATATCCAAACTTTTGCATTTCAAATAAGGTTGCCATTCCACTCCTACAGCAGATGGAAATAAATTGCTAAGCTAACAAATCTGCTTCACTTTCAATTACAGGTATGAAGAGAAACCATGGATCTCAATGAACAACATAACACAGCACTGAGAAACTAATTGTCACAACTACCAAAAACTGAGGAAACAACAGAAGGCTGAGGAACTGACTCCCAGGATGCAGAATATATGAAAATCCCACTGATATGAGGCAGACCTGCAGCTCAGTCCCAGGAAAAAACAGGTTTTAAAATGACAGTTAACCAAGGTGAAACAAGGAATAGAATAGAGATGGCTGGTTCCTTAGTCTATTAGGTAGCAGGTGATACTGCTTGTCTTTACACTGCCAGTCTTTCCTTTCAACTTCATAGCCAAGATATTTGATGAGGTTTCTTTTCATGGATTGCAATAAAAGAGATTCAGCTTAACTTCTTCCTTACAGTTATGTTTACATATACATGTTATAAAGTAGTCTTCATAAAAAAAGTACAAAGGAAAAAGAATGAATCAAAGAGAAAAGTTTCTATTGTAACATCTATGACACCTTTCACAAATGCTGAGATGTTACACAGCTGCCTTTAATGAATTCATACACACAGAAATACTTCAAGCATACTAAAAATGCCTCACATTTTATTCAAATCTTAAAAATATGATGCCTTTTAAAGATAACTTCCTATTTTTGATTAGCTAATTCTTAGAACATCAGCATAACTATAATCTACCCTAAGTTGCACATTTCCTGCATGTAATTATGGTGAAGCTTGACAGAAATCTCAGCTGGCACAGTGATGTGAATAAACATGACATTACCACTTACCAGTAAACTGACAGCTGAATTCTAGGATAGGAAACAAGGATTAACCATGTTAACCTCAAACCCCAAAGGTACAAGAAGACAATCCTGGTTTTTACATTAAATTTTACAGAGACAGAAGGATACATCTATGGAGTACTTCTGAAATTAAATGAGCTCTTTTCTTATTTTTCAAGTACTGGAAGATTTCTATGACACTTTCTTCCAAATACTCTTCTGAAGTTGTTTGTATGTACTCTTCAGAGATGTGCAATCACTTTAAAAACCAGTGAATACTTATTAAAATTCATCAAGGGCTCAATTCAGCTTTGACCCATGATCTTTTCAGATGACATATCTATGAACATTTCAGTGTCATTGAATTTACCCACAGAAATGACCACAGAATATGCAGTTTTAAGTCACAGGTACAACCAGTCATATACCATTAAATGTGGGACATTATATGAATGAAAACAACTGTGTAAAATAATTGCTTGGGGGGGGGGGGGGAAGAAAAAAATAAGGGAAAATAATGGCAGGCACAGCTTTAAAAACTCAGCTCTTGTTTGGTTTTGTCACACAAAAAGAAAAATCACAGTGGATATTTCAACTTCTTTCATCTGCAGCTTAATGGCCACCAACACCTCAGCAGAAAGTATACTGTGCATAGCAAGTGTCCTTATGTTGCTGTAGAGGCCTGAGGGACCAAGCAGGGACACTATTGGCAGAGGGGCCAGATTAAATGATGCTTGAGTGTGCTGAGCAGTTTGCCTTTGCCGAGGGGAGAGAAGCTGCACTGTGAGGATGCTCAATGATGAGTGAAAGATGGCAGCATTCTCCCAATAGTTATCAAATGATGTTCCCAACATTCATTACCTCAAGGGCCTGTCAAGCATTCTAAATATGTAACTACCCAGTATGGCTAGGTATTAGCTTTGGAGGAAAGCACTCCTCCTCATGCATCAGCCCAGAAGTTCAATACACTCATGACTAATTTGACTCCAGAGGCAAAATTAAAATAAAGGTTATAGTAAGCACTCAAATATTTGGTGGCAGGCCTAGCTGTCTTGGGTTTGGGTGTGATCACAGCCTTGCGTTATCAAGAACATCTCTTTAAGCCCAACACATCTCTTTAGGGCAAAATGGTGCTGCAGCACAAATACCTAGCTGTACATGTTATATGTGCTTCCAAAAGCTGCTGAAGGAGTCCTGAAGCTGAAACTAGGGAAGGTCTGAAGAGATTTTCCCCTTCAGAAAGTGGGGTTAGTGTGAGTTATAAGCAGAGGAAGCATCAGATTACAAGAAAGACATTTTCAAGTGCAAGACTTTTTTTTTTTAATAAAAATATTCATGGAAAGCATTTTATTTGCTTAAGCTCTCCAGTAAGAATCTAAAAATCCCTGTTTGTGTTTGCCACAACACATCACCAGAAGACTCTGTTTGGAAGCAAAAGTTCTCACCATCATTGATTGTGTTATGCACTAATTATGTTTATGTCTTATCTCTCTTAATTGTTACTACAATAAGATAGAGTGAGAATGTGTGATTTCATAGGAAGCTCCACTATGAGAATGTGCTCAGGAAGATGCCAACCTGGGACTCCTGTAGAAATGGCAATTCTTGAATATGGCTTTGTTGCTTGAGTCACTGGCAAGAACTTCTTCACCTCAGTGATCAGAATGATTAGGTCCAAGTTTGTGTCAGCTAAAACAATTATGGTTACAGAACCACTATCAAAACATTGTGGCGGCTGAAAGGGGAGGAAGAAGGAAAAAAAATGATACTGTGCCATGGGGAAGGAAAAGAGAGATCACTGCACACAAAAGGAAGATAAGCAAACAAAAAAATAAAGCTGAGGAGCACAAAACCACCTATGATGAGAAACAGTATCTCCTGAAAAAGTTGACACAGTAGAAGATGGGCACAGCTGTGATAATATGGAAGAAAAGAAAAACAGCTAACAAAATGTTAAAGACAATAATGTTCAGAGTATAGTTTGATATAATTATTTGTTCTCTAAACTATAACAGCATGTAAGAAACACATCCCTGGCTCAGAAATCCATCATGTTACTACAAGCTCAATAAAAACGTATCTTCTGTCCTTATAACCTGTGTGGAGTGTTTTTGTGGAAGGGGCAGTTATGGTGCTTTACTCATTTCCAAGATTAATTATGTGGGCAGATTCTGTCCTAGACAAACAGAAAAAAATTTTAAGCTAAGCTCTGTAATTTAAACTAAAGTTAGTAATTATATGGTAATTTAATCCTTATGACTAAAGTATCCAAATATCTTTCAAGTGTGCACTGAATGCAGTAACTCAGGCCAATGCAGAACAAGGCTCTGCTGATATCTAAGAGCCACAGAACAGGCAGAACATAAGTGAACAGGAAAGTGTACCTGCAAGCATTTTACTCAAGCTCCCCAATAAAAACACGCTACAATGGCAAATGTACAATTTGCTGATGAAAATCTGCAGTAAACTGGAGGCTTCTTGTACTAGAGCTGCATTGCTCATGCCAGTAACACTTTAGCAAATGCTGATTTAAAATTTAAAAATCTGGTATGAATTGCCATCTGCTCTCTGTGGTTTGCACACTCTTTTCTCAATGGTACACCTTAGAAGCCGGTGTAGTTTTTGTTCCGTTTGCATGTTAGCTACCATTCCACTGTGCATTCTTATTATGGAATGGCTAAACGATTTTGACTAAGTAACTCTTCAAGCTACTAAAAGTCTTAAAACTATTTTAAAGCTCTTGTGTATGCCAAACAGCTTTATTTCAGGATAAAGGGGAGGAATATGTAAGCATCGGGATAGGTAAATGGAAAGTTGCATGCAATAGGAGATTGCATGGCTAGAGTGCTCAGAGAGGAACTGATGACTGAATTACATTGTAAGGTCTGGTCAGAAGATGAGTTGTGTAGCAGGAGTTAGCCAAGGGCTAGGAAAAACATAGCATAAAAAGCTGTGTATGTAACCCTAAGGGGGAGCTGAGAGACCCAAATCCCTTGTTACAGAAAACACTGCACAAAGAAGTTTGGGATCTTTGGATGGAAGAAGGCACAGCCACCTGTGTTGCACTCTGCAGGAAAGAAAAAATACACAGCACCTAATTGGCAAATTATAATTTTCTCCTCCTAATGAAGGCAAATCAGTTTCAAATCTTGGTCACAGGGATAATATCAACTTTTCAGTGAAGAAGTGTGGTCAAAACAGGTTTTACAGTAGAGGTCATGAAGAACAGCTATCTTCGACTGCCAGGTACATTGTGTCAGAATTAATTAGAATGAGGTAATACTACAAATTACAGAACAATTTCAATCTTGTGAGATATTCACTTCTATTCATTTCATTATAGTACCAGGTAAGAACAACCTTTTTATCTTCCTTACCTCATCAAGACATCTTTCATACTGTTCTCTCTGATTTTCATTTTCCAGAGCCAGTGCTGAATTCTCTGCCTATAGTAAAATACAATAAATAAATAAATAAATACACAAACGAATCTAAGAGTATCTTGTACTACATGACAATTTATAAACAATCTCAGAGTGCTTACTTTGTGTACTTCAAGATTCAGAATAAAAAGCACCATGGTATTTATTTTGCTGCAAGTTGGTATTGTAAGTATAACCAGAAGCTACAGTAATTTATGCCATTATTCACACCCTGCATTATAATTTAGAACAATATCAAAGCAGGTACTCCAAGTATTTCCATGATCTCATCTTGTCAGGTGCAATAGACTTGGCACTGAAACATTATAAAAGACACTGGTGTATCTTTTCTTCCTCCCACTTTTCGGTTTAGAGTGAACTTGCTATGTCAGAAAGTCACTTGAAAGCAAACTGAGGCAGTTATTATCAAACAGAAACAAAAGGCAATCATGCAAACTGTAGCAGCTCTTCATAAGCCTGGTTTCTGCAGTGGATAACTGGTCATGACATAACTAACTGGTGAATTACAGTGAAATAAGTATTTTACTAAATCTAAATGCAAACTAAAAAGTCAGAATTTGTTTCTCTCACATCTGTCAGTTTAAACACGATACATTTTCCTGTATACTAGTGCCTTTCATCTATCTTTAGTTTCCATTACACTTGTATTTTTACACAGTGCAGACTTGAAAATGGCACAATCTGGTATGTAAATTACAGTAAATTAATGTATTTTTCTATATATTCGTACAGAATTGGAAAAGAAAAATCTCTTAAGAGTGCTGTATACACCTGCTAGTTTCAACTAGTCTTTTCTGTCTGAGAAATTAAACTGATACATAAAAATCTACAAGTTAATACTGGCTCAGGAAATCTCTGCCTCCCATGCATAGCTTCAGATTACATAACCACAACAGCATAATCAATGAATTCACATAATTACAATTATTATACAATTTACATTACTTGCTTCACTTAAACCTTCTGTCCACCTATAAAAGTTTAACAAATGCTGTTTCAAAAGAATTGTGTTATACAAAACTACAGTCATAAATATTGTATACATAAACATATACAAATATACAAATAAACACTTGAAATTTTAGAGGGGAAAAAAAAAGGTAATGTATTGTATGGAAAGAATCTATGGAAAGAAACATAGTTCTCTCTTCATTGTAAAGAAAATGATTCAACAAATGAAAATCCCAAAGCCCAATAAACTGATTCATTAACATAACTTCAAATTCAGTTGACTTCTAAACACATTAGGAAGAAAAAGTTAACAAATATAATTATCCAGCACATTGAAAGAGAGTAAAGAATAAAAGAGTGGTAAGAAACAGGGGCATATAGAGTTTACTTATTTATAAGTCTAAGTAAACAACTGTACAGCATCAGTGCTTTATCTTGAGGGGACAATCAAAGCCAGCAAAGGTGGTAAAATGCTCTGCATCATATTTTCACAATGTCACCTACCAATGGATTCAACATATGGCTATAAAAAGTCTATGGGTGATCCTGCAGAGAGCACCATGAGGCTGCAAAAAGTGCAGATGCAGAAGTAAGTAACAAAGTAGAAGCAGAAGCTGCGAAAGTAAAAGCAGCAGTAAGAAATCAGAAGCTGGAGGTTAAACAGTCCTCTGAACTAAAAAGACTATCACATACAGTTATCAGTCTGCTTTTACAGACACATTCTGCTAGGTTGATTGATAACAATAAAGAGATAATTGCTACATAAAAATGCATTTCTGAGTTAAAGATGTTCAGATATTTTCTTTACAAATATCAGCCTAAAATGCCATCCAAAATAAATTCTTGTTACTGCTTTGAAGCAATTATTAAAGGATTAGCCTGCCCAGCCTTTATCTCATGCATGTTGGTATACCTACAGGTTTATTTTTTTTTTTTTTTTCATTTTCACTGACATAAGAATATATTGTATGGTTTTATCCTAAGATAGTTAGGGCAGACTGGTCCCTCACAGAAGTGTCTAAAAGAACTATGAAACATAGTTACACTACACGAAATTCTCAGAGAGCTCCCCTCATTTCTTTAACTTCATTTTCTTTGGATGCTGTAAGGATGTAAAATGGAAGCTAAGTCTGCTTGTATTTGTTAGCTGAAGCTCTGATTTCAGCGAGCTATTCCTTTACAAATAGCCTACCCAAATTAGGAAATCTGAACTTGACAGCATTATAAATAAATACTACATTTGACCTCTTATCAAGCCACAGTGGAAACATCTGTATAATATAACCCTTTTTCACACCGCTGCCTTTGAAAGTGTAGTGAAAGGATGTAACGTAGTCAATGTTAGCTTGACTTTGTGCTTCTTGATTGCCAAGCAAATCATGCCTACTTATACGGCATTGTTGTAATGAGGACTGGACTGGAAGGGAACACTTGACTGACATTGCTCAAGATCCTATGCTAGTTCCCACAGCATGGGAAGAACAGTACTTGATATACTAAACCACTCTATATTGCAACTGAATACTTGATAATAACCCTCGTTCCCCCCAAAAGTATTCATTTAGAAAATTTGTAATAGCACTTGTGGTCTCAAACCCCTGGCCTTCTAATCAATACCTTTCTCTTTTTAACAGTAACCGCTGGGTTTTGATGATATTTTAAGTCTGGTCAATTTTTGCTCAGAGGGATGTGCCTGTTGCATATTCTAGGCATCTTTTGCCAGTTAAGCAAAGTAGGTCTCCTTGGAGGAAACCACTATTAAATTTTATTTTCATTTTTATTTTCAGGTCATACTTACACTAGGTTAAGTCTCAATAAGAAGCCCACACTTCTCATGGCTTGAAAGCTATTGCACACTTGCAGGCACCCAGAGGCAGTGGGGGAGAAGTGATGACCCCTAATGTACTTACTCCTCCCATACCTAACCTAGCAAGGGACTGCACAAGAAGAAAAACAGCTCACTGGGAGCAGTACTCCCTTAGATATCAACTGATTTCTGTAATGAATTCTAGTTGTAAGTATAGCTGTCCTCTAGGAATTTATGTATATTTTATGTCACACCATCTCTATCCCTCAGCCTCACAAACACTAAAAGTGACGCAGCCCTGCAAACTGCTGCAGTGAAGTGACATTCAGCACCTGCCACCAGTGCCTGCAGGCAATCCTGTCTTTTCTTGTGGGGTCAGCTCTCAAAGCACAGTATCATTCAGCCCACTGAAAGTAACTGTGGTGTAACTAAACATTAAATGAAACATTACATGTTGCTTTCAGATCATTATAGATTCAAGGATGCTAAAATGTCACCACAGAAGTATTTCCTAGTTCCAATTTGGAAGAAAGTACTTTGACAAAGTCTCTCCAAACATTGGAAAATTTAAAGTTTTCATTCATGGTTTGGATAATGCTAAACAGCCTGCAATTGCCTAAATTAGAGACAACTGCTCTGAATTGTGAGGCTGGATTTATGGAAAATCCATCTGAATGTGAAAGCTTCAGACCGCTTTATATAATACAGAGGTTGCCTTGTACTGATGCTAAGGTACAGCCATTACAAGAGACTTTGTTAATTCTTATTTTAATCCCTTTCTCAGGATGGAAAACAGCCCTTCCACCTTCAGATCAACTAAGATCTTTCTGGTTTTTCACAGAGGTTGAAGAACACCGTGAACTACCCCAAGGGGGAGTGGTTTTGTTCAAGGCTAGCAACAGAGACTACACACTTGGTGCACTAAGGTCTCATCCTGTTCCTGGTCAAGTCCAGAAGAAGCTGCCATCAAGGTAGACATCAGCAGGAATGAAATAAAGTGTATGCCTTTCACGATATACGATATCTTTCATGATATACTCAGCTCTGGTGAGACCCCACCTGGAGTACTGCATCCAGTTCTGGAGCCCCTATTACAGGAGGGATGTGGACGTGCTGGAGCGTGTCCAGAGAAGGGCCATGAGGATGATCAGAGGGCTGGAGCACCTCTCCTATGAGGACAGACTGAAGGAGTTGGGGCTGTTCAGTCTGGAGAAGAGAAGGCTCCGAGGTGACCTCATTGTGGCCTTCCAGTATCTGAAGAGGGCCTACAGGAAGGCTGGGGAGAGACTTCTCAGGGTATCAGGTAGTGATAGGACTAGGGGGAACGGAATGAAGCTGGAAATGGGGAGATTCAGGCTAGATGTGAGGAAGAAGTTCTTCACCATGAGAGTGGTGAAGCCATGGAATGGGTTATCCAGGGAGGTGGTTGAGGCCCCATCCCTGGAGGTGTTTAAGACCAGGCTGGATGAGGCTCTGGCCAGCCTGATCTAGTGTAGGGTGTCCCTGCCCATGGCAGGGGGTTGGAACTAGATGATCCTTGTGGTCCCTTCCAACCCTGACTGATTCTATGATTCTATGATCTACTAGACTGGATGATCTCCAGAGGTCCCTTCCAAACCCTATCATTCTGTAAAACATCTTTAGGGCAAGCAGAAGATCCTTGGCTCACAACAATTTGTTGTTCACTAAGCTATGGAAGAAACAAGCAGGCTTAGCCCTTTACATGCTTTTATACATCTGTTAAATACTGCATCAATAAAGGAAAGCCACTTAGTTACAGTTCTCAAGAACTTCCTAAAGTGGTCATGATAACTAACTTCAGTGTACCCACAACACCAAAACACAGGAAGCATCCACTCAGGCAGTAAAACCACCCGAACTTTAAATTCTTGTGAAAACGTATAATTACCTGAAGTCTAAAATGCGTCTCAAAGATATCCTTAATGACAGGAAAAAGATCAAATACAAGCCCCCCTAACCTGCCTCAAAACAGAGGGAAATGTGGTCTCCCAAAAAGCACCAGACTACACATAGCTGAAATAAAGTTAAATATATTCTTACAGTAACACTGACATTTGGGATGATTTCAGGTTAAGGATTGTCTACTAACTATACTTTGTTCAACATTTACCTGCGTTTAGTAGAAGTGGCAGACACACTCTCATGAGAAATTCCTGTGTCCTTCAGATTTGCATCTCTAAGTGGCATTTGAGAAGACGACTTTCACTTAACATCCTGCAAAAGCCATTTCTGTGCGCTTCTTGAAAGAGCGAACTGAAGTGCTTAAATCAGTCTTGAAAATAAGATTTGCATTGATGTCCCTAAAGTGTTTTTCAAAAAGTTTAAACTTTACCTTTTTGTGCCTTGATTGTTTAAGTCAAGAGAACAGGAATGACAATATTTTATTATATAACTAGCCTGTTTCAGTGATTAAATTGGGATGTATTTGGTGCATTGGGGCCTTTAAATGAAGAAGCATTTCCTGTAACTATGAGAAAGTCCTCAAAAGACAATCCTCTACACTTTAATAACCACAATGAAATGAATTTAAACACTCAATTTTCTACTAGAGGGAATGAATAAGAGAAGTACATAGAAGACAGTTCTCCTCACTCAACCATTGTAGAGATGTGACAGAAAGAAAGGATGAGAGGAGCAAAAGAGAAGAAAGCAAAGAGTGGGATGTATTTTGCACTAAAGGAAATGATAGAATCATAGAATGGTTTGTATCAGAAAAGACCTTTAAAGATCATCTAGTCCACCCACCCTGCTTTGGCAGGAGATGATGGTCTAAAGGTTGTACGTCAAGTTAGCAGCTTAACATGCTTTGAAGGTATCATCAATAAAGGTCAAGAGAAACAAAGTTATGACAGTGAACTTTAAAATCTCCAACAGAATGCTCCAACACAGGTTACCATGTGCAATTCTTTGTTATTCACACTAAACCATTTGTCCATTTATACAAAACTTTATTGATTTACACAGACACTCATTTGTCATGCCCTGCACAGTGTATTAATAGCTGTCCAAGAACTTCAAATGTGCCCAGCCATTTTTTCTGCTTTCAGCCTCTGATTTTTGTATATTCTTGTGGTCACAGCTTCCCACAGTGCATGAAAGCTCAAACCCTAGGTCAAAGCCTGTTGTTTGTGAAGTAAGAAGAAAGGTCCTTATGGTGTTTTCTTGGTACATTGCTGTTCTAGGAAGACTTAACCACTTGAACCATGTCCCTATCTTTCGTCACTGGAAATTCGTTGTATTATTCTATCCATGTCACACAGGAAACTTTTCCTTTGAAAGACTAATTCAACAAATTGTCAGAGAAAAGTTTAACAGCAAAGTTGTGCTGGTTAGAAGTACTGAAAATTATAGTTGCATTTTTAAATCAACATAATTATAGTAACAAAAGCCTTAATGTAACTCTAGCACTACAAAAATATCTCCACCAGTCACATTTCAGTGTTTTTTCTACCAGCTACAGACAGCTCTTTGCTATGAGTAAAATGGGAACTGCATAGTATCAGTCAGGGTTGGAAGGGACCACAAGGATCATCTAGTTCCAACCCCCTGCCATGGGCAAGGACACCCTGCACTAGATCAGGCTGGCCAGAGCCTCATCCAGCCTGGTCTTAAACACCTCCAGGGATGGGGCCTCAACCACCTCCCTGGACAACCCATTGCAGGGCTTCACCACTCTCGCGGTGAAGAACTTCCTCCTCACGTCCAGCCTGAATCTCCCCATTTGCAGCTTCATTCCATTCCCCCTAGTCCTATCACTACCTGCATCTCATGGCCTGCATGTCAACTTGTGGATGTTTCCACCTTGCTTCAAAACATAGGGGCCTTCAGCTATCCCAGTTGCATCTTTTTCCAATTTCTTTCATCATGATAAAACAGTATATTCTCTTTAGCCCCACTTAAACATTTGATACAGTTTATCTGTAAAACTCTGCCACTGTTCAATTCACAGTCCAGTAAAATGTGGCATGAAAGCAACATATCTGATGTTAAATAAGAAAATACAGAACCATATATGTGTTAATTATAATTCTGTCTTTCAAAAGGTCACATTAAACCTTACTGGGCCATACTGGTAGGGATCAGTCTTGCAACTCAAACTTTCAGTAACACATTTTTTTAATCCTTTACTGACACAAAAACATAGTGACATTAGAAAAAGCCACCAACAGATCTCAAAGGCAGTCTATCTCACAGGCCTTGCTATAACAGTGCCACCAATGAAAGGGGTTTGTAGTCACATAGGGAGCAGTAAAACCTTCTTCTCCTACAGTGTGATGGAAATCAGAAGATATTTTTTCAACATCAGAGAGTTAACCTTTTAAAATTACATAAAAACTTGTGTTTCAACATTCCTAACAAAAAGGAACCCAAGGCCTGTGAAGATGCATGTGATGTTTTTACTGATGAGCTGACTCATGTATTTAAACAAGAATTTACACTGGAAATTACCTAACAGCATTAATTGTGTGGATTTCATGCTGCCAGAGATCAGAAGACAGAGCTTGCTTGTTTATCTGCAAACATGTAGCAGACTGCAGGGAAAGACTCTCACCCAGGGTCATAACCACAGACCTCTTCATGTTTGCTAAGTGTTTCCCAGCTCTCACAAGAAGAAACAGTGTGTTTGACATAAATGGTAAAGCCTCCTTCTTGAAAGAAAGGGATGACTAAAGGTGAATTCTTTGTGACTAATTATATAGGAGATAGGTGATCCTGCTCTGGCAGGGGGGTTGACTAGATGATCTTTTGAGGTCCCTTCCAACCCCTAACATTCTGTGATTCTGTGATAAACATCTGAATGTCAGTAGCTGAATCAAAGCAAAAGCAAATGAGATCCATACACAGCTCATGGGGAAGTCTTGTTAAAAAAATGGCTAAAGGTAAAGCTCATGTTCCTCTGTGATTTTTTTTTTCCTTTTGAGAAGCTGGAGCTGAAAATTTTAGGCCAGTTCTAGAATGGAGGTATTTGCCTTTTTTATTTTGATTAACTGAAGTAGTTAAGAATGACAAGCCTTTAAAACCTTCAACATTTTCCCTTCTGACACCATAGAAATGTCTGGAGCTGACATTTTAAAGAGGTCTGGAACAGATCTAGCAAAACAGACTGCATTATAATCCTAGGTTTATCTTCCAGCAAATAAATATCTAGGCTACTAACAAATACATCAATAATAGCTTTTGATGTTCACTTGCATGCAAACTGTAGAAACCAGCAAATATATAAGAGACTTGCAGTATGTTCACAGGTAAAGCAGTGTCAATAAAAAATTTTGACCAAATAGGTTAAAATTATGAAAGATGTCCTTCCCCTTCCCCCTCTCCCCCCAAAAAAAAAAAAAAGAAAATTATTTTAAATAATCATATGCTAAGCATTTTGTGAGGGGCAAAACATCAAAGACCACAAAGCCATCACACAAATAAAAGACATAAGACTGATTTTTTACCAAGGAACAGGGGTGTGTAGCATGAAATTAGTTTAGTTTCTGATTTTCTAATATTTACTATTGGTGATCCTTCCTCTTAGAAACTGTAAACCAGAAGCAGCTGTTCCATCTCTTTTCTTTCTCTTGTTTTAAGTGATTTGTTCTGTTATGATGTTCTCCATTAAGAACTGAGAGCATTTCACTCCGACTTACTGTGCTTCCCCATGTAATATTAACAGGCAGTTATTTTCTCTATCAAAGAACTAAAAATAAAATCCATGGTCCATGAAAGAAGTATGAGATCCCAAAATTCTCTGCAAGTGAAACTAAAATTCTTGTAACTACTACCAGTGGATAAAGGTAAGCAACATGGACCTGATTAATCTAAAAGGGCATTTTGTGTTTAGTATCAACATGTATTTAAAACGTACATAAGTATCTTTGTGTTATAAACTCTTACATGAATTAATCACATCATAATTGGTCGGTTACATTTTGTTCAATTTTTCCTGCCAAAAGACCAAACTCTGCAGGGAAAATTCTGATTCTTTGAAATACTAATTCTTTGAAATCACTATGACTATCTATACATTCAACACTCAAGTGAAAAACTTCCAGCGCAGCCATTTTCAAAGAAAATACATGCTTTGATTTAAAAGCAAAAATTCTGGACAAGGCTTGGATCAAATGTAAAAGTGATATTGAAACCAGCACAAATATTTCCAGGGGTTTGTGTCCTTCCAAGCTGATATATATGGCAACCACTTTTTAAAAAGTTCCCTTGCTTAATTAATCATAGAGCAGAAGGGGGGTTGGCTTTTTAAAAATTCAGATCTTGGGGAAAAGAATATGCTTTCAAGACAGGTTTTCAAGCATTAAAAAAGGCAACTCTGTAATTTACTTTGAATGAGTTATCCTTCAAACCTGTACAGTTTTGACCATGAGGTTACAGACACGGTGAGAGTTTTCTACTTTCTGTGATTCCATTATCCACACCTTCCTGAGTAGCATACCCAGATTCAAGGTTAAACTAATGTAGAGTTCGAAAAGAATAGGGTGTTTCAGTTCTATGGATGAAAATTAATCTTTGGTCAACTTCAACAGAACTCATTGCTTATTTTTCCCTGTCTAGTACAGATGTTCATGGTAAATACAGGCAATGCTGCTACTGATTCCTTGCACTGGGAGGCACCCCAGTATCTAAGCACAGGAATAAGCTACAAAGGCCTTAGGCTCATTTTCTTCAAATGCTGAGATTCAAGAATTTAGCTATTCCTTTTGGCAAATTTAATTTACCTTCTCAAGTGTTGGTGGTCACATTAAAATACTCAATTCAGGAAGAGAAAAGAATTTGAGAATCAAATTAATGAAAAAAACAAACAACTTTTCTCAAATAATTAAGATTAATTAAAAACTATAATCAATTGAATTAAATGGGAAACCTTGAAATCAAGTACCAGAATCCAGGAATTACATACATGTATGCATACACAGGACTTTTTTTTCCACTTTAATTTGTGGAAATAGATAACTATCTGTCAAAAGCTGTCCCTGTTCAAAATGGCTTTTAAATTTATTTTCTAATATCATTAGAAAGAATATGAAACACAATTTCACAGGTCACTGCAGAAAAAGGCCTTCATGCTGTAACTGATACTTCTAGGCTGCTTCATGCACCTGAGCTGAAAGGCTGTTACTAAATGATACCAAACAGCTCAAATTTGGAGCTAAATTTGGCACTACAAGGAACACCAACACCAACCTCCTCCCCACTCACCCACCACCATCCCACAGGAGACTAGCAATTGAGTGTTCTTGGGGTTCATAATAGAAAGAGAAGATTCAAAACATTGATGCATTTCTTTTTTTTTCCCTGTGTGTCTCTTAACGTATGATCAACAACACTATTAATTGTCTCCCATAACCAGTTATTTTGGCTCTCAGTGGAAGGTGAAACAACAGATGTTTTGCTCAGTCATCAGAGAAAGCGGACATAGAATTTTTATCAAGAAATATCTTTGTCCAATTATTTATCCTAAGTTTTATCATTTAGTTTAAACAAAAATAATTATGAAATAAAGTTATTTAAACTGACAGCCTGGAAAACACTGATCCCATATGCTTAAATGTCACATTCACTGGCTGTGTGACAGGAAACTCTCATCAGTTCCCTGTTATCCAATGAGTCTTTAAGAGGGAATTTGCTTTTTTTCCCTTCTCTAAAGAAACGTGGAATGGCTTTTTATGAAATGGGGGAAGAAAGTGTATCACTGGTTTTCCTTTGTAAAAATATCCCTTGTGCTTATTTTTATTTGAATTTTGAGGGAAAGAATCACAGAATCATAGAATCATAGAAGCAGTAAGGTTGGAAAAGACTTCAGAGATCATCAAGACCAACCTGTCACCCAACACCTCGTGGCTAACTAACCCATGGCTTCAAGTGACACGTCCAATCCTTTTTTTGAACTCCTCCAGGGATAACGACTCCACCACCTCCGTGGGCAGCCCATTTCAATGGCCAATCATTCTTTCTGTGAACTTTCTCCTCACCTTGAGCCTAAACTTCCCCTGGTGCAGCTTGAGACTGTGTCCTCTTGTTCTGGTGCTGGTTGCCTGGGAGAAGAGACCAATCTCCGCCTGTCTACAGCCTCCTTTCAAGTAGTTGTAGACAGCAGTAAGGTCTCCTCTGAGCCTCCTCTTCTGCAGGCCAAACAACCCCAGTTCCCTCAGCCTCTCCTCATAGGGCTTGTGCTCGAGACCTCTCACCAGTCTCATTGCCCTTCTCCGGTCACATTCAAGTGTCTCAATATCCTTCTGGACACAGTACTCAAGGTGTGGCCTAACCAGTGCTGAGTACAGGGGCACAATGACCTCCCTGCTCCTGCTGGTCACACTATTCCTGATGCAGGCCAGGCCCGGCCCTCTTGGCTACCTGGGCACACTGCTGGCTCATGTTCAGCTGGCTGTCAACCAGTACCCCCAGGTCCCTTTCTACCTGGATGCTCTCCAGCCACTCTGACCCCAGCCTGTAGCACTGCATGGGGTTGTTGTGGCCAATGTGTAGAACCCGGCACTTAGAGGTGTTAAACCTCATGCCCTTGGACTCTGCCCATCTGTCCAGCCTGTCAAGGTCCCTCTGCAGAGCTCTCCTACCCTCTAACAGATCAACACCTGCCCCCAGCTTGGTGTTGTCTGCAAACTTACTGATGATGGACTCAATCCCCTCATCCAAATCATCAATAAAGATATTGAACAGGATGGGGCCCAGCACTGATCCTTGGGGGACACCATGAGTGACTGGCTGCCAGCTGGATGTGGCACCATTCACCACCACTCTCTGGGCTCAGCCCTCCAGCCAGTTCCTAACCCATCGCAGAGTGCTGCTGTCCAAGCCAGGGGCTGACAGCTTGGCCAGGAGTTTGCTACAGGGGATGGTGTCAAAGCCCTTGGCTGAAGTCCAGACAGACTACAACTACAGCCTTCCCCACATCCACCAGGTAGGTCTCCTGATCATAGAAGGAGATCAGGTTGGTCAGGCAGGACCTGCCCTTCCTGAATCCATGCTGGCTTGGCCTGATCCCTTGGCCGTCCTGCAGGTGCACTGTGATCGCCCCCAAGATGATCTGCTCCATAATCTTTCCTGGCACTGAGGTCAGGCTGACAGGCCTGTAGTTTCCAGGTTCATTTATCTGGCCCTTCTTGTGGATGGGCATCACACTGGCCAGTTTCCAGTCATCTGGGACCTCTCCAGTGAGCCAGGACTGGTGGTAATGATACTTTTCACTTTTTGCTATGCTATGCAACACATTCAAAATATTACATAATGCTGCAACTTCTCTTTTCACAAAATAATTCTAAACATAATAGAATACAAGATACACTATTTTCCTTGTCCTACGATGAATCATTTTACTCTATTTCTTTAAAGACTTGGAGTTAAAAGGTTTCCACCACAAGAAGCTATTAATGTAAACTGTTTCACAATTCATATCATAAATTTAAAACAACTTTCTCTGGTTTTAACTACACGGGAGCAGCGTGTTATTTCTGAAGGCAATGTTTCCTGCAATTCCACTTGCTTTATCAGAAGTCACCCATAAGTCAACTGCCCCAGGTATTTCAAAATGAACTTCATTTGATGGCTTCAGTTATTTCTCTCCCTTCCAGCTAAGGAGTTGTGAAGTAAAGCGAAGCAGAACAGGTATTGGTGCACTGTATTATGAACAGGATCAAATGCCACGTAACGGGCAGCAATTGTTTTGTAGCCAATAGCTAACTTCTAATAACTGAATCAGAAAAACACTGTTCATTTCCTGCTAACTGAAATAAAAGACTATTTGCAAACATCACCTTGCTTCTCCTGACAGCTTTGAACACTGTTCCCATTTGCTATTATAGACATAGTTAAGTAGCAAACAAAACCCCTCACTCCGCACAGCAATACACAGTAGGTTCATTTCTGCACTGACATTTGTTAAATTAAAAGTTCTTTTCCATTTAATTTTTAATCTTTTACAGTGGAATAGTGAATTCACAGAGTAATTGTATTTTGCTCAAAAGAACAACAACCCAGACCAAACCCCTGTCTCTTGTAAAAGCTTCAGTAGTCTGGTGTTGTATTTATTTTTTCTGCGTTGCAGACTATGCTCACTTCAGAGAAGAATGGAGGGATGAATATCCCTTAGAAATTAATGTGGCAGTACTCAAATGAGTCACATGAAATTTCTCCTATTGTGCTGTGCACCTGCGTTGGCTTTTTGGCTTTCACCCCTGTGTGGCCTTGGACCCAGCACCCTGGGTTTCTTTTACTTGAAATGGGAAGATGAAATCCAGTCTCTGCTGGACATAACTAGAGCTTAATCAGTGTCAATTCACCATAATGTAAACAATGTGGGTATCAGGTCCCTAGCACAAACAGCATGGCTCTGAGGGTCTGATCCTGTTATGCTGTGCTGCTTGCTAAGGTAGACCTACTAATAGATTATCTTCAGATCCTAAATTAACAGTGATAGACATAAGGAAGTCAGCTGCCAGGAGAAGAACATATCCCATAACAACACAGTAAAAGACAGGCTTATTGGGAATGTGTTTTTCCTGCATACACCCAAGATGCGCCTGAAGCAAGTTTTCTCTTGGATAATTGTACAGTTTTGCAATTTATAAAAATGCAAAACATGAAACTGTACAGAAACATATACATTAAAGTCAGCTATGTGGAAAGTAAATTCTATTTTAATCATGTATTATGACACGTTACTGCGCTATAATAGTTTCCAATTATTTACTTAACCTTACTCTTCGGGATATAAAACTTATCTCAGATTTTGTTCTTTGTGCTTGTATTTGTTGGTAAATTACATCCCTAGGAGGTCACTGAAGTCTTAGACTAGACACTTTGGGATAATGTAGCAAACTGTAGAAGTTCTTTAAAAAACAAGCTTTGGATGCATTAAGACAAAGTTGATGAGATTCAGCAGTGCTCCAGTAAGAAGCTCAGGCATGAAAAAGGCAGCAGTAGCAGCAGCCCAACAGCTCGGCTCTGAGCTACGTAATGAGCCAAATTCACATCACACATAAGTAAGTGCAACTCAAGTGTATCCACCAGAACTTAACCTCCTTAACCCATGGACAAATTTGATAGCAAAATACAGTAAACTAGTATCAAACATGAGGAAATGTTGCTGGTATCTTATTCTGAGCTGCTGTTCAAAAGCAGTATCACTGATTAATTGATTGGCCTAAAGGCAAAATGCAGCGAAAAGAACAAAAATAAATCAATATATAAAATACTATGTAATGTAAGAAGTACCCAGAATTGATGACATTACTGCTCTGCCAGAATGGCCTGCAACTGGGACACATTCCTGCCTGGCCGAGGTCACTAACAGGACAAATCAGTTGCATAAAAGCAGTAGAAGTTCTCATGTCTTATTCCTATTGAATCCCTCTCTGAAAAATACAGTTTTTGCCTAATACTAATCAGTTCCTGTTTGAAGTTGCTTAAGAATATCAGGGTTTATCCAGCTAATTAGGTAAAAATTTGAACAGTTAACCCTGAGGTCACTGTGAAGGACAAAATATTAGTTAAAAAGAGTAGAAAGAAGATCACCACTGGAATGGGAGAAAAAAACCCACTTTGCCACACCAAGCAGAGCCAAGAGGAAAACACAAGCTGTTTCCTTGGCAGGGAAGTTATGTCAACACTACACCAAGCAGCTCTGCTAAGATATGCTAAAGCTGGCTGAGGCTGCTAACGCACTGTTCTGCTGGGGGTAATACTCTGGTTTTCACAAGAGTTAATTAGCTCAGACTAAAATTATGCCATCCAGCTACACCGCTTCTGCTACCTGAACTATCTTGCATGGCAGGGTACTATGTAAAAGATTATACTTTTAATAAAGCTTGTAACATGGCCTCCTTCTCTCTTTCACTCACCCTAACTTAATTTCATCAAATTAATGTAGGTATGCATGCAACAGCTATCTGCATGGCACTGGGGAGACAGTACGTCTCACAAAATTGTTCGGGTAAAGACATGGATCAGATTTTGGGTTACAGAAAGAACATTCATTGATTATGGGAAAGAATATTACAACTGTCATAGCAGTTGAAACTTAATGACATCGAGTGTAATTTAAGACTGACAGAAATTATCAAAGAAGCAACAGGCTTTTCCCTAGCGCATGTCTAATGTGTAAATAAGCAAACTCCACGAGACTTAAAAGAAGAAAAAGAAGGCGCTATTGGGAGGCAAGTAAGGAGAAATGTTAGCTGTTTCAGCCATATGACCTCTTCACTGAAAAGCCTGTCCTCTCATTTTCAGTTTACTGCAAACTGTTAACAGAAGTGCTAACCAAGTACTTCATAGAAAGAGAAGTAATGTAAGACAAGAATTTAGCTTCTTCTGTCCAAACAACAGTTACGTAATGCACAACCCTCATACCTGTTTCTTCAACTGACTTGAAACTTGTGGCAATAACTTTGCATAGGTCTTTGTCTAGAAAAGTAATTAATTTATAAGTACTATTTTTTTTAGCAGTCTACCAAAACCTAGGTCTCACTTATTTCCTCTTTATAAAATATCTTTTTCCTAAAGAACTGAAACACTAAGATCCAGAGAATTTAAGATCAGATTATTCTAGGGGAACAAACCATTTGACTGATGAAGACAATAAAGAAGCCTACAGGCTTACTAAAGGGAAACAGTTGTAACCACTAATTGCTTTTCTTCTCTTAAATAATTTCCAAGTCTTGGCCTTGTATGAGTCATAGTAAACAGAAAAGGAACTGGAAAATGCATGAATCAAAAAGATGAATGAGGACCATCACCATGTGTTGGAAGGCCAGCAGTTATCACAGGTATTCCTATGGGACGGGAAGAAACTCTGCCCTCTAGATGGCATTATGCACCTGTAAATCCCAGATGGACCTGGAGAGCCCTTCCAGGCCATCTAATCTTTTCTCCACCTGCAAAGGAAGCCTGAGCACGTACGTCAAAAAGATCTGATGGCAGTTCTTGGTCTCAATGGGAAGGTGACAGCTGCACATTGTTAAACAGCGGAACAGATGCTATCCTGGGGCAGAGACCCTGTTTCAGCTGTTTGATGTGGGAAGCAGAGTAAAAGTGCTGAGCCTGAGATGAAACAGAATGGAGGCTCTTCCTGACCCCATATGGGGAAAGGCAGTTTAAATGTGGCAGTGATGAGCAATATGTGAAAACACATAATAACAAAAACCAAAACCAAAAAAAATCAAGCAGAAAAAAAAGATTGTACTCATGAAAAAACAAAACCTCTCCCAATAATTGGCATTTAACAGCACTGCAGATCTAAAAATGTATGTATACACGTACATGCATGTAGATTTACACACCCATGCATCTAAGCCTATGTCATACCCATGTATAGCTGTTTTCATGACACACTGGAATTGAATAGTCATTTAGTAAGTAACCAAGTACCTAGGGAACCACCATCAAAAATCAGAGTAACACGTAATGGGCCAAAGTCAGGCTACTCCACAATTGATTTACCTATTCTCTTCATATTTTTACACATAAACTTAAAATCTGAGATTAAGTAGATTTAGAAATGTTTCTTTTCTGCTGTGGGCTATTAAAAGTGGCTGCATAATAAAGCCAGTGAATATTGAATTTCATTAAGTATATTAATCATACAGATTTCAAATGTGTAGTTAAACATATGGCCAACACAGGACCCTTTTATGCTAGAAGTTAGCAGAGCTTCAGTAATTCTAGTAACATGAGTGCAACTATACCTGCCCAGAACTCCAGCTATAATCTCCAATTCTGCATTGCTACAAGATGAACAAAAAGGAAATCACTATCAAATTAGCTGTAAGTGCCTCACCATGCAGACCTCATTACTGTTTCTTCATTTTCTAAGGCTAGTAATGAGAAACAAAACGAGAGAAATTATTTTATTATGTAAGAGTTGCAAGAAACTCAGCTCTAACAACAGAGGTAAATTAATTGGGATTTTCTAGGCAGCCAGTGGAGAATGTCCACAGAATACTGGGATTTTCTTAATGATGTTAGTTTGACATGCAGCTGTTTATTTCATTTATGAACTATACACAGTTGTCATCACTGTCAGCTAAATCACATGCATTAGTATGTAAATTAAAAATACCAGGTCTGATGCTAAAATCTGTGTTGCACAGAATCTTTCCTCTAAGAGATGTGCCACTGTGAGCAATGGGAAGCTTCAGAGAAAGTGCTTGTGTAAAACCAGGCCTGGAGTGCATGCCTGATGGAAACTACTTAAAAAAACTATCGAGTCTCACTCTGAAATGATAGATGTGTTGGGATAAACACAGTCACCTAGATCTATAACACAGTGTTGAGAAATCTCATTTCATTCAGAGGGGAGAATGAATTTTCAGGCGTACCACATGCCTGATTGCTAAAAAAGGTAAGTCACATTATCTACTGATTATGTGCAAGAAGGCACTATACATGGAGAGAAGGGCACTGGAAAACTATCATTATTTAAATTATAAAAGTCAGACTGAAATATCAGACTCCTTCACTGCAGCCTAGCAAGGACTCTTTCCAGAACACTGTTAACATTTATTTCAGTAGAGAAAATCTGACAGGTTTAATAAAACCAAGACGATTTTCCTTGACTTCTGTGGCTTTACCTTTCCTTCACTGACTACACCTATTTCTCAGACCTTCTGGCACCAAATCATTATTCCTGTAGCCCTATTCAATACTTTGAACTATTTAAAGAGCGTTTGTTACATCAGCCAGGTAAGTGCCACAGAGCTTTATCTGTGGTACAAAACTGTAAGAAAAGAGCCACTGTGCTGGAATTTGGAATGTCATAGAAAAAAAAATTGTCTTACATGCTTTTAGAATAAATATATCCAATTACATTTGGTTGGGCTGAAAAGGACATTAAATTCTTATCTATATTCTCCATATTTTTGGGTAAAAATTACAGAGCTCAATATACTGTCCCGAGGATAATGTATTTTACCTATTATTTTCACAACTACATGCATCATAATTTATGGGGAAAATCAACACAACAAGTAAACTAAATGATCTTCTAAACAGTAGATCCTAGATTAGTAGATCCTGACTAAAATATTAATGGGAATTAAAAACTTCATGTAAGAAATGATTCTTCCAACTTGGACATGTATCCACTGCCTTGGAAAAGGATATTTTATGTCAGTCTACCCTGAGAAGGGAGAAGGCAGAAATCAAGAACAACATAAATTACTCACACTGCCGTTCCAATGTGCCTTGTACTCCACTTGAACAGACTGATGTGTGTGATAAAAGCACTGAAATGTCTGGTGCTAGAAAGCTAGTAACTTTTAGTAGAATCATAGAATCATAGAATCATAGAATCAGTCAGGGTTGGAAGGGACCACAAGGATCATCTAGTTCCAACCCCCTGCCATGGGCAGGGACACCCTACACTAGATCACGCTGGCCAGAGCCTCGTCCAGCCTGGTCTTAAACACCTCCAGGGACTGGGCCTCAACCACCTCCCTGGACAACCCATTCCAGGGCTTCACCACTCTCATGGTAAAGAACTTCTTCCTCACATCCAGCCTGAATCTCCCCATTTCCAGCTTCATTCCATTCCCCCTAGTCCTATCACTACCTGAGATCCTGAGAAGTCCCTCCCCAGTAAAATCTAGTAAAATCTAAATTGACTGCATGAGCAGGCTAAAGGAGAAAAATTCTGTTCTGATGCACAGCAAAATTCCCTTCATACGAGTAGCTGATGGGGTATGACGTGATGTCACACTTAGAACAATTAAAAAGGTTTAAAACTCAGAATGGGACCACAGGTGGGAGCACAGGGTGTTGAACACTTTAATGAATGAGCAAATTGTGACAGATTACTGCATCATATGTATCTCATAGTAGAAAAAGTCTATCTGAAAGGTTAAACCTTTTCAACATGTTCCCCCAAAAAGTTAGAAGCTCCACACATTGTGACCCATAACATTTAACTCCTGAGCCACTGCTGTGGTGCATCATAGGAGATGCAATTCTATATTCTTTTTTTCCCTGAGACTGAGGGAGAAAACAGTATCATCTGATACTCAGTCTAAAACTCCCAGGAGGCACCACAGTTGTTTAGAAACTAAGTATTTTAAGCTTTCATTGAACTGAACAGTCAGGAACATACAGATATGCATGGCCTCCTCCATGCCTCTTCCAACAGTCATGAAGGCAATGGCCTCATGTACAGACTTATTAAGGCACTCTCCCATTTCATGAGATGGACGTTTTTGATGGAACAGTAGATCAGCAATCTCTCTCTAACAATAGCAGCAAATGCTTACAGCAATGAAAAACAGAGCAAATCTGAACAGCTCTTCCTACATACAGTGGGCAGAGCTATTTTCAACATTCCTGTGTAATTCATATCCCTACTAGATCATCTTGATCTTTGCATGCCAGAAAAGAAATTCCTATAAATTTCAACTGGCTTAGGAAAAAAAGTGTAAAAGGAGAGAGATAAAAAGAAAATCCTTTTAGATCCTAAATATTTTACATGTCTGCATGAAGTACATTCTTTTCTGTTAAATACTCATCACATATTAACCAAATTTAACTCTGTCCAGAAGAGGTTTCTATTAGTCTTCACCTTCTATATGAACATATTATTTCTATTAACACCCCAACTGGTGGGGTGTATTGACCACTGAAATCAATTCACTCTTTATGCTAATTATGGAAAATGCAGCTTCACGTGCCTGTGAGCAGCATGTAGGATGGACAGAAGAGCCACAGTGCAAGATCTGAAAAGCAGGAGGGCATGAACAGACAAGAGGAAGGGTACAAGTATCTGAGAAGGAGGTGTATTTAAAGACTGCATCATGAGAGGGTGAGGACAAATGGCAAAGAGGAAAGTACCCCAGGGCACAACGGCAAAGAGAAACAGGTAGGAGCCATGAGATTTGCTTCTCAAAGACTAGGAATAAGTGAGCCACTGTAAACCTACAGTAGAAAAGTTCAAGCATCAACAGATTATAGAATACATTCAGCTTGATAGTACTTCGGTTTTAATTTAAAATTTACTCAAGTTATTGGAAAGCTAAAACAGTTTGCCTATATTATTACCCGCAGAGAGGTGGAATAAACTGGGCTGCTTTTGAAACCAGCGATGCAAGTCACTGCTGATTCATTATCGGCCACTGGCTAAGTTTGGAAATAAGACTTTCACTGCCTCATCGTCTGATCCCTGGCTATACAAAAAGAATTCTTAGGCACAGTTCAGAAAACTAATTACAAAAGTCTCATACAGAAAAGACTTAGAAGTAAAATAATCCAACAATTAGGATTAAGTAGGTTGGCCTTTGGTGACTGATCAGCACAATGGATGGCCAGGGCGCACTGGGCTAAGAAGAGGCTTCTGGCTGAATCAGATTAAATGCACTGGCTGGAAGAAGACTGGCTGCTCCAAAATACTTAGAACACTACTAAAAAATATTTTAAAGTTCCAAAATATTTAGAACACTACTAAAAAATATTTTAAAGTTTCATAATTCTTCAATGCATCCAGGTAAACTGATTAAAATTTCCTATAAACAGAAGTAAAGCAGCTGACTTTCAAAAAACAAGAGGGTTTTTTCCTCACAGTTACTTTCAGGAACTCAGGCTCTCTGCCCCTGCATAGCGAATGTTTATTCCCATGAAAAATAAGATAATTATTAATTTTCTTACGATTTTACATTACAGAATATGGAAAATAAGAAAAAAGAGAAGGGAAAAGAATGTAAGAGCAAAAAGAGAAAAGCAAAAATGAGCAGCAGGCCATTCAAAGTTATCTTCTCAAGTCACTCAAAGGAAATTGTGCTCTTCTCATATTTCTTTTTTATAGTTCATTGATAACATGTCTTTCTCCCTCCAAAGGGTAGCAAAAACATAATATGGGAAATACTTGACATACTTCCTCATTTGTTTAATGGTGATGATACAAGGGAAATTACCCCTCTAATATATTTGAACATTTAGCTTATTATCCTGAGTAGGTTTTCTCCCAAAGCTCAATTTATTAAAACAAAACACATCTTTCTATGATGAACTGCAAAGGGCAAGAGGGCAACATTCTATAATTAAAACTAGAGTGGTTTTGTGGTTCTTCCCTAGCAGATATTGCTTCTGCTGCAGCTTAGTTTACTGAAATTTTCATTGAATCTCAGTCACCCGCAAGCAATGAGATTTTCACACATGAATTAGGCTTTTCATTTGATAACTCAAGGTTACAATTTAATGCTGTCCTAGTGGCTTGCTATTTGGTGACAAATGCAAGGTTGTGAGCAGCCTTCAATCATTATTTTTTGAGGCTAATGCAATTCGAACTTCTGGGAGGGAAGGGGTACAGTCAGCAAACCAGTGGAACCACTTCCTTGTTGGCAATGATTATTTCAATTGGAACATAAATACTGTATTTTTAGCAAGGCATTAGTTATGAATCACCATAGGCTAAGGTGGGAAAATCATCTCTTCTGAAGAGTGGACACTGGCCCACCCATAATCAAAACATTAATTCCCTGTAAGAAGGTGATGGTACATTGCTCATTTAACAGAGGGGAGTGGATTCGGACCATGTGTGGTTATATGTGGCATGCTCCTACAGAACAGCTACTAGCGAAAATATGATGTCCTATCCTGAACACCGGCACTACTCACCTCGTAAGATGTGCACATCTTGTCACAAAACAAGCGCAGTACACCATATGATGCAATGCACATGCCAACTCCTGCCATTCAGTTCAACTTACAAGCCTCACAGGCAAGAGTACACTTGCACTCTGCTTAGGTGAAAAACTTTTAGTAATTTCTGGGAGGAAGGGCTGGTGGCTCTTCAGAAATGCAGAAAAGTCAATCCTGTGCCTGCCTTCACAGGGGAACAAGCACAGCGAGAGGGTTGGAGTGAGTAGGGGCAATTCATACTCATTTTTCCTGCAGAGTGGCTCTAGAATCTGTAGTTTAGGTGTGCCTTATATGTGGTTACTCATAGTATCTATGAGCTGGATAGACACATCCAGACTCAAGCCCTTAATTCTGCCTTTTCTGTAATCAGTTTCCCTCTTTGTTTCCTATGTAAAACATGTTACCCTATCAGATTAAACCAGATCATTATGGCCCTCTCCTCTGCATCGTTTCCATTTCCATATCCTTGAGTCCTAGTAATAGAATACATTCATATGGAAACCAGGCAGCTTCCCAATGTATCTTACTGCATGCCACACTCTAGCTCTTGAGCTCTCTACAGATGTGGTACCAAGACACAATTATATTAAACAGACAGTACAGAATGCAGAAAATCTGCAGCTGAAATGGGAACTGAGACTTCATCCAGTTTCTTTTTGACAAACCAAGAGGACATGAAGCATGTGAAAGGACATTACAACATGACCAAAATTTGTGAGTCTTACAGAATCCCTTTTTACTGGTAAAGCAGAGCATCATGAAGAACAATTTCCATGACCATGAAAGGGAAGTTTACTTGGGAGCAATCCAGTCAGTTTACTTTCTTCATAATCAGCCAAAGGCAAATACTTTCTAAGAAAGCTGCACTGCTGCAATTGCAAAGAAGAAAGTCCAGAAGAGCTGGAACATTTAATATATTAGACATAGTTCATACTGAATTATTCTCATTGCATAAATGTCAGTGCAAATGATAGACTTTAATAAGCCTTCAAAGTTGACACAGTATTTATCACTGATTAAATTTTAAAAATCAAAGTAACTATGGCTTTTACAGACATGTTTGGATTAATGCTGACAGTAACTCAGTCTATCAGTTTAATTCACTTGCAATTATGCAGGTGCTTGGGCAGGCTGCATTTTAGTCATTCAAGGCTAAATTGGGATGGAGAGTTCATAGCTCCATATTGGCTAACAAAGCTCTAGGACATTCTGAAGGCCTTTAGGTACACTGCTTTTCAGATACAGGATATTCTCAAAGCTCTCCTCTGTGCACTGGGACTGTGTAAACTATTCTTAATGGAAACAAGAAATAACATACAATCTTGCAACAAGAGTCTGTAAACTTAACATACCCAGAAGGACAAATTAAGGTTTTGTGGAAAATTTCCAACTTATATGCATATGATTTTGGAACTATAATATTATTGTTATAACTGTGTATATACCTACATGTGTCTGAATGGGGGTTGATACATGTCCAGAATACATTATAATTTTTGTACATTTCTGGCCACTATTTAAAAATAAATTCATGATTCTTCTGGTGATGCAAGTAGATCAAAAAACATGAAATTCCACCAAGGAGTTGATATGTTATTCACTGTACTTCATTAATATTTCATTTTTTTTGCAGCACTCCAAATACACAGAGAACTTATCAGAGAATTTTTCTTTTCTTTGTAAGAGTTAGAAGGCATTTGATCATAACTGCTGAAGTAAATTAAGTGGCATTTCAAGAGCAGCCAACTAAAAACGCTCAAGGCACAAAGGAGTTTTGATATCCAGGAAATCACAATTAATTTCAACTACATTAAATGGGATACAAGATGGTATGAACCATTTGTTATTTGTCATCTTGTTCATTTGATTAGAAATGTATGGTATTTATCAGTCAGCAGAGTGGAAATAGAATTTGCTGTAAATGATAAAGGATGTAAAAACATTATAGGTAAAAGAAGCAATGGGAGAATATGCATTTATATATATATATATTTCTTATCAAAGTATATGACAGTTTGCACTTAGGCTGACTACAAAGACACTTTATTGTACTGACAAAATTTCTAGGTTAAAGCTATTAAAACCTAAAAGGTATTAGAGAAATTTATTTGACGATACATTTGACAGAACCCAATTACAAGGGGGAAAAAAAGTTAAATACAACTCTACTGATAAGCCATTTAAGGAAAGTTTTCTGTGAAAATGAAGCCTCACCTCTTTTTTCGCACTTAGATTTGATAACTTCCTGGTCTATAACCAACAGTCCAGTATGACTACAGTTTCCATCACATTGCCAGAAATTCCTCAAGGAAACAACCATTCACCTCACATTTACCATGCCAGTACTCCAGGAATTCCAGAAACAATTTATTTCATCTATGGAATAGGAACTCTTTTCCCATATAGATATTCAAAATAAAAGAAACTAAGCAATGTATTACATTGTACACATACTGGCTAACCTAGGCATGTATCTCAGTGCTGCTGGATAGCTTTTCTCTTTTAATACAATACAATACAATAAATATTTTGACATTTCCTTCACTTAAATCTTAGTTCAGACTTGCCTAACATATTTTGGTTTAATGTGAACAGTCAAGAGAAAGTACTAACCAGAAAAAAACTGAATCTAAGCTTCATATAATAAAAAGCATTACAGCACTCAAGCTGTTCCCTAGGCATACACTGTCACACACATTTACATACACACATGCAACAAACATATGAGTGCCTCATTTCAACAGAAGCTCATCTTATCAACAGGACAATGAATAGGTATGGAGGAGGATGGAGTAATTTTTCTAGGGAGAAGAGGCCAAGAAGATTTTACTAGGGAGAAGAGGCCAACCCCTTCCTGGCTACAACCACCCTTCAGGTAGTTGTAGAGAGCAATGAGGTCGCCCCTGATTGCTCTCTACAACTACCTGAAGGGTGGTTGTAGCCAGGAAGGGGTTGGCCTCTTCTCCCTAGCAACCAGCACCAGAACAAGGGGACACAGTCTCAAGCTGCACCAGGGGAAGTTTAGGCTCGAGGTGAGGAGAAAGTTCTTCACCAAGAGAGTGATTCGTCATTGGAATGGGCTGCCTGGGGAGGTGGTTGAGTCGCCGTCCCTGGAGGCGTTCAAGAGAGGACTGGATGTGGCACTTGGTGCCATGGTCTAGTCGTGAGGTTTGTGGTTACAGGTTGGACTCGATGATCTTCGAGGTCTGTTCCAACCTTGGTAATACTGTGATACTGTGATACTGTGCTCTAAGGGATTAGACTACATTTTGTCATGAGCCGCACTTGACTAAGAAACTAACATGGATAGATATTAAAAGGTTTCTTCAAATTGCCAATATAAATGAAATTATAGTAATAGGCATTAATGGATTAAGTCCCCCACTTTGACTATTACTAGGTTCTGTTTAAAGGCAGTCTCAGATTCTACAATGCAATATTAAGTACTTTATTAGCTTTGCTGATTTTATTAATCATGCATGATAGAGTTACATCTAATCATATAAAGTAAGATTAAAGATTCTGACACAGCACAGGAACTAACAAACAGTAATTTTTCATTCTTTTCTATATAGACTGAAAAATTACTCTGCAAATATCACAGGATTAAAACTGCTAACCGTATATAACTTTAAAAAAGTATTTCTCTTAATTACTAAGCCTCAGAGTCTCAGACATTACAATTTATATTGTTCAAGAGAAAAACCAAGTGCAAGAATATATAAGATGAAACAACACACAATTAACAACACTTTGTTTTAATTACCTTGGATCACAATTAGTGTTGGCCCTGCAGTTCATCTTTCTACTTCGATAGCTCTTTAGACTATTTATGTGTATTTTTTCTTGACATATTGGCTTTCACTAATATGTGTCATCGAACAAGCCACTGCACAATGCTGACATCAGTGAGGAGACCTAGTCACTGACCTTCAAGAACTAGATTCTGCCTGTCCATAACGTTATCTTTTGTATCTGGGCAATTTGCCACAACTGATAAAGGTTGTGACATTATTGAACAACTTCCTATCACCTGAAGATATAAAGAACTGTCACTGTCATGCAGACTGATAAAGAACAAGGTGAAGCAAACATAAATCATGCATATTTGGAAATAAAATACCACAAGGAGCCTACAGTCATTCTCCATTGACCAAAAAAGCAAGACTATAGTAAACTGTACATTGATCAAGGTTTTATGTGCTGTAAAAATGTGATATGTTTTTTTTCTCAGGACAAAAGAAGAATTAATATTAAATGTGTTTCTTTTACAAAAAGCCTACAGATTTAAAGGGAAGAAAAAAAAAATGCAGAGACTGCAGAATCTAAATATAGGATCTGTATTTAGATCCAAACATGATCATAATTGTTCTTGTTTTACACAAAGTCCTCAAGAACAAAAATTCAGAGTTTTCAACAACTCAGAGTAAAAATTATGATGCAAAAGGCCTTCACACTTAACTAATATTGCATAGGCCTAGCAATGATATCTCTATTTACCAAGACCCTACCTGGGCAAAACGCCACTACAATTTTCCAAGATATCCATACATCCAACGCTACATAGATACCTGATCATTACAGAACAAACACTTAAGTTAAAGAATTAAAAATATGCCTCTATATTAGTTCAAAATTCTACTTAAATATACACAGTCTTATTTTTTGTACATATTGAAGCCCATGCTTTTATCAAGAAGCACAAAGTTCATACAGAGGTTACAATCTTACCTGCACCTTGCCCATGGTTGCCTAATGAAACATTAGAACTTTTCCTTAAGAGTTACTACAAGATGTACTATTTTGCACATCCTAATTTTCCAGAAATGCACTCAAAATGTGGAGTGTGCAGTTCTCCATGTGGCTTACAAGAAAATAGATTTTCCACAATCTAGCAGTAAAAAGACCTGAGCTCTCCCAAGCATGCAGTCCAGCAGTTAAAAGCTGAGCAGTAAACTACCATGAAGCAACACCGGTTTTATGGCAGTTGTTATACCACCTGTATTAGTCTTACAATGTTAAGTAATTGAGTCAAAATAAGGATATTTTTTTCTCATGAAATTATCTCACCTGAATTAAAATAAACTGTGAAATTATTTTTTAAAATATCTGCTGCTCAAGGTTGGAGAAGGATACGCTCAGTGGTTCCAAGACAAAGCTTCTTGTTCATCCTCGGTAAATGAATCACACAAAAAATATCCCGTAACATGAGCACAGGTGAACTGTGAAAGATTAGATTTATACTACAGGCTGATTCAGCACCAATAAATGAATGAGGCAGCGAGCAAGGTGGTCTTTTATGTGTGAAACCGTTGTACTTCTTACCTCCAGAGCTTTCAAACGCTCCAACAGCAATTTTGTCTTTTCTTTCTCTTCTTCAGTGCTGCTGCTTTCACTTCTTGAATCTTCATCTGCTGGCGTGTGAATTCTTTCCATGCCTTCTTCACATTTTCTACTGTCTTCTGACAGCTTTTCCTGAAATGATTTTTAAAAATGTCTTTATTCACAGGTGGAAATGAAGTTAACTGTGCAAAAATCTTGAAATCTGCCTTGTATATGACTGAAAAAAAGACAGAACAAGTTGCTAGTTACATGTTCTAAAAGAAGTGGAGTTATGAAGGGTCTGTGAAAGATGCTGCCATGCCATTCTGCAGACTTGTATTCAAAATTTAATTGCTTCATCTACTCCAGATTTTTTTAAAATGCAATTTGTCATCTTTTTAATAAGATAACTTACAATTTTTTCTTTAAAAGTTGCAAAGAAAATTGAGCACACTAGCTTTCACAGAATCACGGAAGGGACCTCTGGAGACCACCAGTTCAAGCCCCCCGAAAGCAGACTTCCCTAGATCGGGTTGCACAGGAACACATCCATGGAGGTTTTGAGAGTTTCCAGAAAAGGAGACTCCCCAGCCTCTCTGGGCAGCCTGTTCCAGCACTCTGACACCCTCAAAGTAAAGGGTATTTTCCTTACTTTTATGTGGAACTTCCCTTGTTTCTGTTTCTGCTTTTAATGGCAGCATTTTGCCATTGAGATATAAAACAGTTTACCGAGAAAAAGTTAACATATGTTCCTGCCTAACTTACTTAACCTCTCTTCATCTAGAGCTAATATTTCAATAACTAAATAATTGGCTGAGAACCAAGCTACCACCTGAATAATGATTTAAGTTCCCCACTAATATATAACTGGAGAGAATCAAATTGACAGCAACATTTTCTGAAGTGCCCCACTCTGACAAGTCAGTGGGACTGGGTTATTATTAGCTGCTGCTGCTGAGCGGACTATAGCTGCTGAGCTTTTTATGAGGACTATAAAAATCACAGGATTGAACATTGAATCCTACTAACTCCATTAATCATGTGTCCAAGTTCTGTGTTGAGAGAATGAGATAGAGCAAGAAAACATCAAAACTACAAGCAGGTAATGTAAAAGAACTACACAGATGTACAGGTTGAATTTTCATCTGAGAGTGGCACAAAGTGGCAGTCTCTACCTTGTAATTAATATTCTCTAACTATATAAACGGATGCAGTGTGACAGCAAATGAGAAGACTAAGAATGGAAACTGTGAAGTAAATTGAAGTAAATAATGGGTGTCAAGACAAATCTAGAGAAGTCCTTTACTGAGCATTTACTTTTCTTTGTATGCCTTTATGTTAATTTCTATACACAAAGGTACACACATTCATGATTTTTGGGTTAATCTACAAGTGAATTGTATTTCCCGTAACTACAACAGAACACACTCTAAGCATAAAAATATGTATTTTTGTGAAGAAATGATCCTGCTTGAATAACTGTGCAAATATAACTCTTCAACAGTTAACAGTAAGACATTATCTTAATTAAAACCCATAAACACAAGTGAATTAAAAATCAGTACTGTGAATCACATTTCTAACGATGTCTTTTTTAAATATTAACTAGCTTATAAATTGACTATTACTGTGTTAAAACTTTAATCAAGAATCAATTTTATAAGCTATGGGCTAAATCACTGAATACTCTTGCACAATCCATGACGCAGAACCTCAAAACATAGATGCCAAAGAGCCATTCCATCATCAGTTCTCATAACCATAAATGCAGTAGTTAGGTGTTGTATTTTTTTCCTGCTTGCTACTCACTGGTGCAATGATCAAGCATCTGAAAAAGAGCTATTAAATTATTTTCCCTCCAAGTTGCCCTGATGAGTGCACAGACATAAAACATTTTGATGAAGTCAGAGGGGAAAAAAAATGACAAAGGTATCTCTTTGATTTAATTCAAACACAAACAATCATTTTTTAGGAGAGAATGTGACATGAATTAGATGTGGCTAACAATGGAAGAAAATACAAACATTTGCACAAGGACACCTTTCCTGCTCAAACTAGAGGGCAGCAATTTCAAGGGACAAGTAGAAAATGCATTTCATTACAGAAAGGGGAGTAATGCAACTTCTCACAGAGTAAATCCCAGTCACCTAACGAAGTAACCCATTCATCTTTTAATTAAAAAAATTGATGAACTTTGCACACTAGTGGCATAGTCAAGAATATGCATCCTCTTTTACCATGATGTATGCTAGCATACCTCAAGATACTTATTACTGTTACCCCTGCTGTAGTGTTTAAGTAGAGCTCACATGTTTTAAAAATTAGTTTACTACTGAATAATGGATAGGTTACTCCCTTACCTGGAAAAGCTGCAGAATACAGAAAATCATTACTAACTACAGAAATTATGCTTAGTCATGTAATTTCCTGAGCTGCCCCACCACTTTAAGCAGCTCTACCTGGGTGATACACAGGTAAAGTGGAAAATCCTCACTAAAGAAAGCAAAGAAAACAGGTGCTTCTTAACCACTCCCCCTACACTTTGTGCTTAAAGGCATGCCAATAAGAGGGAGGATGACAAAGGCTTTTGGAATGACAGGATCCTCTTAAGAGGGAAAAAATCTGCTGATGCCAGAGGCAGCTGAATGCTGAGGTGAGTCAGGAAGGGGCAAAGAGATTCGCAGAGGAAATGTGTATCTTCTTCATGATGTTGATCAAATCCTACAGAAAGCTCTCGAGTGAGCATGGTGAAGGCAGCAAACAATGGCATAGAGCAGCTTATTCCTTTTTTCTCTCTAGATGCCACACGGTCTCTGCTGCATGCCTCACACATTTCACAATTAAAGGCAGGCTGGGTTTTCCAGCTGAATAGCAAAACACTCTCCAGGTTGGAAGTCCAGCAAAGGCAGAGTAAGTGCTATCCTGCTGATCAATGCACTTTCATTTCTGTGAAAAGATAACTCACAGAAATAGTGCTCTGGAAGTAAGTTGGACAGGTTAAAGAAAAAATAAAATAAAAAGGAAAAAAGGAAAATAAAGGCAACAACAGAGCTCTTGGTGTCCCCCAACTGCTAAGAGTTTAAGACACATGCCTGTACCACGAGAGGATGCAAACATAGCAGCTTGATGAGAATTCTACAGTAAAGGCTCATCTACATCTTTAATGCTCTGTGTCAACAAAGAGACAATAAAAATATTAAATATTCAAATCTTACTAAAAAGAAACTATCACTGTAGACCTGTTCTCACAGAAATTAGTGACAAACTTACCATCAAGTCCCACATTATGTAGAATAGAATAGAATAGAATAGAATAGAATAGAATAGAATAGAATAGAATAGAATAGAATAGACCAGGTTGGAAGACACTTTCAAGATCAATGTAAGCTTGTCAAGGTGGTTTAAATTGTCATTGCTTTCCTGAAGCCAACAATACTTTGCAAATCTTAAATGACATTCTGCCATGACCATTATTTCTGAGTATTCAGTTTGTTCTATAAATCAAACAAACAGTACACTGATGATGAACCCTTTGATCAAACACTATAGGCCCTGTAGCCAATAGAAAACAAGAGATGAAAACAGACCCTGCAGTCTGGAAATGGGGAGCTTTGCAGAATCAATAAGAAGATATAAATCACTGAGGACATTGATCTATGAAGCTGTACAATGCAGCGACCTGACTGAGACTTATCAGAAAGCTGGTTTTCAGTTATCTGAAGCAGGAAGAAGCAGGATAATACTCCTCCTTTTCACTAATAAATAAAAGTAAGAATAAGACATGAAGAAAGCAGGAAATCCACCTGAAATTCTAAAGGATAATTTAGTGGAATTTGTAGAACATAAATATGTAGAATACAAAGTAAATCTTTTCCCCTTCACCTACCTTTCAGAACACTTACCAAGAAAGTGCTTTCGCTGTTTATAAACAAAAGCAGTAACTATAGTGACAGAAAAGATCATATGGAAGCTTTCAAAAGATAAGAGACCAAACTGCCTATTTCAGAAATTGCCTCCTCCTTCACCCTAAGGAAAGGCAAGAGGCTGCTGTCCCTCTGCACACAGTCTTAGCCACTGAAATGCCTTCTAGGTCTTGTCACCTTTTCAAGGAACAGAAATGTCATAGGGACACTTAGCCTGGTATTTCTTAACCATTATTATTTCGGAAGCATTATTAAGTAAGGTTTTATTGGTAGTAAGATCAGTTGACTGCTCTCTGCCCTCTTTTCTTTCTCAAGATGCTTTTTAGATATTACACCACACACAAAGAAGAAAAAAAAAACAAACTGAAAAAAGGAGCTCATTTAAAAATATTTGTATTTGTAACTATGACATTTCAAACCAAGAAGAGAAACACAAAGCTAACACAAAGGGGAAAAAAAACCAACAGTGTAGCTAGCAAAAATCTATTCCAGATTTTCTTTTTTTACAGTGAAAACCATGATTAGGCACTAATTGCAATAAGGGCAATTCTCTGGTAGTAACAACAAATACATGACAATAACTGATTGTATAGCTCCCAAGTAACTCATGTTCCAATTTTTATGATGCAGAACTACCTACTCAAGGAAGATGCTTTAAGAAAACAGAAATCATAAACACCATTAACAAGCCTCCATAGGAGGAAGCCAGACAGAACCACCAGCAGCATAGCAACAGCCACAGCTCTCAACAAAGGGAAATACAAAGTTCTGCACCAGCACGAGATAGTATCCAAACGCATAGGTTGATACATGTGTCAGGGAAGAGAGACAAGGCGGAGCCAGACTCTTCTTGGAAGTGGCACATGAAAAGACTTAGATTTTGCAAATCTAATTGCAGGGTTTTTTCCAAATATGAGGGCAGTTGGTCACTGGAAAATGTTACTCAGGGAGGGTCCTGAATCACAAAGACATTGCAAAGTTCACCGGCAAGTGGCTATAATAATACATCATAACATAATCTAATCTTGATATAACTGGACCTGGGCTCTACAGTAATGATTATGAGCAGTAATATTTCAACAGGACGTGTGACATAATTCTGATTGAACCAAGCAAGAATTACAAAAAGATCAAGAGCTTTGAAATGCTGATTTTCCCAATAAAATGGATGACATGAATTGCTTGTCTGGAAACTGGCAAGTAATAAGTAGAGATGACATCTTTGCTTATAGAAGCTAAAGATCATTTTCATGTGATGAACACAAGTCCTTCAGAGAAGTGAAGTATGGTAACGATCTCTCAGATACAAACAAACTCTATTTCAATTTTGAGTGTCAGATTGTGATGCGTGAGTGGGGTTTTCTCTTCTGAGTTCCTGTTAATTCTCCAGCTTCTGAAATGTATGGGAGCATTGGTTTTATAACTGTTACAAATTCTAATTCTTCTGAGAGTCATGCCTGCAATTTTCCAAAAACATACTTTAATCACACATTTAACCCAAGAATAAAATACATGTAGGATACATAATTAAATGGTGCTTTATTGCTCATAACCACCTATTTGAGAAAAAATACTCAAAATGATTCACAATGTAGTTATTAACAGATCATATAAAAAAGCAATGGTAGCAGGCATCCAAGAATCCCATCATTATGGAACCCAAGCAAAGTGGATAACTCACCATCTCAGAACATGGTGTCTTAGGAGCTTCCACAAGGCTTTCTACTTAAGCTATTTAATAAACAGTTAGCTTTCAGTGACTGAATTTGGTGAGCCAAGTATACTATACTGCATTTCTAACACTCTTTCCTGCTGTAATAAAGGCTAACTCTTAACTTCCAGATCCAAATTGCAATTTACAAATTGATACAGAGAATTGTTTATGTATGTCCTGGATTGGGCTAGGATACAGCTAATTTTCTTTCTGGTAACAAGTTTTGGATGGATTTACTTTTCTTCACTGTAGCTGGCATGGGGCTGTGTTTTGAATTTGTGCTGGAAACAGTGTTGATAAATGCAGAAATGTTTTCATTATTACTGAGAAGTACTTACACAGAATCAAGGCCTTTTCTGCTTCTCACTGTGTCTCACCAGTGAGTAGGCTGGGGGTGACACAAGATGTTTAGTGGGAACACAGCTGGGACAGCTGACCCCATCTGACCAGAGGGATATTCCATACCACAGACATCATGCTTAGCAATAAACTAGGGGGAAAGTTGGCAGGGAGGCCACTGCCTGGGGACTGGCTGGGCACTGGTCAGTTTGTGGTGAGCAATTTTTCATTTGCATCACTTGTCTTTCTTGTGTTTTAGATCTCTCTCCTTGTTCTTTTCCTTTTCACCATAAGTTGGGGTTTTTTTGTTGCTATTACTATCATTATTATATTTTCTTAAGTTTCAATTACTAAATGGTTCTTATCTCAAAAATATGAGTTTTCTCACTTTTATGCTTCCAATTCTCTTCTCCCCATTAGGGGAGTGAGTGAGCAAGCAGCTGTATGGTGCTTAATTGCCAGCTGGGGTTAAACCATGACAAAGTTATAATAAACTGAATGGTTGCTTTTTTTCTTGGCAAGGCCATTCTACAGTCTTGATATATTCTTAGAGATGTACTTCCAGTGTTATTTCCACTGCAGACCTCCTAGTGTTCATCGCTATTCTTCACTGTGAGCAAGAAATATGAAATGAGAATTTTCAGACTGTTTATGTAGATAAAAACTGTAGATGAAGGTTTCTCTACACTTTCATGAAGAAAACAGCCCCAAGCTATGCACAAGCAGCTCAATCTAACTGCACAAGCTGGAAAAAAAAAAAGCAGCAAGTGCTCCAAGGACTACTGACTTAAAATTCCAACAAGGTTAAAGTTGTTTTCCAGTTGCACCTTGCTTCCTTTCTCCCTCCACCATGACCTTTTTTCCCTGAATCATAATTAACTCTTGTTTACTGTGACTCAATCCCTCTTAAATATGCCCTTTGAAATTTAGCAGTATCTTCTGATATGCTTTAGAACCTACTTCATTTGGCAAAACCTGAGATGTATAGAAGATGCTTGAATGTGAAGTGAGAGCTATGTGAATTAGGACTGACAAATTCATTAATGTTTTCTGCAAGATGTTTGGTGCAGTCATTGATACCACTGTGACTTGAACAAATTCCATCTGCAACATCTATTAAAAATTTTTCTCTGCTTGTTAATGGGAATCCCATTAAACACCATGACTCAGGTCTGAAAAAAACCATAACTGAGCAAACAAGTTAACACGCTGAAAACAAATATACACCCAACTAGCCTGCATTATAAATGATCCCTGAGAACAAGGCTACAAATACGACTTCTGCTTTACCTTGCTTACGTCTCTCCATATATTCAGCTGTTTGCTCTTGCTTTATTTACTCCCAGTGGAAAGATAGAGTAAAATATAGCTTTGCATAGCACATCAGCAAGCGTAATAATAATATATTTTTGTTTAGCTAACAACTTTTGTTCAGAACAAGCTGACCAAAATTGAAGGGGAAAAAAAAGGAATGAATTCACATATATCACAACATTTTACAGTAACATCCCCAACTGTTCCCAGTTTAACATTACCATTGTCAGGAAAAGCATAAAAATTCTTCTTTTTCATCTCTGGATTTCACTTAAAAATTGAACAGAGTGAGCAGTAAAATTCCCTAGATTAAATATGTGTGATGGATAAGAGAACAGAGTACCTTCTTTATGTTTCTGATATGAGCCTTCTACCATGCACATATCAATCTAAATGTACCACATACTATTCTTCACTCGAAACACTTCTCACTAGTACAAGCTATCATCCCTATTGAACAGTTCTGCAGTAACACCAATAAATTTCCTGATGACAGTTTTATTGGCTGGCTCCATGCATCAGAAGCATCTATTTCTTTTTAAAAGTGCAGTTAAAAAAAGGCTGTAAAAGTAAAAAACTTCACAGTGAAGTTCACTATTAAGTGTACTTAAGAGATCGGTGTAGAAGGAGTTTCTTGTCTTCTGGTCCCCAGCTGAATGTCAGTCCTGGGTGTCAAAGTGAACTACTCTAATTTTGTGCCCAAATATTGCTCTTGACATCATCGTATCTCGAATGAATGGATATTCATGTTATCAACAGCACCCTCGTCTCCAGCACTTTGTCAGAAGAGAAATGAAAAGACTGACCATTCTGGAGGTGACACTTTGAAGCCAGACACAGGGTTTCAGACACAGTGGTATCAGGGCAGCATGGCAGAAGTGCATCATGTGTGTCATACCTTTTCAAAATGGGGGCTTCAGCTGACTAGTAAGGTTATCAGCAGGAAAAAAACCCTAGTTTTTCTATAAGCTAAGCTGTCCCTTCTTCATAAGTGTGTACGTGATACTATGAGATGAATATGCAGTGAGATTTTTCATGCAATATTTTTCTCAGAAATTTGTTATAGTAGCACGTGTAATCATTTTTCCTCCCAAGAAACTTATATGCAGCATTTAAACTTTCCTGAAGGAGTCTGGAAGTATTAAAGTGACTACGCTTGACTGAACTGACAGCATTAAAATATCTACCTTTGACTGAAGTACAAACAAGCCACACTTTTCAGAAAATTAAATTCAGAACATTTTATGTAACAGCAATTAAGGCAATAGAATTACTCTGGATTTAAATTGCTAGAAATAAGACCATTTTCCTTCGTTTTGCAGTGATGCACTTTGGTGGTTGGTTTCTGGTTTTTGGTGTGTTTTTTTTTTTTTTTTTTTTTTTTTTAAATGTCTTTTCACTACTTGGATGAAGGCCAAATTACTCTTTTTTAATGAAATTGAAAACTTTGCAATTTTGTTGTTTTGGTTTGTTTTTTTTTTTTTTTTTGCCACCAGAAAGTCTTCTAGTACTTAGACTTGTTGATCCAGTTTCCCATAGATGGTTTCCTTAGGCAACACCACAAAGAGATTCCAAAGGACATATGTGAAGATTAACAAGTACTTATTTTGGAATCACAGCATTATGGTAACTATTTATCACCATGAACACAATTGCAGAAGCTGAACTAAGGAGATCAGGGATTAGGACAAAAAAAATAAATCAGCATTATGTCCAAAGAAGGGCCATGAAGAAGATCAGAGAGCTGAAGCATCTCTCCTATGGAGACAGACTGAGAGAGTTGGGGATAGTCAGTTTGGAGGAGAAGGTTCTGAGAAGATCTTATTGTGGCCTTCCGATATCTTAAGGGGGCCTACAAGAAAGCTGGTGAGGGACTTTTTAGGGTGTTGGCTAGTGACAGGACTAGGGGGAATGGAGCAAAACTAGAAGTGGGTTGATTCCGATTGGATGTTAAAGAAGTTGTTCACCATGAGGGTGGTGAGATTCTGGAACAGGCTGCCCAGGGAGGTGGTTGGAGGGCCCCATCCCTGGAGGTTTTTAAGGCCAGGCTGAATGGGGTTCTGGATGGCCTGGTCTGTTGTGGGGTGTCCCTGCCCATGGTGGTGGGGTTGGAGCTGGATGATCCTTGGGGTCCCTTCCAACTCTGACAATTCTGTGACTCTATGATTCTATATTATTATGTAACCAGGTAATTTTTGGCGAATATCAGGGACTAGTTGGTTTGTCTCACCAATCCAGAAGAGCTGCCAGGGTAGAAGGCCAGCCTGATTGGGAAATCAACTTCTGGGTGAATTAAGGGAAAAAATGAGGGCATATCATCTTTGGAAGAAAGGTGAGGTAACCCATGGAATGTTTAAGGACATTGCTATGTCATGCAGGAAGAAAATTAGAGGGGCAAAAGCCCATTTAGAGCTTAGACTGGCCACTGCTGTGAAGGACAACAAAAAATCCTTCAACAAATGTATTATTAGCAAGAGGAGGGGCAAGCACAACCTCCACTCAATACAATACAATACAATACAATACACCAGGTTGGAAGAGACCTTCAAGATCATCGCGTCCAACCCATCAAACAATCCAACCCACCCAACAACTAGACCATACAGCCAAGCACCCCATCAAGTCTTCTCCTGAACACCTCCTGTGAAGGTGACTCCACCACCTCCACGGGTAGCCGATTCCAATGGGCAATCACTCTCTCCGTGTAGAACTTCTTCCTAACATCCAGCCTAAACCTGCCCTGGCGCAGCCTGAGACTGTGTCCTCTTGTTCTGGTGCTGGCTGCCTGGGAGAAGAGGCCAACCTCTGCCTGGCTACAACCTCCCTTCAGGTAGTTTTAGAGAGCAATAAGGTCACCCCTCAGTCTCCTCTTCTCCAGGCTAAGCAACCCCAGCTCCCTCAGCCTTTCCTCATAGGGCTTGTGTTCCAAACCCCTCACCAGCTTTGTTGCCCTTCTCTGGACACGTTCCAGCAAGTCAACATCCTTCTGAGGGGCCCAGAACTGGACACAGTACTCAAGGTGCGGCCTAACCAGTGCAGTGTACAGGCCCAGCCTGTAGCACTGCCTGGGGTTGTTGTGGCCAATGTGCAGAACCCGGCACTTGGATGTGTTAAATCTCATGCCATTGGACTCTGCCCATCTGTCCAGCCTGTCGAGGTCCCTCTGCAAAGCCTCTCTGCCCTCCAGCAAATCAACTGCTGCCCCCAGCTTGGTGTGCACTCCTTGGTGGGCACAGAGGGGAACATAGTAACAAAAGATGAGGAAAAGGCAGAGGTACTTAACACCTTCCTTGCCTCAAATTTTATTAGCAGGACAGGTTGTCTTATGGACAACTGGACTCCTGAGCTGGCAGATGGAGTCAGGGAGCAGTATAGCTCCTGTGTGATCCAGGAAGAAGTAGTTAGAGACCTCCTTAGCTGCTTGGATCCCCACAAGTCCATGGGACTGGATGGGATCCATCCTAGGGTGCTGAGAGAGCTGGCAGATGAGCTGCCCAAGACACTCTCCATCATTTTTCAACAGTCCTGGCTCTCTGGAGAGGTCCCAGAAGACTGGAAGCTGGCCAATGTGATGCCTACTCACAAGAAGGGCCGGAAGGAGGAGCCACAGAATTACAGACCTGTCAGCCTGACCTCAGTGCCAGGCAAGATTATGGAACAGGTCATCTTCAGTGCAATCACACAGCACTTACAGGATGGCCAAGGGATCAGGCCCAGCCAGCATGGATTTAGGAAGGGCAGGTCCTGCCTGACCAACCTGATCTCCTTCTATGACCAGCTGACCTGCCTGGTGGATGTGGGGAGGCCTGTGGATGTGGTCTACCTGGACTTCAGCAAGGCCTTTGACACAGTCCCCCACAGCAAACTCCTGGCCACCGAGCCCAGAGAGTGGTGGTGAATGGTGCCACATCCAGCTGGCAGCCAGTCACTAGTGGTGTCCCCCAGGGATCAGTGCTGGGCTCCATGCTCTTTAGTATCTCTATCGATGATCTTAATGAGGGAATTGAGTCCATCATCAGTATATTTGCAGATGACACCAAGCAGCAGGCAGGTGTTGATCTGTTAGAGGGTAGAAGAGCTCTACAGAGGGACCTTGACAGGCTGGACAGATGGGCAGAGTCCAAGGGCATGAGATTTTACACATCTAAGTGCCAGGTTCTACAAATTGGCCACAACAACCCCATGCAGTACTACAGGCTGGGGTCAGAGTGGCTGGAAAGCAGTCAGGCAGAGAGGGACCAGGGGTACTGGTTGACAGCTGGCTGAACATGAGCCAGCAGTGTGCCCAGGTAGCCAAGAAGGCTAATGGCATCCTGGCCTGGAACAGTGTGGCCAGCAGGAGCAGGGAGGTCATTCTGCCCCTGCACACTGTGCTGGTTAGGTCGCACCTTGAGTACTGTGTCCAGTTCTGGGCCCCTCAGTTTAGGAAAGATGTTGAGTTGCTGGAACATGTCTAGAGAAGGGCAACAAAGCTGGTGAGGGGTTTGGAGCACAAGCTCTATGGGGAGAGGCTGAGGGAGCTGGGGTTGCTTAGACTGGAGAAGAGGAGGCTCAGGGAGACCTTATTGCGCTCTACAACTACCTGAAGGGAGGTTGTAGCCAGGAGGGGGTTGGTCTCTCCTCCCAGGCAATCAGCACCAGAACAAGAGGACACAGTCTCAAGTTGTGCCAGGGGAGGTTTAGGCTGGATGTTAGGAAGTTCTTCATACAAAGAATCACTGGCCATTGGAATGGCTGCCCAGGGAGGTGGTGGAGTTGTTGTCCCTGGAGGTGTTCAAGTAGAGACTGGATGGGGCGCTTGGTGCCATGTTTTAATTGATTAGGTCGTGTTGGATGATAGGTTGGACTCGATGATCTCAAAGGTCCTTTCCAACCTGGTTAATTCTAATTTTAGTCAGGAAAACTTCTGAAAAGCTCAGAATGTATCTTCACACAAAAATAACATGTAGGAACAATCATTCTAGGCTAGATCAAGACTTGAACTTTTCAAATGTGCTGTTATGGTTAAATTAAAAAATCTTTTCATGATCAGTAGTGCATGTTCTTTCCAAAATAAATATATTGGCGCACTGGCAAGTGCATTCTTCTGTTAAAATGATTTTCAAAGTGAGTATGTTTGTGAATATAGCAAAATAATCTCTTTCTTTTTTTTTTCCTTAGAAAATTGGCAAAAATTTAGGTTTTTTTCAACTTACTGAAACTTAAAAAACATCATTGCTTTCTACTGATTTGAAAACACAGATGAATAACAGTTCAAAATGCAGAATGAAAAGTATCTTTCACGAAGATGTGGAAACAGGGAGTGAGCAAGTGACTTGGGTATATAATAGACCCAGCCTTGGAACATCAAAGAATACAAACTGTTTTTTCAAGTCTTCTCTCCAAACAATTCTGTCACTGGATAGCTGATTGCAGTAAAGGGTCTGTATTTATTATTCGTTATCCTTACGCAGAAAACACAAAGGACTCAAATGATAAAAATGGTTCTCATTTACTTGCCAGACCCTCTTGCCCAACCTCTTTAATACAAGTGCAGGATGTGCAATGCTGTGTCAGGTCAACAAAGGACATCTGGAACCTCACAGGGATGTGGATAGGTAAGATCCTCTTATTAAAATCTTGGTCAAGAGCCAGCAGACACATGACAGACCTGGGAGCTCTCAAAGCCGTTGCCAGATGGGAGATGACAACAACTCCCTGGGGATCTCATGGCTCTACTGAGAAACAAAGTAGGGCTGGAAGTGGCATCAGGTCCCATGGGAAGCGTGTCGCGGCAGCCCTGCAGGCTTACATTCTCACACAGCCGAAGCGTGGGCTGCCCTCAGCCTGTGTGCCAGCACAACCCCACTGCTGGTAGCCACAGTCTGACCAGTATGAGGAATACATTCAGATAAAGAGCAACATGTTGACTTTCATGTACAAAGATACTGGCTTCTCTCCAAGCAGCAGACAGATTATCTTAAAACTGGTATTTGCTGTAAACTTCAGATTATTCCAGTCTCTTAAGACTTCCAAGCAGAGGTACGTTGTAGCCATACTCTTTTCTCTCAGATACATCCCTGGAATTAGAAGAAAAGGCAACCAGAACACCCCTGAGGACAAGACTAAGGCTGCAGACAACCTGCTGTGAATAAATGGCAAGTCCCTGTATGCATTAGGATGACCCATGCCACTCAGGCTGAGAACCACATCATCACCTTGCTTTCCAAAGACTGCCTCGGAATGTCTGTTTACGCCTGTTTCATATGTATAGGCTTCAGGGGTGTATAGGGGCTGAATTCTGTGCATTCATTCATTCAAAAAGTAATAACTAGAAGGAAGATATAGGAAAAGAAAAATCTAAATGTGGAGTTATGATCAGTACAATATATCAAATGAGTCAATCTTCACCTCTTGCTACTGTTTTTATGCAGAGGATTCTGGGAAGAAAAGAACATTGTGTTTTCTGAGAAACAGGCACACAGATGGCACATTCCAGTTAGGAGACTTTGTTGTCTTAAAGAGAACTCCACTGCTTTGTTATGAACAATCAACAAGGGAAAGCTATTCACACATATGTTCCTTGCAATGAAACTGTAATTATAAACAGTGTCTGAGACACACCATCACTCTCCTTTGGGGGCAAGAATCCAACCTCCATTTAGTTAAATATGGGAATAAAAAGTTATCAGAATCTTTGCACAGTGGTGGAAATGTACCAGGATAAAAGCCATAGAGAATTAGTTGCTATGAATCTGGCCCGAGATTTTTCTCTACAGAAAAGTTGTCCAACAGCAAATGCCTTTGTCCTTGACAGCCCGGGATTTCCGGTGGACCTCCCAAGGGTGCAGGTGGCTTCCCTTCTGTTCTTCTCTGGGAGACACTACACTGCTAAGTTTTGCCTAATAATACTCTCCTTAGCAGCTTGTTGATTCAGTCTCCTGTGTGCACTTCCAATCCAGAGATGTAAGTTTAATTTTAAGGATATATTTCCTCTCTCTGCAATGGCAGTTAGCATTAAAAATCCACTGTGGATTTCAGCTAGGGAATTTGACTAGTGTCTTTATTTCAATTCATGGCCATGCCCTGTCTACAAAATGTTATATATATCAATGGCCTGCACATTAAGCTTGTATAATTTTGCGTTAGAATAAAATTGTATTGCTGATAGTTTTTTCTTCTCATGAAAGAGCTGTTGACACCAACGGCTGTGCAAATTAGAAGTGACAGTCACAACAACTGTTCCACATTTGAGTCTCACAAAGCATGCAGACAAAAAGTTGGGTTGATCTGGCAACAACACCACCTGAAATGTGCTCCTATCACTTATGCAGTCACACCTCTCTGATACGTGCTTCAGAAAGCAATTAGCGAAACACTCAAGACTTCATGACTGAGAACTAGAAGTCTTGCAGGTCTGAAACTATTTTATCTTTGTATTGAAGTTGTCAGTACTGAGTCTTTACAGATAAATCTTTTTTCTCTATCTTTGGATACAGCAGGCACATATCCATGTATTTACATCCAGCAAGAAGGCAGGAAATGGAACTGAACATTCTTATATTCAGAGTCACTCCTGTGAAGCTATGCTGTGAGCTGATGATTGCACTGGTAGTGGTGACTGGCAAATGGGACACATGTCCATCACAGAGGTGTGTTCCATTCTTACCACGATGCACACAGAAAGCTTAGAAATCTCTTCTGCAGTCATTACATCTCAAAATGTTGTCACCTCTCCAGAGTGAGGAAAAAAAACCAACAGAGATGAACCACAGTCACAGCTCTTACTTGGTGAGAAGAGCCCATCCCTTTTGAATCTGTGTAGTCAGTCTCTGAAGACCTGCACTGCCCAGCATGACAAAAATCCCTTCCGTAAAAAGTAGTCAGATCATGTCAGCCGGTGAGCAGAGACACTTTGCACTTACACAGATGTTGAGGCATGACTGGGCCTGTGACATTAGATGAGGTGGTCTTCAGGCAGCCTACAAACCAGGATTTCAGTTCCTGCTGATCAAAAGAAGATGCCTGGTCCCCACAGCAGTATTCGTTTGGCATGCAAATCTCAAAGCAGCCCAGTGGAGTTCTGGAAAGGTTACAACTCCTGCAATCACAACTTATTTCCCTAAGTTTTTCATATGAATTCATGTATCAAAATGCCCACGTTCCCAACAGTAAAACATCAGTTCCATATTTTTTAATATAAGAAAGGTCAGCCCTGCCTGAAGTCCATGCAAGCTTCGTTTTGAAATTGATTCCTTTTCTATTAAAAGTACTCATATGTTAAATAAAATCCTTAGGGAAGTGAGCATTTTTCCAAATTTACAACAAAATATGAAAAGCCTTTTTGATTTAGTAAAAATCTCTTCATTATCTGAATCAGCACTTATAAAAGTTCCTGTTACCACAGAAGCAGCAGCTCATACATATAATGACATTTCAAATATACTTGAGATGAAATGACATGTTGTTATCCTCTCTTTACAGACAAAAGCTAAAGATGGAAAGACAAAGTGAATTTGTCCATAGAAATAGAGAAATTCATAGCAAATGAAAAAAATCAAAATCCAGTCTGCCAAACACAATGCTTCTGACAGCAGATTGTCCTTTCTCTCCGATGTGACTGCACCGTGTCTGTCCAGAGCTTTATTGCACATACTGACAATTCCAGAATTATAATAAATTGTGAACTTACAATAAACTCTCTTCTTCATCTATTTTGATCACCATACACTGACAGAAAGTCAAAAGAAGTTAAAAAGAAAACGTGGAAATCTTTGAGTGACCTGCAATCAGATAAGACTCTACCTAGACACATAGTATTGTGTTTAAATGGAATAGAGACTCTTAGTTTTTGGTATCCAAACATGAAATGTGAAATATCCAATTATGAAATAAGTACCAAACAAGTATCCATATAAGTACAAACGTAGGATGGGAAGTCTGTGGTACACTTGTTTTAATGCCTTGAGTTCAAGTACTTCACAAAATTTCAGGGGATCACTGTCCTCAGATAAACTACTTGTGTCTTGCATGAGAATAATATTAATATGTGAGGTATTGGTGTGTTCTTACTTCTAGGTGGACAGTGCTTGTTGGAAACATCATGAACTCTTACATACTAAACCGTTTTAATCACATCAACTTTTAAGCAAGAAACAAAACAGATTATAGCAATTCAAATCACACATATTATAGTCCACATTTATGTGAGCATTCATTATCAATCTTCCCTCAGTTATTATTATGTAAAATGATAAAAGGATAATTTTATTTACAGTTCCGTTTCATAATTCACTTACCCTAAAGAAATCACATCATCAGTTTGTAAATCTGGCAAATTAAATACCCATTGGGCAGCAAGCGCTATGGAAAGGGTTAGAGTATTTTGTTTCAAGTAAGAATCCCCACAAGACATAACACAATATTGTAATAATACTGCACACTCTGGGCTCCATCTTATTATTATTCTTCCAACATGATCACTATGCAACATTTAATGTTAATTAGCAAGAATATATATTCTGGAGTCAGGCATATTGATAATATAGTAAGAACTCAATTTCATACATCCCAGAACAATAATTAGATTTGCAGAAAACAAACATGTAGACAATGGTCAATAGATCAAAAGTGTTTATTGCACAGAGGTATCTTTTATGACTGCTCAGATATTAATTTGAGCAGGCTTCACCCACTAAAACTAACTGCACTGTCAGAGAATATGGGATATATGCTGGCACCAGAGATCACTTAGGTCACTTGTTATGAAATACGTGGTAATGAAACTGCAGTAAAATCTCATCTTCTATTGCACTGGGTACTGATATTGTTCTGATCATACAACAGTAACCACAGAGCACAGGTATGATTCAGAATGTGCTCCATAAGGTAACTGTAGAGGACAGCTTTCAAAACAATGTTAGCATTTATACATTCAATAATTTTTGTATATGCATAAGAAAACATAGATATACCAATTGGAATTCAGACCATACAAATCTTTTTCCATGTGTTACTTCACATCTATACTTCTGTTACAAACAGCAGAGGATGATACAGCTATCATGTTCCCAAAACCCTGAATATACCATTGTTCTTAAGAAACATTACCCAGGTTGTGCATTCACTTTCTATTCCCAGATGTGAATTACCCTTATAAATATATTAAAACAAACAAACAAATAAAACTGTCTGAATACATTTGAAACATACAAATGAAATGCTTCTATTGCAATATTGATGCCTCTTGCCGAACCTGGACACAGTCTCTGCAATGAAATTTATCCTATAGGTAGACAAGGTGTTTGTAGTAACACATTAATAAGCTTTTCAATGCTAAAAACACTCAGTAAACATTTTACATCACAGATTCTTTGCCAGCTACTTGTTTAGAAGAGCTTTTCAGGTATTAGCTTTTATTATTGCATGCAGCTGTTGCCTAAATCACACTGCACAGTTTTTACCATGTGCCTGAATAACAAACACATCCAAGTGAACCATCTCTGACCTATGTGGCAGATAGCCATACAAGGGCAGGAATGGACAGTTTTGCACATGAATAGAGCCATTCCTTGAAATTCCCAGAAAACAAACTATCTGGAGTTTGTCATAAAAGTGAGCTAAAGAGATGTGAGGATGAATGAATCAAAGAGACATTCAGAAAAACCACAATGGTCATGGAAACATTCTGCATTTTTGACCTGTTTTACCAAAGACAGACTGGTATATGACGCAGTAGCTTAACCATTCCTCCAAGAAAGGGAAAACCACTGCTTCCAAGTCATGAATTAAGAAAAAGAAATTCATAAGCAAAGAAAATTACACACTGGTAATATGGAAAAAATGAAAATTGCTAAAAACCAGGATTACTTTAATGAAAGCGTTCCCAAGAACAAGGAAAAAGAGGAAGATAAGGAAGCCTCTATGCTTGTTTATTGGTCAGAAAGTAAACCCAAGAGATTTTACACAAAACACACCACAGAAATTATTCTTCTGGCTGGCACAAAATATCACAGGCCTATGTTAGTATGACCCCAAAGGAGAAAAGACAAAAAAACATGACCAAATTCTTTTTTCAAAAATTGACCACAAATAAAAGATGGAGGAAATGTACAAGTACCAGAATGGGAATGACTGGTTTATCTCCCCTCCAGGAAAGTGGCATACAAAATTTCAAATTTCAAAAGCTAACTTTTTTCCTGTTTAGTGCCCAGTTTGATAGAAAGAAACTGAAGTAGTTTTCTGCTTTTCTTCTTGAGTGCATATCAAAACCCAAAGAAGCTAAAATCTAATTGTGGTGCCACCTTACTTTGTGTATATGGAAAAGCAGATAACAAAATCATTCTAGTTGTCTTAAATAGATAGACAAGTAATCCACCTGAAAAAGAGACTGACATCAAACCCATTCAGAATACCCACTGGATAGTGGCAGGAGTGCCAGAAGTATGGACTTACATTCTAAACCAAGGGAAGGGAACTGAGTTTCATCTTTGCATCCCAGAAGGGAAGTGAGTAAAATACAGATGCTTTTATCACCCGTTTCTAAAAGCACAATATTCTATTATAACTTCAACAAAAAGTTTAATTTGTCCTGAAATTAAATTTTACAGGCTATCATTAGAACAGGAAAAATTTATTATTTTGGAAAGTTAATCTAAAAGATTTGTTTCCCTTCAATCCAAGCTTAAAATAAAAATTTAATTACAGTGATAAATGCTCCTTAATATACATTTTTGTTTAGCAAGATTGCTGAATTTTTGATCCATTAGTTGTGAGAATGGACTGATAGTACTAGAACTGTTGGAAAGTGTTTTATCTAAAGGTTTGCTACCTAGAATAGGCTTTATTATATTATTTCAGCATTTTATGTCTTTATAAGGAATTCTCATTCTATTTAAACAGATACAGGATAGGACTGACTTCATTAGGTGGGGCTTTCTTTTAAGAATTCATGTGCAGAATATCTTATTAAATAGGATGGTTCTCATTCCTGTTTCAAGACACTTAAGAAGGCTTTCCACCACGTCAGGGGCACTGCTTCCAGAATACACCAGTCCATTAGGAACATGTAAAACTCTCTGTCTTATAAACAGCATAAACAAACCTGGTTCCCTCTGAAAAATGTCTAGCATGTTTGCTCTCCTAAATTCTGCCCTGAACACTCCCTCTCTCTGAAGTGAGGATGATGAAGTGCACCTGCCACATGGAGCAGTAAGAAATTATCGAGTTTGATATGGATGTCTCACCCCCAATAAGAACATGAATGGATAAATTGCCCATCACAATCTGATGTCAGAAACATCTATGCTTTTTAGAGATGCTGAAATACACTACTTAATCTTTTAAGTGTTTTAATACAGCCTTCAAAACTTATTTTCCTGTCCTGTTAACTGTGAAGCACACCACAGGTAACACAATGACAATATTGAGCAATTAAATGAAACCCCTAAATTCTTGTGAAAGAAAACCTGGGGAAAATGTAGATGCACCAATCTCCAATTACAAATATTCATAACTAATAAACAAAAAGAGGAAACAATGCCAGATACATTTATCTTAATAGTGTGGTTTTTGTTTTAAAGAACTTTTCTACCACAAGAAAACAGGTAGTAAGTCAGCAATACCTGATATACCTTCATGATATTGACAGTTCCTTCTCCATGCTGGCCTGGGGATCCTTGGTTCTGCAGCAGATTTCTCACTGTCTCCTCCATTCTAGACAATAAAAATATTTATAAAAGTCAGCTGTATGGAAAAACAAAAATAAGAGTTGCATACAGAGTTTCTGTTCTTTACAAGAGCCTAATGCATCCATGGCTACCATGAAATTAATATTTAAAGACAATCCTGGCCTTGCAATGTTCTCATACTCCATGTTATGAATAACACATTAAGGGCATTCTTTTATCTTTGGAATATGTACAGTAATTAGTTGCATTGTTAAAACCCAACTGGAGCTCAGTTACAAAAATTAAAACCAAATGTGTGCAAAACACATCACCTTGTCAACAGTATAACCAAACACCACCTTAAAATTACTGTCATTTAGGAACAAAATGAGTCAGACTAAAAACCCCACAACCTGCTGTATTTCTAGCCAATTGTCAGGTTTGTGCAATTTAGACAGACTGTCAAACACATTACCAGTATGTACTCTCTACGTTATAGGTGCAGCAGTGTGTGCCAGTACATTTGTTTATAGAGGCGCTGCTGCTGAGAACATTCACCCTTCTCTGCCCTTTCAACGGGATGTAAAAAGCAAGCGTAGGCTACAATCTGGTACTACTGGCTCATGAAATCATAATCAGCTTCAGTTCCATCAATGAAAGACGAAAGCTTTGCACTTCCATTTCAGGTGTTAATAAACACTATCAAAAGTTCTCTTTGATCTACACACATTCATCAAGCATGTTAAAACTGGTAAGGCTAACCCTCCTGAATGGAGGCTGAACGGAACAGCGGAGTTCTCCTTCGGACTGCTGGGAATTACAGAAGCCACCTACAAACACTGGTGCTATTGAAGATGGATCACAAATTAAATCCCATGGGATTAGGAGATGTCACTGAGGCTTAGGAGATGTCACCATGGCAGACCACAAATAAAGAGTCTGTGACTATATCTGGTTTCAGTTCTGTGAGTCTGGATAAGAAAAGGAAAGGGATCAAAAGCCAGAGAAGCAGCAATAGACACAACAAAGATTCTGGGTTTCACCACAAAAAATGCTGTGACAACGCCAGCCAAAGGTCCTCTCACTTCTCCTCATTCTCCATCTCCTCACCCAGATCCTCACCCCTGTACAGCTTGTGCAGCTGTGCAGATAGACCAGTTTTTCTCCCCATTGTCCCCCCTTTTCATGCTGTCTGTTCTTTTCCTTTTAAGCTGTCTCAATCCCTTGACATAGTTTGAAAAACAGCCCAGCTGGAACAGGGGTTGGAGAAAGGAAAGCTGCTGTGGGTACAGATGTGTGGGTGACAGGGAGTCAGGAGAGGAAAAGTGAGTATCTTAAGCTACATTGCTAGATACCTTGTATATTAAAATTGTGACCTTGAATACAGAGCCACTATTCCTAGGCACATCAGACCAGAAACTGTCTGCTGTTTTTATCTCCTCTGTGTTTAGGGAAACGTGATTTTTGTGTCCCATTCTTTGGAAATGCAATTGAGCAGAAGAGCTATTCAGAGAGTATATATATACATATATATATATTTTATGTCTAAGGTAACAATCCAGTGAGACAGCAAATATTAGCTAACAGCTCTGGCCTCAGAGTCTTTCTGTTCTTTCAGTCTTATCAGAATGAATGGTATTGGCTAATTTAGCAATGATGTGATGTTTTGTTATGTTTTCTCCTTTCAAGTCAGCCAGCTACACTGGTTTTCAGAGGTGGATGCTGGATATTCATTCTACTCAGATGAACACTGACATTTCACTTATTTGTGTGATGTTTTTTGATTTTTTTATTTTTTGTTTGTCATTGATGTGCAGGCTTCTACATTGCCAGAATGCCCACAGAATAGTTGGACCATCTGTTGACCAAATGTGAATAAAACCAAGCCAGCTCTAATCTCTAGTGCAGACAGTGGTGTAGTTTTTCAGTTGCAGATTGGAACCATTTCTGCTCATAGGTTGACCTTAATCAGCCATCTTTCACACAAAAGACCAAATGATTTTGGTTCATAACATACATTCCTGTGCAGTCTTCACTTCTTGCTCATCATTCCATTTTAAAATTAATTATATAATAGGATTCTTAATTATTGTGGTTCCAACTCTAGTCCTACATAAAGTTCTTACAAATTAATAAACAAACAAATATCAGAGAAAGAATAGATTCAACTACCACTAAAATCAGAGTTTTTTCAATTTAGGCCTAATAGTATTGAGGAAAATATAGTCTAGATGCATATTAGTATAAGCAATTTAACTTGCTCAGAAAAAACCTGAATAGGTCATTTCATCTCCAGTCAAATTCAGCCAGTAGGTTTTGGACAAGATGCCTATCTTGTTGAAAAGCCTCATAGGAACTTGGTGAGTATCCAGAGTCATGTGGCAATCAGAAACACCTCCCAGAAGCACTCAGGTTTCTATGGCACAGAAAAATCTTTGTAGCATGATGAAGAGCTCAGTTAAACATAGCTGAGACTTCCTGTTTTGCTGTTTGTAGCTACTATAAAGAGTTTGTAAGAGTTGACAGCCATAAAGCTAAACCGTGGGTATAACACTGACACTGTCTGTGTGGTCACATCACTGTAAAGCCAGCACTGAGAGGATCTTATATGCTTTATGTACCCATGGAATATCTGAAAGGAAAGTTTCTGTCAAACAAGGAGGTGAAATATGCTTGCAGTCAAGTTTACTGCAAAGCTCTGATAGCTAGTAAGCTATAAGCTGCTGCTGCTTCACTAACATGCCAGTTATCCATTTTTAGGATGGATTGCTTAACCAAACATGGCAATTGAGACTTGTTTCTTATAAATTAGAATTCTTGAACCATGAATTAATGGCACCTTAATGGAAAAGTTGATCCATAATACTCTCCACAATGACAGTACATGCCAAAAGGATTCAGTATAAATTCTTTTAAAGAATGGAAAAAAAGTTTAGCCTCTATAATCTTAACTTGAAACCCCACGTTTTGTTCCCTGAACAAGGCTTCCAAATGATATGTAAATTTTGGAAGTGAAACAGAAAAATTAGGAGCTCTATGACTGGCTATTTTTACGCATTGACCTATATTTTTCTACCTTCTGGTAATCACAAAAGGTTGTCTTCTCTTGGTCATGATTCTAATATCCTAGATGGACCCACTTCAACATCAAGCACTTGCTGATTACATCTAGACTAGCTATTCCCCCATGCATGTATTCTTCTTGCATGCTGGACTATGCTAAAAATACTGTTTTGCCAAGGATTCTGTCTATCTTGTGTAAGAATAGAATAGAATAGAATAGAATAGAATAGAATAGAATAGAATAGAATAGAATAGAATAGAATTAACCAGGTTGGAAGAGACCTTCAAGATCATCGTGTCCAACACCACCTAATCAACTAAACCATGCAGCCAAGCACCCCATCAAGTCTCTCCGAAACATCTCCAATGAAGGTGACTCCACCACCTCCACGGGCAGCCCATTCCAATGGGCAATCACTCTCTCTGTAGAACTACCTCCTAACTTCCAGCCTATACCTCCCCTGGTGCAGCCTGAGACTGTGTCCTCTTGTTCTGGTGCTGGTTGCCTGGGAGAAGAGACCAACCCCACCTGGCTACAACCTCCCCTAAGGTAGTTGTAGAGAGCAATAAGGTCACCTCTCAGTCTCCTCCTCTCCAGTCTAAGCAACCCCAGCTCCCTCAGCCTTTCCTCATAGGGCTTGTGTTCCAAACCCCTCACCAACTTCGTTGCCCTTCTCTGGACACATTCCAGCAAGACAACATCCTTCCTAAACTGAGGGGCCCAGAACTGGACACAGGACTCAAGGTGTGGCCTAACCAGTGCAGTGTACAGGGGCAGAATGACCTCCCTGCTCCTGCTGGCCACACTGTGCCTGATGCAGGCCAGGATGCCATTGCCTCTTGGTAGCCTGGGCACACTGCAGGCTCATGTTCAGCCTACCATCAACCAGCACCCCTAGGTCCCTCTCTGCTTGGCCGCTCTCCAGCCACTCTGACTCCAGCCTGTTACACTGCATGGGGTTGTTGTGGCCAATGTGCAGAACCCGGCACTTGGATGTGTTCAATCTCATGCTGTTGGATTCTGCCCACCTGTCCAGCCTGTTGAGGTCCCTCTGCAAAGCCTCTCTACCCTCCAGCAGATCAACTCCTGCCCCCAGCTTGGTGTTGTCCGCAAATTTACTGATGATGGACTCAATGCCCTCATCCAGATCATCAATAACGATGTTGAAGAGCATGGGGCCCAGCTATCAAGCTGTTATAATCTGCAAAAACAGTCTCTAAAGCTCACCATTCCTGAGTCTGCATTCTTCAATCGCTATTTAAGAACACTTATTTTCCCCTTTCTTTAGTGCTCAATTTACTATCTCTTCATCTGAAGCATCTCACTTAGTACCATTACATTTTCTGTTACATCTATTATTTGAATAGAAAATCAAAATTTTCTTAAAACTGATGTGTTCCTTTTAAATTAAAAAAAAAAATCAAATCAAATCCATGTTTGAGAGAAGCCTTGCAAGTTTCTTGACAAAATGTCACTTTAGAGTAGGGAAACAGACCTTCACCAGTCCTAATCGAAGGATAAAATGTCTCAAAGACAATAGTAGAATCGAGGCACTCTGAAACCAGAATCTGCTCATGGAATATGAGAGTTTAAGGAACATAAAATATTAATGCTACTGTGGAAAGCACTGTCAAGATTTCATCTGGAATATTATCTGCAATTACAATCATCAGTGTTCAGGAGGAGCTCATTCAGAGAGTAGTCACTGAAGAGATAGGTTGCTTAGAGGAACTGAGAGTCTGTGTCATGAGAAAAGACTAAACTTATCTTACTAAACTTGAGAGACCAAGAGCTTACACGGGTATGAATTCCACAAAGGAATCAGTGAGAAAAAGTAAAATGGGAAGGAAAAAAAATCAACCTAAGGCAAAATTAGATGGGAATATAGTGACTACAAATACATTTAGGCTGAAATTAGGATGTTTTTAATATTTCAAAAAGTGAAACTCTGAACCAGCCTGCCAGGTAGAATAACAAGATGAGAAACTTGAGCAATTTTAAACCAGAGCTGAGCAGTTAGTAGAATTAATTACACAGCACAGTCAAGAGCTGAGGACATGATTTTATGATCCACAGGTCCTTGCTATTATGCCTCCTGTAATAAAATTAGTCATTCCTACATTTAAAAAATGTAATTTGTCCCATGCTGTTGAGAGAATTCCAGGAAATCAATCCAACTGGAAGGTACTGATATTTACATTGTCTTGTTAGTGTATGCCAAGGGGGGCAGAGGAACCTCTGGAATGGTGGAAACATTGTTCCCTGTCCATAAGGCAAGATGCTTAAGGATTCAAGATGGCAGAAGGGAGATCCTTCTGTACTTTTCCTGCAACTCAAATCTTGAGCTGTAGGAAACTTTCTTTTAAAGTTTCTTGTTATATTTCTGACAGCTGTGATGGTCCATTTCCTTGCCTGGCCTTGCTTCTGCAACTCATGGTTTCAACAAGGCCAGGAATAGAATAGAATAGAATAGAATAGAATAGAATAGAATAGAATAGAATAGAATAGAATAGAATAGAATAGAATAGAATAGAATTAACCAGGTTGGAAAATACCTTCAAGATCATCAAGTCCAACCAACACCATCTAATCAACTACACCATGACACTGAGTGCCTCATCCAGTCTCTTCCTGAACACTTAAAGTGATGGTGACTCCACCACCTCCCTGGGCAGCAGATTCCAATGGGCAATCATTCTTTCTGTGAAGAACTTCTTCCTAACATCCAGCCTAAACCTCCCCTGGTGCAGCTTGAGACTGTGTCCTCTTGTTCTGACACAGGTTGCCTGGGAGAAGAGACCAACCCCACCTGGCTACAACCTCCCTTCAGGTAGTTGTAGAGAGCAATAAGGTCTCCCTTGAGCCTCCTCTCAGCCTCTTCCCATGGGGCTTGTGCTCCAGACCCCTCACCAGCTTTGTTGCCCTTCTCTGCACACATTCCTGCTGGGGCCTGTAGATAAACCCCTGCTAGGCGGTTAGGTTCCTGACTTTCCATTTTTTCAGGATCATCATCTTCATAAATGGTCACCTGCTTTGTGCTGTTGCCTAGCAATGCTGGGACATTGGCAGAAAACCTGCCTGCTTTCTACCTCTCCCAGTTCTGCCATTTCAAGTGAACCAAAGCCACAGGCTATTATGTTAAGGTCTTCCCCAAGAACAGATTTTAACACCATACAGGAATTATCTTTCCTCGAATATAGTAATTGAAGGAGGCACAAGAGTTCTCTCAGCCCCCTAACTCTGCATATATTGCTCAGTTCCCAAAAAGTTATTTCAGATCCCTTTCAGCTGGGTTTAATGATTCCATTCCTTGAGACAGGTGTCTTTCACAGTTTGCCACAGTAACTTCGGAGTGAAAAGGATTTTCTCTGAGCAGCCACTCCACTGTGTAAGTCCTGCCTCACTGCAGAGGAAACCCCATTCTCTTCTCTGTTTTCTTCTTACTGAATATCCTTTAGAGAAGTTTGATCTCCCCACACCTAATTATTTTTTTTTTTTGACAAAACAACTTTTCCTTGACAAAAATCCTGTTCTTTGATTCTCCTAGCACAGGGAATGAATACTCTCTTTAGCCCATGATCTGTTCAGCCACATCCCCCACAACCCTTTTTATGACAGTCCCTCCAGGGACAGGTAGCACGTATTTGCTCCAACTCTAGAAGGTATGTGACAGTTTCAATCCCTTCTCCTTTGACCTACTTCCTTCAAAATTTCCACAGTCTGGCAGCTACCTTTTGCTAGGTAGCTATCACCTTCCCCTTTCATCACCCTCAAGCTGAGGTGACAGTAGTGGGTGGTTATTTCAAATGCATGTGACAACGATTCTGTCAACTTGATACTAACTTACAGGCTCACAGAGGTGTGTCCAGAAGTTTCTATAGAATCTTAGTGTAGTGGTTCAGGTTAGTATTTCAGCTTTTTCTTTCTTCTGATGCTGTACAGCAGGTGCAATACTCCACATTTTTAAAGTCTTGGAGAAAAATATAAAGCACAACTATTTCTCCATTATTAGCTTAATTTAGGCCTGTGTAACCAAAATTCTCAGGTGAGTGTTTTCACCCAGCTGCTACCTGTGAGACAGCTGCTACCTGTGAGAGCTTTCTGCCTCTCGGGCAGTCTCTGCCTTATGTCTCTTGAATTCTATTTTTTCAGTCAGAGCTTCCCTACAGAAGTGGTCTGGGTTTCAGCATCTCGAACTGTGCAACCCCTCCCTACTGCTTGATCACAGACAAAGGAACAAGTTCCTACTTGGTTTCTCAGTTTCTTCAGCTCATGGTTCACCCATGAACCAGCTGGTATATTCACCAGCTGGACTATGGTTGCTTCTTTGGAGACAGCAATCCATCTGGCTTTGGAGGCGCACTTCTGTGCCTCTGTCCAAGCCTTCCAGCTCTTTCTCTAAACCCACAATCCAACCAAACAAAAACATTCTCTCTGACTCAGGTTCCAGATAAGTTTGTTTGCTTACTCATACATAGTTTCAAACTTCAAGTTTGGGGTTACCTGCACCTCACTTCCCCCACCACTTCATTCAGAGTTCTATAATGGGTCAGGTTAGACTCTCTCCTTATAGCGAATTCCTCAAACTACCAAAAGGCTTCAGAGCAAACAAATACACACAATCCCATCTCTTGAAAAAGTGAAAAAATCAGATTTTAGATTAGGCACTCAACTTTTTTGAATAGGGAAAATACCACAGTGGCTTTACAAGGCTTAAAAGAAACACAAAAAGCTTGTCAAACATGAGTTCCCATTCATTGCATGCTTGCAGGACATGTCTGTCCTTCTACCTGGTTTCAAACTAGTGGCTCTCTGAACTGCAGACTCTGCTGACTCCCCTCTGGTCCCAAGGGTTTCCTTAACTCCAGACAGGTCTGCCTGCTTTCCTCAGCAATCCCACTGATCTGCAGGCTCATCTCCAGGCTGTGCAGTGACCTGCCAGCCACAGTGAGAGTCTGGAGACCCTCTGCTCTCCTCAGTAAGCCATGGTGATCCCCAGGAAGAAGTGTCCCCTTTTTCTCGGGGCTGTGTCTAAGCCTGCTGATCTCAGTGCACCTGCTGCAGAGAACCTGCAGCACACTGTTAGGCCACTGCTTTGAGTGGGTAGGCAGCCAGAGACAGGCATGAGCTTCTCCAAAGAATTTAGAAATTGGAAATGGATTTTAAAAAGCAAAGAGAGATGTGAAAACACATATGTGATAAACTTAAAAGAGAACTGGCAGATAGGAAATGGTGGAGCTTTAAACCCTTGGGGGTTTTCTCCATATTTTCAGTTCTGCTTAAGATATGACATTGGTACATGCCTTTTAGCAGTGTGCTGGGCAAAGCCTACAGAATGCACAATATCCAGCCTTAATGTTTCAGTTTGAAAATAAAGTAATAATATCCTTTATAATAACAAAAACACAGAGATATTTTATTTTTATTCTTTCTGTTCATCAGTATGGATGCTTATCAATCCAGAAATACTAAGGGAAATTCTCCTCCTCCAGCAAATTCTCTCTCCTTCTGCAGCACCAACAGGGGTCTTCCCCAGTCACAGGCTCTGTGGTGCTAGTTCAACCCTGTGACACTCACTGGTGGCATGCTCTTTTCACATCCCCATGCTAAACTCCCCTTCAAGAACATACTCAAAGTATGCTCAAACTGTTGCCTGAAGGGCAAGCTATCTAAAGATGAGTAGCATATAAAATGAAGTAACTTGTACATGATGTAGGCAGCTATTGCAAGGCTCTGCTGGAATGAAACAAGTCTCAAGTTCTACGTACAAGACTGGAGAAAGATTCTTCTTTTGAATGGATGACTTAACCAGGTGCTTTATACATTAGACCATACCATTACCTTAAAATTACACAGAATTGAATGGCTGAGTACACTTGCATATTTGAGCCACTGAGCATCAGCAATTTCCAAGGTGTAGGTGAGGTTTTGAAAGACCTCAGCATGGCTCCCAAACAAGTCTGAATTCTGTTATCATGCAATGGCAGACCTGACATTTCTCTGAAACTGCTCTAACTGCCATCTGAGCCAGGAAACATTGGAAATGTTCTTTCTGCCATACAGATTTCACTCATCAAGCTTACACCTACAGCAAAAAGTTTCTGAACTGCAACAGAAATCAGTACTAATGTTTATTTCTGTGTTGAATAGACAGACAAATGCCATATGGACTGCATGGGTGCCTTCCATCACCAGTCCCATAAACGAGCTTGCAATGTCTGTAAGTTACAGGCATGGAGAGAAAAAACTAAAAACAGTCCAAGACTAAGCCTCACAGAAAAGCTTCCCACAGGCAATTGAAAGGATTTTTCAAATGGAAAGACTGCTGCTCCTCCTACAACTTGCATGTTACACATTTGGGACCTTAGGACGTGAGATATTTTCATTAACTATAACCAGATGCGTAGAGAAAGCTAATTCTCGTGTCAGCATAAACATATCACAGTATCACCAAGGTTGAAAGAGACCACAAAGATGATCAAGTCCAACCTGTCACCACAGACCTCATGACTAGACCATGGCACATCCAATCCCCTCTTGAACCCCTCCAGGGATGGTGACTCCACACCCCCCCGGGCAGCCCATTCCAATGGCAAATGAGTCTCTCAGTGAAGAACTTTCTCCTCACCTCCAGCCTAAACTTCCCCTGGCGCAGCTTGAGACTGTGTCCTCTTGTTCTGGTGCTGGTTGCTAGAGAGCAGAGACCAACTCCCTCCTGGCTACAACCCCTGTTCAGGTAGTTGTAGAGAGCAATGAGGTCGCCCCTGAGCCTCCTCTTCTCCAGGCTAAACAACCCCAGCTCCCTCAGCCTCTCCTCATAGGGCTTGTGCTCAAGGCCTCTCACCAGCCTTGTTACCCTTCTCTGGACATGTTCAAGTATCTCGATGTCTTTCTTAAACTGAGGGGCCCAGATCTGGACACAGGACTCAAGGTGTGGCCTAACCAGTGCAGAGTACAGGGGTACAATGACTTCCCTCCTCCTGCTGGCCACACTATTCTTGATACAGGCCAGGATGCCATTGGCCATATGCTCCTAAATCCAAACTCTCTTCATGCTAGAAATACCAGAAATAGTCACAGTGATTCAGCATAACTAAAACCATCACAAAATCTGCAAATGACCACACAATCAGACTGCAAATATTTCTAATTTCAAATCATGCCTTTTTCCATTTTTTTTTCAACATTGTAAACATGTATTTGCTTTCCCATGTTTGCAAATATATACATATGTGTATACATATGAATAGACATGTCTACCAGCTCCCTCAAATACACATAATTAATTTTGTATTTTAGCACTCAGATGCAAACTAACTGCTGTTGCTTTAATTTATTTACTGGAATGTAAAGACACTCAACACTGAAAAGCTCTTGCTCAGTTCTGAGTCACAGCTTCAAGGTAGGTACCAGGACCACCTTGACATAGTTACATAAATTTCTGTGTGTTTTCCACAAATAGCCAAGATTCTATATGGAGGAAGGCAGCTTTTGTGGAGTTAAAGTAGGTAAAAGAGAAATGCAAGATGAAAATGAAGTCAGTCATCAACGAGCATTTGCTGAACCCTGCACAATGTAAACAAGCTGTTCTTATGAATTTTCACGCTACACAGCCCATCAAGAAGGTTTCAGGCTCAGACTGCAAAGTGCAGTGGTCAACACCCACCTGAGCTGTCCAGAGTACAGACAGCAGCTAAGAGAAGAGACTTTTTTTCCCGTCTGCAGAAATTATCATGATTTGTTTTCAGCCTCTGACTCCCCAGTCAAACACTTATATGCAAAACACTTACAGTACATAATTCTTCTGATTAAGTGGCTCTTGAGCGTGCATATTTTGCTGTACAGAAAGTTTGATTTAGTGACTACTAAGCACACACACCATTGAAGTTGTTCAGAAAGTTTCATTAGATCAAACACCACAAAACATGCCCTGATGCCTTCAGAGGCACTGAATTATTGAATTCTTTTTCCCTTAACATGTTATTTGCCTTTAAAAAAATACTAATGGAGCAAATGTGACTCTAAAATAAACACTGAAGAAACCACTTCCAATTTGGTTCAATAACCTAAATCTTACATCAAAAGTCAAATGCACATGACACCAACAGCCCTTTCCTGATAGTGTACAGCCAACAGCAAAGGCCAAAAGGCTAAACTCCTGCAAATGTTAACTACACAGGACTCAGGCATAACAGGAAAGTTTCCCACTTCAAACTTGGATCCCTTTGAAACAGGTCACCTCAGAGAATCACAAAGAATAGCAAGAAATCATGATGCTCTTCCCAACTATAAGATTCACTTAATAGTACTTTTAAAGACAATATGGATCCTTAGTAATGTCTTTTCAGTTTCCAAATTTCAGCTCAGAAAAGCTACAATAACATAAGAAGGGTATGAGACAGTTCTTTGTCAGTCAGCTAGGATGAAGAGTTTTCTCTTCATGATCAGCTGTGATGCACTCTCAGTGTCACAAAGACCATCTCACATGACAAGGGTGACCAAACCACACACAACCAAACATTAGTCTCCAAATTATCAAGTTAGGGAATGAAAAATACAAAAATAAAATGCCTCCATGTGGTTTTCCCCAGAGTAGACCAGGAATGACACTCTTGAGCCTGAAGGATAGCTTCCTTCTATGCAGGTTTCCTGCAGCACTGCCCTGGAACAACACAGTCTCCTATTCTATTGGTGCCCAGCTCAAAAAGATTTTACCCTTCTGGAGGAGAGATTCAATAAACAGCACCTAAGAAACCTAGGATGTAGAAGCAACTACTATTCAGGCCTTAAATTTCAGTTGTTTAGAAAACAATCACAAAAGCAAATCATGTCAGAGACATAAGAAGGAAAGCTTACTTATTGTAGATTTCCAGACCCTAGCAGCATAGCAAAATGGCCTAAACAAGTAATATATGGTCACAATAATGGTCTCCAAGGGCTTAATTACCTGTATCATTAGGTAGTGGTAGCCTCTCTACAATTATATTGACAGTCCTTCTACAACCAAGCAGTTGATAATGAGGCAATAAAAATACATGACAACGCACACAAAAGAGTGCTGGAATAGTGTCATATATAGCATCATCAGCTTTGATGGCAATGAGCAAGAAAGTCTGAATTAAACTATTTGTGAACTGGAAGCAAAAACAATCAAGAAAGGCCTAGACACATTTTGTCATTTATAACTTACATGTGCAAGCCTAGCAAGAGCCAAAGGGAAGAGAAAAGAAGGGAAGATTAGTGAAGTGCAAATGAGATGCAAGATGAAAGAAAGAGGAGGAAGTGGAAGGGGAAGGAAAAAAAGGAAAAGCGGAAGGGGAAGGGGGCAGGGGAAAGGGGAGAGAGAAAAGGCAGTGACACTTTCATCCCTCTGTGCTATTGTATGAAGTAACAATAGGAAAGAAATACATGAGAATACACATGATCAAAATGCCAAACTTGTCCCTGGCACAGCAATAAAATAGGTTAGCATACAGTGAAGGGATAGGATATCTCTAAGGTACAAATGTTTAATTATTTGTAACACATTGGTAATTCTTTTGAAGAAACAGGAGAGCTATTAGGACTCCAACAGAAGATCATTTAAGAAGGATATTTAGTCTAACTACAGCCCTAAATGGAGAATCACAACATCACTCCCTCGTCCCTGTTCAAGCACTCATTCTTTAATCATCTATCTTCAACGCAGCACGGGATGCATTTTCAAACTGCTCTGCAGGACTTCAGCCATGCAGCTCCTATTGTGTTTAATGGGAATCCTGTGGACAGAGCTCTGTATGAGACTTTCAAAATGTACTCCAGAAATCTCTAAATAATGCACTAGTTGAACATTACTCTGTTTACTTCTCATGGGACATGACTAAAATGAAACAAAGGTTACGTCATTCATAAAAGTAGTATTTATTGGAAAGCTCATCAGTGTTTTCTATAGGGATATTTTTCCTCTCTAAAAACATTTAATGTGACTATTTAGGATTTACTTTTCCACAGTACCTAAAAAGGAGACCAAAATCAACTCAGACCATTGCTTTAGAAAATAAGATCCAGTGGTTGACATTATTGGTCTAGGACTTGAGAAGGCCTTCTTCAAGGCTTCACACTGTTACAGGCTACCTTTGTGGCTTTGTTTCAGACTCCCCTGAAAAACTGATTTAACAGTTTCCGTTTCAACAGCTTTATGATGATAATAAATACTAGTGAAGCATTAATCAAACATTCATCAGATACAGAAAGAATGGTCAAATATTAACTCTCTCTTGCTCCTTTCAAGATGAGGGCTGTTTCTGTGATCAGGTCTAAGATAACAAGAAAGTTTTGAGAAATATAAACCCTTGCCATGAAGACTTTAGTTCCAGTGTTTTCACCTTTCAGAAACAGTATTCAGAATAAATTCATGAAGGCACAATTTTAATTGGCTTTTATGCACCCAAACAGTAGATCCATTATCCTTTGGAATATGAACCAAATAGGCTTAGCTACATAAAAAGTTTCAGAGATTGCCATTTCAGGGAACAGATCCTCAACCTGTTCAACCTGTGAAAAGCAGAAGAGCATCACTGCAGAGAAGAAAAAAAAAAAAAAAGGTGGTATGTTCACTAGGCAAAAGTTCAGTGAAGGAACAGGAAACATAATATACAGAGTCTACATTTCTAGCTTCAGAAATGAACATTAGATGTAATACTGGTAGCTCGTTTACTATAAACTGTTATTGTATCTATGCAATTTGTGCTGCTATGAAAGTGGAAGATGACCTTAGGAATACAGACATATTTTAATATCCCTGAAAACTGGGCTTGGCAAATACAACTCTTGTCATGCGCCAGTGAAGTACTTTTTTTCCTGGACTTACAGAACACATAAGGGACACAAAAGTCAACTATGAAAACCTTGGGAAATATCCATAACACAAGCTTAGCATTATGCAAGATTCTGCATTTCTGCCAGTGGAATGCAAAAAAATTACATTACTCTAAAAACTACTGTGTCTACTAGCATCAAAGTGCATGGGCATGAATTCAAAACTGAGAAACTTGGGGCAGAAGGCATTCCACTGAACTTAACAGTTCACTTCTGAGAATCAGGGCCTTTGTGACTTAAGTGAACAGACAGCATGTATTTTAGCTAATCTGGTGGAAACAAAGCCTCACAAGCCTGCTTTAGTAAGAAATAATTTAGTAGTTCTCCTGAGGGACTTTTTTCTCCTCTAAGCAAGAATCAACACAAAGAAAAGATCCTTTTGAATCCTTAATTAAATATTATAAAAAGTTGAAAGAAAACAATCATTATCTTATAATGCACCATTACAATGTAGAAGACCGATTTCTGAAAACCAATTTAGATATCCACGTCCAGGAGGGGAAAAGGGCAGTGAAAACGGCAAAAAAGCCAGGATAATACATGAAAGAGAGGCTGAGTTGGACATGATGGGAATGCAGGGCAAGAGCTGAACAGCAGTATCTCACAGTACCAAAGCTTTAAAATTCCATTTGTTCTTCAGAAAGAAAGAACAGTTTACCTTCATCACGAGCCAAAATGCTATATACAGCAGGAAATGATGTCCATGACAGGGGACTCTATTAATGTGAGAAGAAGCCACATCAGGACCTCCTATATCCACAGCTGGCCAGGCAGAAAGGCAGGACTCTCACCCAGGTGGACACAAGCAATACAACTGTGGGTATAGGAGACATGCAAGACTCCCGCTTGCTTGGTTACAAAGTTAAGCTATGCTTTATAATGTGATTATGAAAGTTCACTCATATTTTGCTGTTCTGCAACTACAAGGGAAAAAGATGTCTATTGCAGATGCTACCATGAGAGCCCAAATCAGCGTTGTGTCCTCCTGCTGCCAGAAAAGCTCGGCAAAGGCACACAGGATGCACTCTGGCTAACAGAAACCAGGGTAGGCCGATCCTCCCATCATGGGAGCTGTGAGTACTTTGCAAAACACAGTCATTGCTGGCTTAGTTAGCTTTAGATAGATGGTGGGCAATAGGAGGCAGAAAGAAGAATAAAGCAAGAGAACAGAAGTCATATCCCTGCTAGAAAATTGCATCCACTGCTGGTTTTGCACACCAGCACAGTGCTGATGGAGTAGATCTGGCATTTACCTTCACAGCAGAGGCATCCTACTTGACACAAATGCAAGTGATGTCATCTTGCAGAAAATCTAATACTGGCATTGACTATAAAATGAAGCTAAAATGAAACAATTATTTTAGATCATCTACCTTCACTTTATTTTTAAAATAACTGCTATAATAGTAATCTTTAAATTATCTATATTTGCCTGTTTTGTTAGTGTCTTCCAAACAGCACCACCTTTATTTCAAGATTATTATAAAATAAAGATGCTGACAGTCTCTTTATTAGCCAAGTGCTAGTACAGTATTTTTCTATCTTTTTAAGCTCATTGCTAATGATTCATTTCACAGTATTTTCAGATTACTACAAGGAAGTGTAGTGCATTTCCTTAATCTTCATCATTTTTAACCCTCACTCACTCTTCATGCCACTAAGCACATTGTACATTCTGAGAAACTGCTTGGCCTGTAAATAACATAAACTTAACCTGCTAGAATAACAAACTTACTGTTTGAAAATGTAAAACCTGTAAATCCATCAATACTTGGAATTGCTGAAAGAATAAGGGAACTCATTTTACAATAAAGGCCATATTCCTCTGTAAAACACAAGCTTTTCTGTTTTGATATTTACACTGATGCATCTCCAAATGAAAAACAGTCCAGGGGGAAGAAGAAAGACAAATCTACACCTGGTGGTGTGATCACTTCCAGTGTTTGACTCCTGACTGTTTGCTCAAGAAAAATCTTTTAATATTTGAGAAAGTGCATCTTGATTTTATAGATAATATCCACATCTCTAAGCAAGTGGAAAGCTTCTGGATTTTGAACTCATCAGGGAGCAAATCTTTCAAGGCATTACTGATGAAAATGAGAGAGAGAAAAACTGTTGCTAACTTAAAATGTATGCAATCACTTACTTATTTTATTAACTATTTATCAGAGGCTGCTGTTGTTAAGATAGTTGTTTGAAAGGCCTGCTTACAAACAATATAAAGACAAATACAAACTAGAGGACCTGAGTGTTAGGAAGCATTAAGGGCTGAAAAATAAGAGCTTGCTATTCATTTGTCTTAGTACAGCTACAGATACAATCACAGTATGTGAGAAAAGTACATTAAAAATTTAAGGGAAGTTGATTCATAGAAAAGCAGGTTTCTTATAAAGTTTGGATATTTTTTTCTCACCCACTACATTTGCAAATAAGCCTGACAATCATCACAAACTCAGATGCATGCATGACTGGCTGTTTACAAAGATGACCAAGTTGCAGCAATGAGACAGACATTCCACAGAGGGAGGAAAAGCTATGGATGGATATGAGATGCACCAAGAGATTTAATTGCTAGAATACTTACAGACCTGTTTATTATATGTGGTCATACTCAGCATTTTTGCTGGAATATTACTCCTGAGAGTTTGTTTTCAGTTGAGAAATCACTCAGATTCCATGAAGAAAAACATAAAACTAGAACACGAAGGTAGTATCTATCAAAATATCCTGTAAGTGTGCCTGGTCTTTAGCACTGTCAGACAGAGGCATTCCTTATATTGTGTTATGCGTGGAACCTAACTTAAGATACAAATCCAAGCACTTAAAATTCATGCATGTCTCTACATTTCTGCTAGATTACTGAAAACCATAGTTCAGTCATCAAAACTGGATGTCTAATTGGGGGCTGGAGGGTATAAGCACCATCCTTCTTCACACCCTAGGAATGCCAGATACCAGTGTAACTGAACTTCACCTGCTTTAGGTATACTGGTGTGACTGGGCTTTACATGCTTTAGATAAACCTGGTGCTGTCCCTACTACATACTACTGGATGAAGACAGCGGCTGGCATCGGGAGTTCAGATTCCTTATCAAACAGATTTTTCGAAGGCTGTGTTATTTACAGCAGGTCAAAACCTCAAGGCAGGATCATGGATTATGGTCAGTGGAGAGTAAGACACTCCACTCTACCCAGTGAGGTATGAAACTGCCTGTTTCAGAGTTTAAAAAAAAATCAACTCAAGCTAGTGAGGATATAAGGTGATAAATGGTGTAGATGGCACTTGGTAGGAAAAAAAACTTTGAATTGAGTTAAAATTTTACAGGATTACCAGTTACAAAGAGGCAATCTGAAAGGCTCTTCTGTTCAAAGAGTCAGACCCAGAGCTTACACATTCCTCTCCAAAAGGAAATCTTGACTTGAAATTAGCTTTGATACTAGCAGCCTGCTGGGAGAGGATTTTCATATAAACTCCAGCACAATGCAAAGTACTTATATCCTTAACAGAAACACTTTAGGGAAGTAATGCAAGCTCAGATTAATCACACTGAAATAAGATTTTGTGGAAATTTCACATGTGGAAGGAAAACTGAAGCAGGTCACTTAACGAATGGGTGTGTGCAAGTCCCCTTTCTAGTAACACTCAAGATGAAAGTATCACATACAGTATCCATAGAAATTAATGCAGAAATACCAACATAAATAAACACTGGGAAAGCATATATAAAACCTGGTTTTAAAAAAAAAATTACTATCCATGCTACATGAAAGTGCAGCAATATATAAATATGAGAGTACTGTAAATGTGAAAGGCTGATTGTGAAGAAAACTGTTTTTAAAGCTGCAATCTATTCAAGTTATGGAAGATGAGCTTAAACCTTGCTAAGAAATGCCAGTTCCAACTGTTAATCTTTCTTTTTCAAATAGCATGGGAAAATGTATATGTATTTTTTATTTGTGTTTACTTTGGGATGCAAAATTTTACTTGAGGTTTTCAAGCCATGTAGATCCTGGGGGTGCTGGTTGATGGGAGGCTGAACGTGAGCCTGCAGTGTGCCCAGGCAGCCAAGAAGGCCAATGGCATCCTGGCCTGCATCAGGAACAGTGTGGCCAGCAGGAGCAGGGAGGTCATTCTGCCCCTGTACACTGCACTGGTTAGGCCACACCTTGAGTCCTGTGTCCAGTTCTGGGCCCCTCAGTTTAGGAAGGATGTTGTCTTGCTGGAATGTGTCCAGAGAAGGGCAACAAAGTTAGTGAGGAGTTTGGAACACAAGCCCTATGAGGAAAGGCTGAGGGAGCTGGGGTTGCTTAGCCTGGAGAAGAGGAGACTGAGAGGTGACCTTCTTGCTCTCTACAACTACCTAAAGGGAGGTTGTAGCCAGGCAGAGGTTGGCCTCTTCTCCCAGGCAGCCAGCACCAGAACAAGAGGACACAGTCTCAGGCTGCGCCAGGGCAGGTTTAGGCTGGATGTTAGGAAGAAGTTCTACACGGAGAGAGTGATTGCCCGTTGGAATCGGCTACCCGTGGAGGTGGTGGAGTCACCTTCATTGGAGGTGTTCAGGAGAAGACTTGATGGGGTGCTTGGCTGTATGGTCTAGTTGTTGGGTGGGTTGGATTGGTGGATGGGTTGGACGCGATGATCTTGAAGGTCTCTTTCAACCTGGTGTATTGTATTGTATTGTATTGTAAGAGGCTCCTCATCTGAGATTGCACAGATTAAACCGAATTACAACACTTAAAAGTATATATACACTAATGAATGGTCACCTCACATAAACTTTATATATTTCTGCCCACACATTGCATAAAATTAAGATAAAATGCTAGGTATATAAACAAATGAAAGCCAAACTTTTATGAACTATAAACACAAGGCCAGCGGCCTTCACTTCTGTAAGATAAATTTGACATGTGGACAGGACTGTGAATCACAACCAGCAAGGCAATAACCTGGGAATGTAGGTGGCATATTAAACAAATAAACAAAAAAATAGAACAAATCACTCTCAGATGGTCTTCTCAGAAGACTGTACCACCAACAGCCAATGCTTCTTTCAGCTACTGCTGAAACAGTACCATTCTCCAAGAATAATGAAATCAGCTTCTGAGCCTTTTAATACAATTTTCAATACCACTTGCATATAAGCAAACAAGACTTTGCTTTAACCACTTTTGTCCCTTTTCTGTTTTCAGGAGGTATCTGTGGCAAACTGTAAGAAAGCACACCGTCCTGTGGTGGTACACAATTCTGCCATCCATCCTGTGTGCAAATATTTACAGGAAAATACAGTCAGAATAAGTGCATTACTTGAAATAAAAAGCCATGCAGATTAAAAGTGGATTTAATTACACTAAACCAGCTCTTTGCTTGTTTGTGGTTTTTTTTCTTTTCCTGGTGCGTGTGCCTGCATTTCGGTCATTGTATTTCATAGAAACACAGAATTACAGAATTAACCAGTTTGGAAAAGACCTTCAAGATCATGAAGTCCAACCTATCATCCAACACCATCTAACCAACTAAACCATTGCACCAAGTGTTTTGTCCAGTCTTATTTTAAACACTTCCAGGACGGTGACTTCACCACTCCCATAGGCAGCCCATTCCAATGGCAAATCACTCTTCCCGTGAAGAATTTCTTCCTAATATTCAGCCTAAATGTCCCCTGGCACAACTTGAGACTGTGTCCTCTTGTTCTGCCTGGGAGAAGAGACCAACCCCCACCTGTCTACAACCTCCTTTCAGGTAGTTGTAGAGAGCAATAAGGTCTTCCCTGAGCCTCCTCTTCTCCAGGCTAAGCAACCCCAGCTCCCTCAGCTGCTCCTCATAAGGCTTGTGCTCCAGACCCTCACCAGTTTGCTGCACTTCTCTGGACACATTCCAGCAAGTCAACATCTTTCCTAAATTGAGGGGCCCAGAACTGGACACAGAACTCAAGGTGTGACCTAACCAGTGCTGAGTACAGGGGCACAATGACCTCCCTGCTGCTGCTGGCCACACTATTCCTGATACAAACCAGGATGCCACTGGCCTTCTTGGCCACCTGGGCACACTGCTGGCTCATGCTCAGCTAGCTGTTGACCAGTTCCCTCAGATCCCTTTCTGTCTGGCCACTCTCCAGCCACTCTGTTCCCATAGTACAACAGGAATGACAGACAGAGCAAGCCACATGTCTATGTTTAAAAAATAAGTGCCTAATTGAGGCCACCTCTTAGACCACAAGTCTTAGTAGAGTTCAAAAAAAATCCTCCAATTTCTTCAGTGAGAAAATGTTCAAAGCTAGAGCAGGACAACTGAACAGCTAGATTCACACAAAGACTACTGAAAAATACTAACTCAAAAATTCACCAATATACAGCATCTGCAATGTTAAAGATGTGCCTAACTCTGTACTTTCAAAGAGGTGAGGAAAGACACTACAAGGTTCAAGTCTTGTGGCATTTGAGCAGTTTTGGGAAATATGTGGGGCTTTTTTTTTCTTCTTTTAAAGAAGAATCTTTTGACTCTACCTTCACTACTGTAGAGCTTCACTGCTATTTTGATTGAATGTTTAGGTACAGCATTACAGGTGCATGTTATCTATTTGGCTCCAGGGCTACCTCTTTGGTGCCCTATTTTTAAATCTCTACAGAAGCTCAGCCCTTGTGCTAGATTACTGTCTAGTGCTGATACTGCCACAGACATGATAGGCAGATTTAATGTACTCAAACCGTGAGCTACCCTGAATTTTGAGATTAACTTAATTAAAGGGAAAAAAATAACAAAGAAATAAAGAAATCCCGTGAACATAATTAAAAGAATTCTGCTGGACAGTTTTGCTTAAATATTTGGACTGCTGTAAAATATTTCTGCAGTTAAGAAAATGGTATCTCAGAGAATTAGCATTACTTTTACAAGAATATATGATCGTATTTTCTTTTTATCTAAGTGTTACTGACTGAGTATATCCATCACTATGAAAAGCAATCTTGATGATCTTAATGCAGTATTTTTTTTAACTTCTGAAATAGATAATAAATGCATACTTTACTTAGGAACACTTAACAAAAATCTGTTCATAAACTTCAGTTAGACATTCTCCAGGAGACACTCTGACAGCCTATTCTGCATTATCCTAAAGATTTACTTTGAATATCACTTTGTTGAGCTATTTATTATTATGGGTCCAGTCCAACAAACAGCAGAGGACAGATTTTCAAAGTTTACACATTCACACCAATTTAACCAGCAATTCACACTAGTTTAACAGCAATTTACAACTTCTTGTTTTTAAACAGAGAACCTTCTTTTATTGCTGGCTTATTTGGTTCTATACATTCCATTACGAACAGGAATGATTCTATTGTGGCCCTATGATTCTGTTGTGGCCTTCCAGTATCTGAAGGGGGCCTACAAGAAGGCTAGGGAGGGACTTCTCAGGACATCAGGTAGTGATAGGACTAGGGGGAATGGAATGAAGCTGGAGGTGGGGAGATTCAGACTGGATGTGTGGAAGAAGTTCTTCCCCATGAGAGTGGTGAAGCCCTGGAATGGGTTGTCCAGGGAGGTGGTTGAGGCCCTGTCCCTGGAGGTAAGACCAGGCTGGATGAGGCTCTGGCCAGCCTGATCTAGTGTGGGCTGTCCCTGCCCATGGCAGGGGGTTGGAACTAGATGATCCTTGTGGTCCCTTACAACCCCAACTGATTCTATGATTCTATTCTATGATTCTATCAGGAGCACCACATAAATAATCACCAATAAATAAATGGTCTAGGAGGCTGCTACATTTTCTTCTATGTTCAGCTTTCACTTTTATAAGCAAACAGTGATTTATTGAATGTCAAAGAAAATATTTACTGAAAATTGTTTTAAGGGCTTGAATGGAAGAGTCAAAACCTGCTCCACTTCTGGTCCATCCCCAGTCTATAGTTACTTTCCACAAACCTGCTCACACAACCATCTTTAGGAAAAGAAAAATGGGAGCTGCAATTAAGTGGATACTGCTGGAAACTATGATGAAAGATGACATAAGTGCTCCAGAAGTACTTCCAATGTCATTAACTCTTCAAAACTGACAATTAACAGAGACATAATATTTACAAACTGCAAGAAGCTTTAAAATTACTGAAACCTTTTGTATCTATCGTCCTTGTAGGGAATATAATCAAATAAATTCAGTTGTAATTACATGGGATTCAGATTCAATTTGATTTTAATTATTTGAAATGTGTACATATTCCAGGAAAACCTCATTAAATGGCTCAGCCAGTTAGCTTTTCAAATAGGCCCAGTGAATCAACATCCACAATTATCCCTCACAACAGCCAACCTTTCACTCTAATAGTTCAGATTAATCAGTTATTGCAGTTAATGCAAATCAGGAAGTAATGATGAATAAAATTGCTCTCCAGTTGTGTAAGGAACACCTGATCTTCCAAACAAGAGACAAGAAACTGATGGAAATTTGTGTTTCACTTGTTGCCTTCTACTTGTCATTTAGGATAGCATATTATGTTTTGGAGATGCTATCCACACTGCTTCCCTTAAACAAAAGGGACTTTAAGTTCTTTGGATTCCTATTAGAAGCAGAGTATTGCAATAACGAAGAAAAAAGACATTTTGACCTCAGCTTCAGTGGCATTAGGTTGATTTTAGTATACCGCCTGTCTGCAAGACATTAAACAGCAATGTCTTTCTTTTTGCCCTAAGCAAAAGTACAATCAGATGTTTTTCAGAAAAAAATCCTTTATGCATTGCTGTTGTATTTTTCCTCTTCTCCCCTTTCACATGTCATTTTCCCTAGTCTCTCTCTGAGTTATTCTTGCAACAGAAGACTGAATTGCAGAATAAACAGCAAGTGTTTGTGATGCAGTGCTATGATTAAGAGAAAATTTTGAGCAATGAAATATATTTTTCTTTCAGTCTTGGCATCTGAAGAACCAAAATATGCTTCTTTCCCCACTACCTGGGATATTTTTCTAACAACAAAATCATTAGCATATTAAGTCTGCCGGTGTGGTGACAACAAATGTAGCAAGACTTCAGGCATGAACAGGAGCCCATTGTACAGAAGCACTTGCGTGAAGTCAGCTGAAGCTAAATCCTGGAGTTCAGCAGTGGGTCAAGTACACAGCTCTTTCCAGTCCAAGTAAACAATTGAGAAAGAAATCAGCAGTATCTGAAAACCTTCATTGTAATTCTCCTTTAAAGATACAGTTAGCAAATCAAATCCTTTTTTCATGGGATGCCTCCCTCAGAAGTATCACCAATCTTACTTTGTGTTATGCTTTCCTCTACTAGTTGCATCACATACTTGCAAAAAATATTCATATATTAATTTTCCCAATTATAATATAATTTAGTTTAAAAAATATATTTTCAGACTAAAATTCACATAGCATTAACATGAAACAATCATAGAGCACTTCACTCTTATTACTTGGTCATTAGCTTCTCCAAATCATCAACATCCAGTTCCTAGGTCTTAGTTTGGACAGTTCTTGTCTGGAAGCTCTCTGCTTATTTTTCTTTCCTCAATTTTCACTTTTTATTAATAGAATAATTGGCTGGGAACCATTACAAAAGTTCGTTTTTTGCCATTCCCTGGAAAGTGTCGGGAAGGTCATTTAGTTTCTGCAAGCATAGCTGTGCTGAATGGAAATGATGCTGACAACAGGTGAAGAAACTGTGAAGGGTCTGACTGAGTTCAGTGGAATGCAACCAGATTTAGGTTGATGTTTTGGGTAACGTTACTTTACTAACAAGGCAAGTATCTAGCAACAGCAGTAACTTCTATTTAGAAGAAGAGCATTATGAGTTCATGTCTTTCAACTTACAAGACTCCAAAAAAGTATTTTAGAACAGCAAAATAGTTACAGCCATTTTTCCACTACTTATACCTGTAAACTCAACACATCATAAAGACACAGGGAGTTAGGACAAGGAGTAACTGACCTTAAGTCCCAAGCATGTTCACACAGCTTCATTGCTGCTACACATCAAAATTCTGTAATACTTTTAGACAGCAACATACTGCAAACTAGGAACACAGTAATTTTGTTCCATGACTAAGAGTGCCCAAGTAACGTTTTTATGAAGCATTAACATTACCCCACAGTAAGGAATCATTAGAAAATGAACACATGATAACTAAGTACTTGAATGAAACACACTGTAACATACACAGTTAGCAAGGTTCAGGGGCTAAGCAAGAAGACTCATCTCTTCACTGCACCTCTTGTCTCTTGTTACCATTCATGTCATCACTTAACTGTAGGTCACTCAGATTCATTTTCCCAGGGTAATATTATAACCCTGCAGGTAGTTGAAGCAGGTATAATAAAACTAAAACATTTAATTGTGCATTCTGTCAGGACCATGTGGCATGAGGCTATGACCATCATTTGCCTGGTAAATCTTATCTCAGTTTTCTTTGCTATTTAAACTCTCCCTGGCCAAATGATAATTTTTCATTGTCTAAGTTGCCTAAAGGGTCAGTTTTAAAATACAGTTTCAGGTTCTTTTGCTCATATCTTGGTTTAACTTTCTAAAATCCCTACTTTTGGCAATGCTTAGTATTATATACTTACAGCTTTCTCACACACACACATACACCCCCAATTATTCCATATTATCTGCTTTTGCTGTTTAAATGTATTATGAGAGTAGTCCCCTTAATGCATGGCTACAAGTGAACGCATAAACCAACTCAATAATATCTACTTAAAAAATTATATTCCTTGCTATCAGCAATCAAGAAAAAACATGGTTTGAGCACAATATGAAGAAGGTTGAAACATAAGCAAATTTTGACTCTATTAGCAAAATTCAATTAATGCAGGAAAAAGCCCAGACAGAAAGCTGGATGTGAGCCAGCAATGCGCACGTGCAGCTCAGAAGGGCAATCGTACCCTGGGCTGAATCAAAAGAAGCACGGCCAGCAGGTTGAGGGAGGTGATTCTGTCATTCTGCTCTGCTCTGGTGAGACCTCACCTAGAGTACTGTGTCCAGCTCTCAAGCCCTCAACACAAGAAGGACACGGTCCTGCTGGAAAGCATCCAGAGGAGTGCCGCAACAATAATCAGAGGGCTGGAGCATCTCTCCTACAAAGACAGCATGAGACAGTTGGGGCTTTTCAGTCTGTAGAAGAGAAGATTCTGGGGAGACCTGATTAGTGGCCTTCTAGTACCTGAAGGGGGCCCATGCAAAATGAAATCATTCCAGGAGCCCAGCTTTAAAGGGAAAAGAGAGTATTTACATGAAGAGGCAATTCATGTGCCAGTTAAGGGACACCCTCCTGAAAGAGGACAAACTAGCCAGACTCCCCCAGTCTAAGCAGTACAGAGATACTATGCTTTCCAATTCTGGCTCAGGTGCTGCATCATGAAGAGGTCAGAAGAGAGGACCCCCTCCACCATCATTTCATCTTCCAAACAGTTGAAAGACAAATTCTGAGCAGCTTGCCTGTAGCACTGATTTTCGTGCATGAGCTCCATGAAGGGATATAGTCTTTCTGTCAGCTCTAGCTGGTTTGTCACTCAGCATGAAGGCTTCATGGGTCCCTTCAGCTGCACATTTCTATGCACACTATAAAGGGAATCTGAGCACCTAATTTAGGCTTTCTTATTCCCTCTGCAGGTATGTTTTCATTTCACTTAAAAGTCCTTCACTTTTTCCTATTATATTCCAGCTACACAATAGACAGACAAAGCCCGGAGAAAGTGGAACTAATTCTGAGCCTGTGCTTCCTAAGGACAGCAAACATTTTCACAGATTCACAGATTACATTGTGTTGGAAGGGACCCTCAAAGGTCAGCTAATGTGGGATATTTATATATATGATGCAGTTCAAACCATTACACCTGGGCAGCCTGTTCCAGTATTTTATCACTCTCACCACAAAGAACTTCTTCTTTATGTCTAACCTAAACCTACTCACCTAAACTTACTCTGCTCCAGTTTCAAACCATTCCCCCTTGTCCTATCACTACAAGCCCTCCCAAGCAGTCCTTACCCAGCCTTCCTGTAGGTCCCCACCAGATATTGAAATGCAATTATACGGTCTCCCCAGAATCTTCACTTCTCCAGGCTGCACAACCCCAAATTTTTCAAGCCTGTCTTCAGACAAGAGTATTATCACTCTGATCCAGTAATTAATAGCAACTTCCTTCACAGATCTGATAAACTAGGAAACACATTTCACTTCTTGTCCTTTCCTGCTTGTTTACATACTCATGTACAAGACTCTTGCAATGACTTCATGTTAGGGCTGTAACTCCTTTAAATTAACCCAAAATGCAGCCCCATTATGGGTCTCCAGCAGGAAATGGTATGGGCCACCTACCAAACATTTAGGGACCATGCAGCAAAATGAAGCATTTCAATTTGTATGACACCGCATTACTAATGCCAATTATACCATGCAAGATGCTAATGCATGCTGCAGAGACTAAGCAAAACATTGACCAATTCTGAGGATAAGGTTTACCTAAGTTACCCATTTCCCCTCCCAAGCACAGATCTATCTGTTGAAGTTTTACAGCCTGCTTCATTCCCTGTCACTTTCAGAGTACCTAGAGCTGTAGAAATGGAAAGGTAGGTACAAGCTTGTCTCTCCAGGAGAAAAAAAAATAACTAATAAATTGGATAAAGACTTAAAATTGTAGCCACATTTCCTGAGGTAATTTCCATAAGGTTTCCTCTTCTCCTCTTACTTTGTATGGAAGAGTGACACACATACCCAGGCAGAGCTTAGAGGCGGGTGGAACAGACAAGACAGGCATTGCCCCTGTTACATTTCTTCAGTGCGTCATGCTTGGACGCTGCTGTCTGAACAGACACTAATGCAGTTTCACAAACCAAAAAGACAGTATATGTTGAGAGTAGGGTATGGCAGCAAAAGGCAAAAAACTGTATTCAGACCTTCACAATGCTTAGAGAAAAGAAATATACTTGTAAAATACTAGACCTTAAGATCCTCAGAAGACAGTGCATGAAATTCCGGTGCATTTTAAGTCAATAAAAAAAGGAGATTTTTGTTTAGTGGGCTATTACTAAAGAATGTCAGATGAATGATGTGTTCAAAATCAAAGTTCTCCTAGGAGTTTCTTTTTAAGGTTTCTGTTTGCTTGTTTTATTTTATTTTAAAAGATGTCACAAAGATATTGATCATCAGTATGCCAATCCAGGTAACTGGAAGAGATTTCACTTGTCAGAGATATCTTGGTAATTCTAAGGAACATGAGATCAACAAGCTGCTGAAAACTATTTAAATGGCCAATAAAGTTTGAGTTAAACAGCTTTAAGTAATTTTAATTTGAACAGCATCTATATTATAAATGTAACTAGCCCTGGGGAAGATACTTGCACCACAGAAGTATGCATGCAGCTCTGCAGAAATCAGTGGGAGGCTTTTCTCAATAGAATAAAAATTTAGTAAGAATATCAGAAATTTAGTATGGATATCAGGCTCATATGCAAAATCACAAGAAGTGTTCAAGACATGATTTCCTTGTACATAGCAAAGCTTTTGCTTAAGGACTTCTAACAAAGATGACAGTGGGCAGCAAATTAAATGCTAACCATGTATTAACATAACTTACTCCAACATCAGACACCACATTCATCCCCAGCTGGAAGACATTCATTTTCCTCACTTGCAACTTCTTCTCTTTATCAATAGCCACAGGGATTGTTGCAATCTATATTCACATATATATTTCAGTACAAAGACAAGATCCTTAAGTATTATGAAAGGCTGGTTTATGTGCATGTCAATGTACGCCTATGAATTATGTAAGTTCAAGGAGAGCCAAAAAACTCATCACAGAATACCTACTTACCTCTATTCACATCTAACAATATGGTTTCACAGCAGACAGGTGACAGCCACAATTCACACATTTTAGGTTGTGACTGCTGTTAAATAGCTTCATGTCTGTTTGTTTCTACATGCCTGTTGGCAGAAGAAGTCCCTACCCCACTATAGGGGGATTTTCAATCTAAATTAATTATATTTCAGATCCATAACAGCCAAACACCAAAAATAAAGCTCCTATGTGAGAAAGCAGTATTTATCCTTTCTGGTTAAGTCTCTTGGAGTTTTCTTCTCCAGATGGCCACAGTGGTGCTCAATTTCTTTATCAATGAGTACCCTCCTCATGTGTTTCTTTGGCATCCACTCAGATAACTTCTCAAAGCTATACATGAAAAATATTCCATTTTTACATAGTTCTAGTAACAGATGCAGGAATGTATCTGTCTTTGGGCAAGTTGGTAATACTCCACACAATGGAAGTATGTTAGGACTGCTCATCTATACTGCACTAACCTACAACTCCACAATTTAGAATCACCAACAGAATATTTAACTCCAGAACACTGCAACAAATAATTTTTTTTTTTTTTGCATTTTAATATTTGTGTTTGACATTTGACTCAATCAACAAACTTTAGAGCAGTTACATACAATATTTTTACTTTTTTCACTTACAAGTGGTATATGAACAAATGATACTGTCACGCTGTTCCCTTTTTTCTCATGTGCATATTTCAGCCATCACAACTTGCAGGTGTCACATATCAAGCTGTGGGCAACATATGTGATTTTTGTTGTTGTTTGTGAGGGTTTATTCTTTTGATTAACATAGTTCTTTAAAACTTGCTATGCCCTTTACAAACATAGAAGTAGAAGCAGATTTTCTGATTTACTGGGAAAGATTTTGTATGACTAATCGAATAAATTTAGATTTCTCCTATACAGTGTCTTCATTTTTTAGAACCAAACACCACCAATTCTGTTTTGACAGAGGCTTATGGTCAATTAGGTATTTCCTGAGTATGGAACACTTAAACACCAGATTTTATACCAGGTAACTTCCCTGCAAGAACAAAGGGTATTCACAATATCTTAAGCACATGAGAATTCATCATTGATAAAATTCAGTTAAAAAAATTAGTGCCTTTAACTCAGGTTTAAATGGTGATTCAGAAGTCAGATGAAAACTGAAGTGCAAACTAACATCAATGACAGACAATTCATACAACAAACTTAGAATAGTGGTATCAAAAACAGTTCTATTTATAATTCTTTGACTTGTAAATACAGGTAAGTTATCGCAAGCCCAGCATGTGAAAGCTTAACACATGAGAGCTCAAACTGAGGAAAACAAGCCTACCTAGTGATTCCTGTCAGAAACCATTAACTTCACCTGCCAAAAAAGCCATTGCTGTAGCTGAAACAATCCCCTAGAATACAGTTCACCAGTTCAAAAGAAAGGCTGCACACTTATCACAAAATTCTTCTGCTAGGATTTTCTGAGTGCTGAGAGATACAGAAAAGCCTACAGATAAATGTTCACATTTTACTGCTGCATTACACTAAGTGGGTGGAACATACCCATGTAAGCAGCACTGTCAGAGTTGCCATATGACCAAAATTGCCTTTTGTATAAATGTAAATGCAGTAGTTGAACTTAGAAAGACTAGTAGGGAGGAATGTAATTCCTGGAATTGAAACATCTTATTATATGTTCATACTTCAGCAGGAACTATATACAACTACTGAAAGATAGATAGATAAATAGATAGATAGATAGATAGATAGATAGATAGATAGATAGATAGATAGATAGCTTCAGCTGGCTGATCTAACCAGAAAGAAGTTTCATAGCTGAAGTATCACTGCAATTAAGCTGATCTATACCAAACAAGCAGTCTGCAAAATATTAGATTGGGCTAAAACTTAATTACACTCAGCAGGAAGAACTTGATTCATCCAGATTAGTTACTAAAACATCCACAGGGGTAGATAAAATCTTTCCTTAGAAATGAAATAAAGATGCGATTCCATGTGTTATGGTTTGAACAGATAATCAATATCACCATTACTAAAATTTCTGCAGCAAATTTCCTTAACATAGTATTAGCCAGTATAATTTTGTGGGGTATGTGAAAGAGGAGATGCCAAGAGGTAAAACTACTTGAAAATGTGAAAAAGGTATTTAGTTAACCTGGATGGGCATGGCTAATTTCATTACAGTATGCACACATCTTTCAGTGACATGTTGGGAGTTATGATTTCACTACTTGATCCTGACTATGGTTTCAACTCACCTTCAGATTTAAGATTTCCAGTATATTAGGGCTGGGAAATGAAGCTGCTGCTACTTGAAAAATAAACAAATTACAAAATGACAGGTTTTCTGCATCTTAGAAAGACTTCTTAGTACTGCATCATGAAGGTTTTATTAGTTTTTATTTTCTAGCAATCCTTCCACACAATTTACAAACTTGTGCACAGTCCATTCCTAGACAACAAGGGTCTCTCTTGGTATCAAAGCTTAAAACCTCTGGGACTTAAAAGCATAGAAATAATCCTCCATACCCTACGTTTTTATTCTACATCTTTGATGATTAAGCTGAGCAACTTCTGACAGCAGAAGCAAGAAATGTTAAAAAAAATGATGCCTAGTATTGGGTTTACTAGTGTGGATATTTTAAAGCTGTTTACAACTACACTCTGTCCTTGACCATTTTTCTAACTATGAGCTCTTCAAAGAGCAACACGTAAATGAGCAGCAAAACTTTAGAAAATACAAATGTTAACTGTAAGAGTGAAAACATCAACAAAATTATAAACAGGATAGATGCTTAATGACAACTACAAACAAATTCCTCTACAAAGGAGGCAATCCTGCTAAGGATCCACAGTCAGAGATGCAAATGAGAATGAGCTGGTCTATTTGCAGTCAGTTCTCAGAAGTCATTGTCATGACAAGTTCTTAAATAATAGGGATTTTAAAATTCAAACTAAAAATGGAGAGGAAGAAGACAAAAGAAGGATAAAATTTGGAACTTCATTTCTAAGTCAACAACACCATTATCAGAACTTGCAAATGAGAAAGCCTTCTGAACATTTTTGCTGTAGTGGAACCAGCCCATAATAAATCTATGAAGCTATTACAAATATAAAAGCATCTAAACCATGGGTAAATGACACTTAAATTTGTGGCTCGCATAAATCACAGATTGCTACGCATTAAGAGTTATATGCTTTCCATGGCATGAAAAATGATGAGCTTTCACATAAAATACTGAAAGAAGAAACAGTTCCACAGACCAACACATAAACTGCTGTAAGAGGTCTTAAGACCCCCTTCAAATTGATTGCACACAAGTGTGAACTCTAACTATTAGTATATAATCAGCTTTATGAACTTCACTGTATCATTCGTCTTAAATTGTTTCAGACTTAACACAATCAATAAGAAAAGTTTCTCCAGAAAGACGCAGTACCTGCAAACAGCCTCTCTTAGCATGAAATTAAAGTCAGGCTCCTGTGAATAGGCTCTCCCGGGGACACTCCTCTTGTGCATGTTCCACGACATTGACAGCTCCTTTTTTCTGACTTGGACAAATGACTTCTCACAAAAGGCTACTCAGGAACTGAGCTGCTTTTAAAAAAGCATTAGCGTGGCCCCACACTGTGCAGTCAGAGATTCTTCTGCATGAAGCCTTCATTACTCATACATTTCATATCTGTTGCACAGCACATAGGACATCAAAACTAATCATTCTGTCTGGTCCTCTGGTCCACAGAGCTACAGTCTTTCCCCTTGCTACTGGGAAAAAACAGGCATTTTCTTCACCACATGTTTGCTAGTGTCTGACCTACATCATGAAGATGAATGAATCTTCCTCTAATCCACATCCTAATAGCCAGACTTTCTTAAACCCCAAACAGGAAAGCCAGGCATGTGACAAGAAGAATTATTCCTGCCCCCCTACCTTTTATTTAATATTCCTGCTCCTCAACTTCTTTTTCATTCCCTTTTGTTCTCTTTGCAAGAATATAGTGGAGTGAATTAATGACATTTATAACAATCTACTGTGTTCATAAATTACAAATATATGATCTGCCAGTACTCCACCTATGAGAAAGCTAGGTATCTCTTTTGTAGTTTTCAATACAATAAACCTTTTAAATCAGCTTTAATAGAACTCAATCAGAATGTGCTTACAGTAAGTAATATTCTGAACCAGACCTGCAACTTGCTTACTGAAATACCATCATCTATGTCACATCAAATTTTGAAACCCAAAATTATACAGTGGAGTTTTTTCTTTCCAAAGATTTTCTTCTTAAGCCGATTTGGCATCATACAGACTTAGAGCACCAGGTAACTGAAGCTTTCATCTTCTTAGCAAAAAAAAAAAAAAAAGGTGCTGACTGAGAACTTCCTTACACTGGACAGGTATCTTATGAAATGGCTATCAGGTACTTTTCAATTTAAAGTTTTCCCCTCCCACTCATTTAGAAAATGCATTTGCAAAAATGTCATGTATTATCAATGGCATACGTGTGGTTAGACCTCACAGCTTGGAAATTCAGAGAGGAAAACAGTTTCCTGACATCCAACAACATTATCCTCTCCCACCCGCCTCATTTTCATTGTGCTATTTCAATATTTTTAGTGGTTTTGGTGGGTTGGTTGACTTTAATTAAGTCAGTGCTGCTTAAAAGGCTTGATCAACATTTACCTAATGAAGATCCCATGAAGCTTATTGCAGAATCAAGAACAGGATTTGTAGTCTCAGGTATCATACTGTTTTACTGAATAAACAAACATTTACTTTGCAAAACACTTAAGAACTCTAGAGATGAGAAGTCCCATCTATAGAAATTTATATATATATTTAACAAACAACTCTGTTTTCTTTTTCGTGGCATTTTCTTCCACTGTCTCCACAGGATACATGAAGATGGTGACTGCAATCCCCATCTCAGAGATCTAGATGGGTTATCCAGCTCCCACAGCTGCACTACCCAGAACAGGTTCTCATGATGCCCCAGACCGACCTGCTGCATTTAGAAACCTGTGCAAGTGAGATCCATGTAATGAAATAAAGAGTTTTCCCTTATAACTCTTAACTCTATTGCTAAAAAAATGTGACAAAAGGAAGCCCTCTGCTCTCACATCACCACACTCCCTCCCAGAACCTCAGAGAGATCTGTGGATTATATATCTACAGGGCTCTTTTCAACAAAGCACAACACAGATTTATTTTTTTTAATGAGCATACACATATGATTACTTTGAAAAACATCAGCGCTGATGTCCTGCCACTGAGGGAAAGGTTAGAAACAATGGGGTCAGTAGCCACTTAAAACATTTATATGGCTTCCATTACATTCAGTCAGCCTGTGAAAGACTTGACATTCAGAGTTCATTCGTGTATTTTCATTTGCATGCATTTCTTTTTTCATCAGGTAGATAGATTGAATTTGTAGTTAGCAAAGTTTTCTTTCAGAGTTTAAATATTTCCCTGGTCTAGTTCTTAATGCTATGTATGATCTCACAGCAAAATTAGCTAGCAAATTGTTCACAATTTCTCTGGTTGCTTAGCTGTAAAGCATAATTATTTTAATTTAGCAGCCAACAGAGATATGTATTTTAAGTAGCTTTCATAATTTTTTTAAAAGCAAACTCATTCAGATGAAAAAAAAACAGTGAAACATGTTTACACAAGTTTTTCTTCCAGTCAGAAACAAAAATTCAAGGTAAGTTAAAAACTGTGTTATTATGAAGTGTTCTCATTGTTTATTAGACTTGTGTCAGCCTCTGTACTAAAAGAAGATAACAATCTTTACAAATCTTCTCTATGTCCATGGACCAGGAAAGCAATGACACTATTACTACCATGAGATAATACTTCTTCCACTTTTAAAATGAATGTATTTTTCAAATGTAGATTTTAAATTTCTGGAAGTGTGATTATTCCCCCTCTAAAGCACTGCTTATCTGCCTAACATAATTTGCTGAACATTATTTCTGCAAGAGATACATGCTCTTCATCAAAACCATTGCTGCAGCTCAAATAACCAAGCAAATTCTAAATGAGGTGGCTTAGATCCTGACCAACAGCACCACATCAAGCTCAGTGCAGGGCAGTCAATAGAATATCCATCTTGGGAACAGGAGGGCTTAGAAAGTACACTGATAAAGATACTGTTTCTGGTGCTGTGTTACTCACTGATTACTAGCTCAGACACCTGCATGTTAGCTACCATCATAATTTGGACTTATCTCTAAATATTCTGGCGGGAGGAGGCATGCTATTTTCCATTTTAATTTATCTCTGTAGCTTTACAGTTAACTGTAAAACCAGAAATTGTCTTGGAAAACATTAAAGAGCAAGTAAATCAAGTACACTTTCAGAATGCCTAAAATGTGCTCTTGTGCATTCTTATTAGCTTGAGCTATGTATGTATGTACACACAACAAATGATGGCAGAGACACTAAGGGGGTTTACAGAAAAGGGTTAACACAAAACATAAAGAAAAAAAAAAAGATACTCATCTTTATTATTTCCTCCCAACGCATTTATGAAACTGACAGCTATATCACTGAAAAATCAGCAGTGTTTTGGTTTTGTTTATGTAGCAAAAATAAACATAATTAGCACAAGAATTGGCTAGCACTTTTTAAACGTTAATCTCAATACCGCAGACAAATTTCTGTTAGAATTAGATAAGAATATATGGGGAGTAAACAACATGCTTAAAATAAAACATATTCTCATCCACTATATTCATAGAATCACAAAATCACTGGCCCACTTCAATTTAAGCATGATAGAATGAAATTACATCCTCAAAAGAATTAGTTAAACAGTCCTAATCCTTCATCTTCTAAATCCAACCCTACCTCTCAGCCTTCGTATTGTTTAATCTGAAGAGTAAGAAGGACTGCCATCTAGTCTCTGAACTCCACAAAGATTAACCCTTCAAAATGAGAATGTAAGGCACAGACTGAAGATTCAAAGTGATTAAGATTCCACAACTGACTCAGATAGTATTTTAACTAGAAATGTGCCTAACCACATAAGCTTTGCTAAACACAGTAAATAACAATTTCTCCTGGATGCAAGAATTCTAATACTGTCCATTCAGAAACTCAGTTGGGTGTTTTAAGTAAAAGAGAATCCAGATAAACAGAGACTGAAGGAAGAACTGGCAAGAGAAGACAGACGCAAAAGGGTTCATGACAGCATCAAAAGAATCATAGAACCATAGAACTGTTTCAGTGACACAAGACTTCTGAGATCATTGAGTCCAACCATCAACCTAACACCACCATGGCTATTAAATCATGTGCAAAAGAGCCATGCCCACACATTTCTTGAACACCATCAGAGACAGAGACTCCATCACAAGAATTTTTTCCTAATACCCGGTCTAAACCTTCCCTGGCAATATTTCAGGCCATTTTCTCTCATTCTATCACCTGATACTAGGGAGAGGAGACCAACACCCACCTCACTACAACCTCCATTCAGGGAGTTGTAGAGAGCAATGAGGTCTCCCCTCAGCTTCCTCTTCACCAGAGAAAACAATCCCAGTTTCCTCAGCAGCATCTTGGAAGACTTGTTCTCCAGACCCTTCACTGGCCTTGTTTAACCTGCTCTAGGAAGATGATAGTAACAGACATGCAATACCTGTGAAATTGGTACTACCCATCTGAAATATATCTTCACACCTATCCTCAAGACATTTGCAACAGGCACAGGAAAGGGTCAGGTTGAAAATGCCGGGCAAGTTTAGTCTAGTGATGCAAAGATCAATATGTATGCATAAAATGAATCTGATATAGGAACAAACATACACCAAGCAGCATTGTGTTTACTACAAATAGGAGCAGCTCAGTACAGAACAAGCATGCAACAGCAACAGTTGGACAACTATTCTACAGTGGGTATGATCAGATTATGGGAGGATTATGTGCCATGATTGCTTCTGACAGGGTGGGGGATGAAGCTTCTTGGCCTAATTTTAGACCCTAAAATTTGTGGGCAATAAATACCTGACAAGTAAGTAGAACAAACCAAGAAAACAGAAACTGACTGGGCTACAGCATGAATTACAAATTATTCTCCACCATACGCATGTTGCTTTGTAGTTATAACTAGATGAAAAACTGTATTAAAATGCCAGATTAATGTAAATAAAGACTGTGTCTTTTAGATTTAAAACACTATTAACTACTCAATAACCTTCATAAATTGGAGGAGAGGCTTTTGAAGAACATAGACAAAATAATGAAGCGGTGAGTTTTTCTCAGCATTTCATCTTATGAGAACTTTATCAATGTCAATACTGCTCCAGTACCATGTGTCAACCTCATGATAAAAGGTTATTTCATATTTTTATATACTCCAGATGGCAATGATTCAGAAAGAATTTCACTCCTTAATTCAGCAGGATTAGGAAACCTCTTACAACAACCTCATTTGACATTTCTCATCCTGCCAGCAGTACAATGGATCATGATGCTAGCATTTCACATTACAGTTGCCAGAACTATTGTCCTATCACAAACACACTCATTGAGAAAATACATAGAACACTGCAATGAACACTAAATGTGTCACAAAATATGGAACAGAGGGCTCACAGTGAAACACAGGCAAATCTGTAATGGGTAAATACTGCTCATTATTTTGCAATGCTATAGATTTCAGCAATACATTAAGACTACAAGAGCTGAATGAAACCCAGAATGGTTAAAGTATTATTATAACCAGACTAGTCACTGAAGTACGAAACTAGTGAACCAGTGACCCATTATTCTTCCCTGTATAGACTAGAATTGTCTTCAATGAATGTTTCACAAATGGATTCAAATTGCTTCTATTTTTTAAAAGTATGTTTCCTTCATTCTTTCTTACAGGTTTTACAGTAAATTCACTACTCACTACTGCATAGATAAGCTCTTTTCCCTATGAAGAATTGAGACTAAGAACTAAATTTGATAAACATTTGCCTTTGAAGAAAGACACTGACAGCTGGATTGGGTTTTTTCTCTTCAGCTGGAGAATACAAGTGTAGTGGCAACAGACATTCACAGTACTTGAGAAGATTAAGAAATAAGTACTTTGTCTTGAGCAGAATTCAAATTCGGAGATACACTTGTATTCAACAATCCAAAGGAAGAGATCTCCACTTTTAACACAGACCCACTTTGGTATACCATAATTGTAACTGTAATTTTGAAGTCAGTCAACTCCCTGCCTTTTTAATCTGCTGATTACCATGCTCTGCCTTATCTGCCTTTTGGAAAGTAGTACAGGTGGCTAGAATTCTCCAGTTTCTTACTGATTTTTCCAGTAAAAAGGAATATACACAAAGGCTTACTGTTACTTACTTATCATCTCTACAAGAACCACACCATTAGCTTTCTTATAGTTAGTAGATACAATCTGGAAGGTATCTGTCAACCGAAGACAAATGGAACACAGCAATAAAACCACAATCAAGTCAGTGCCTCTCAAAAGGCTTTATGATTAAGGATGAAACCTATAGCTAAAGACAGGGAAAGGTTACCTCCTGATCAGGTGAGACATGAGACAACTCATGCCACATCCATTCAGGTAATCATCTCTGCAGCTTTCAAACACTGATAAGGACTCTGTAACTTAATGATCTGGTATGTATTCTAGAGAATGAAAACTTTGTTCAAAACACAGTTTGCTTGGTTTTCTAATGCAGGCACAATGCATGGCAGGATGTGCTTTCTCTGCCATGTACAGGCATGAAAAACTGGACAATTAAATCCCACAAATACAGAACAATAAAAGGGATTAAACACGATTGCATAAAAAGGTATGTCAACGTCTAAAATGTAGCACAATCTTCTATGCCAAAATGAGAGACTAAGACATCTCTGCTCCTTTGCAACATTAAGCCTCAGCATCTCACATTTCTTCTTATGACAAACACAACTCTTCCTTGACATGTCGCTTATTCCTTCCTATCCAGAATGGTGGTGAGAACCAAGAAGAGTAAAATCTCTTATCTAGAAGGCGGCAGGTGAACTCAAATTCAGCTATCATGAAGCAGAATGATGCAAAATAAAAGTTTTCTTCAAGGTATATGTAAACTCGAACTGCATATCAACAAGAAGAATAGTGTTCTCTGTGGCTTGTTCTGACCAGGATTTGTAGTTTCTCTGCATCCTTTTGCAGCACATTCTTACTCATCTGATTGTCACAAGAAGAGCTCACTGTTTTATGCAATACAAGATTCTGCTGTCCTTCAGACAATATTTTCATAGTATCATAGTATCAGTCAGGGTTGGAAGAGACCACAAGGATCATCTAGTTCCAACCCCCCTGCCATGGGCAGGGACACCCCACACTAGATCAGGCTGGCCAGAGCCTCATCCAGCCTGGGCTTAAACACCTCCAGGGACGGGGCCCCAGCCACCTCCCTGGACAACCCATTCCAGGGCTTCACCACTCTCATGGGGAAGAACTTCCTCCTCACATCCAGCCTGAATCTCCCCACCTCCAGCGTCATTCCATTCCCCCTAGTCCTATCACTACCTGATAGCCTGAGAAGTCCCTCCCCAGCCTTCTTGTAGGCCCCCTTCAGACACTGGAAGGCCACAATGAGGTCACCTCGGAGCCTTCTCTTCTCCAGACTGAACAGCCCCAACTCCCTCAGTCTGTCCTCATAGGAGAGGTGCTCCAGCCCTCTGATCATCCTCGTGGCCCTTCTCTGGACACGTTCCAGCACGTCCATATCCCTCTTGTAATAGGGGCTCCAGAACTGGACTCAGTACTCCAGGTGGGGTCTCACCAGGGCTGAGTAGAGCTAATTTTCAGAATAATCTATACATAGTTATTATACTGCATGCTTGGAACATAATGTGTGCTTTATGAAATACACATTTAATTAATGCTATTTAATACACAATTTGACTAAAGGGCAATAGTGTCCAATTTGAGATTATAAGGCAGGCACTATGCATGGAATTAAAACCATGTCACACTGAAACAACCATTCAAATCAATCTATACTTTCTTGCAGTACCTGCAAACTGAAGGTTTGACCAAAGATAATCACATTAAGATTTTTTGCAATGCTTTACAACAAAAGCTATCTGAAATAGTCGACAGCAATTGTTACTGAATTGTAACAGAATCCTTATGGAGTTAGGGATTACAACCATGTAAGTTCAGCATGATTAACGACACTACCAAAAAAAAATCAAGATTTTAAGCAACAAATCCCTCATGGGCAAAGCCCACATTAATTACTTAGGTTCACTCCTGCCACAAACTAGGTATAGTCACCTCTCATTGCATTTTTAGTGCAGTCATCTAGTATATTTCAGGAGCTGGAGAGGACCTGGCCCACCAGTTTTTCTTAATTTATTTCAATAGCTCAAATCATGTCAGATTACTTAGAACTGTAGCACTAATCCTTCAATGTTTTCCTCATGCTGAAGAAGGGAAATGCCACTTCCTTTCCCAGGGACATTTCCTTTGCTAGGTCTAGATAAAAACTCAGTGAGAATCCTCAACTTTTCCTTCACATAAGAGTTAAGAAAGACCTCACAGTTGTCCTTAATGGTACTAATGCACTAAAACCACATACCTTTTTCTTTCCAATCCCATTTTTTCTTTAAGTAAGTTCCATTACATATATCAAGAAAACACACAAGCAACATCCATGCAGCTGAAATGAACTTCTTATGCCTTTAGGGCATAAATCCCTGAAGATGTACCCATAGATCATCTAGTAAAATGTAGTATCAGAGTAAGGGATGAATAATTACAATATGTCTATAAGCCTATACAAGAAAAACAAATCCCATCCTGTTCTCTGAGTGCTTACCATACATTTGAAAATCAAAACTCCAGAACAGTTTACACCTAATATCATAGTTTTTCAGCTTTAAATAGAATCACTGCAACTTTTAATCTGCTCACACAGGGAGACCCACACTCAAAATATTTTAGTAAAAGAAGAAGACTGAAACTACATTTTTAGTTGCCCTGTCCAATTTTGAGCCCTAACAAACAAATGAACTGCTGCATGGCCTATTATATTAGAACAATACTGTGGAATAATTACAAGTTCTAAGATAAAATTAAAATTACCATAATAATTCTCCTGTGAATCAATCCAATCTGTGCAGACTACAAATTGCTACTAGGTTGAAAAAAAAAATACATTACCACCTCAAGTCAGGCAGATAAATTATTCTATTTCCATTAGTTAGTGTAGGTATTTAAGAGGTTATGCAGAGCAGGATGACAAACTGATTATATTTACAAATTATGTATCGGTCACATTTAAAGACTAACTCTTTACTTGCATTCCAACTATGCAAACTTTGACTAAAGGATTCTACAACAGTTGATACGAGCCCATAGGTAGGGCCCACCTTTGGATACAACAAGCAGTATCAAGTTGGGGACATCTTTGTGCTTTTTTCCTGTACTCTTGCCCAAACTATTTCCTTCAGAGTATTTCTGAGTAAATTGTTTTCTCTTCCCTGCCACATACACACGCAAAACCCAGAAAATCTTACTCTGAAATCTAGACAGGACAAAGGATTCTCCTAATACTCAGAGGGATAACATTCAGGATTTCATGTTTTTATCCCACGTACCACAAATCTGTACAGCTGTACTATTAAGCCACCAAACTCTTCAAAGGTACCTGAAGCACTCCTTTCCTTCTGCCCTTAATGACAACAGAAGGCACACCAGTATCTTAATAAGGCTGAGCACTTTTCTGGATCAGATTTTATCTGATTGCAATTAAAGTGGGAGTGTAGGCTCCCTGTTTTAATTTGTTGTAAAACTGTAAACCTAGAACTTCAGACTCAGTCAACCAATGATCCTTTGAAGATTCCAATCATGCTCATAAAAGAGAATTATCACTATCAAGATCATTTGGTTTTATGTTAGCTTTTTAATCACAGTATTCCTTCATGGTTTAACTTGCTCTGTACCTACCACCATCAATCTGAATATACACCACTGGCCATTAATGATACATTTACAGTATATAGCACAAGTTTCACAGTACAGGAAAATTATTACCACAGGCCACCTCAGGCATCTACCAGAAAAACAACCACAAAAATTGTGATTATAAACTCACATTTCTCTTTGATCCATTAGTAAAGAGAAACAGTCTGTAACCTGTAAATTGTGTATCCGATATGGCTTTTAAGTATAGGTTTACAATCACAGGACAAAAGGAACACGAGTGTGTTGGGCTCAGTAAACTAAAATTGAATAAACTGATATGACCCAGGTAGTGATATAAATTTAATCATGAAATCAAGAGGATCAATCTTAAACAAACATTATGCATACTCATTTTAAACCTGTGTGTGTTTTTGAGTCTATGCAAGAGGTGCTCACCTTGAAGAAATTTGCCTCTAAGTGCGGGCAGCACCTCTATGCCTGGGATGGATGATGATACACAAGCCCACCAGTTGTGAAAGGCATATGCAATCAAAGTTGAAAAACTTTCCTGTCGTTTGTATTTCATATCCTCTCCCTTCCCAGGAAGGGGAAACTTATCAAAGGTGCCATTGCACAACAAGGAAAGAAAAGACTTTGAAGTGACACTGAGCCACTGCATTGGTGAAGAAAACAACTCTTGTAGACAAACCTGTAGCTCAAACCAGGCCGATGCTTTTAGAAAGTCTTTACATTTCCCACAGTCATCCATGACAGACCCTAAGAACATCTGTTCTTTGCCAGCTTTCTTATTGCCTGTTCTCCTTAGCCAGTTTAACTTCTCTACACATTTTACTGGGATATCATGTCCATTTACATAGATCTTTTTTAATTACTGAGTTCAAAATTGTACATGACAATGCTGTTTCAAAGGTGACTCCCTGTAGTATATTCTCCTGTAAGGTTTCAAGATCTTTACCACCACACCATCCTTCTCTCACAAGTATTTCCTCCCTTTTCAATACTGTTTTTTATACAGGTATGATGAAATGAAGATAGTTTTTTCAAAAGACAAAGCTACACACACAATCTGAAGTATGGAATTTTTTCAGGTTCAGAAGGATGGATCTGGCTTTTACATGAATTGACTAAACTTTGAATATTTCTATCCCTCCAGATTAAAAAGAACACTCCCTCTTATTATTTTTTTTTTTTTGGTAGGAAACACAGCATAAAGAATTATTGATATTTTTAAAAGCACCTGGTTATAAGAAAAGCCTTCTTTTCTGAAACACAAGAACATTCAAATTATGTGTAGCCATTACTATATGGTTCCTCAATGTCACTAGAAAAGTCCTTCAACAAGGAGAGAATGAGTATATAGAAGTGACAAAACTAAGTGGTCTTATAAGCAAAGGTGATCTCTAATTTGAATATTTTTAAAGCACATGTGAACTTTCAACACGAGAAGTGATTTAGAGTTCTTACAATTGCAGTCTAGACTGAAGCATGTCACCTTTAAATACACAGCCATTTATCATCTTTTCTGCAGAGCACTGTAAAATTATTCTAATACATTTGGTTGGAAGGAGTTCATAACGAGTCACGTAAGGGATTAACCTCTCATCACAGGACATGGGAATATTAGTGTGGTTTTTTTTTCCACCATGAAAATGTTTTCCCAAAGCAGATCATCTGTAGCTGTCACTAAGGACATAGCATCTGATTCTAGCCATGTCCTAACTTCAACATCACTTGAGGAGAGATGCTATAGAGTATTGTTAACCACAGCTGCTCTTCTCTAAAATATTTCACAAAAATCCTCTTCCTGGAAAAGTTTCTCAGGAGCTGTTTACTAGAGCACAGGAAACTGAACTGAGCACTGGGACCACAACTGTTTAGTCTTCTTCATGAAGACTACTGTGGAATGATATCTAAATTGTAGTAACAACAAATCAGTTTAGTCTTCAGTGCACAATTTCTTGTTTAGATATAAGTAAATAGTGCTCCTTTATGACTTCACTCATTCTTCAACTGCCTACACATTCAACTGTCAGTGTTTAACTACAGTTGATACCTGTGAGTATGATGAGGAAATCCTGGCTGAATCTACTTATCTTAATTCTTTAATTGATTACCTTTCACATTTTATCTTGTGATCTCAAATCACCCTTGCCAATCTTTATTGGTGTCTGTACACTATGATTTTCCTTTAAGGAAGACTAAGAACAGCTGTTAAACATTCTGCTATCTCATTTATTATATGTCCTTCCATCATTCTATATTCTACATGATTTTGTCTAAAATCACTTCTCATCCTTATCATCTTTATAAAAATGCCTTAGTTGTGTGCGCATATGTATATATAGTTTTATATATATCAATTAAAATGAAAGAGTTTGGTCTTTCACATACAGGGCATTATCATGGCAAGCTATGGAGAAAAAGTGATGATGCTCTTACACAGTGTAATGAGGGCAGGTTCTTTCCTGAAAAACTGCTCAGAATTAAGAATATAATGTTAGAAAAAAATATTTTAAAATATGTTCTTTTATACCACAGCTAATTAATAGCAAATGGTTTGACTTAAGGGAAAAAAATCTACTGATCCTTCTGCTGGTCTTTGGAATTAAGGCATCTATAATGTCTAGCAAGGAATCTTTTTATTAAATATGTGAAGGAATGTGTTGGTTTTGAACAGTCTCTTTACCTTATATGGCATCAAGGAATTGCATGTGACACATCTGTGTCTTTCTTGATTTCCTGAGTTCCAAAGATACTAAATCATGGCAAGTTTGACAGGAAAGGAACAGTCAGTACTTTAACTTTGTGTGTTGTACTGCACTACATCAGATTAGCAATAAGCAACAGGAAGACCTCCTGACAACCACAGGGCCCATCTACCTTGGAAACACTTTGGAAACACAGCTCTTAGGCAACAACACTACTCAGTAATAAAATTTACCTCCCATATCAGCGTTGTACTTTCATAAATCTAAACATGCTTTACATTGGAGAGTTATCTGAAGCTAGAAATACCTGCAAAAATACATTATTGTGCAAAATAAAATGCACAAAACTGTTAAGTTCAACAAGTACAGGATATCACAGTACATAAACAACAAACATGGAGCTCCGTTTTTTAGAACTGCATTAGGAATGGAGTCTGCAATCTCACCAAAATGAGACTTACATTGTCCTCCAACATAAAAGGGTCTGTAAACCCAATAAAAAATAGGAATCCTTGCTCTTAATCTCAAGCACAATATTATTTGGTACATGCTTCCATTAGGTTCCTTCAGCATCCGTGGGGATTTCTTGCTTTGGGAACGAAACAGCCATATGACAAGACAGATGATGGATGCATACCAGACATTACCTAATACAAATAGGTTCTGCTTGGTGAGGACCATGGTATGAGACTGCAGAGATTATTCAACCCATCTTTCTATTACAAACAATGATGCATGGAGGGGATTATATGCCTTATATTATATTTGAGAGTGGTGAAGCCCTGGAATGGGTTATCCAGGGAGGTGGTTGAGGCCCCGTCCCTGGAGGTGTTTAAGACCAGGCTGGACGAGGCTCTGGCCAGCCTGATCTAGTGTGGGGTGTCCCTGCCCATGGCAGGGGGGTTGGAACTAGATGATCCTTGTGGTCCCTTCCAACCCTGACCGATTCTATGATTCTATGATTCTATGATTCTCTTTACATAGGCATTGGTAATCTACTGTGAAATTTTGGAGAAAATGTTGATATACTGTTCTCAGGCTCTGGCCCGTATGTTTTAGAAGACAGGGTATGCCAAAAGATTGCACTGCAACACAGTGCTACTCTGGTACTAATCTAATACATTATGCAAAGGAAAACCCCCACTGTATCCCATTAATCTGTAGTGCTAGCTAGCACGGCTGAAGCAGAGTATCATTTCATGCTCTGATAAATCAGTAAAAAGCAATAGATGAACCTTCCAGAAATACAAGTATTTGTATACTGTCAACATATAAATAAATACAAACCAGACCCAGGATTTTCTAAGCACACAGCCATATTCTTGTATGTGGAAGATAAAAATTACCAGTTTCCCTGGACCTTGTGAAAGAAGCTTTCAGCAACTAAGAGCTGCCATGAAGTACCAGGACATGATTTACTAGTGCATTAGGGTATTGAAATAGGGCTGGCTTTTAATGTAGCTTCAGCATCTGAAGAGTCCACAGAAGATGGGGAACTGCACAAACCTCCATGAGCATCTTTAATAAGCAAAGTAATCCAGTGCTCTCTTAAAGTGTTACCAAAGTCAATATACATCATGCAATATGGCCTGCTATAACTTCTGGTCCTTGCACGGCTTCTCTGTTTCAAGTTTACACTGGTTCTGCAGTCCTCTGCAGTCATGCTGATGTCACTGCTTTTGCTCTATCTCAACTTCTGTGTGAAAACACCTATTTCAACCTGATGGTTGAAATGAGAACTGCATGAGAATGAGAACCGCAGTTTCTGAAGAAAAAGGAGATAACACTTTCTTTGAAGATATTTCTCATGCTTATATACTTTCCTAAACATCATATTCATAGACAGATAGGAATAGTGGAAAAATTAAGTCTGCTATGAAAAATTATAAAATTCTTTTTCCCCTTCTTGTTGGTCAAACAACAGGAAACCAGCACATTTAGTTCAAAGTAACCCAGGAACTGAGTGGGGTCAAACTCCATACACAACTTGAAGCAACCTCCTCTTTGGACTTAATTTCATGGGTTTAGTAAAGCCATGTGCTTAATTTCATGGGTTTAGAAAAAGCATTCCTTTATTTTCTGACAGATGAAAACTTTCACACAAAAGCTCCTTGATCTTACTTAAAATAGCAGTTGACAGTTCTGAGCAACATTAGAGATGAAATATGTACCTAAGTGGCATACATGCACATAAATAAAACTACTAATATCCTCACCCCATCAGCGTTAATCTAAAAGAAACTTCATACTTTTTTTACTCTGTCAATTCCAGTCAAAAGACAAGATCGATACCCTAAACATTAGGTCACAACCCTGGTAAAACGGTAGTCACACCATGTCCTGAGGATCAGTAAGTCCACCCAAGAGCTAAGCAGCCCTTCAGTATATGCAGGGGAAAAATGCAAGGAACAAGGATGGCACAGCAGAGACAAAGTGTTTGAACTGATAGCATCAGGTCCTCCCACCCTCCCACCACCCACCATGGTGCTCAGGGAAGGAGGTAGAAGAGTTGGGAATAAAGAAATGAAGGTGAGCATGTAAAGAAGGGGGGGGGGGAAGGCCCCATCTCTGGGAGAAGGTATTATGAGGTTTGTCTTGGTTTCTCATTGTCCTACACTATTTTTAATCAGCAATTAACCAAACTAAACTTCCACAAGTCAAGTCTGCTTTCAACTTGATGGTAATTGGTGAGTGATCTCTCTGTCCTTATCTCAACCCATAAGGTTTTTTCTTAATATTTTTTTCCCAGTCCTCTTGAGGAAAATGAGTGAGTGAGCAGCTGAGTGGGCACATGGCAGCCAGCCAAGGTCAACCTAGTGTAACATGCTTGAAGATGGATGCCTTGTCAGTACATAGCAGGAGGTAAGTGTACAAGTAAGTAAGCACCAGACATTTTCAAGTCAGCAAGTTGTGTTTTATACTTGTTCACTAGTTTTCATTGTAACATTTCACACAGTCACATCTAATAAAATCTAGTGGTATATAAAAACGTAGGGTAGGATGACAAGGTCAGACTTTGATATAAACTCTATCTTTGTGACAATCTGCCTACCCCAAAAACCCTACACACAGGCTATTCAAGAAGGAATTTAAGAGATTACTGCAGAGCTACACAAAAGAGAAGAGGAAAACTGTAGACAGCTCCTTCTGTAATCTTCTTCTGAGACAAGGAATGAATTCCCACATAGTATTTTACTCATCCCTGCTATGACAGAATCAAAGTAATACCATCCAACGGCTTCCAGGAGAGCATTTTAATCTCCCCAGAAACTAGATTAAAATATTATTAATGGTTTACTTTGGCATTCAATGGACATTAGACAAACTGACCAACTGCAGGGGCTACTGAGGTGTCCTACTGCTTTATACTTTCCAGACATGGTCTCTTTTGTAAATAGATTACCAGTCATGGTAGTAAGGCCACTGAAGTGCAAGCAGGAGGTGACTTCTAGTCACTAGAAAGTATAATGTGATGATGCAACATTAACATGCTGATGCAATGCAAAAAGATGTCTTTTTTTGCATTGGAAAACAGTCATCATTTCTGCTCACCTGCTGGCAAGCCAGAATGGAATGGGAAAAACCAGGAGAAAACCAGGTAGGATGTGCTTAAACCAACAGTCATGCAATCCTTTTATGCAAAGTGTATCACATTTGTAGTACTTATTTTTCCCCTTCTCAGAAATGACAGGCTTAACCCTATACTCAATACTGATGTGAGGGAAATGCTGAAATACAACCTAGTGAGAATTGCACTTATCCTATTCACATGACCCCAGCAGATTAAGTAAGGGGTCCTACTTTTCCCATAGCATTCATTCTTAAAAGCCTGTGGCAGTCTTTCAGTCACAAACATTGATACCTATAAACAACATCTTAACCAAAAGAACTTTTGAAATTTACCTCCCAAAGGGGATTTTAAGATTTTATACCAAGCTCTTCATTTACTGTTTACAGATACACTTGACAATAGTCTGTTTATTGAACTTGTTTCATTAAGACCAAAACAATAATCAAAATAAATTAAGTAAGTCTGCCTCTTTTACTGCTTTGGAGTCACAGGTACTGTATGCACTCAACAAATGATTTCTATTGCTTACTGATGTACAGTAAAGGAATGAAATGAATGTATGTTGTGACTATTAGTGTGCTTTTTATAGTGATACTGTAAATCACACCCACTGCTTTGGACAGAGTGGTTGCATTTCCATTCCTGCTTAAGATGATGAAATTAGAAAAAGCACAGCTGAAACCAAGAATGAGGAGGTACATGAGACAATGTATTTTCTTCCTTAATGTCCAAGATGTATGAAATTCAAGGGGTAACTAATGGTGAACTGTAAGCAAGTAAAAAAAAAAAACAAAAAACCAAAAACAACAGACATAAGCAAACTAACAAAACAATCAAACAAAATAAACCTAATTTTACCCAGGGCTGGATAAAGAAGCAGCAGGCATAATACTACTCTAAATGGTGTCACATCATGGCATCTGCCAACAATCAAAATGGGGAAGTGAGACTGCATGACACTGCCTTGAAAGAAACCAGGCCAGCAGTTATTTATACGGTTAGTCTTCATGCATTTGAGCAACATTCATCCATGCACTGTCATGCCAAAAATGGCCTCATAGAATTTAACAGAACAGCTGCACCAATGCAACAGGTCTCGGTGGTTCTGAGAAGGAAAACATCAAGGATTTTACCTCAAGGTGAGATTACACTAAGGCAATGCAAAAATAACTGCATCCAACTTCAGTGTAAAATTCTAGCTATAAGCATTTAACTGGTTTTCCTGCAGGATCTTCCCACACCTTAAATATCTTTGCCTCCAATAAAAATTAAAGCTACAGAGATACACCACTATACGATTTTGGAAAGAAAATGTGATTTTAAAAGCAGCAGACATACACCATTATGCAAGTTAGGGGAAAAAAGTGTTATTTTAAAAGCTCTTTCTCCTTTTACAGAAACTGTCACATGTTTATCAAACTAAACACTGTGTCAGTTTAAGGCTCTAGCAGATTATACAGATGTTAAGAAAAAGAACTTCGATTTATTTTGAGCTTCTAGCCTGGAATATTGCTTACTAGGTAAGAACAGAAACTTCAATCAATAAAAGAAAAACCCCAGCCTTTAGAAGTCCAATCTCAAACTATGTGCTTATATGCAAGCTTAAAGCTTTCACACAGTTTCTGGTAGGAATGGGCAGCTTTCCTTTTCCTGATTACAAAGGTCATCTTACAGCTTTCCACAAACTATTCAGTTTCATTCTTTCAAAGATGCAGAGAAACTATTTTGAGATGTGAAGAAACACCCTCCAAATCACAGTTTAACCTACTGCTCCACATGTGTACGTAGGAATGCCTGTATAAATCCACTTAGCTCAGGAATTACACATATTTAAAAGTTTCATGCTATTATACATGATCTTGCTTTATAGTCTGCATCTTAAAGCCAGAACTTTTGGGCCCAAAGTATTACTCTCTACCCATTTTCTCCCTATTCACTTGATTTTAACATCTCTTCCCATCACCACCTGTCTTGTCCCATTTAATTGTTGTCAGCTGAGAAAAAAGTCTCAAACTCTTCAATCTCTATGCACTACAGGATTATCCAGTTGCCAGTTTCATTATTTGCTCAAGCACAGACAGAAAAAAATACACTTGCTTAGAGAAAAGGTTTGTATGTATAAGCAAATACATTTTCTGCTAAACACAGGGAAAAAATAACCTCTAATATTCACCATAATATGTTTTTAAAGCAAACTGAGTATTTAAGAAATGTATTCTCTTCCTAGCATGTAGTCTACACTAAAAGAAAATCACAACCCAGTGAAGCCAACAGCAGTTTTCATCATTGGCAATGATGGCGAACCAAGGTGCCATTGATGAAAAGTGGTATTTAAGTTTGCTCTCAAATAGTGTAACAGTTGTGCAGATAGCCCCAAGAAGAACAGAATACAGATTTGGATGGCATTCACCTTTATCTAAATCAGAGGGATCAAAATAAAGAGACAAACAACTCTAATCCAAAGGACTTGCATCTCCCTGCAAGAAGAGAGCAAACTAGACTGCAAACAGGGAAGAAAACAAATGGGTTAAGATAGTAGACTTCAGGGATCCTACCTAATAATATAGCTATTCTTTTTGGAAGCACTGTAGAAGTGAATCAGACTACTGCAGTTTCACAGGAATAATGAAGGGTTATCCTGAAAAGATCTCAATATACAACAGTTAAAATTTTGCCAAGTTATTGGGATCATTACTCTGGAGACTGGCTTCTCCTCACCTCTTCTTAATCATGGCTCCATCATCTGCATAGATTATTGCAAAGGCTTCCAGTTATCACAACAATAACGCTGTACTAAAATCAGGACCTCAGGAAATTCTTCCATGAAGAAATGCTCATGTATAATATGCAAAATATTATAACCAAGAATATTCATACAGTGGATTTATTTAGTGTACATTACTCAGTGAGTCTCATCAGAATAAGCAAAGAACTAAACCAAATGTCATAGAACAACAACAGAAAACTAAAGAAGAAATATCCTCAGCATTTTTAGCAAAAGAATTTCAGACTTATCTGAACACAGTTTTTAAAATCTGAGGAGCACTAATGGAAATTTTCCAAAACTAAAATAACAGATCAGAAAAAATGTATTATTGCCTTTAATGGCTTTTGCAGTGTTGCTTAGAAACTCAGTTTCAGATCAGAGGAGCAGCATGGCAGACACAGAAGAAAAAAGTCCAACACAGAAAACTCTAAAAACCCCAACAAAAATAATCATAGAAAAAAACCCCAACAGATTGTTTTCACAATATTAAACTGAACTTGAACTTTTCAGTGATTCAGGGGCCTGAGGGAAGAGTTACTATGCAGTCTTGATAGAAAATAGACAACATAAAATTCCATTGTCTCTTTTGATTTTGCCTTGATTGTTTTGTTTCTGTTCATGTGACAAAAACAATAAAAAATACCATTTGATGTACAAGATCTCATCATGCATCATAAAGACAATAAATAACTCAAATCCTTACTGTTGTCATATGAATGGTTTGTCTTAAATTTTAGTACTAGGATGCTTCCCTTGTAAATGAGGCTCTATTCTAGCACAAAGCTCTGGTCCAGTCAGTGCAAGAGGATATTTGAGACAGGATAATTGCCAGCTGGTAAAAGGTATCACTTTTTAATTTCTATTATGCAAATTGGTCAATTCCATTAGTGTTGGCTACCAGAAAGAAACAAGCAAATATTGACTTATTAAGGACAAGCATTTTTTAAGAAGTGAAGACTGATACTTAGGAAATTATGGGGCATTCTAACAAATTCAAAATCTCTAGAAATTAAAATTTTCACCATGACACGGAATGATGGTATAAGCCTTTTATAACTAATAATCATTTAGACAAAAGCCCATTACATTTTTAGAGAATTTCAGAGGGAGAGCAGTTTTTGTCTGAGATTTCATACACTCCAGCCATCCACAGGCTTGGATGAACCTTTTGCACCAAACTATGCTCTTCCCGTATTTTGGACACAGTTTATGTAAGCACATACCTGGAAAATTGTTCTTGCAGCCCACGCATCTGAGCTCTGCTACGCTCTGACTCAAGTGTCACCTCTCGTAATCTTTTTTCACTCTCAAGTCTTAAATGTCTTTCTTCCTCCAACTCATGTATCAGCTTCTCACGCTGAAAGACCATAAAAATGATTTCATTAATTGTGCACATAAAACACAACTTTTAGCAGAAATTTAAGATTTAATTTGGGAAAAATCAAACAATCAAACAATGAAAATAATTACCCTAACCATCCAGTCCATCCATCTTTTTGCATTGCAATGTTACATAGAATAACTAACCAGAGATGGAAAGCCTTTCAGATTATCTCCATCACACTGATCTACTCATAACTTGGCTCAGATATATTTAAAAACAAACACCAATCTATTCCTTCAAAGCTCTTTTTCTTTTCACCTCCAGAGCTGTGATCATCTTCAGATCTGTGATCTTGAGCTTGAATGCAGATATGGGGAAGCATGAGATCTGTAACAAGAACAGCTTGTCACCCATCCATTAATGTGTCAATCTCATGAGCAGAGAAGAACTTGATTCTGCAGCCACGGGTTTTCTTGGTTTGGCTAAGAGGAGGATCCCTATCAGCTGGACAGAGTATATTTGAATCTATTTAGCAATATACTGTGACAAAGAATATGGTTTTAAAAACGGAGTACTAACCAATCAAGTAGGAGAGAAATAAAAAAGTCATTACTAATAGTTATCAATAGGCAAATGGTTGCTAATTCCTAAAACACAGGACCCCCAACCCACAACATACAGTACCACCTGGATAAATCCACATATGTCATGGCCAAATCTTTCTCTGGGATTTGTTGTATCTTTTTTTAAAGAAAGAACATCATCTAAAAGGTTACTTAATGACTTCAAACTATTTTAAAAGCAGCTAAACACAATTTGGGAGGAGCAGGGGAATGAACTGAAAAGTTACTAAAAATGTTACTGGAATTCAAAAAATGTATATATGGCCTTTTCCATGTAACCCTGCTAAATGGCAATGATTTCTTCTTTTCCCCTTGTGCATTTAAATGAGACAATAAATCAATAAAAAAACTCCAAGCAATTTACATGATACTACATTATCCTCTGTCAGCATAGGGGTTCCAGTGCCAGTTGTCTAAGAAAAGGTTAAGTCACTGTGGGTTCACCACCTATATGCTTTGAAGTATCTTGTGCCCATGGTGCAGTGTGATTTGTAGCCTGTCAAACAGTCTGACATAGTCCCACTGTTGACCTAAATTTTTATGACTTACGTGCAAAAATTTATCTAGAAAGTATACATACCACTTCATTAGAAAATAACAAAGGTATCTTAGTGCTAAGCCATTAAATGGGGGAGACAAATTATTTGTACAAGTCTCACAGCTATAAATCTTACTGCATAATAATTTACAATAGCACTAACCAAGGGACCAAAAATATGAACATTACCAAGTGGAAAAGGGATCTTAAAGACAGTGATAAATAAGCAGATGCCACAAAGGGAGGCTGCAAAGGATTAAATGAAATATCTATACGCTTGTGAAAAAATAGGGGAAATTACTCAGGGAACAAAGGGCTTCTGTAGTATCTGGAAAATGGAGTAAAAAAGAAACAAGTTACGGCAAAATAAATACACTGTCCTAAATTAATTAATTAGTGTCCTTACTATTACATAATCATGTTCTGCCAGGTCCTGAACAATCCCTGGTTTTTGCCTAGCTCAGAAGAGCAGAGAGAGCTGAGCACCAGACAGAAGATACACAGCAGCCATATAGAGAGTACAGCTCATGAAAGATAACTCAAGCTAATGATATGGGAAGAATATCCAAAGCAGTTAGTATTTTTCCAGCTTATATCCTGTCAACACCAGCTTCAAAATCATACTGTTTCAAGGTCCCTTGCTGAATGCTGTCAGCATCCTCTCACAGCATTTCACTGCTGCTAAGGAGACATCTAGAGCTTCCAGAGAGTCAGAGAGTAGCAGGGCAAATAGCATACAAAAAATATACAGCTACCACGTAGGGCTTTAGACAAGCTTTCAGAAAATGGGCTTAAAAACAAATATGTAGCTGCTTCTACAATAACTGATAAGCCATGTTGGAGGAAAATCAGGTACTTCTACGAACACTTGAGTCCCCAACTTGCCTCAAAACACCAGGCTGTGCCTGAGCTATCCAATGCAGGAACAGCTTAATTACGGTAACAAACTGAAGACCATAGATGCAGCCATGCCTTCAGTGCTCATTCAGCATCACTACTGCCACAACAGCCTTACCCTGATAGAGCAACTACCTCTGTATGTCTGCTATGCTGGCCATGCTCTGGTCTTCAAATAAATCTTCTTTCTACATTAAGTACAAATCCAGATCTCCACAGAGGGGGATAGACAAAACATGACACTTCAGAAAGCAGAGGACTGTCCTGTCCTCCAACCTGGCTGTCCTGATGTTTTGCAGATTGCATGCAGTTCTGCTGCCTGTCCTGCAGAATGAGTAAACTGTGCCTATGCAGACATTCGTGCTGCTACTGCTAATCACAAAACCACATTTTGTAGTAAAGCATTAAATATACAGTGAAGACTGACAAATCTGAACTTGCCTCTACAGGTCAAAGAGCTGTATAAGCTATTTCTAGGTTTCATTTACCTCTTGCTGATAGGTCAGAGAACACTTGCTACCATTTGTTCCTTATGTTCATGTGAGAAAGTCTGTATTACTGTCCTACACAAAAAGATCAGCACAATGACATGGTTTGGGTTTGTTGGTTTTTTTCCAAGAAAAAGCAAGGATCCAGGAATTACTTTAATAAAAGGATCCATAAGACAACAACAAATTCACATTACAAGACAAGTAATGTTACAAGTGTCTAAAAACTAGGAGCCTCATGGGCAAGCATACGACACAGTATCAGTTACATGAGCACATACTATTGCTGTACAACACTTATGCTCCTTTCAGGGTAAGGGGTAAAAAACAACTCACAAGACTACAAGATCAGAAATGAAAGCATTAACCTATGTCCCTGAAATTCCCACCTAGCACAAATTTCCTGTCTGAATCAGAAGACTGCCCACAAGATAATTGCACAGCAATAACACCATCCACCTTATTTTTATGCTTCTTCACAAGAATTTATTGGCAACCTTGAGGCACTTCTGCCATTTTCCTGAAGGCAGAAAGCAGATCTGCTTTCAGCCAGATCAGACATTATATACTGTAGAGGGGAGGATAAAAAGGAGTAAGAGACCACCCACATTTGGAAAGTTTTCAGTCTCCAGGACACAAAACACTCATGTATACTACACACACAAAAGTAGCTCCCAGCAATACTGATCTTATCTGCAAGAAAAGAGAGTGATTTTTCATTCAAACTCAGAAAAGCCATAACAAAGTGTCAGAAGAGAGAAGGGAGCCTAACATATAGAAGAAGGCCAGGATTAAAGATATTGTGGTTTTCTTTTCTTTTGCCTCCCGAAAGCAGATAACGTATCCCTGAATTCTCCAGAAATTGTGCATCATTATAACTGCCTTTATTAGATGCTCTGTGCAATCCCCACTTATTCCTGCGTGAAATAAAGGTGTGTGAAAGGAAGGGAACTAGCCTTAAAGTGTTTATTTTATAGTGGATATAAGCTGACTGGAAAAGGATAGAGTTAGCATAATATATGAAGAAAGTGTAACACATAAAAAGAAAGTATCATGTGAAATGCATCAGTATGTTTTAATACCAGGAATATCACTGCCATCTTCTAAGAGGTTATATGTGTTCCTACTTGCCAATTCCTCTTTAATTGCAGCTTCTTCTCTCCATGAAATCTGCTCAAAATATTCTTCTCTGCTTCCTCTCCTTGTCTTCTGCAGCACAGCTACAACCTCCTCTTCTTCAAAGCATAGCCCTTAATTCATTCTGGCTTCTCTTTCTTCACTCTTGCACCCCTTTTTAAGCCTCTCCAGATAGCCTGACTTTCACCACACCACCCTGTCAAATTTCTGATAACTTTCCAAATATGCCAACATTTTATGTGAATAAACTAGAGTGAAAGACTGTTAGCAAACTACACCAATACTTTTGTGCAAGTACCGGAATACTTCAACGGTTGAACAAATAGAGTTTGCAATTACTTTTTCATGAACATTTCAGCAATGGTGTTTCACTAGCTGCTCATTATGCTCGTGAGCCAGTGCCTGCACTTCACCGAGTTCCTTTTTGTGTAGCCGTAGCAATGTTCATGTCAAAATGTTTCATTTCTTATCCAGTCAGGGACATGTACAACACATTAACTTGTCTTCTCAAAGTTAAGGAAGGAATCCAATCTGAGATACTGATGATCAAAACAAAATGCATGGAAACTATTTATGGCAAGACTGAAAATAGCATCTGCATTTGACAGAAGAATCTAAATCGCTCCTCAGCACTCCATGAAGAGATCAAGAGCCACTTCTTTTCAGAGTTACTGGTTAATAGCCTTCCTCTCGGTCTAAGGACTGACACAGTGCAGCCATGCAACAAGAGTTTCCTAAGAGGTGCTCAACAATTTATGTATCCTTTAATTCCCCTGGGGTTGTGTTGCAAACATCAGCATCTGGTTCTTTCACATTCTACCAAACTGCAAATGTCTCTTAAATGACCCCTGATGCCGCAACAGCCAGCAGAAAATGCAGGAGTGACAAAACATGGAAGCAGATGTGGCAGATGGCAGTCGTGGAAAACAATTGGCAGCGCATGGTGCTGCGGGGCCAGGAGCCACACATCAGGCCCGTCATTTCTGGCCAGAGTTTGACAGCTAGCATGCAGGGTGAACACATAGCACCTTATGGTTCTGTACAGAAAGGCTGTCTTCTTACCTCTTCTTCCTTTCTGGGCTATTTTGCTGTCAGCTTTAAACTTAGACATGGAGGACACTCAAGCCTTTCAAGTCAGGGACTTGCAGTTTAACTCCTCTACCTGTCATTGTAAATAAAATCAGCAGATGTCTTGTTTGAATGATGAGACTGACTCCATGTCACTACCTACTCAGAGAAGTATTCAGGCACCCTCCAAGAGGGCCAAGCATTTGACTAACTCAAGCAGATTTCTTATTCCAAAACCTCCTAGTGTCCTCCCACCCCTTTGGCGGGACCTGCTTTCTCTCCTTCCTCAGTGCTGCTGATCTTGTGCCCCCATGTCAAAACTGCTTAGCTGAGAGCTCACCCTCCTCACCTCTCCACCTAGAAACATTTTCCCCTGCTCCTTCAAAATGTGCTGTCCTAATCTTATTTTTTTCTTACCATCAGTGGTGGATCAGATGTACTGTGTGTTTGTGGCCGGCTGCTGGCAGCGGAGGGCTGTGGAGGCTCTTCCGTGAGGCCACAGCTGCCCTGTACCAGACACAACCGGTTCCAGCCAGTTCTGCCACAGGTGCCACGGGGCACAGTGAGCCCGTCAGCAGCACAAGTGGCCCTTCAGAAAGAGCAAAATACCACAGAGGTGGTGAGGAGTGAGCAAAAAAAAATTGGCAGAAACAGCCCAGGGCAGGGGAGGAGGAGCGAAGAGGCATTCCCAGCGATGGGGCAGGTATTTCTCTGCTGCCTGTGGAGGAACCACCAGCGGTATTTCCTGAAGGACTGCAGCCTGTGGAGAGCCCCATTAGGGACACTTGCGAGGACAAAGGGCCTGCAGAAAGGGACTGTCACAGACTAAGCTCAGCCTGCAATTCCATCCCCCTGCACTGCTCTAGCGGCATCAAACTCCCCAAATTGCACTTCACAGGATCACAGGGGTTAGGGGTTGGAAGGGACCGCCGAAGATCATTAACCCTCCTGCCAGAGCAGGACCACAGAATCTAGCACAGGTAGCACAGGGGTGCATCCAGATGGGTATTGAAAGTCTCCAGAGGAGACTTCATAAACTCTCTGAGGAGCCTGTTCCAGTGCTCTGTGGCCCCCACAGTGAAGAAGTTCCTCCTTATGTTGAGGTGGAACCTTCTGTGCTGTAGTTTATATCCATTGCCCCTTGTCCTGTCACATGGTGCACTTTGGAAAGTGTTGTTTGAAGTTGGTCATTTTTTCACATTGTCCAAATCTGGACTTTGGGAATAAATTAAGTTAACCTTCCCCAAACTGAGGTGGTTTTGCTTGTGAGGGTAAGTGGCAAGCAACCTCCATGTCTTTATCTTGACCCAGCAGCTTTTTAATCTTACTTTCTCCCCTGGTCCTGTTGAGGAAGGGCAGTGCGAGAGTGGATGGGTGGCACCTGGCAGCCAGCCCAGGTCAGCCCACCACACCAGAATATTTTATTTTTCACTTCTTAGTTTGTCTTTCAGATTAAAAACATACTACTGCTTTGATCAATAATGTTATCTGTATGATAAACAAAAATATAGCCGTGCATCAAGATTTAAAATTATAGATAATTACATGCAAAAAAATTAAAGGGATTCAGTACACATATGCCATGCACACTACCCTGGGTACTGCTACTCAATAAGGGAGCAGCCCAACATCTCAACACAGGAACTGGTCTCACCTTACTCTGTTCAGCTTATACTTGAATCTTATCATGAGCAATTCTTAAGAACAGCTAGGTATAACCATACTGATAAATTTAAATACAGTCTCATCTTTAAGGTTATCTAACAAGTAGTGAAAAGCACTGCTGTTTAAACAGAAATAAGGTTCTGCTGTATTCTTGAATTTGTTCTTTGCTTCCCCAATACATTGCAAGAAGAGTTTTGCTATTGTTACTAATTATGCTAATATGGGAGCACTACTTTGTCAAAAAAAAAGTCTGCATGAGATAATTTAACACAGGGTTAATGTTGCTCAAAATCAGGCTAATAACCTTCACATTAATTTTTTAACAAGTATTTTAAAGCATTTGCTAAAGAGGGTCACAATTTCTGTGTAATTAATATTGATTTCAAACAGATACTTCACAAGGAATTTAAATGAGGGGAAGAAAAGAATATGATTTTTTTTTGTTTACAGTTTTAAATACCATTAAGTCATTGGTAACCCAAGCTGAGTGTTTCTTTAAGTTTTAGTGCATCTTCTGATGCTATGTATCTGGTACCTCAGTATAAAAGTAGTAATTTAATAGAATCATAGCCTCATCTGCAGCATAACATACCATGACCACGAGAGAATTAACTGTCCACCAAAGTAGACAACACCACCACAAATGTAGAGAACAACACAATTAAGCAGAAGGCAGTTACTAGAAGTATAGTTTTCCTAGCAAGTCATCGTGTCACACTGTTATGAATACATATGCATATTCAAAGTACTCAAAATCACTTTTTTATCTCCCTTTCATGCCACTTTTGAAAGACTGTTGCAGACAGGAGCCACAGAACAGCCGGGGATATGAGATGAGAAAAGGATGGTGAAACAGTTTCATTTTTCAATAATTAATGATGAAATATTAATTGAAATAGAAACTGGAATTTGCAACTGGGGTCTCCCAGTTGGTTACTTTAACAAAGTAACTCATTTTTTCCAAAGCAATGAATATTTAATTCACTCAACATAATGCATTGTGATCAAATGGTATTTGGCCAAGTGCCCCAGAGTGTACCTGAGCCCTAGCTGCCCAAGCTATTAGTTAAAGAGAAGTAAAGGTGTTCTCCATGCTACAGTCTGTGAAAGCTTATGTTTGGGTTCTGTGACAAAAAACAACACAACAGGTCAAGAAACTCAAAGTGGTTCACCCTCACCTGTCTCACATAGAAGGCGTATCAAATCTCTACGGTGTGGTCATCTCTAGAGGCAGATGGACCTGCTCATCACCCTCCTGCAAAGACTGGAGCTCCCACATGAGGTAGGAGTCCTTCCTCCAAACACCTGTGCACCTTGTGCAACCTGGTCCCAAAGGCAGCACACAGCACAGCGTGTTACCTGCCTAAACTTCACTCACAGATGACAGGAAAGAAATGTGATTACAAGTACAGAGAGCAGATAGTTTTTATTTCGTCATACACTGTAGCAGGTACTATATTGTCGTTCAAATTAAAATGAGTCAGGTATCAGAGTGTCCTTTGTTTGCTCCTCATCGATTGCTGCTAAACCAAATGTTTCTCATTCTGTAATCAATACTTCTCTGCAAAAATAAACCAAGGCCCTGACAAACAACTTCGCAGCATATTGCAGAATTCCTTGCAGTGGACTTTGACAGCATGAAAAAATACTACTCCAAAGACTGGAAGAAAGAAGTGCATTGCTTATTGTGCTTATTATAATTTTTACAGGCTGCTTACAGCTGAATCATTTTACTGTAACAAGACTTTATTAAATTAGCTAGCTATTGAAACCAGAGCTTTCTGCCAGTGACAGTTAATATGCCTCTGTCTCCTGCTTCCAGCAATACTGGGAATACTGACAAACACCCTTAAACACTCGAAGCTTTCCTCGGGATGAAGTTACAGGTGTTTTTAAAGCACAGTGAAGCATTAAGGTATAAACAGTAATAACATAAGCACTTGGAAGGTCCATGGAGGGAGAAGCATCTTTATTTCCACATCTCTACAAAATAAGAAAGTTAAGGCTGAAGTTGTGTGGCTGCTTAGTAATCAAAATTAATTACCCTTTCACTTGATAAAGATTCGTACCACAGAGGCTGAAGAAGACATTTCCTTGATTTATAGTAGGCTTCTCTTTTTTTCCTAATCATTTTATGATGTAATCATTTTTCCTAAACGTATTCCCACTAAAGCTCTGCAACTGCAAGATATAAATAGCATAAAAAGCAGTATCCTAATTTTAGGCTGGTATCTTCTAGCTTTTCACTTCAGTAAGAAAAAATGATGGTTCTTTAGAAGAGGATTCTGCTCCTAAAATGACAGGCTGCCTGAATAAACCAGGGAAATCTAATGGGCATTAAATAATTTGTATTACCATTTCCTAAAACTACCTTGAAAACAGTTAAAGTCAATAATCTGAAGCAAATAACTGATTTTCATCTATGGAATTTCAATATTCTAATAGATCTCTCTTTTTGGATTCATGTAACACTAGCACATGTATCCCTTGACTACCAGATCTAAACATCAGGCTTTGCTTGGCTCTAAGATGAATAGCAAGATAGGGAAGGATTATTATTATTAGTGATATTTTAGTGACAGTACTTTACACACTTTATATTCTTGGGTGATAACGCTGCTCCAAAAGCAATTCAAGTAAATTAGAAACTCTTTCTTGGTGTAGTTACTCCTCCTGAATAAAAGATGCTAGCTTTCATTGTGCACTAGCTCAAAATTGCCACCATGTGGCAGGACAGCAACTTAATTTAGCTTTATTTATACCGCATTGATATGGTTTTAATTGCATCTGTACAACAGAATAACTGCTGTGCTGAAGCTCCTTTATCATTGCAAGCCTAAAATTAATCTGAATTAGGCAGGCTATTACACGAGCAGTACTGTGTATATAGTTGGAGTTGTGACAACATTTATTTTACCAAAAAAAATTAATTAAATAGTTCAGAAGCCCTTTAAGCACAGAGCTATATGGCCAGCAGTGCTGTCCTGCCCCTTGCTTTTAACAGTTATGATGTGTGGCCAGTCCTCTGCAAGGCAGCTCTTACAGCTCTTTAATTCTGTGAATCAGAGTCACCTTTAAAAGAAATTAAATACCAAAAAGCCCACTCATAATCTTCCTGGAATTAATAAATTGAAGTCATCTATGTGGAGTCCTTTTAGCACCTTGCCCGAAGACACACCTATACACACAGTGGTTATATGCAATCCATGGCAGCGATATATGCACAGGCAGGCTTCATGCAGGTGAAACATTTCCATCCCTGGTAGCTGTCACTTCCTCAACTTCTTAAAGGTCACCTCTGTATCATATTTTCAATGTTGAATGAAGGCAAGCAATATATATTTTTGATGATTGTGTCCTCCTAATAAAACAAATGTTATTAATTCGAATTCACAGCAGCTAGCCTAGTTTCAAAGACTTGCATTGATCTTCAGTTGTTAGCAAAATTAATGTTTCCATTTTAGACATTATTGCCTCATAGGGGGGAGGGTGTAGAGAGAATACTCTCAGTGAACTTGAAAGTCCCACATAGTCAGATCATGGAGTTTTTACGAAGTATTAATCTTAGAATGATAGCGCTTTCAGAAAAATGAATTTGCCAACGTAATTGAGCTTCTAAATAGTTTCTACAGAGAGTAATTAAAGAAATCTCATTTCTCTAAATTAAACACAATTAAATGTTTTTCAAGATCAAATAAAAACTTGCAAACAGTATTAAGACAGACCTAATTTGTATGAATATCAAGTATTCAGAAGTGTGGGGGAAAAAAACCTCTGTCAATACTACCTGAAGAAACAGTGGAATTAATAAATAGAATGTAAAAAAAAATAATTTCCTTGAGACAGATTCTAATGGCTAATTATCATTCCAAGCCCTTTGAAACACAGGGGTTTTTTAATAAGGTGACTTGCATTATATTAAGATGTCTAACCAAGCATAAAGGTGTTTATTTGTTTTTTTTTACAGGAGATATGTACGATCTTTTCTTATTAGAGACAAAATTTTACAGCCAACGTTAACTTGTTTACAAGCCTTTATTAATCTAGTTGTAAACAAGCAAAAATCCTGTCTGTGCCCAGTTGTTTCAGACTTGATTGAAGAAAGATGATAATAATTGAATGATTGTTTTGAATAACAAAGCAGCAGAAAAGAGCATGTGTAGAACACAATTTGCAAAAGTCAAACCACTCAGGCCAGCAGTGTCAACTGTTTGACTCATCTACAGTTTTTTACTAGATCTGCAACTCTTGAACACTTCCTAAAGGAATGTTGACATGGCAATGGATGAAGCACAGAGGCTAAGTTGTCTGGTGAAACAAAAGCTCTGGGCACAGAAATACAACTGCAGTTTTGCAATTTGAGTTTTTCATCAGAACAAAACCATATATTTGAGTAAGTAAAACCGACACCAAACATTAAGTAGTAATGGAGTTATAGCCTATATTTATATATCTGAAGACTTCACAGACTTGAAGAGCTATACCTGAACAGCTGAATGCTCTAATGATGACAGGCTGCAAGTCTCTCAGTCCTCTCCAGTAGATTTATTTAAATGAACAGGCCAGGGGGCTGAACTCCCTCTTCACAGAATAAGAAATAGAAATTAACAAACCCAGGTGATTTAGAAAAGGATCCAGACTCAAGAAAGGGAGTCACCCCTGGGATATTGCTTATATTTAGTAATCAGAAACTCCACCTTGGATCAGAAGCCCTGTGGTGAGGGCCAGAAGATTTCCCTGAAGTTCTCTCAAGTGCATTGCATGGTCTTTAGACTTTTTGTGACCTACAATGCCACCTTCAAGACAACTGTATGATGGACAGGTGCATTAGATGTGCTCTCAGCAATACAGTTTAGGGTGGTTTCCACATTTGAACTTGCCGAGATCACATTTAATTCTTGATATGCCATGTTATATTGTTTTGTGGTTCTGTAATAGGTATTTGCTGTCTGTTTGGATGAAATTCCGGTCTAGACATAGACTTGAAGAAGAAAGAGGGAAGAGATTCCTTGAGCTCTATAAACCAGTGCAGTCCCACAGCTGACATTCTTTCAAAATTTAAGAAGTATTTTCAAAGGAAGTTTTACAAGGCAAGCAGTTTGCAGACCCTGTCTGCATTGTCTGGCGTGTCTATAAATGATAATCCCGTGAATTACAGCAGCCAGTGGTCAGCTCAGACTCAGAATATTTATTCAAGTTCCTTTTAACTACGTAACAGTATTTTGATATGCCACTATATAAACATTACCACAAACCGGCATTTTTGGCACACATGCAAGTGGCTATAAAGTCTAGACAGAGTCAGGAGAAAGAAGCCATGAATTTGTAGTCATGCTGAAGTTCAGTTTCTGAAACATTGATGCCTGATCATTTCAGAGGACTCGGTACAGTTGAACAGTGCCCTTCCAGAAATAAAGCATAGTATGTAGGAAGGGTAAAAGACAAGGAACAGGTAAAAAGACAATGAAAGGTGAGATGTCAAACTATACCATCAATGCCTGGTATTGATTTTAACCCATGGAATTCATATGAAGCAATACAGTATCTGCAGTATTCATTTCTATGATTTCTAAAGCGTGCACTGAGCACACAGCCCCAGAGCAGAAGTAAAAAGGAGGGAGAAGCCACCAGGTTTCTTCCAGATCCAGCTGTAATGGTAGAAGAGGTTACTGTGCTACTCTGATCACTCCTGATTACTAGCTAGAGGTCACCAGCCTTCCAAATAAGAAAATTGCTTGAGGCTCAGGATGGGGTACAGAGCAGACAGTTTAACTGAACCCACCACCAGATGTGCTTTGAACTAACCTGGTGGGTGTGCAATGAAGCAGAAGATGGAGCACTAGCATAATCCCCACCCACTCTGCTGTGGTGAGAGTAACCCCCAGCAGGGACCTGTGACATCCTAAATGACTCTTCCTTATCTGCAATGACTGTGTGCCTGCACTCAAAGCAAATGGGTTTTCTCCTCTGTAACTGACCAACATGTTCTTTAGATGATACAAATGGTTTCTTTTCTGAAGAACTGAATGCTCACAGAACAAATAAGCATGTGGCTGAATCAAGCATTTGCTACTTCGATCTGTATTAGTGAGATAGGAGTCAGGCAGCAGGATACACATTGGATAACCATTAGGAAAAAACACTCTTCTAAGTGTTTTATTTTGCTTTAATGGAATGGCCAGGGGAACTCCACTTTGCTGCTTTGGGAATCTGTAAGATTTACTCACAGCCTGGCATGTGTTTTTTGCCCTGATGCTGGGGGGAGTTAGGGCTTCTTCACTTTCTGTAATCTTCATCAATCTGTTTGTATCTCCTGATAATAAACAGGATACCATTAAGTTAATTGAAATAGAAACAAGAAACTGGGGAGATGGGAGAAGTAGAATTTAAGCATGCCAATCATGAGAATTGGCTCAAAACAATCTGCAGTACCACCAGACCCTCACAAATCTAGGATATGCCAATACTTAGTTTTTAGACTAGAATAGAATTAACCAGGTTGGAAAAGGCCTTCGAGATCATCAAGTCCAACCTATCATCCAACACTATCTAATAACTAAACCATGGCACCAAGTGCCTCATCCAGTCTCCTCTTAAACACCTCCAGTGACAGTGACTCCACCACCTCCCTGGGCAGCCAATTCCAATGGCCAATAACTCTTTTCTGTGAAGAACTTCTTCCTAACATCCAGCCTAAACTTCCCCTGGTGCAGCTTGAGACTCTGTCCTCTCGTTCTGTTGGTGGTTGTCTGGGAGAAGAGACCAACCCCACCTGGCTACAACTTCCCTTCAGGTAGTTGTAGACAGCAATAAGATTTCCCCTGAGCCTCCTCTTCTCCAGGCTAAACAACCCCAGCTCCCTCAGCCTTTCCTCGTAGGGCTTGTGCTCCAAACCCCTCACCAGCCTTGCTGCCCTTCTCTGGATGTGTTCCAGCAACTCAACACCTTTCCTAAACTTTTCACACACATGCTTCTATTGGCCTTTCTCAGCTGACACACTCAACACCTCCGGCATCACTACTTTGCTGCTAGCTACCTTTCCATAAAACATTTCTTTTTCCCAGGCTCTTTACAGCATTGCTCATGAACATGTCAGATCTTATTACAATTTTTCTGTATTGGCTTGTAGAGTCCATTTATGGTAAGTGACTGCAAAAAAAGATACCTTATTTACTCAGCTGTTCCTTGTATGTATTCCAGAGTCCTATCACTTTAGTTCTCTGACAAATGGATCTCTTCATCATATTCACCCCTTCAGCAATGCAGGCACTGCTACAGGCGATAGGGAAATGTGGTGGTTTTTTTCTTGGCCGGCGCATCTTCAATGGTATTTTTAACAGAGCTGTCACTGCAAAACCTTTATTAGTGCTGACAACGCACACATGCAGAAGAACTGACTCGACTGAGTTTGCAAGCCTGGTACATGGGAGATGTTGAAAAAATAAAGTAACCAGTTTTTGTGCTGATTTTAATCTGTTCACTGGTCAAACTGGAGTAACTAAAGCCTGAATCTTCACCCAGGACCATTCTGCAGTATTACTTCCTGGTAACAGGTTCATGTTTCTAAGGACCAAATGCAGCTCAACTCTATGTGCCACCCAGGCTCTAATCCCTTACAGAACAGGTAGGCTAGACACTTCTAGAGCAGAATATCGAAACCAGATAGAAAAATCTGACACAGTTCTCTGGTCTTCATTTCTATGTTTACCCTTTTACACAGAATGTAACTGTTTTGTTGTGTCTAACCATGGTTTACTCTAATCTTTTAACTACACACAGTTATGTACACATTTCTCATTTAAGACATAACTAAAAAAATCTGCTGTTTGTTTTTTTTTAACTTAACAGCAAGTGTTGACAATTACAAATGCTAGTTTGATTTTCTTGAAGAGAAAAAAGAAAATGTTTCTTTTCCCACAGAAAAGACCAACTATTAAAATGCAGGAGTGCAGCTCTCTTCTGCTTCTTCCATCTTCAGCACTAGTTGAAAACAATCCAACACAAGTAATTACAGCTATTAGGCTGAGCAGAAGTTTTGTTCCTGGACAATAAACCACATAATCACATAATTAACACTCGGGACTTCCTATGTGCATTCTCTACCACGTAGAGCACTAGAACAGGAGTCAGGAGAGTCATTCTAAATTTGTGGTGTGTTTTGGCCAGCACACCAAGGTTCCACATCACTTATGCACACTCTTCCTTCGCAGTGGCAGATGCTCTGTAAAAGCAATAGAGTAACCCTGACTCCCTGTCTCAGACCAGGGCAGCTTAGCAATGCTTTACAGACTTCCTGAATCGCCACCATACCAGATTGTCTGTACACTGGGTACAAGGAGTATGAAGGGTGGATTAGCAAACTCTTTGTAATTTGTCTTTGAAGCTTGGCAAGAAAGAAATTGTGCCATGCATCTGCAGAACAGGAAATCTGCTCTTCACCAGTGCTTCTGGGGACTACTGTAATATATTACTACAGCAAACAACTTCCTGCCACTCACTCAAGACATCAAATTTAATAACAAATTCAGTAGAACAGAAATACAAGCAATCTTTGTCTAAATGTGGCTGAAAAGAAACACCCTACCTGCACTGACCATGCAAACAGAGCCAAGCAGAGCAGGGTTCATGGGAACCAGGGTGTGAAAGTGTCCAATGCTGCAGCTGTTGCGGGATTAGGGCGACACACCCCACTGAGCACCACTGGTCCTGCTCCTGCCTTAGCATCCAGATGTAGGTCACTAGCTACATGAAAAGAATAAAGCTAAGACAAGTTTCTCCTTGCCTCCTCTGTCAGATTAAAAACATTTCCGGGAGTTGGTATTCTTGTTTCCTGGAGGTTCACAAGAGTTCTTCTGCTAACCTGTTCTTTCCAAAGCTCTGATTTTTGAAATGCGTTAGATTTTACATGTTCTTCACATCTTGAATTCCCACTTGCCCCCTCCTACATTTTTCAGTTTGTGAACAGGTTTCCATCAGCTGATGGAAGATACAACCACCAGAAACCTGCCTTTAGACTATCATAGCTAACAACTTTCAAAGTCTATTTTAGTAAAAAATTACTTTTCAGTGTCTCATTTAAGGCATGTATTTTCCTACCATACCTCCTGCACAGCAAGTTTTCCCCTTTGAGGTGACCAGTGACATAGGGAAACAGTACACAACACAAGATTTCCAACATCAACCTAGGAATTCTGACCTGCTCCTCTAGCCATGGCCACGGAAAACTCCGCCAGTCTCTGCCACAGAGCACTTGTTAATAGACGCTACCAGGAACAGGGTGTTCCCAAAAGATAATAATTTTTCTCCAGCACTCAGAAAAAAATTCTAAATAAGCAGTGTCACAATGGATGCCATCACAAATGTGCAGCATAAAGCTGTAATGAGTCGTCTGGACTGCGCACAGTGAGCCAAATCCTCTCTTGGTATTCATCCCAAGTATCCAGGCTGTGATTATTCATGGCACATCAGCACCCCAAGCTCCAAACAGCTCTTGGCATTATTTAGATGCCCAGTAAGACCCTGTCTCTTCCCCAAAGAGTTCACTACCTACACAAGCAATTAGACAAACAGCAGAAGAGAATAAAACCTAGTTTACAAATGATCAATTTAGATCAGGAATTAAATATTTTTCAAAATAATAAGGGAATAAGGTGGCAGAAGTAGTGACAGGCCTTGCTGAACGTGAAATTCAAAGGTACGACCCTTTATGAGAATAGTGGACAGAAATTTTAAGCAGAAGGTTATTCAAAGTCACACAACAGGGCACACAACTTATAAGTACAGTTTGGAGACAAGTGAAGTCACTACACAGCCAGGTGTGGTCCTGTATCAGGCCTGGCACTTTTATTAGTTTCCAGAATAGCTACAGAGAGCATCATGCCAAGCGGTATGGAAATAACACAATCCAAACATCACAGTCATTCCCACAGTCTAGACAGTCTCCTCTCGCAGGACATGCAAGTCTGATCGCCAGTTCCAGACTTGGAAAACGATGTCATGAGATCTTCGTTATGAAAAATCCCATAGAATATCAAAAGATGCCTTATCACAATGCAACAGACACAGAGCCAAAACAAACAGAGAGTATGCAAAAGCAAATTCCTGACAAGGCAAAAACTGAATTAAAGTTTATGAGACTGTAGTAGGGAGGGAAAGAAAGAAAGAATCAAAATTGCTAGCTCAAGCTATATGAATCTATGCAAAGCTACAGAAGTTCAGTACAGGAAGCCATTATTTCCTTACTATGTTTTAATATTTCTTTTAAATCCTGAACAGAAGTTGTGGAAAGGGGTGATTATACTCTGCCAGGAGAATAAAAACACACAACAAAGCTAATGTGGCTGAATGGCACAACAAACACTGACAAGTTCAAATCTTGCTCAGATGAGCTGCAACTAGTTCTTGTATCTACCTGCAAAGCATTCAGTAGTTGGAAATGGCTCAGCAGTTTTCCCCAGTTTCTGCTCTCTTTCACTCATCTTCAACAGACTACTTTCTCTCTGCCTTTTTTCTTTTCCCTTTCCTTTTTCCTGTTTCACTCTTCCCTCACAAACCACACCCCCACCCCACCCCATCCTCTTTTTGTTTTACACAGAGGGAACTGGATAAGACAACAGTACTTTACCATGCGATCTTGGTGCCATGGGAACAATCACAGATCAGGGCTCCACTGTACTAGATGCGGAACAAGAACTTGTTGCAGTAAAGAGTTTTTACTCTAACATGAGGCAATTTAAAGCACTGCTTGAGCTGACTCGTTCCAAGGGTCAGCACTGATTTCACACTGCATGTTCCAAGAGCTCTGTATTCATTTCAACAAATGGGCTTTTAATGGGAACAGCACAACCGAGCAATGCTCTTGGTACACAAATTATGTCCTTCCTTATACAGAAACTTTTTCTCCTTCCCAATAGCCTTTTCTGTCCCATTTGGGAGGAAAAGGTCATTCTTCTGGACCCAGACAACAACCCCTTTGGTTTGTTCAGGGATTAGTAACACATAACACACATAGAGACACACACACCAAAAAAATAATAAAACCAACAATCACTAGGGGAATATTTAAGTCTAGCTTTAGATGACAACAATGAAGAAATTAAAGACCATATTCCCTGTCCAGAAGTGAAAGTGCTCACCTACCCTGATAGGCTTGGTTAGATTAAGGCAAATTTGGGAAATCAGTATTTTTGAACCCCTTCAACTTCTCTGCCTTGCTTTAGCTACACTTTAAAGAGAAATCAGTAACAAATCCAAATTACAGATTTACAGATTCATGGATTATATTGGGTTGGAAAGGACCCTCAAAGGTCATCTTGTCCAACCCCCTGCAGTGAGCACGGACACTCCCAACTAGATCAGGATGCTGGGAAAGCAAGTATGGAAACAACAGGAAAAAGAAGTTGTTGAAATGGATATTCCAACCAGATTTGAATAGAATAGAATCGAATAGAAAGAATAGACTAGACTAGACTACACTAGAATAGAATAGAACAGACCAGATTGGAAAAGACCTTCGAGATCATCGAGTCCAACCTATCATCTAACACCATCTAATCCACTAAACCATGGCACCAAGTGTCCCATCCAGTCTTTTCCTAAACACCTCCAGTGATGGTGACTCCACCACCTCCCTGGGCAACACATTCCAAAGGCCAATTAACTCTTTCTGTGAAGAACTTCTTCCTAACATCCAGCCTAAACTTCCCCTGGTGCAGCTTGAGACTCTGTCCTCTTGTTCTGTTGGTGGCACCCAGGAGAAGAGACCAACCCACACCTGTCTACAACTTCCTTCAGGTAGCTGTAGACAGCAATAAGGTCTCCTCTGAGCCTCCTCTTCTCCAGGAATCAACTTACTTAAACCAGTAAGGTAGGAGTTTTCATTAGTTTTGCAAGCAGGTCCACAATGTTTAAGAAGAAACCCTTATAACACTAGAAAACATTTTTAAGAAGCAAGTATGAACAGTCTTGTAAGATAAATTAATGGATTTTTTCTTTCTGTTCCCACAACTAACACTGTAAATGGACCTTTTAGAAGTTAGAGTTGCTGAGAAGTATTATAAATTTTACACTAACAGTTTCATTACTGGCCAAAAACCCCACAAAAAAACCCCACAACAAAACATCACCCAGAACCAACCAACTAACCAAATATCCAGTGCTTTCTTTTTCTTGTAATAGGCTACTTCCCATGTTGCAAAGCCAAGTATGCCACAGCAGAGTCACTAATATTGATCTGTATTAAAGTACTCGTTTGGTTTACATAGAATTCAAATTACTGGCCTCAGATGTTGTGACTAATTCTGCGCTAGCTGAGATCCTTTTCTTGCTTTAGAGAACACCTAACGATAAATGTTCTGTCTCTTCAGCCTGCAGATCGGTGCCTCTATTCAGGTCATCCTTGCACAAATATTAATCCAGTGAGCATGTGGCTTCCTCTAGTCAACTCCTGCCATTGCCTGGAGGAGCTCAGGATTGCAGAGCTTAACCTTTGATATGAAAATGGCTGCAATTCACTGTTATTAGTGCATGGGCACATCACTCCTATTAGGCAGCGAGGTATTGCCTAGAGCAGGCTACATCTGTTTCTAGTCACAAAGCAGGATTTGCCAACTGCCACTGCAATACTGAATACACCCAGAGATGCTGCGAGGCTGCATGCGCCCTTTCTGTCTTCAGCATCCCCTGCCTTTGTTATCTAATGTATAAATGGCAATTTCTACTTGAGGGCAATTTAACTGATATGACATACTTTCTACAGATTGCCTGGGTTTTACTTACGGATCTTACATAAATGCATTTTTACATTTGGGGTTTTTTTGTGTTCAGTGATTCTTACACGATATTATTTGACTCCTTTTCACGTCAAGTTAAGAAACTTTTGAAGAGACAGACCACTTCAGTGAGTTCCAGCAGAGAGGCAAAACTTATTTCTGCTCCTTTGGTCTTTATGATACCTACAACATCAGCCTTAGCAAGCAGAGCAAGAAAACACCAAAACCAAGGATGGAGTAACTGCTGCCTTTGCAAGGGAAAGCACCAAGAGCCCCTTCAAAGTCCTGTGTATTTTAAAATACCGCGGCTGACACCTTGCATTTCCACCAAACTTAAATCCCAGTGAAGCCAGAACCGACTGCGCTCCAGCAAGCCGTCTGTCAGCTCTTCAACCGGGCGGTGGAGGTCGGCGCTGTTTGCAATGGCTGCAGCTCCCTCTCCTGGTGGAAAGCCAGAGCCAGGGAGGCCACCAGCCACGCAGGGCCCTGCATCTTCCCACAGGCACTCACACCATTTGTGTTACACTTAAAACAACAATGGAACGAAAGGAAATTGATTTTAGTAATATATTGTGAAACGTGGTGAATAAACCAGACTCTGAAATTAATTAACCAGGAAGGAGGAACACAGGCTTTGAAAGGCAGACAACTCTGACCAGAGGCAATCGGGCTCTCATTACTTCTGGTTCAGGAAGAGGGAACAAGTAGGTTGATTTTTTTTCATTGGAAAAAGATTTTTTGAAAGTCTCAGCAATTTTAAGTCATAAAGAATCACTAGATTCATAAAAGTCTCAAAATACCAAACCTGAAAACATCGACATCTTCATAAGCTTGAAGCAAGCAACAACAAAATAAGTAATAGTTGGGAAACAAGAAGAAATTTTAATTTATTAAAAAAAAAAACCCACACCAAAACACAGAAGATAAAACTGCAAAGCTGTGAATAAGGACATTTGGCCTAATGAAGTGTGAACAACTAATGAGGTCCAAGAGCATTAAACTAGGCTTGTAAAGAATTTCAATAATTATTATTGATGCTAACCACCACTAATGTCACTGAATTTCCGTGAGGACTGTATGATGATGCTTCCAAGGAAAAGGAGCTAGACAGCTATGTATAAAGAGACAGCTTCACAGAGAAGACAGCACAGGGGTCAGATTGCTTATTTCAGGTTTAGGATATTTAATAATGAAAGAGACATTTTTAAATAGTGAGGTTGCCGCTCCCTCTCTGCTACTTTCTAACTGAAGCACAGAGAGACGTTTTCATAGACGTAAGGACCCAGAAGTTGGGAAAGACAGTTTAGCCTTTTGTATCTCATCTTTAACACTTCATTTATTACTAAATATCATCTATTTTTGAACGACCTGGGTCCTTCTGCAACAGCAGCCTTCCCAGCTGCTGGAGGCAATCACAGAGATTCATCACGTCAGTGACAGAAAGCACTTCCATGCTAGTGGTAGTACATTGTCCTGCCATCTGTAAGACCCCAGCTCAAGAGCAACCACAGGATTCCCCCTCCTCTTCCATAAAAACAAGGTACATAGTGCAGATGTTAGGAGCTGGGCCTCTGAACATGCTGACCTTGCTCCTTTTCAGAGGGCTCCCTGCTAGCTGATTAATGGGGCAGCATTAGTATCAGCTGTGGTGCTGACCACAGCCAGGATGGTGGTCCAAGACTGAGTACCCTGGCAGTGATGAGAGCCAGGAGAGGTAAATGCAGCTCCTGGGAGAGATGCAGAAAAAGCACAATTTCCTACAATCATGGTTTGCTGCCATAACTGCATTTTCAGCATCCTACAAACAGAGATGGAGATTTGGATTCCAATTTTCAGCTTCATTTCAGTCAGCTCAATAAAGCATCATCACCCCAAGGTCTGATCTCCTCTTTCTTCACAAACAAAACCTAGCACCTACATTAAAAGTCTAAGTTTGAATGGAAGACCAAGCAGCTGAAATTACACACAAAACACCTGGAGTTTGTAAAAGCAGGTCAGAATTTTTCTACTGATTTTAATACAATTTCAATCAAGATCATTTCTGCACTTCAGCACGTCCACCTCCACGTGAACACTGAAATTTGGTGACACATGATGAGAAGAGGCAGAGATCTTTTCAGAGCTGGTTACTTTAGAAGTTCAGTTTCAATCTGGGAAAAAGACTGGTTTGCACTTCCTGTGGTTTTGTGAGAGGCTGTTATGTACATCTAAACATGTGACATTTAAGAAAGTTGTAACAAGCAGAAGTGACTCAGTTCCTAGTAGCAACGGGATATCTTACTGATTCTGCAACTTTTTTTCCCACCTTTCCTTTTTACCTCTTCCACTCTATTTTAAAACTTGCAGTCTCTACTCTTTTACAGGAAAAACTGTTTGTAAAGCAAGAATTGTGCTGATTGCATCAAAACTCATTAATATAACTTGTTTTTCCATTATTAGCACCATCTGAGCCTGTTGAAAGCCTTAACCAGGGCTCTAATTTTTCCACAGAGAGCTTTAAATTAATTAGTGGTTTACATGCTAACAAAGAATCTGATACATTCATAAATCAATCTGATGCAGAAGGATTACCAGAGGGTGGAAACCTATTCAGTGGGGACCTCACATTCACTTAACATGGTGGTTTTTTAACAAAAGGGTGCAGGTGTGGAATAGACGGGTACCAGGAAGAGCCCATGATAATCACTTTGCATCACTTAAAAACGCAGCAGGACACATGGTAAATCAGAGCCTAGGGCCCACCCTAAGTGAAACCCATGTAGATATAAAAGGCAGTATCATCCCACTTTAACCTTCACAGCTAAATTGTCAAGAGTGCCACAATTGCTTTTGTGTAGGTTACAGGCCACTGAACTAATGGAAAATAGAGCAGAATTAAAGGACTTGGATGCAGAAGTACAAACTATGGTCCAACCTATGTAAATAAAGGTGTCAAATAAAGAAAATATGCAACATTTTCCTGGGTAATTATTAAATTAATCCAAGTCATTAAAATATGACATAATTGTGTACACTTTTGATTAATTTTAGGTTTTTAATCTTGTTTCTGCTAACACAGCAAGTAGGCTGTCAAGAGAACTCTGCTCCGTCACTGTGTTCACTGGTAAGAAAATTTTGCAAAAGTGAACACTTTCTCTTGCTCCATGTCCTAATGGTACAAAGCCATACACTCCCAGCTTCAAAAAAAAAAAATTAAAACATTAAAAATTGTAAGAATTTGATGACTAAAGCAGTTTTCAGTCTTTGCTATGTTTTGAAACAAACTCGTCATCTGTTTTGAAAGCTGCTCATTTTAAGAATGGAATCTCTGTCACCACAGACACCTGCACAGTCTCCATCAAATGCTGTAAGAACTGTACACATATGAAGTGATCATCATTTTCTTTACAAAAAGGTAAAATATCTTTGATGAGTCAGACTCAACATGACTGAGAAAACTGCAAACATGCACATCATGAAATTAAAGGCCATAAGTGACAGGAAGAGCCACCTGGCAATCCAGTCTCAGTGCTGCTGAAACTTTCAATAGATGAATTGGCAGTAACTAATTGTGCATTCTGGTAATGAACAATCAATATTTACTAATGGTGGTTCCTGAAATAGACACCTGAGCAACTGTCAGTTACAGTCTGAATTTATTCAGTTCTCCTAATTCAAGTAATTTATAAATACATACTCACTCCACCCTACCTGTGAGGTATCAGATTTTCCATATAATCATATGAAATAAATATATTGAGGCTATCTTTTTTGGGGGGGTAATAAATAATTATCTTGAAAGGTATTATCTTCTGTAGTGCCTTCCAATAATTATCTACTCCCAATAATAACTCAGTCATGAAAAATGTCACTCTGGGACATATTAAAAAACACATTTCTTATGGGGAGCACTATGAGGCAGCTCAGAAAAATATCCCCTCATAAACATGAATTTCATCATCACTCACCCTACATTATTTGTACAGATGTACAAAGACATTTTTGGAGCAAAGACATCACAGAGTAAGTAGCTTCTATAGCACATGCTTCGTATTTATTCATCATTATTGACTTTATGTACATGTCCACCTCACTGCAGCAGTCCCTGTGACTCTGTGAACCTGAGCACCAGGAGGTTTTCCCACCCATCACTTCCAAGGCACAAACGCAAAAAGGCAACAGCTGGTTGAAGGTTATGGCAAAGGATAACTGACAACCCCCAAGCAGAGAAGCAAAGCCTAAAGAGCATATTCTCCCCTTGATTTGTGCTGGGAAGGCAACAGGAAAGAGTATCCACAGAGTTCTCACACTGTGATCAAAAAGGTGCCAAATGGGAAGCAGGAAGGCCAAGGCAAACCCACAGCATCATGTGTCCCTCTAGCATGGCAGCAGCAAGGCAGCACAAACAGGGACAGAGCACACACTCCCTGCTGACTCTGCTCACCCAAAAAGTGAGTGTGGGTTGACATAACATGGCCACCTTTTACCCTCACAACCTATCTGTGACTTCAAAATCCAAGTAAGATATACTTACCTAAAAGAAGCAAGAAATGCTCTCAGGTATTATATGAGGTGCCACTCTGCAAAAGGCTTGTGTAATGCTTCAAGCAGTTCCTGAGACACGTGGTAATAGTGTGGCCACACAGCTCCTCGTGCTCCCTGCCCAGCATCACGCCCACCACAAACACTGCTTTCCACAAGACTGAGCAAGCCATTAATGATGGCATTAAAGGTGGCATGTGCTGTCACCTGTTCTCTTCCCAAATGAAGGAGGCAGTTCACTAAGAATCTTCATGCTAATCAACGAGTACAGCAAACAAAACAGAAAATGGGAGTAAGTAAAGACGATTAGCTAATTAGTGATTAAATAAAGCCAAGGCCTGTCACTGCCGGGGGGCTGCAGGGGGTGCCATCCCTTTTATCCAGAGTTGCAGCCGGTGACAGCAGGGCAAAACCCCTCAGGCATCCCGCAGCCGGCTGGTACCACTGCCTGGCCTCCTGGTTGCCAGCCCGAGAGGACTCTATGCTGTCTCTGGGGGATATCCATCACACCAAAAAGAGCAGCACATGGGATTCAGTACCCTGTGGGCACACTGCTGCCTGCCAGCACTTCTCTGGAGGAAGCTTCCCCATTTGCCAGAGGCTTGCTGGCTCAGAATCCTTCACCGAAATTTCATTGTGAATTTTTGTGAAGCATTTGCTCCGAAATTGGTACGTGCTGCAGGCCTCGTGCTGCACAGCCCAGCCTACGTAAGTTACTTCATCCCCGACCTCCTCTGTGTTCAAATACTCTATCTCCTGGACCCTTACTACTCTCAGACTGCTCACAGCCAAGCAAGTTTATTAATGTTAATTACTGACTGCTGTGTTTCATATTAAACTCTCCATTTCTGAGCCCTGAGACACAAAGAACTTTCCATACATCAACAGCTTCAAAGCAATTGTCCTTGGCTGTAGTTGCAGGGTAATTCTAGAAATTACCCCTCGGGAAAGAGGGGAAAAACCACCTAGTATTTACCCTGGGGGAAGACTGCACCCCTAGAGAGCTACCTGCCAGCTCCTAATGTGTTACAACACTCGGCCTCTCAACAAATTATACAAAATTACACTTCAGTTAACAGGACGATGTGATTAATCCTGCAAGCCCATTTTAAACAGTGAAAGAAGTATCTGAGCCTCATGAGACGAGACCACAAGGTGGGTGCACATACAAAAAGCCTTACCAGCTCTAGAACGTTAATCAATATTGCTCATTTTATAATGGCTTGGATTATCTCACTAAGTATGTTTTACACTCAATAAATTATTGCTATGCCTCCAAGGGAAAGCTAGTTTAAAAAAAATAAAGGAAACATTTAAAATAGAGTAATAGCTCTTCTCAGATTTTGAAATTTGTTTATATTGAAAACTAAAATGCAATTGCAAATCCAATGCCTCATCTCTGGCATTCTTCTGCAGGCAAAATTCCTCTAAGAGGCACTGGGAATTTTCTCTCTGTCACAGACTCTTGGAATGCAGCTTAACCCGAGAAAAGTTTCTTCCTCCAGGACTTCTGCCCCAAACCACACAAAACATTACCCAGTGGCCAGTCTTTCCAACTGCTTAAACCCCATCTCAAAGACTTCTGGTGGTCAACCTAGCTACTCTGCAGACCCAAGAGCACACTGGCTATAGTGTGGCAATAGGAGAGGGCAATAACTGTCATGGTGTACCAGGCAAGGAGTTGGGGCTTGGGGCAAATCAGCAGTGTCTGCCTGATCCCCTCTCCTTCCCTTCTCTACAAGGCATTCTGAGTCCAAAAGCTTGTATCCTAGCAGACGCCCCCACAAGGTACCCCCAGTTCTGCTGGAGCCATGTGTAGCCGCAGTGAGAGCTATATATTCATGGGAGGTTTCTCCTACTGTCACTTAGGTCCCTACAAAACTCATTTCATTGTATTAGTCACTAACTATGACTTATAAAATGCACTCACTGGAGGCAGTTGGGATTTTAAAGACCGTTCCATTTCCCAGAGACCTTCTACAACTTCTCCCAACTAAGGTAAACAAACTTTGGACCAAATTCTTTCACAGTCAACTATGCAACTCACTCAAATCATGAGGAGTTTCACAAATATGTTTGAGAGTGGTTTGGGATTTAAGGTTTTTGAATGGGTCTACTTTATCCCATGGAAGCCTAAGACATTTCATCTGGAGACCAGGATGAACAAACTCCTTAACAGATGGGAAGAGTTCCTTAGATATTAAGTAATTAAGCACACTCAGCACATGTTGGCTCCTAAAGAAAACTGTTTTGAAGAGATAAGGCACTACATAAATTGAGATTTATGGTTAACCAAAAAGCTGCCATTTCAACTTTTGCTCACAAGCCTAATCTCATAAATTGCTATATGGAAAATAAAGATAGAAGGAGCATTACATGATTCACAAAACTATCAGACTGAGTATTTTTCAAGCTTCCATGCTTCTGTTCTTCCATTTTTCAGCAGTTGGCTAAGATTAACAGGCAAGCAAGTCTACCACATTTTGATCTGAAATTGCCTGTGCTTGCCCTGCTTCCAATTCCAGTAAGCATCAGCAGCAGGAAAAAGGAAACAGCTTTTCTCTACCACAGTTTTCCCAAGGCAGCCAAGATAGAGCCTTGAGTTTCCTCCGACTTATAAATACATCATTGGCAATCCATCATTATGTCCAAGGCAGTCTTAATGCTCCAGAGACCATCTTCAGCAAGACAAAATACACCTATGACCTGAAGTAGTGAGACAAAAATTGCAAAGCAGCAAGTTGCCACAGCTTACCATTGCTCCTTCACTCTTACTTTGTGCAACTTCTCGCTGCAGCCGAGCCACAGACAGCTTCTCCCTGTGGAAAGAAAAGTGTGTGAATAGCAGTTCATTTTTCACTGCTTCCCCATCAGGGTGGCATTCCTGCACATCACTCGGGTAACCCTCCTGGCAGACTCTGCTCTCCTACCCACCTTCTTCTGCAATATTTAGTGGCTCCATTACTGTTTCATTTTGTGTTAGTCTGACAGAACTGTCAATAAATCAACTGAATCTTAAAATCATTTGCTCCATTCAAACAACAAAGTAGCTCATCACGCTGGCAATATGGAAACAGACCGTGCAAATCAGATTGTGTTATTTATTTTCCTACAGCCTTGCACATCAGCTTTATTCCACACTACATTAACACAAGCTGGAAGGCTGTTAGATCATCAATAAATGTATGCATAAAAATGAAACTAAAAAAATCTGTTCTATTCCTAGACATACTGTGCTTCATTTTGCAGGTCCCGAATTATCATTTTTCTTAATTAGCCTATTTTCATATAATATCCTTACCCAAATGCTTGGCTTGACTCAAGTAACAATTTGCTTAGCTAAGGATCTGGTGATCACAACATACTTTCACCTGAAAAATGTTATGAAAGGAATTAAAGTAGAGTAGAAAAGTAAAGAGGTTTTCAGAATGTATGGACTGGCAACACACAGCTAGGTACAAAGTATGTGAATCACAAAACCAAGACAGTGGAAGGTGCTGCAGGAATCAACCACTGCAGAAGGAATGTGGGAAGAGAGGAATTTGCTCTCTAAGCTCAGGAAAGAAGAAAATACTTTACAGAACAAGTGAGACTTAAGCAATCTACTGTAATTTTAAAAAGACACCTTTCCAAGCAGACTACTTTTAAAGAGGAGTATATATTTTTGAAACAAAAGCACCCTGCAGAAATGTCAAAGCAATTTATCAGTATAAGCAGATCAGAAGAATTTCAAACCAAAACATAAAATTTTCAGATAAGTAAGTTATTTACAATGATCAGCTTTGGAAATTTCCAGGAAAAAGTATTTTAAAATCAGAACATATCCTTTAGCAAGTTTGAAATTTTCCATTTACTCGTGTTTTGCCTGGGAATTCTACTCGATCTAAGTGGAAAGAAGGACCTGAATCATCCCAGTGCAGCACCCTAGCACCGTTCAAGAACCAGCAGGATCAGCCTTGTGCCACTTGCCTAGGGCTCCAGCTACAAGCCCACCAGCCACACTGTGATAGCCCAATCCCCTGTTGTCTCAAGAGGGTTGGACGGGATGATCTCTGAGATCTCTTCCAACCAGATACATTCTGTGATTCTGTAGAATCTTGCCTGTGGCAAGACCGGGTGTTAGTCCATAACGACTCTCATCTCAAAACAATGTGTGTGACAGGGGAGGGCTGATACCCCTTATGGACTCCATAGTCTCAAACAAGGTGTGATAGACCTGGTCTTGAACAGACAGGGTGAGGGCCTTTATAGCTCTGTAGGAGAGTTGCTGACTTAACAATGGGAAGAGATAATTCCTACAGAGGCAGGAACTCCTTCTTGAAAACCACACTTAACAATACCAGGTGACAAGACACTTCATTGCAGGGGCCTGGTGCACCCCTCCCTTTGTGATTTGGACAGACCATGACACCCTCACCCTCCCCACCCCCTCCAGAAAGGTATAAAAGGACCACAACTTCTGGGATCCACATGTTGCATCTACCACAGAAGATCCTGGTGGGATGTATACCCACCACTGAAGGACGTGGCTAATTCTGTGAAAACATCACTGGATCCAAGAGTGGTGGTATCTTCCTTTTTTTCTCATACTTCATAACTTTTTTTAAACTGTCCTCTTTCTCCCCATTCTCCCTCTGCTCTGGTCCAATCTAATAAACCTAACTCATCAGCCATTTGGTGTCGTTTCGCTTTAATCTACTCCAAGGGAATTTTTGAATCTTAGTGCAACCTCTCCCATTGCCCAGGGCTGGCTCAAGATACTAGGTTGTGACATTTTAGTTGGCATAGTCAGCAGGAACCCCTTCCTGTGTAAGTGCTGTTGAGACTAGGCCTTAGAGGTTTTTCTCAGGGGAAAGTGTTACTGGAAGACAGGGAAGAGAGCCCCCTGCACCCTTAATTCTTACTTGCAGCCCCACAGACCAAGGTTCAGCAATGTTGGCTTGCGATCCCCATGGAGGGGTTTGGCAGCTTTGGCTTGAGTCCCCCATGAAGGGGGGTTACCAGTTTTATTTTCAGCTCCACTGTGGGGGCCTCAAGAAAAAGAGGAGTTTAATCAGCTGAGCGTGAGTTCCCTGGCAAATGATCGGGATTGCCCATGTCCAGCTTGATTTTAACTCTCCCTCCTGTTAGAAATGTTGACAGCAGTAATCTTTGCTGGTTTAGGGATAGTGCTGATGGCAGCACAGAAAAATAGATGTGTTGTAAATCAAATAGAAAGAAAAAAGAAGAGGGCACTGTGTGAATTGGTTGAGGACTTGCAGACACTGCTTGAAACTGAGTGGGTAAAACACCTGCAAGACAGGATGCTTGCAGATGTCTACAGAGCCAGCTGAGCAGTGCTTTCATTAGGGAGCAAGAGCTGTGGTTAAAACTGGCCAAGTTGCAGCAGGGGTCCTTGAGAGTGATTGTGGATTCAATGTTACGGATAAAAAGCATGATTTAGTTGCTAGGGAAGTGGCTTGTCATCATCCCTGGGCTGGAATGGAAGAAGCAAAACCTTTGGTCCCTTCCAACCCAAACTATTCTATGATTCTGGGATCACCCCTCACAGTTAAGACCACGTTCTTCCTTGTGAATACACAACTTTATCGTTTGTTCAATGTGATAATTATGTTTATTGCTTGCTCAACAGTTAAGTTTTGCTTTGTTAGTGGAAATGTACATGTCATCGTTTTAATTGCTGGTTTGGAAGACACACGCCATCCACCTTCCTTCAGTCATACTGAACTCAGGAAAGAAAACCTTCCTCCTGTACACTGCAGTAAAGCAGACAAAATCTTGAAAACAGACCTGTCTCCTAGCCCTCTTGCTGCAGAGAAGAGCTGAGGCTGGAAAATCTTGTCCCCCAAAAAAACCTGCAAAGTGCCTCGTCAGGGGTAAGGGAGGACCCAGTGGCTGATGATCTCCCCAGGCTCTGTAGCAGTTGTTTCTCTCATCCAGCAGGAAAAGCTAAATGCTCTATGACATTTTATCCCAATTCTCAGAACTCTTGTCTGCTGAGGAGATATGCCCACACTTGCCTACTTACTGCAAGAATGACAGAAATCATATCATGTAGCCATAGCTCAACATATGCTTTGATCACTAAACTGGTCCTGCCCTCCCCTTTTGGCAGGAAATGTTGTATTTAGATTAAGTGTCCCTAACAGTCACCTGCCCACACGTGCTTACAATACCACCACAGCACTGCAGGCACAGCTGGCTAGTGGAATTACCAGATTAATAAAAGGCATTGCCAATGTTGTGATTCATAAACATGTATGATATTGAAACCACCATATATTGGCAAAATGAGAGACGACGATCGCATGGTATCAAGGTCTTCTTTACTAACCACTGAGACTGGTGACGCCACAGCACTGACAGCCTTAATGCAGGTACCCTAAAAACAGCTACAAAAAGATGTGCATTGCCCTTCTTCTTCAGTGCTGATGCTATCACAGGCAAATTACAAAACTGGTTAATCCTATTTTAAGGATTTAGTTCAGTTGCTGGAAATAGCCCCTTGCCTTTTTCATTGCTTCAGTGCCCTAATATGTCTCAGTGAAAAAAGCTAGGATACCCTTTGAGGAGGGTTTGACTTTTTAATTGAAAAACAAATGCCTAAAGAATTTTATGAGAAAAAATAAAGAGGGGAAAAACAACAACAACAACAAACCTTAAACTATCCACAAATCACTTCTTCCATGCCCTTACTGCCTGTGGTCTGCAGAGATTTCAGTTAATCCTATGTAAGGCACACTGCTACTTCCCTCTCTGTGTTATTTACAACATGGAATCTGTCCCACATTTCTGGAATCATGGAATTTTAACAGAGTAAATTCCATTTAAGCTCCATCCACAAAGAAGGCTCCTCCTAACTCTAACTTCGTTGGGTGAGGATCCCAAAGGTTCTGAAAGGACTTCCTTAATGATTTCCTCAATGAAGGAGAGCAAAGACTGCTATTCTCATACTGTGTTTGCAACACTGCTGGTATTAGGATCAGAATTACTTTTCAATAGAAGAAGATGAAAAAGAAACATAAGTATCATGTATAAGAAAAAAAATTCAATAGTGGATACAGAAGAGCCACCTGTTCCAATGGTGTCTGAAAATAAGTCAACTTTGAAGCAAGCAAACTGTGCTCCCACTTCAGAGAGATCCTAGAGCATCTTCTCCCTCGACTTCTTTCTCCAGGCAAAGGAGACACAACACTTGTAGCCACTTTGCAGATAGTTAACTTCATCAAGGTGGGATGGGCAGCAGAGGCTCAGAATGCCTCTGGACCACAGACATTCTCAAGATCTTTCCGCAGAGCTTTATTTGTGATGTACTTGGCCCATCACCTGCAGGGAGGCATTTCTCACCACCTCTGTTCAAATGTATGCTGTTACAGTGGTTGAGAAACATGGTCAGAATCCTGTTAGGAGCCAACAGCATTTAACACCAGTTGGAAGTTTTCATGAAAGATACAGGACAAGAGAGAACAAGGAATTTCATGTCTAAGCACGAACAAATAAACCTATTTGTTACTAAGCATCATCTCAGACCATTTTGATTAAGACAGAACCTTGAGCAACTATTTTGAGCCTTCATTTTTTAACACAGTGTTACCATTGGATAAGCATTTTACTATAACTGAGCTGTGAAAGTAATGAGCTTTTAGCCGCTTTAGTATTACAGATGTTTCAAATGCAAAGAGTATTTGACATGCAGCTTCAAAGTTAATCTTGAGGTTTTTTTAATCTTTGGTTTCTATACCAAAAAAATCCGTAGCATTACTTTGTTGCTATACAGTTTTATTTATTTTTAATCAAGTATGTTTCATCCCTTATAGCATGATTAATTAACAAAGTTAATTAACAACCTGCAAGAAAACAAAATCATCTGAGGATTAAAAAAATTAAACAATGTTCATTGAGAAGTTCTCATGTTCGCTTTTGAAAAGCCACCAAATGATAAAAGGTTTACAGAAACACTCTTTGAAAGCACAGTTTATGCTCTTAAGTTTGAATATTTGCATTGTAAGTGGCAAAATTCCCAGCCAAGGACTTAGCAAAGAGATAATTAAAGGAGCCAAACAAGGATTCAATTATATCCTTTTCAGATGAAACCAAGCACACAAGTAGTCACTGTGTGGATGGAAGCAGGATACATTTCGCATCTCGGTATCTCTAGTAGATATTGCAGTAGCTTGCTCTACAAAACAACAGTATGAGGAAAACCCATTTAGTCCAAGAAAAACACAGATGTACAAAATAATCCTACAAGTTGCAAACTCTCCTTAAAACAAAATTTCTCCTTCACACTCCCTTCCCATAGGTTCAACTCATTCAACTAGCAGACAGAAAACCTACCCCTGTATCATATGCCAGCGACATCTAACACAGCTTAGGCCTTCACTACAAAACTATGTTCCTTGAACTCCTCCCAGTCCACAGGAATAAAGGCAGAGTAGGCAATGCAATCACACACCCCCACCTGTGACACAGTTTTGAAGAAATGCTAATACTGTTCCTGATCTGGTAACAGATATCCTTAGATCAAACAACACAGTGAAAGCTACACTGGATGGGTGAAAGATTCCCTTTTTCTTCATTTCCTTCCTGATAGTGCTATTTTACATCAATGCAACAAAAACAAAATGCTCCAGCAGAGAACTTCAGCTTTATAAATTTTGAAATAAAACGTTAATATTGAAACCTCAGGTTCAGAAGATCTTAGATACAGGGTTTAGATATTACTTAAAATAGCTTCTGGATAAAGTATGAAATGAAAGATGCCTCTAAAATGTGCTGATTTAGCCATTTGCCAAGATCTCAGTGGTACAGAATCTGTATCTGTTTTGAATAGTGAACAACAATTTTACAGTTTTAACAAAGAAAAACCATGTTGTGGTTTTAATGAGGAACACAATCAAAAATCAAACATCACTAGTCTGTGCAGAGAGACACAAGCCTGGCTTTCCAGGAGGTTTCCCAGCTAAATGCTAACCAGGCTTGACCTCATTGAGTCTACAAGATCTGACAAGGGAACAGCCGAAGGTGGAAAAGCTGCAGTGAACTAGTGCACCTCTTTCAGCTCCTATTGCAGTCGCAGTGGTTAGCGATGCTGCAACCTTCCTTCCTACTGAAGATCACGGACAGCAGAGGCATTTGCTGCTTTGTAAACGTCAGTGTCACGTGCGTTTTGAAAGTGTATTTTAGAGTTGCAAGGGTTAAACTGGCAATAAAAGAGCCAGCTTGCAAAGAAATATTTATTGCAAACTTAAAGCAAAATGCCAGCTTTATTTAATTATTTTTACAATAACTACAAAGACTGGAGTTACAGTAACTGAAGCACTAATGCTGTCAAGAAAGCAGCAGAATAGATAGGATGAGCCACCAGCAAGGCACAGACTCGTATTTATTGCTCAGGTATTTGTAATAAAAGATAAGCAGACAGAAAACATAATTTACATTAAACTTCTCTTCCACAAGACATGATACTGCCAAATCCAGACAAACAAAACAGGTAGTAACTTATTTAAACTGTATTTTCATTGAATGAAATTAACATAAAGGAAAAAAATCCACAGCATTATGACTCTGATCTAAAACAAGTATCGGCAATCCCCAGGGGCTCCTCCCCTATTTTAATGTAAATGAAAGTGCAAAGAAGATCATCTAGTTACTTTCCAGAAGCACACAAATGATGCCAAATACAAAAACACATACCGTGGAAGAAGTCATGGCATGACACAGGGCAGTATCACGTACCCTGGTTAGAAAGGAGAAGGCAAAGAGTGGGGGCAGAGCCTTCATCATAAAAGCCTTTGGCAAAAGAAGAGGGCCAGAGCCATGGCAAAGAAATTACAAAAGGAAACGTTATCAGGAGTCCATGGAAGATTATCAAGGAGCTGTTTTCGTGACAAATGACTCTCTCGGCACTGGCACAGCAGCTGGGGTCAGATGGACACTCAAGCATGGTAATTCTCCTGTCCTAAGCATGTGCATGGGGACAGACAGCAATGCGTTTTCAACACAAGCGTCTTCTCTCATGTTGGCGATCTCTACTACTTCACTGACATTTATTGTCTTGCACACTGAAATTATAGGTGCAAGCCTATACACTTCAATGATCCACTGGTATTTCTGACTGTTTCAAATATATCTATTTTTTAATGTTGGGGTGTCTCCTTACAGTACTAGAGCTGACTCCACGACACAGCCCATCTCTCAAATTCTGTACACGTTTGGGCCTATAGTATCAGACATAGGTGGGAAGGTCTGTACCCAAAGTTGGGTATTTTTCCTCTTGAGATTTGAGATGGTTTATAGCCTTAGAAATCTAGAAAAGCCAAAAGCTTTTTAAATTCAACCTTTAAATAACATTCATTAGTAACTGCTAAATAACCAGAATGAGAATAAATTGAGCCACCAACCCCCCTTTGGACTCCTTGACAAGACATGGAGATGACACCAACCATCACAACCAATGCAGTCTCCTGATTAAGCAAAACACAAGCAAAAAAAGTGAATCCTTCCCAACTACACACACATTCAGTTGCAGGATAAAAGATTAATGCCTGTATGACACAATGCCAAATCACCAGGATAATTATGAATTATACCAAGCAATCATTTCACAAATCTCCTGGAACATCTCACTTACGAGCATTATTCATAAGATAATACATTCAGCTGCATTTTTTCCTCCCAGATATGAAGGCTCTGAAGCCTTTTTTGGGGGTGGGGGGTCTGAGATTCCAAGTGGCCCAAGAAAATGGTGGGGAGGGGGGAAGCTGAACTTTTTCTGAAACACAAAAATGGAGGAAAAAAAACAACATTTCCTAAAAAATTCTAAAGTCTGTAGATAGTAGTGAGACAGATTTACAAATGTAATTTCAAAGTAAATCCAAACAGTAAACAGCAACAGACAGGGGAGTTTTACACCTGACTATGGACTTTAATGCAGTATCAAGGGTGAAACATCAAACACCTAAGAGTAAACAGCACTACAGTATTGAACTCTGAAAGAGATTAGAAGTATAGGTTTTGACATTATAAATTACATCACCTATGCATTATGTAAACCTTGGATTTATTGAAAAGCACAGTTAAGGTTTTGGCAAGGAGAAATTCTGCACAGATTTGATCCCTGTATGAACCTTTTGAATCAATACATCCTATGAACTACTAAAACATTATGATTATTAGAAGTGGTACATTAACCATAAACCTTATTGTCTCTGTTCTGCAATCCACACCACAAAATACCTAGCAAAAGCAGTTTGACAAATTCACACTGTTGCAGTTCAGAATTTCTTTACCTAAGTGACTGATTTATCTGTTTAAATGTTATATTAACTGGAATATTTGTACTTGATGCTGTATTATTTCTGCCAATAAGCTGCAATACAAAAAGCATACAGTGGGAATTTGTACAATTAGGCAAGCTGCCAAGTTCTCAAACAATTGCCATCATGTAAAACCTCAGTGTTCAATCAGGAAAAAAAAAAGGAATAAAATAAAAGGCAATTTGGAATATTAATTCAGCAAAAGAAACTTTATAATACAGGCAGTAGTTGCACACAGATCCCTATCCTTTACTCCAAGAATGACTGCTTGCTCCTCTTTTGAGATGCTACTTTAAAATACCTGAAAGCATCTGTTTAATGAAAGCCCTAAAATGCTCTAAAATAGTATAAAATTTCTTTCTTTCACAGCATTTTTCTAATTAAAACAAAATAGTAGTCTGTATCTTCTTCTTTCACTTCAGCATTTTTATGGCCTTTTCCAGTACAGGGCAATGTGATAAGCAAATTTTACACTACCGCCTTTCCCTTCTGGTACACTACTAACTCACCTGTAGTATATAGTCCAGCAGGTCTACTTCTTTAAATGGGACAGTGAGACAGAGAGAGAGGATGCTAAAAACCTCCCAATTTATCTTGATAGTGCAGCTGGGTTCAAAGTGGGGTAGTGAAAGAGGCTAAGCGTCATTGCTACGTAACAGCTTGGCCCATGGGAGAAAGACAATAGTTTGAGACACCACCTTTCACCCCTCCTCATTTCCAATGCACACAACTGCCATTCTTCATTTCAGATGCACACAAGATGGGTCCTCCTCCCCAGATACACCTGTTCTCATTGCTGGAAGTATTGAAGAGCAAGCCATTTTGACCAGTCAGCCTAGCTGCCAGAGGCCTGGCAACACATCAGTCACCAGCACAAGAAAGATACTACTAAAGCAGATGTCACTTTCAAAAGAGTCAGATTTTGCTTTCTGTGACTTAGTGAAATTCAAAGCAACAGCAGAGATGTGAACAGAGACTTCCTCTCAACATAGCCATTGAAACACTGTTTGTTTTAATGAACATTCAAGAAAGGAGAGAGCAAAGCCTAGAAGAAACCACTCTGCATATGGGTACTTTTCAATTCTTGCCTTCCTTTGGCCCATCATTCAGCACTTCTGCTCTAGATTTAAAACCAGAAACTGTTGTGGCTTGTGCACTGCATCACTGTTGGAGATCATGTAGCTGTTTCTTCATGATTTAACCACTCCTAGCAGCATATCTAATATCTAGGCTCTTAGTTTGTGTTTTGCTGTTCATGTCTAAGCTCAGTCAAGCTGTTCTCTAGACTACATGGAGTCTCAGCTGTGTTTCTGGTAGGGATCTTATGTATGGCTTGAAGTAAAGGATCCTTACAGCATACAGATTTACACTATTTTTCATGATGCTGTTTATTCGTGCAGGTTCTTTAAAAAAAAGTTTAAAAAATTATTTGGAATCCAGAAGATAATATGTGATGAATCCTCTGATTGCAGTCCAAACACAATTAGCTGTGAATTCTTTTTTTCACGAAGGCTGGACTTAAGAAGACCTTGGAAAATGAAAAACAAAAGAAGAAACAAGCAAAAAGGGTTTTCTTTATGCAGCGGACTTGGAAGTTGAGCTAACAAATCCTCTAATCACTGGTTGCTCACATACATTATTTCTCTGGAGATTTGTCACATGGAGATGATGTGCTGTGGAAGTTCTTTTGAAAGAATATGCATTTCCCCAAAGGATTTTTAATGAGAATTTATTGCTCATGAAAGATTCAAGATTGGCAGCACTTCAGTCTTCAGTTAATGATCTTTGTTTATTAACATAAAATGCATCACACTTAACAGGAGTGTTGCTTTCCCAACCAACGCATCAAAGCACAAAAGAATTCTCACTTCTTCAGTCTTATCCCCTGAGGCTGTCTAAGAGGGTGCTAGCTGAAATTTATAGGGTTGTCCTCTACAAAAATTAAGTCAGAACTCTTGTTTCAGATAAGCCTGAAAGTAGTGGACACTTTTTGGGTAAAAAACCAAAGATACTCAGACATAAACAGCAAGCAATGGCAGCACACTGCTGCCACACTGGTAGTATTTCTCACAGTGTCTATCCTTCCACACAGACCTTTTAGGGGTACCAGAAGATCTTTGCTTACTCCTAATCCTAACTGCTCTTAAATTCCATGGCTAACATTCATGCAAAGTGCTGATTCCACATCCTGTTAGAAAATTAGTGCCTTTTAAAACTTGATGAATTTCCAACAGAGTGATGATGGGTAGAGGCAACTGGGTCTGTACATCAGAGATCCCAGAAACACAGCACTAAGCCATCTCTTGTACTTCTATAGAAAGAAGAAGGTTGAAGCATATTTCCTCATGAAAAAAAGAAAAAGAAAAAAAGAAAAAAAAAAGAAAAAAAGGAAGAATAAACAAATGCACAATCGAAGAAAAATGGGATGTAAGGAACTTTGCTGGCTAAACTGTCAGCTTGTGGCTTGGACAGCAACACTCTGCGCTGGATTAGGAACTGGCTGGAGGGCCAGGCCCAGAGAGTGGTGGTCAATGGTGCCACCTCCAGCTGGAGGCCAGTCACCAGTGGCGTCCCCCAGGGATCAATGCTGGGCCCCATCCTCTTCAATGTCTTCATTGACGATCTGGATGAGGGCATTGAGACAGTCATCAGCAAATTTGCAGATGACACCAAGTTAGGAGCAGATGTTGGTCAGTTAGAGAGTAGAAGGGCCCTGCAGAGGGACCTCGACTGTCTGGACAGATGGGCAGAGTCCAAAGGGATGACATTCAACAAGTCCAAGTGCCGGGTGCTGCACTTTATCTCAACAACCCCAGGCAGAGCTACAGGCTGGGGTCAGAGTGGCTGAGAGCTCCCAGAGAGGGACCTAGGGGTGCCGATCGACAGCTGCCTGAACATGAGCCAGCATTGTGCCCAGGTGGCCAAGAAGGCCAACCGCATCCTGGCCTGTATCAAGAACAGTGTGGCCAGCAGGAGCAGGGAGGTCATTGTGCCCCTGTACTCTGCTTTGGTTAGGCCACACCTTGAGTACTGTGTCCAGTTCTGGGCCCCTCAGTTTAAGAAGGACATCGAGACACTTGAACGTGTCCAGAGAAGGACAACAAGGCTGGGGAGAGGCCTTGAGCACAAGCCCTATGAGGAGAGGCTGAGTGAGCTGGGATTGTTTAGCCTGGAGAAGAGGAGGCTCTGGGGTGACCTCATTGCTCTCTACAATTACCTGCAGGGTGGTTGTAGCCAAGAAGGGGTTGGCCTCTTCTCTCTAGCAACCAGCACCAGAACAAGGGGACACAGTCTCAAGCTGTGCCAGGGGAAGTTTAGGCTCGAGGTGAGAAGAAAGTTCTTCACTGAAAGAGTCATTCGCTATTAGAATGTGATGCCCAGGGAGGTGGTGGAGTCACCGTCCCTGGAGGTGTTCAAGAGGGGATTGGACGTGGCACTTGGTGCCATGGTCTAGTCATGGGGTCTGTGGTGACAGGTTGGACTCGATGATCTTCGAGGTCTCTTCCAACCTTGGTGATACTGTGAACAGAATTCAAACACATTGTTTTAGACACTAAGCCAAACACAATTTGGACACTAGGCTCAACCAATCTCAGATCTTGCTGTTCTCTTCATAACTAGCTTTCCTTCTGCTGTGTCCAAGTGATACATCCAGTTCTTGTTTGTTTGTGAGAATGTTTAGAAAGATTTTTCTCCCTTTCTCTACAAAGCTTTTAAGTTTTGCTCTGCAAATTCAAAGACGACTCTGATTTTGCCTCATTACTGGTTGGCCTCTTGCCTCCGTCTTCCACTCCTTTGGTCCCAGATCATCACAACACATTTCTGGTATTCTTTGTGGCGGGGAGGTGTTAGACAGCATGAGAGGTTTTATCCATCCAGCATGAAGACTTCTGAGTTTTTTTCTAGGTTGGCACTTACTGTTCTTTCTCTCTCTGAGCAACATTTATTGCATGTTCTATAACCATCCAGTCATCATTCATGTCCTGTTCCAACTGAACATCAAAACACCTTGGGAAGAAAATACTTTTGTTTGTTTGGGGTAGGTTGTGGTTGCTTTTATTTTTGTTTTGGTTTGTGGTGTTTTGTTTGGTTGGTTGGGATTTTTTTAAATGTTTGTTTGTTTTGCTTGTTTGTGGACAAGAAGCAAAATCAAAGCAATTTTACTCTGTTTCATTCACTGGACTTCTCCCTCAACCTTTTTTCGTTACACAATTGTTCAATACCAAACATATTCTGGTACAAACTGCTAGCAATCTGCAACAACCTTCCACTCAAGGAGAAAATACAGAAAAGAATCAAAGTTGTTCAGAAAGAATACTTTTCTTTGCTGCTTAAATTGGGGTGGTTTTTTTGTTGTTGTTTCTTGTAATTTCATTTTGTACTCTCAAGAATAAGAATACTACTCTATTAAAACCTAGCAATGCTGCTCAGTCAAGGGAACACATTTCTGCTGGGGACAGTCTTCATTTTAAGGCTAGAGACAGATGAAACTTGGATCAGGCCCCCAGACTGATGTTTTTTTTGCTGCAGCCCATCCTTGTTTTCCTCTACCAGCTCACCAAAGAGATAAGAGAATTTCTCCTTACATCAATTTATGGAAAATCAAATAAATTGAACAGTGAGATGCCACATATACCTTTGGGTACAGCAGAACAAAAGCACTGATTTCCATGGGTATTACCTGCACACCTCTAGGCTGAGTATTGGGCACTAGGATTACAGAGCAGTAACACAAAGTACTTTGTAGTCAGAAAATCATTAGAATGCATCATTATATGACAAATCAGTCTATCATATATATCTATTTTAAAAATATATAGGTAGTCTCTGTACAAAGGAAATCACACAGCTCTTGTATTAGCATCTCTAAATTTCCAATGGCTGATACAGCCTATAGAAACCACACACAGGAGCCAGCAGGTGCTCAATGAGAAAATGTAGCAGAGGGAGTGGCGTTAAAAATTCATAGAATCACAGAATGGTTTAGATTGGAAGGGACCTTTAAAGGTCATCTAGTCCAATCCCTCTGCAGTAAGCAGGGACATCTGTAACTAGATCAGGTCTGAATGAATGCATGCAAAACCAAAAAAAAAAAAGTACTTTTTTTCTTTCATACACCTTGAGGGAACAACCAGTAAGTGTGGGGAAAAAAAGACTACTGAATTTATAGAAATATAGCTAACAGTGCACAATTTGATAACTGATCAATATGGAGAATGTATGCTGAAAGACATGAAGTATATGCCATATTTACAGCACTGCTGTGAATCAGCTATTCAATTTTGCATGTGTATATCCATGATCCCCTTTTGGTAAAACATAAAATGGATGATTTGTACTTCAAGAGCGACAGGTCAGTCAATGATGTGCAACAGCTGGCCCTTAGGCCACACGAAACAGCTACCAGCACAAACACATCACTCACAGCTCTTACTGTCAATATAGACCCTGGATGTACCTTCCAATAGGAGTCCCAACAAGTGACAGATGACATAAGTAAAACTGGTACTTTCTGAGAGCATTTATTGAATGCCTAGATAAAATGTATTTTGGATGTACCATTAGGCAATAATTGCCACTTAGTTTTTAGATTCGGGAGTGTAGTCCTATTCATTGACTGCAAGTACTTGAAAAAAGAAGGTAATTCAGACTTTCATACAAATCTCTGTGAACTTCAAGCCACCTACGAGTTTTGTGGAAGGTGGGGAGGGGAGAAAGTTAATAACAAGGATTTTTTTAGAGTGATACCATAACAACTTCCCTTGGAAAAAGTTATAAACTGCAGGGTTTCCCTCAGTTCTTTCCCTGTCTAGGAAATGTGCTTCAGAATCCCTTTAACAATATAACCTCCTCTAAACCATGTTTCACCATGCCAGAAAGAATTAAAAAAGCAGCACGTTGAATATCACTTTGAAGATCCTTCAGTAATCCAACACACAATTTCATATTCATGCAGTCTTACAGCAGTAAAATCAGTTCCATGCTAAGGATAAAATTGTTTCTTATATCACTCTGTCTACAAAAGAAAACTAGATAAAGGCAGTGGCCTCTGGCTGATTATATGTTTTGACAAATTCGATGATTAACTGAAACCTGAAAATCAAGCTTCATTATCTCAGTAGACCTAAAAGAGGAGAAGAAAAGACTTGGTTTTGAAAGGATGCAGATCTACAGGGACCCCAGCCCAGACTGAGCTACTCAAAGAGCATTATTTGTACTGAATCAAACAGCAGCTCGCATGCACGTGGGCTAATTTTAATATAGAAATTAGAGTTGTCACTTTAAATAATGGGCATAGCATATGGTAATATATGCAAAATGTTTTCCAACATGTTCAAGTAGAGATAGAGAAATTAAGTTATCAATGACAGCTTTACCGCATAATATAGCAGTCTAGCATTTAACAACACTGCAAATGAAATCCAGAGCACATCAGACATATCGGTGGTGCAATGACAGTATTTCTTTGTGTATTTATGAAGCCATTTAAATTCACGTATAGTCAAATCACAACCTCAGTGGCTGTCTAGGAATGAAACAGGGAAGACTGAATAGCAACAGGCATGAGATCCACCTGTTTTGATCATGTTTTACTGAGCTTGGTTAAAGAACTCATACATGATGGCCTAAACCTACTTCAGTAAAACATCCTTAAAACCTGCTCTCTGGAATATGAAATGGAAAAATGTTATCAGATGAAACTTGGGTGCCTATCCTTAGAGCTAGTCCAGTTCAAAGTTAGGCCAGAACCATCACTAAAATTGTCTCCAATTACTACAAGAGTGTACTGCCCTCACTTTATGAGACAATCTAGAAAAATAGCTCTCTGTTTGAAACCTGAATCAGGGAAACAAACACCTTCAAGAAACCCCAGAACAAAAACAAAAAACAACAACAAACAACAAACCCTCTTGGGGACTTTTAAATTATTTTCCCCAAAGACATCAGCCAGGCCTGTTTCATCACCAGCTTCTCAAAGCTCAAATAGCATTAACTTCAATGAAGTCCAACTTCAGCAAACAAAACAAGTCATTCAAAAGGTAGCGGATTAAGATGCGTTAGCATTCAGGCATTTACAAACAAATGTATATTAAGAAATACTTCAAATATTAACTGTCTGAAGTATCAAAACATTTTCAGCAGTTCAGATGTCAAATAGATATTTAGGCAAATCTGTGTTTCTCCAGTTTCCACAACAAACAGCATGTTTTGAAACCAATTTGATGTTTCAATAATGCTCTTTGCTATTTTTTACTGCAGAAAGATTCCTGTATTGTATCTGGGTAATGAACTGTGCTCTGAAATGACTTACTATAGTCATCACTACAGGCATCGCTACATCACCATTGGAAGGAAGTAAAATAAAAATCACACACAGTACTCACGTAGCATCATCACAAGTATTACTTCATTTACAGAACCTGGAAAGAGTCCATTCCAAATCAAGGTATTGATTATTTCAAAATTTAATTGCCCAGTCAAAAGCTACAAGAAGAAAATAAATCCAGTAAAGGGCATTTGCCAATTAAGTAAGTGAGTCTAATCTTGATTTTAAGTTACTTTGATATCAGAGATCATAAAACTAGATCCCTGTTAATAGAGTAGGAAGAAAAACAGCCATACATAAAGTTGGAGATAAACTCTGTGGATAAATCTCCTGCATCATTACGTGGCCATGCCTTTAGTTTATATAAGATCAAAACCAGCTGACAGAAAACACATACATGGGCATTTTTACTTTTTGCTGTTTAACCCAAGGTACACTTTCACCTTAAATTTGAAGGATCAGAATGAGGCTGCAGAAAGCACCTACTTTAACAACCACCACCAATAATTTGCAGTTTTCTTAGAGAAAGTCAAGAGAAGCTTGGGTTCATTAGCAGAATTATAGCTGTGGCTCTTAACGGTGCTTTACAAAACAAAAAAACCCAACAACTGAAAGTACGTTTCTATACAGAAAATATTATTGTTATAATATAAATGTTATTAATGGTCTAAGTTGCTACAGAGGTGTTTAGAGCTTTTCTGTACTCAGGGATCAATATCTAAGAGAGGTTAGCATTCACCTTCCTTTCTGAATGTCCCCAAAGCAGAACAAAACAGCTTCTCCTTTTCTGTCATTCTGCAAGAACAAGCATATTTTGATACACTAAGATACTTCCCCGTTGACATATTTTTCTTAACGAGATTTTGTCTTAATTAGTTTCATCTATCTCTCTAGAGGTTATCTAGAAGACATCTTCAGGATTTTAGTGAAGCAGAAAAAACACGTATGTTTTTAGATTGCATATTATTCCTTACTATAAAACCAGTACCTGCTTATTACTGCATATCAGATGAAAACAGGTTTCACAGTTGATACTGAAAGCTATTATCATCTAATTTTGCATGGAAATGAAATGCTAGGCTTTTAGTCTGCACTAAACACCCACATATCCACCCCTTCATTAAACATTGTCAGTGAGAACACACAATTGAGGCACAAAAGGTCTTGGTTTGCCCTGCTGCTGGCTCTGGCCATGAAGGTTTACACCTGCAGCTCATCCACTGACGTCTACAAAGTCCTAGTGAGATAGATGATTATGCAGCTACTTGCTAAAGTCAAAATTATTTTAGTTTGCATTCTTGTGCTTTTACAATACAATACAATACAATACACCAGGTTGGAAGAGACCTTCAAGATCATCGCGTCCAACCCATCAAACAATCCAACCCACCCAACAACTAGACCATACAGCCAAGCACCCCATCAAGTCTTCTCCTGAACACCTCCAGTGAAGGTGACTCCACCACCTCCACG